>JAYESA010000002.1:153217687-154417687 GCA_036927795.1 Iris macrosiphon | reverse complement strand
AAGTTGAGCAGTCACATCACAAGAATATATAAAATGAAACACCAGTCGATAATATAACAACTTTTACTACAAGTTGGCAAGGTACACTTGCCTGGGTTCTAAGCTTCGTCAATTACTCCGATATAAGAGGAATCTCCAGGTACGCCTCCGGATGCTGAAACAAACATCACCAATGCTCTTAGAATACTTGAAATAGCTAGAATTGACTATCCATAAGTCTAATTTGGATACAGGGACAGAATTGACAGTTTCTGGTCAAAGCGGGGTCCACATGTGGCCCACTTCCCACCAAAAAATGTGCTAGAGACAAAGTTCTCCAAAGTCATCAAACTTAGTATCTATGAGTCCAGAATATTGATATGAACCAAAAGGAACGTCCAAACCTGGATTCCGAGGAGCTGACCACGAAATTACCCGTCAAGTAGAACCGTAGGGCCTACGAAACGGGATTTCGTCAACGCTCTCAGAATCGAACCAAACTTGGGTTACAGGACCAGCGTAAGACTACGAATCCAATGACACAAGTTTTGTGGTCAAACGATAAGCACACACGAAATTATGACAAGTGTCAGAACGGGCCGATACGGGACTTTTTGATGGATACGCATTGATTTCGGTGTGCACGCACATCCAAATCAACTTTCGTAAAATTTTATAAGTTTGCATTTACGATACATGCCTTTTGATACAATTTGCACACGAAAAAGTTGTCTCGTTTAGTGGGACGCATCCCGTTTCGGAAAAATTTGGGTTTAAAAAAATGTATCGATGAATTAGAAGAGATGTCAACCGGCAACCGTGGCTTCAGTAGCTGCATTAGCTACATGTTTTAGCTGCATATTTTTAGCTACATTTTCTTGGTTGCTTCGCTCCATCGCGAGCCTCCGGTCCGGCATGTCCTTACCTTCCACCACGGTGCCCGACATAGCCGGTAGGGAGTTCGTTCAACTTTCAGCTCTTCATTCATCGCATCCGCTTCACCATGGAATAGATCGACCCAGTTCCCGTTCTAAATTTTTAGTCAACTTCAACCGTAAATAAATCACAGCATACAATAAATTAAAATAAACTAATTGAAGGGATAAAATCTAGGTTATGTTGTCTAAATTACTGTTCAAGTGAAACTTAAAAATATTAAATAGGTTAGAAGAAAAATGGCCATGAATATGGGTGTTTGAGACAGTTTCCTGAACTATAAATTGGGTCTTTTTTTTTGCGTCACGAATCACGACCGACACAGGACACGATACACCTAACTACTTATACAGGGTTCAAAAGGATTATGTGGTCTTCACATAGGATTCGACAGATCGAAATTTGGATAACTTTTTAAAGAGATACAAGCGTGGAAAGTAGCATACATTACTGCTTTGCTGCTGCTCGAAAATGGGCGACTTGCGGCGACTACTTTGCGGCGGTGGCAAGTGACAGTTCGGCGGCTGACGGCTACGGCGAGGGTCAGGAATAAGAGAGGGATTGTTGGTGGTGAGGGCCAGCTTGGCTGGGGGTTTTATAGGATATCGTGGTGGAACTTATGGGGAGCTGAAGGGAGAGGGTTTGGCCGGTTAGGGGAGGGGAACGGATCAGTTTGCTGTTACAGTAGGTGATGGAGTGATGGGTTTCGGGTTAGTGGGTCGGGTACGGGTGCGGGTTTGAGTAGGATCCGGGTCCAGTAGGGTTGGTTTGGTCTAGTTTGGTTTGGTTTAGGATGGTTCGGTTTGGGTTGAGTTGGTTTATTATTTATAGGTCATAAAAAATAGTTTTTTAGCCCAATAAATTCCAAAAAAATTATACTATATTCTATTATTAATTATACACACAAAAATATAATTTTTGCATAATTTTAATAATTAATTTAATACACAAAATATAATCCGTGAAAGAACATTTATTATAATTAACCAAAAAAAATCTACAATAATAATTAATAAAATTTTAAATTAAATTCAAAAAATAGGGTGTTTACAAGCGTCATCGAAAGTTTGATATATGCAACTACTGTCATAAGGCCTGACATAGCTTTCGTCGTAGGAATGCTGAGTCGGCTCACGAGAAATACATATGTTGAGCACTGGAAAGCTATGAAGAGAGTGATGAGATATTTCAAGAGGACTCAGAAGTATGCACTGCCCTACCGCAGGTATCCGAAAGTAGTAGAAGGTTTCAGTAATGCAAGCTGGTGTTCAGAAGTAGAAAGTAAAATATCCACAGGAGGATACGTCTTCTCTATGGGTGGAGCTACTATATCGTGGAAGTCGAAGAAGTAGACAATGCTCTCTTATTACTCGATAGAATCTGAGTTCTATGCACTGACGGTTGTAGCGGATGAAGAAAAGTAGTTTCGGGAGCTCATGTATGATCTTCTAGTGGTTGGTGCACAGATTTCGATGGTACCGATATACTGCAATAACCAGACGACTACAGCGGTGACATCAAATGATCTCTTCAATAGAGGTGTTTTATAATATTAGTTCAAAGAGAAATCTACTAGGCATCTAGCTTTTGGTTCAAAGAAGGATCATTGACTAAAAGAATATAAGGAACAATAAGTAGTCCTTAGAGACATTGAGAGATTACAGACCCAGAACCACTGTTGTCTACTATTTTTTCTTTATGTAGAACAAGTCTTATGGGAGGATGACTTAGACGCCTTAATGAGTTCTCGGATATTTGGAATGTCTGACGTACTTTTCAGGAAGCACGGGTAGCACAATACTACAGAGAAGCATAGTACTCCATGCTATTGAGGGGTGACACCATGATGAGGTACCAAGAGCGGGTAAAGTCTCGGCTTCAGGCTAAGTCACAGCGGCGTAATACCGCAAATAGACAGGTGACCTAATTTTGTAGAATGAAGAGTGGTAGGCAGCACTACAAAGAGGCCGATGACCTCATGTTGCAGTGGTGTGACACCATCAAGAGGTAAAAGATGTAAAGCCTCGACTACACGAGCCATGTCATGCAGCGTAACAATGCAAGGAAGCACAAGGCTTCATGCTTGGTAGTATGGCACTACAAAGAGGTTGTGACCACATGCTATATTGGTATGCCACCATGATGAGTTATAGCCTCAAATTTTAGCCATGTCATAGTGGCGTAGCGCGGCAAGGAAGTACAAGGTTTCATGCCAAGGGCTCTTTAAAAGAACTCACCTAGAGTGTATGGAAAGATATAAAGGTTGTCTTTGAGGGTAAGCTTGTAGATGTCCAATATGCATATACCGAAATCAGACATGCACAGTGCCTTTAATGTGCAACCGGAAGCATAACTGATGTCATTGTGTGAGTGAAAAGAATTACAGCTAAGGTACAGAATTCAAGGCTTAGTTCATTCTTGTATCATACTGTTATTCGACCTATGTGGAAAGATTCAAGTAGACGCGACATCTATCTTAATGCATAATGGACAGTCACTGTGGGAAATCTCAACCCATATATATTGAGATATGTGAGGGATTGTTTGTGTTGCTTCCTTTGGACTAGTAAAGATAGTCCCACATTGGCTACACCACCAAGTGGGTATCTTAATATAATACTTTATATGTTTTGAGGTGTGCACATGAGGTGTGGTGGGACACATGGATGCCATGTGGGAGTTTTTTATCTGGAGGAAAAAGGATAAAATCCTCAATGAAAGGATTTATGCTTTTCGTCATGCTCTTGAATTAATTTCATAGGCGCTAAGCCCCAAAGGGAATTAGCGACTCGGACCCGGACTCGGCCCCGGACCCGGACTTTGGCTCGGGCTCAACCTCAAGGGCACAAAGTGGTACTTTATTGGTGCACTTTGCACTTAGTACTTCAGCATCGGCACATGAAGCTTGTGCGTATTTGATGCGCCCATGTGCTCGTTTTATTCGCGAGTTGCATGCTCTGTTGCTAGCGTGGTTGCATACGGGGGTGCTGAGTGGGCGCATAAGCGGGTGCGAGTGGGCGCATGAGCGGGTGCGGAGCAGGATCATGAGCGGGCGTATGCGCAGGCTATGGGCGGCTATGCACTTCTGCGCGCATAGGCGATGGGCGCGTGGGCCGTTGCGCTGCTTACGGGATTTGACGATTATGGAAAAATATGATCAGTTATTCAGATCAGTTTTTTGTGGGATTTGAATTTAAATCATTCATATATTTTCATAACTAATTGGCGGCTAGGATTTCCACCCTTCTCTATAAATACTCTTTTCGTGCCTCTTTGAGAACTTACTTTGAAAATAGGAAGACGAAAGAGATCCTACTGCTGCCGCCATTGGAGTTAAAGGAGTTCCTGCGATTCCAAAAAAGAGGTGACAACGAGCGTTCTAAAATATCTACGTAAACTTGCTGGTTACTGGGAGCAGATCGTGTGGGACGAATTTTCCTTTGAGCAAAGGTGATCTCCATCACCCCAGCAAGCAGAGATCCTTCTTCTCCTTCCTCTTCTTTTCTTGTAATTTGTTATGTCCGTCTGCAACTGCGATTGCAAGGAATAACAGAAATAGTTTTCTGATTATTATTTGTAGCAGCAAGTTGTAATCAGATTGTTTTAATATAGTTGTTCATTTGATCGAGGTATATCTGTGAAAAAAAAATTGTGTGAACTCTTGATCTCGACTTCAACTTCTGATTCTACCATCTTTAATTATGTCTTGGAAATAACATACATAAACTGTCCCATGTTGTCTCTGTATACTGCAGCTGCTCCCGTTTTCTCGTCAAGCTAAGCACCATTTTATCTTGAGTGTGTTTGTTGGTGGCGGTATCCATGCATTCAACACTTGGGGAGTGTTCAACTTCACTGATGGCTTGTGTTTGTAGTGGAGATTGTTTAAGTCATAAATAGATTTCCAAGATAGACAAACAAAAGACAGTTAGGTGGTTGCTTTATATAGACGGTCTCCATAATTATAGTTAGTGTCGTACTAAGCAAGTCCATGAGCAGACCTTTAATTGCTCAATAGACCTATCAGGATTATTATGCTTGACAATAAACAACCATTAGCAGACTGGAGAAAGGAGAACACGTACAATATTAAAGCCTGAAGAACAGGTTTACATTTCCTTATCCATAAGACTTTCCCTCGGATGGAATCTGGAATGCATCCATGTTAAGCCTGAAGAACGGGATCAAAAGAAATAGAGAAAGCAAACTGGCAATAGGTAGCACCATAAGCGAGAAGAAGAAGAAGAAAAAGAAGAAGCAGCAGCAGCAGCAGCAGCAGCAGCAGACATCATAGGAATGTAGATACAGTAATAATAGTCGGAAGCAAGAATAGATCAACATAGAGTAATGTAGACAAACAAGTATCATAAACTATAGTATAGGACAGGCCCGCCAAAGGCGAAGAATAAGAAGCCAAAAGAGTTTTTTTTTTTTTTTTTGAGTGAAAAAACATATTCATTCAAACTTAAAAAGAGTTTTTACAAACCATATCACATCTGATATGGTGTAGAAAACATGAAGGAACCTTTTCATATATAAATGAAACAGGAAAATGAGAAAGAACAGAATTAGTTGCTAGAGCATTTGCACCTCCATGCGTATTCCACGTACATGATGAGCCGAATCACTACATGCGTATAGCTGTAAGAATATGTTAGATACATGGATAAGAGGTCAAAAATGGGTTAAGAACAGACAAATGAGGCTAAGTAGGTTATAATAAGTCAGAAACGGGTCAAGAATGGTCCAAATAAAGTTAGAATTGAAATGGGTTTAAATAGGGATTTGGATCCTCTCCACTACATGACAGTTGTGGAGAGAACTCTGCATTAATCTCAGTTGTTGAGATTGATATTTATATTGAGGTTCAGCACATATAGGTCAAATTGAATCGGATCAAATCGAATCGATCGAATTTTAACAGAATCTACTCCGATCAGATTGGTTCGACTAAATTTTTTAATTAATTGTTCGATTTGATTCAACTGCCATTTGATCATTCCAAAAATCAATTAAAATCGAACCCACTACTACAGTGGCTCCATCTTGTCCCCCCCCCCCTCCCTCATTCTGTTTTTTTCTTCTTCCATATATTGGTCGATTCTAGTAATTATTATTTTTGAAGTTTCAAGTATTGTGCTTTGATTTGTTGCAGATTCTTCTAGAAAAACTTGCTCTATATCAAGATAATGCACAAAATCTAGATTCCATTCTTCTTTTCCTGTTTGTAAGGAAACTATCTTAACCATGCTATGTTTCTTTGATTCCAGTTATGTAGTGTACTTCTTGGTTTTGTATTTCTACTATCACGCTGGTATTGTTAACGATGAGATGCTTTCTTTACCAATGGAGGTACAACAAAATTATTTTACATTACAATCTCGTGCTGGGGCGG
The DNA here is from genome assembly GCA_036927795.1 of Iris macrosiphon. NCBI lineage: Eukaryota > Viridiplantae > Streptophyta > Magnoliopsida > Asparagales > Iridaceae > Iris > Iris macrosiphon. The sequence continues at coordinate 154,411,377 of JAYESA010000002.1, read as the reverse complement.
ATCCACCCATATGGTGGGGTAGGCTCTAGTCCACTCCAATTTGTTTTTACTCTTTGTTTACTTATTTTTTTGTTTTTGTTTTTTTTATATTGGTTAGTCCATCTCTAGCTCACCTGAATACGTTGTAGTCCACTCCAATTTTAATTTTTGGATCCGTCCATGATCTCGTGTAAATATGTTACCTAATGTCATAAGCCAGATGTTTTCATGCCAAATTCATATTCAAATATGCTATTGTGTGTCTCTGTCAACAAAAAGTTGACATAAATTGAGGGTCACAATCCGGAGCTTCTGTCTATTCGTTATTCTGTTCTTGGATTCTATGATAACAACTTACTATGTGATGATATCTGTGAATGTGAATCGAATGTGAATCACAGTGTGTGCTTCACTGTTCCTCATTTTTTTTTTAAATTTTTGTCTGTGATCGATATCGATCAACCAAATCGAACAAAACCGAACCAAGTCGGTCTATTTCAAAACTGAACCGACCTGTTGGTTGGTTTGATTCGACTGTGATTATTTTCAAACCGATTAACTTTGGTTCAACTTCATTATGACCAAATAGGTCGACCACCGATCGATGCGCACTACTAATTTATATGGCCAAAATATTAAAATTGTCTCTAAGATGAGAGACTCTAAGATGAGAGAAAAGTGGAAGGAAGGAGAAGTAGGAGAAAAAAATGGCAAAAAAATTGACAATATTAGCCTGCCAGCTCTCAAATCCTGCTTGCGTATAGTCGAAAATACCCTCACAATCTGCATGAATGACATAGTTGATAGATAGAGGCAAGCCCAAATATTTGACTGGTAGCATACCTTCACCAATGTTCCTCTTAGTAAGCTAGGTCTCCCTATGCCTACATGTTCAGGAACATCTGGCTCTTGTTCTCATTAATCTATAAACCCGGCCATCTTTCCATATAATCGAATATGACCTTGAGTGCATCAAGAAACCTATTCGTAGGTTTCATGAGCACTAGCAGATATCATCCGCATATATCAAATGAAAGACCATCCCATAACCATATCATCCAGCAAGCATGTGATGAACTCCACAACTACAACAAATAGATAGGTGGAAAGAGGGTCACCTTGTCCAAGGCCTCTGAAGCTTTAGAAAAACCTTTCCAGCTGATCCCAAATCATGATCCAGAAAGAGGGAGAGCAGACACACTCCCTCACCTTACCCACCCACCATTTGTCAAACCCCATGCAAAGTATAATACGGCACATGAAGTCATGATTCATCATATCATACACTAAGATCTATCTTCAGAAATGTTTTGTTTCTCCCTTGCTTGTTAAAGTCCCTCATAATCTCATGGGCTAACAAGCAGTTGTTCAAGATAGAACGACCTTTGATAAAGACAGTTTGATTAGGAGAAATATTAAGCTCCTGCATAACAGCCCTCATCCGGTTACACACCAGGAGAGTGATGATCTTGTATAAGAAATTGTAAAACGCAATAGGACTAAAATTATCCTATGAGGTAGCTCCTTCCACCTTAGCAATCAGAACCAAAAAAGTATGATTACGTTCTTAAGAAGACAACCAAAATATGAGAAAATAGCGATATTTTTAGCGATGTTACTCACTAACGTCGCTATCATTTATGAATTTAGTGACGCCAGAAAGTAATATCGCAGAACGTCGTTGTTAGCGACTGTGCGCGACCCTTACCGAGTATAAAAAATATTACGGAAGCAGATGTCGCCAGATATCGTAAAACGTCGCTATTATTTTTATTATAGCGACATTTAGCGATGTTATCTTCCATACGTTGCTAAATTTAATAAAATCGGCGACGTTTATCGACGTCATATTCCATACGTCGCTAAAATATTTTCATATAGGTTTACTGAACGATTTCATTTTCCCCCTTCTAAAACTTTCTAAATCTGATTTCCCCCCTCCTTTCCCGCACAACCCCTCTGGTGCTAATCGTTCTCCCCCCTCGACACCCTCCGGTTCATACGGTGCCCCCCCCCCCCCCCCCCCCCGCGACCCCCTCCGGCTCCGACGGTAAACCCTAACCTCTCTCTCTCTCTCTCTCTCTCTCTCTCTCTCTCTCTCTCTCTCTCCACGACGGTCGTGACCCCCTCCGGTGTCGACCGTCTGAGGGTTATGGTTCCGACCGTGCTCCCCCAGTGACCCATCTGACCCCGACCACCCTCGGTCAGGTAACCCTAACCCCCTCTTACCGACATGACACAAACACACTAACACACACACACACTGACACGACACATACACATGCTGACACAGACACTGACACGACATGCTGATACAAATGTGTGTGTATGTGTGTGTGTGTGTGTGTGTGTGTGTGTGTGTGTGTGTGTGTGTGTGTGCGCGCGCCTAAGGCAAGCCTTGATTTTATATATATATGTGCATAACGTGTTTGTTAAAAAATCTCTTACATGAATTTTTGAGTTGGAAACTCTTACTTGTACTTATTGCATTTGGGTATGGGTAGTACCTTGTGTATGTATGTATGTTTGTGTGTGTCTGTGTCTGTGTGTGTGTGTCAAGTGTCAAGTGTCAAGTGTTCTCTTTATAGTTTATAATTAAGCTTAATACACCAACTTCAATACTCCAACACAGAATAACTTATATTGATATAAATTTGGATATGTATTTTAGTCAAGATATTGTGTTTGGGTATGGGTAGTACCTTGTGTGTATATCAAGTGTATGAGAGTCCACGTGTTCCTTGTGTGTGTGTGTGTGTGTGTGTGAGGATTAATAATCTATATAAATAGATACATATATAAGGGTATAGAAATATGCAGTTATAGAAGTAGGTATAAATATGTGTTGATTGTGAAGAGTGAGTTGTCTAGAGTGTATGATGGTACCAAGATACAAAGTGTCAAATATAGTTAGTATCAAGGGTATTTGAACTGTATCCTAGTGTCAATATACAAGAGAGTATCAATGTGATATTGTGCACCATGGTATAGAAATATATAGTTATAGAAGTAGGTATAAATGATATGTCTATTTGATGAGCAGAGTTGTTACTTTGATGTTTACTCATGAATCACGATATGGATATTCACGTATCACAACTCAAATACTCACGCATCAATCAGAGTTGTTACTTTTACGAACACGTATATCCATCTCTGCATTTATTTGGATAATATACTTGAATGATGTCTATTCATCTTTACAGAATTTAACTAGAAATGGATCTGAATTACTACCTGCGTCATCGTTCATGGATGTACAACCGTCATCCTGATAACATGTGCAGTGTGCGGGATAAATTCATACAGGGAGTGGAACAATTCCTGCAGTTCGCCAAGGCGTTCCCTCAGTACATGGACGGCACCAAAATTAAGTGTTCGTGTGTGAGATGTCACAAATTAAAATATCATTCTGAAGTGGATGTGACATATCATTTGTACTCGAGTGATTTCACGCTGAATTACTATCAGTGGACCTTTCACGGAGAATTTGTGTCTTTTGCATCGGAACCGGAGCCTTATGTGGAGCCACATATGGATGTCCACGACAACGTTGATTACGACGACGGGTGAGTGAACATGGTTTTTGACGCTGCCAGTCCTAGTTTCAATCCAAATAATTATGATGCAGCTGAGAAGGCACCGAATGTCGATGATGCAAAGTTCATGGAGTTACTGAAGAATGCAAGGACTCCATTATATTCTGGTTTTGAGGATCATTAACCGTTGGAGGTGGTTACAAGATTGTTGAGCATCAAGTCTGATTTTAACATGTCACAAGAATGCTACAACCGACTTATGGAGTTGATTATAGAGATCTTGCCGGAGGATGCTAAGTTGCCTAAAGACTTCTACCGATCTAAGAGGATGGTGAGATCGCTCTGGATGGAATATGAGAAAATTGATGCATGTCACAGCAGGTGCATGTTGTACTACAAAGACGATAAGGATGAAGACGCGTGCAGATTCTGTGGTGCTAATCGCTATAAGGCCACTAGTAGAAAAAGATTTGTCGGTCCAAGAAAGCCTACCGATTCGATGCACTACTTTCCTTTGACGCCGCGATTGCAGATGTTGTTTATGCTGAAGGAGACTGCAGAAAATATGAGTTGGCATAGGTGAAAACAGATCGAAGGAGTGTTTGATCATTCATCCGATGGAGAAGCCTGGAAGCAGTTTGATCGAGTGTATCCAGATTTTTCTTCGGATCCCCGTAATGTCAGATTGGGGTTCTCCTCGAACGATTTTACCCCATTCGGACTTTCGGGCTCCCAGTAATCTTGTTGGCCTATGATCGTCACTCTATACAATCTATCGCCTTGGATGTGCATGAAGACTACGTATATATTCCTAACCGTTATTATCCCAGGTCCGAACAATCCGATGAGAAACATCGATATGCATTTACAACCGTTGATAGATGAGTTGAATCAGCTGTGGGAAGTAAGTGCCAACACGTACGATATTTCTAGAAAGCATAATTTTCAGATGAGGACAGCACTTATGTGAACCATCAACGACTTTCTGGTCTATAGAATGTTATCGGGATGGAGCACTCATGGTCGTCTCTCATGTCCATATTGCATAGATCACACTAAGGCTTTCCGTTTAAAACATGAAGGCAAATCGTCCTTCTTCGATTGTCATCGACAATTCCTGCCGAAGGATCATCTGTATCGGAGGATCATGAATGCTTTTTGTGTCGGCGTTGTGGATAAGGCCAATCCACCACCAAGGTGGCATGGATACACGATATGAGAAAAGGTAAAATAATTACCAAGTGCTATCGAAGAGCCTGCTAAGGGGTACAAGTGTGACGGATTTGGTTGCACTCATAACTGGACGAAAATGTGTATATTCTGGGATCTGACATATTGGAGCACCAATCTGATCAGGCATAACCTTGATGTCATGCATATCGAGAAGAATGTGTTTAACAACATAATTAATACTATAATGGATGTAAAGGGGAAGATGAAAGACAATCCGAAGGCCAAGTTGGACTTGAAAGAAATATTTAGACGTCCTGCATTGCATTTGATAGAGGAGGAGAATAGAAAGTTAAAGCAGCCTAAGGCAATTTTCTTCCTGGAGAAGGAGGATAAAGGGAGACTTTGTAGGTGGATTCATGGCCTAAAATTTCCAGACGGGTACAAGTCAAAATTGAAAAGATACATCGACCTCAAGAAGAATAAACTGACGGGTATGAAAAGCCACAATTGTCACGTATTCATGCATGGAGAGGTTAATTCCGATTGTATTTCGGGTATTCTTACCGTATGTCGTCTAAGATCCATTGACATAGCTCATCATATTCTTCAGAGATCTTTGTTCTACTAAGTTGCTCGTATATCGTCTAGAAAAGCAAGAGAAGGACATTGTGGTAATACTATGCAAGCTCGAGAAGCTGTTTCCTACTGGATTCTTTGACTCCATGGAGCATTTGCCAATTCATCTTTCCTATGAGGCACATGTTGGTGGGTCTGTCAGTTATCGGTGGATGTACCCATTCGAGCGGCATCTGGATCACCTAAAGAGAAAGGTAAAAAATAAGGCATGGGTTGAGGGTTATATTTGTGAAACTTATATTCTCAAGGAGATTACAAACTTTTTCTCGACGTATTTCAAACCTCATATTGCTACTAATAGAACGAGAGCTCCGAGAAACGATGACAGATATCAGGAATCTAATGATGCAATAGTGAAAGTATTCAATGCGTCCAAAAAGCCTTCGGAGAAAATGAAGAAGAGATATTTAAATGACGACGAGCTAAGGGCTGCTCAGTTATATATATTACTCAATCGCGACGAGGATGAAGTGGAGAAGCTAGAGGGGTAATTAATTAATACGTCCATATTTATGTCATCTCAATGTAATAGTATAAGCTAATATTATGCTACTAATCGGCGGTTGCTTCGATGTTTTTCAGCACACATAATGATGAGCTGAGGTCGGTTAGACCCTACATAACAGACAAAAAAGTAGAACAAAAAATGAGACATCATTTTTCTTCTTGGTTGAGCGCATATGTAAGAAGCTCAGTAATTACTTTTTCTGTATGCACTTGCACAATAAATAACTTACTATCGCTTCTTTGGTATTTAGGTCGATCGTCTAATAACACCCGAGATTAAATATATTAGAACTCTAGCCAAGGAACCAATTACTGTCGTCAAAATATGGCCAAGTTACTGTATGAATGGATTTTGGTTCAAGTCGATAAATGCTTCGATCAAAGACAACTTTCTGGATCTTGATTCCACGAAAAATAGTTGTTTGTGTATCAAATCTTTAAACTACAAAGACGTCGATCTAGGCAATAATTTCTTTGGCATCTTACGAGAGATTGTGGAGTTGAAATATAATTATGTCACAGAACCTGCTAAGATCGTGTTATTCAAGTGTGAATGGTTCGATCCGATTCAATATCAAGGTTGAAAATTTGACAAGCATGGTTTTGTGGATATAAACTACAAGCGTAGATATCAAGGCTATGAACTATTTTTTCTATCAAGTCAGGCTCAGCTCGTGTACTTCACAACTTATCCTAGACGGAGAACATGTAGGTCGGACTGGTGGGCAGTATGTAAGACAAAAGCTAGAAATACCTTTGACGTTGACGAAATAGCTTATCAGGAGGACGAGCTACCTCTTGTGATAAATATTATAGATGTGGAATCAACGAAAGTTACATATTATATGAATAATAATGTACGAGAAGTAGAATTATTCGACGATGAAGATAAAGACGAAGACGAAGTAGATAAATGTGAATATGAGGAGGAAGAGGAAGAGGAAGAGGAGGACGAGGAAGATGAAGAAGATAAATTTTCTGAAGATGATTGAAAATAAAATAAATCTATTTGGACTTGTGACATGTATTATATTTTGACTGTAGAATGTACTATCTATTTAGGCTTGTGACATTACTAGTTATTTACTATGCAATTCTATTAATACTATAAAATATGTATAATATTTTGATTGTAAAATGTACTATATATCTGTTTATTTGTTCTATCATCATATGTTGTTATCAGTTATGACAGGACACATACACAGACATTGAGATGGTGTTGTGTGTGCAAATGAAGATAGGGGTTGTGTGTGGAACTCGAACACGGACACGGACACACACACACACACATACTGAGATGGTATTGTGGGTAAAACTTGGACACGGACACACACATACACACACACACACATACACACACACATACACACACAAACACACTTAGATGTTGTTCTCTATACTATCCGACATGACATAGACACAGGTAAACCCGAACCTTATCTGCACGACATAGACACAGACATAAACACGTACACACACATATAGACACATACACAATATGACACATTCAAACACACACGGACGGGACACTCACACTGACATGATACATACATGCTGACATGATACACCGACATAGTACTCCTTGTGTATTTGTTTTATCATCATATATTACTATCAGGTGTTACAGGATGACGTGGATTATTCGGAGGTAGATCCTCTAGAAGGAATGCTCCACCGGTACCGGGTATTGGTTCCGGATCATCGTCGTAGAGTACTCTAGTGTACCGACCAGTCACATCATTGACTCCGTCGATGGTACATGGTAGTACTCCTGGGACGAGCAGTTCTAGGCCTGAGACTACTCTACCATCCAGCCTTCCTCTAGTTGACAGCACCATGGAGACAGAGGACCATATGGAGGAGGTTGAGCTGACTCCATCTGCGCATGATCAGAGCGATCCTCCATGCGCTTATAAAATAAAGAAAGAATGAATATTAGCACCTTCGGACTAGACGATGATGGAGATTTGGAGGGACAGGCCTAGCAAGTAAGTTAAATAGTTAACATTTTCCAAATAATTATATCTATATATTCATGAATTTAATTATCATTGTATAGATATCGTCATTCGACGGTACAGAGAGTAATGGGGCATTTTCTGAGGCAGAACTATGGTGGGCCTTGGATCAACTACTCAGATGCTCCTTAAGATAGGATGGCATTCTGGTTTGCCCACTTCAGGGTAAAAAAATATTTTCTTTGAATATCAATAATTATTTATGAATATTATGTAACTCTCTATTTTACTTCTTGTAGAAAACCTATTTCAATCCACTATACCGGGCTGAGAAGATTGAGGAGCAGTTTCCTGCCGTCGCCGCCAAGCTGATCCGTAATGCGATAGATGACCAGAAGGCTCGTGATCGCTCCGGACAACCGATCCAGGGTTGGATCACGCCTAATGTCAATCCCCAGTCCCAAAAGTACATAGGACTAGGAACACGGAAGCATGCCAGCCGCATGGATAGGGTAACTCCAATATATGGAAACCAAAATCCACACGTACGCTGTAATATGAATATCAATCCACAAGTGGTATAAAATGTATCACAAGTCACAGGGTATAATCTAAATCTCATCCGTGAAAATCAGATATAAATAATAACCAGCATCTATATAACTAGATCTCAACATAAATATCTAAGGATGATAGTTGGATGGAAACAAATCCACTACCAACTCGAATGGAAAAGTACAACACAACAAATACAATATAGGAATACCAGCTAACGACCATGGCCTCGAAGAGAAGACATCCTCGCAACACAAGTAATCATCCAAATCTGCGCTCCTGCAATTACTCAAGAACAGATACACCTGGCAGAGGACCAGGTCCTCAGAGGGACGTAACAAGATACAGAAAATACGAGCCAATTTGAATACAGTAAACATGCATATTATTTGAAAATAAATAAGTACGCTGTACAAGACCATCTATATGAATGCAAATGAGGACAACTTTTCGACGTATGGGCAAGGGTAGGCTACTCGATCTAATTCTCACAACCTCACGCTCGTCAGTGGACATCATCAGCCGACATACCTCTGGGGTACCGACCCTCGAACTCCATCAATCGACATACCTCTGGGGTAGCGACCATCGGACATGACCCACCATAGTGCGTGCTAGTGACTACGGTATTACCAGAGTGGTTAAAAGCCCATACGTCTAATGATTGTCCTCTATGATACTAAGTGTCATGTGTGTGTCAACATATCTAATACATAGTAATGACTGAAAGAAAACTACACATGCAAGAATAAACAGAAATACAATAAATATACAGAAATATACTAAGCATGCAAAATACTGTAAACAATTTGGCAAGGTATCTTGCCTGGGGTCCTGCTGCTGGTATGAATCAGAGTCCAAGTCACAGTCCAAATAGCCTATGTATTACAAATTTATCACGTCAAAAGATAATTTATTTTAATTTATTTAATTATGGAATAATTACTCTAAAATCCTATTTTAATCTTATTATTCTGATTTTTATTTTAATTCCTAAATTTTGTCCAAAGAAACTGAATTTTATCAACTCGAGACTCATGGCACGCAAATCGAGGCGATCTGTTGACCGAAAAGTCAACCGACATAAACTCAACTTTCATGCATGATTTCCTATAGATTTCAGTGTCAAATATATGCTAGAATTTACGGCTCGTCCGAATTCAAATTCGTTTGGGAATTATGGCACATACAAATTTTGTATTGTGCACCGATGGTTAAATTCTAACCAAGAAGTTCTACAGAATTAACAGTATATAAATACTTCGAATTAAATTTTGGGAAAAACATATGTCAATTAACTCGACATTAGCTTTCCGAAACTTTAAACGGTTCATGATTCTGACTCCTGGTTCTCCCTGAATCACGAAAATATTGAAACACATCTATTTTCGGACATGCTGTGCTCTACGAATTTTCCAGAATTTAATACTCATAATTTCTTAAAATAAATTATATAATCAGAAATCTAACCTCAATATATTTCTAAAGCAAGAAACTAGGCCTCATTTGGAGTCCGGAGCTATGCGCAATGGCTTGTGGAAGATGAAGGAACCCTAGATGGCAATTCTCCAAAATCTCTCTCTCTAAAATAATGGAATAATTAGGGTTATAATAATATATATATATAGGGATATACCTGCGGTTGAATGGATATTTATAGGCTGACACGTGTCAGAATCTGATTGGATGGTTTTTTTATATTATTTATTTTTGATTTGCCTTTATTAAAACATTATTTAAGTTATTTTAAATCTAAATAACTCCAAATAAATATTAAAAATAATCATAAAAATCTGGAAAAATTACATCAAATATATTTTGAACCTATAAACGCTAGAAAAATATTTGGGACAATTTTATATTCATAAGTTTACTACTATAATTAGGAGAAGCTCTAAACAATAGTTTATCCATTTAACTAAAAATAAATACTAACATTATTCCAAAAATTCTAAAATAATTCCAGAAAATATATAATAATATTTTAAACCCTAGAAAATAACATGGGTCCATTCTATATTCCTGGGCTTGCACAATAAATTCTACAAGTCCTAAAAATTAGTTATTAGTCAAAATAACTCCCAATAAATACTAAAAGTATTCAGAAAATTCCCAGAAAATTCTAGAAAATATATTTGACTATTTAGAACCTAAAATAAAATTTTGGAATATTTTTAACTAAGTTTGAACATAAAATAAATTCTTCAAAGTCCTAGAAAATTAGTGTTACTAGTTTTTAATTAACTAAAAATTATGGAAAAATCTCAATAATCTAAAATAGCCTAAAAATAATTCTAAATAAATATTTATATAAGTATATATACTAAAAAAATTATTTTCTAATTAAATAAGAGAATACTCTAAATAAATTCAACATCTATAATAAATATAATAATATAAAATATACACAAAATACCTATTTTGGGTGAGGGAGTTTACAATCTACCCAACTTAAAACAATTTCGTCCTCGAAATTAAAATAAGGCATAATTTGTTAAATCCTTCACATTCGTACATAAGGTATGTCAATCGCAATCTCTTCCAAAAATTTGAATAACAAAATCTATTCAAATCTATCGCGATCACTTCAAAATTAAGATAATCATTGTTCAAATCAAAATTCAACCTATTATAATCTCTTCTCACTTTTCCAAATCATCAATATCCAAATTTAAATAGAATCCATATAATATCTTCAAGATTTAAATAACCCATATCAAATTTTACCTCACGATCTCCAACTATCATAATCTCCTCTAGAAGTAATTCGAGTCCAATATTATTCCTATTTTCACTTATAATTTTTTTTTTTGTATTCTTCAACTTTTTAAATTCCATTCACATCCTCAATATTTCAAATAGGTAGTCCAACCATCAAATTTTAATTCTTAATTTAAATCATCAAATTGAAAAATAATTTAAATGCAGTCCACCAATGTTCAAGTCTGAAATTATATATTTATCCTTCAAATTCAAATTGATGATTTTACCTTCAATACTCAAAAATTTAAATTATGTAATTAAGGTATAAATATTGGGTCCTCAATATCAAGATTTTTAAAATTTATTAATCCTCATCATCTTAGTCATTCTTCTAAAATTCTCAAAATTAAAATGGCTTGAACCTCTCCCAATCTAATCTTATTCGATCACAATCTAAAAGAAATTCCTCTCGAGTTGCCAATGCACTGCTACCCAACTTAGAATTTACCCATCTATCACAGAAGGCTATATACTTTAAGAAAAATATTCCTTAATTTATTTACTCATGTCATTCCATTCTCAAAACTTCAACGCCGATTATATCATATGTGATATGTCCTTAATTACGAAAGAATAATCCTCAAGTATGTGATCGGCCTATGGGGTATATCTAGTACTCTCTGTGTATCAAACTTATACCAAGCACGAGGTTTTGTCTTTCCGAAATAAGGGAAGACGGAGATCAATAATAAAGAGTTCAAGGGCGAGGTAATAGAATAGAAGTATCGGGATCAAGGCGTTTAAAGAATTCAAATGGGAATTGTTAAAGTAGTTATGGATTGAAATCTTATTTTGGTAATTCCTATTCACATGCTCGTATTAGTACAGTTATGTAGCCGATACGATACGCTCAGACATGACTAGGGCAAGTATATTCGTCTACCAATCACTACATATCTCAATCCACGTAAAGTAGTATTACGAAGGACGAATCAAGCGCACTAAGGTTAGCTAGACCTTAATATACTGATTCTGAAATGTATTAGTAGGCGTCCCCAATAATACATATCTCATGATCAAGCTCGATAAAAGAGTAAGCTTGTAAAACTAGACTATAATAGCAGCATAAGTCAAGGTAGTGCAGCAAATATAAGTACGCTAGATGATGATGAAAGGAGGTACAAATTAATTCAAGTTCACAAAATAAAACAACTAAGCAACAATAATAAAAGACTCCTTGTCTATGTCGCTAGTCGACCAAATGTGGGCAAGGACCTTTAACTTCTATTGTCTGAATAACCACTGTCGTCTTATGCTAGTATACAATTAATGTTGTTCAATCACACTTCAATAATAGGTCAAAAGACTATGTGATACTAGGTTGTGAGGTATACTACCCAACTTAAAACAATAAACTAATACTGTGACAGTCTTAAGGGTACCGTAGAAGCTCCTGTTAAGGTCTTCGAGAAGGGGTCTTGGTACTTGTTAGGGTATCCTCTTATATTTCATAGGTCATGGTCGTCTTAACTCTTAGTCATAGTGCAAGTGTCAATAGTAAGAATGGAACACTTACTGGCCTCAAGGGAAAGGGAATATAACTCGTATTGAGGTGTGGTACATGTTATGCAATTTAAAACTAAGGGATAAGCACCAGGTCTCAATCTACAAGAATAACTTAACTATCAAGTTCTAACTACTAAGCACACAATTTCAAAATTCAAGATTATAACTATAATCCTAGCAAACTATGTGTCCTTAACAAAGAAATAAATTACTTGGCCTACTATCAGAAGTGTCAGGTGGCACGAGTTGAAAGATAAAGAAAAGAAGAACGTAATTTTGGTCGTCGCACAATTAGCGAACGTTAAGGTCACAGAGGAACAATATGTGAAATAGAGGGGCTCTAGGTAGCATCATGGTTTTCCAAGGGGGAGTAGTATACGAGTTGAATGTTCGAGGTATGATCAAGGGAGAAGTGTTGATTGCATTCCTCTAGGCTTCCTAGGGTGCTGTCTACTAATAACAAGACAATGATATAAGTTTATAGTTCTCCAATACTATCTAACTATGAGGGTTAGGTTCAGTCCTAATATTCACTTTTGGTTTTCTATTGGTTCCTCCATACTAGGGTCAAACATTATGGTAAGCTTCTAACTAACTCTAGTAGTATCTATACTACTCTTAAGTCTTCATAATACATCAAGGGATAATGGTAAACCAATCTATAGATAAGGAATTCTAGGTTCACTAGATATTCTAAACATAGTGGTGTGTCTATATCCTCGTTGTAATCTTAATAGGTATGCTACTCTAATTATCATCCTAATAACAGGGGTTCCTATATTCTCAGCAGAAGGCTATACTCAAGGAACTATTAGGGAAGCACATGAATCAAGCATGATATAATTGTTCAAATAGAACAGATAGGAGGAAGATGAATCATAGTCAATTGTGGATGAGATCCTATACTCTAGTCCTAGGTGCAGGCTTGCTCGGTACAGTAACGTAACCGAGATAATATGCTCTCGACCTGCATGGGCCACCACAAAAACATGTTACGACCCAGTCCCAAAAGTACATAGGACTAGGAACACGTAAGCATGCCAGCCGCATGGATATGGCAACTCCAATATATGGAAACCAAAATCCACACGTACGCTGTAATATGAATATCAATCCACAAGTGGTATAAAATGTATCACAAGTCACAGGGTATAATCTAAATCTCATCCGCGAAAATCAGATATAAATATTAACCAGCATCTATATAACTAGATCTCAACATAAATATCTAAGGATGATAGTTGGATGGAAACAAATCCACTACCAACTCGAATGGAAAAGTACAACACAACAAATACAATATAGGAATACCAGCTAACGACCATGGCCTCGAAGAGAAGACATCCTCGCAACACAAGTAATCATCCAAATTTGTGCTCCTGCAATTACTCAAGAACAGATACACCTGGCAGAGGACCAGGTCCTCAGAGGGACGTAACAAGATACAGAAAATACGAGCCAATTTGAATACAGTAAACATGCATATTATTTGAAAATAAATAAGTACGCTGTACAAGACCATCTATATGAATGCAAATGAGGACAACTTTTCGACGTATGGGCAAGGGTAGGCTACTCGATCTAATCCTCACAACCTCACGCTCGTCAGTGGATATCATCAGCCGACATACCTCTGGGGTAGCGAACCTCGGACTCCATCAATCGACATACCTCTGGGGTAACGACCATCGGACATGACCCACCATAGTGCGTGCTAGTGACTACGGTGTTACCAGAGTGGTTAAAAGCCCATACGTTTAATGATTGTCCTCTATGATACTAAGTGCCATGTGTGTGTCAACATATCTAATACATAGTAATGACTGAAAGAAAACTACACATGCAAGAATAAACAGAAATACAATAAATATACAAAAATATACTAAGCATGCAAAATACTGTAAACAATTTGGCAAGGTATCTTGCCTGGGGTCCTGCTGCTGGTATGAATCAGAGTCCAAGTCACAGTCCAAATAGCCTATGTATTACAAATTTATCACGTCAAAAGATAATTTATTTTAATTTATTTAATTCTGGAATAATTACTCTAAATCCTATTTTAATCTTATTATTCTGATTTTTATTTTAATTCCTAAATTTTGTCCAAAGAAACTGAATTTTATCAACTCGAGACTCATGGCACGCAAATCGAGGTGATCTGTTGACCGAAAAGTCAACCGACAGAAACTCAACTTTCATGCATGATTTTCTGTATATTTCAGCGTCAAAAATATGCTGAAATTTACGGCTCGTCCGAATTCAAATTCGTTTGGGAATTATGGCACATACAAATTTTGTATTGTGCACCGTTGGTTAAATTCTAACCTAGAAGTTCTACAGAATTAACAGTATATAAATACTTCGAATTAAATTCTGGGAAAAACATATGTCAATTATCTCGACATTAGATTTCCGAAACTTTAAACGGTTCATGATTCTGATTCCTGGTTCTCCCGGAATCACGAAAATATTGAAATACGTCTATTTTTGGACATGCTGTGCTCTACGAATTTTTCAGAATTTAATACTCATAATTTCGTAAAATAAATTATATAATCAGAAAGCTAACCTCAATATCTTTCTAACGCAAGAAACTAGGCCTCGTTTGGAGTCCGGAGCTATGCGCAATGGCTTGTGGAAGATGAAGGAACCCTAGATGACAATTCTCCAAAATCTCTCTCTCTAAAATAATGGGATAATTAGGGTTATAATAATATATATATATATATATATAGGGATATACCTGCGGCTGAATGGATATTTATAGGCTGACACGTGTCAGAATCTGATTGGATGGTTTTTTTTATATTATTTGTTTTTGATTTGCCTTTATCAAAACATTATTTAAGTCATTTTAAATCTAAATAACTCCAAATAAATATTAAAAATAATCATAAAAATCTGAAAAAATTATATAAAATATATTTTGAACCTATAAACCCTAGAGAAATATTTGGGACAATTTTATATTCATAAGTTTACTACTATAATTAGAAGAAGCTCTAAACATTAGTTTATCCATTTAACTAAAAATAAATACTAACATTATTCCAAAAATTCTGAAATAATTTCAGAAAATATATAATAATATTATAAACCCTAGAAAATAACGTGGGTCCATTCTATATTCCTGGGCTTGCACAATAAATTCTAGAAGTCCTAAAAATTAGTTATTAGTCTAAATAACTCCCAATAAATACTAAAAGTATTCAGAAAATTCTCAGAAAATTCTAAAAAATATATTTGACTATTTAGAACTTAAAATAAAATTTTGGAATATTTTTAATTAAGTTTGAACATAAAATAAATTCTTAAAAGTTCTAGAAAATTAGTGTTACTAGTTTTTAATTAACTAAAAATTATGGAAAAATCTCAATAATCTAAAATAGCCTAAAAATAATTCTAAATAAATATTTATATAAGTAAATATACTAAAAAAATTATTTTCTAATTAAATAAGAGAATACTCTAAATAAATTCAACATCTATAATAAATATAATAATATAAAATATACACAAAATACATATTTTGGGTGAGGGAGTTTACACCTAAACAGTGGACTACGATGAAGGCGAGATTTACAAACCCAGGTAGAAGGAAAGGTCGGAGAAGGAAAAGGCAGCTAGGTCGAAGGCAGGGGAGTAGTGTGGTGGCTCGATTCCCATGACGGAATATTTTTGTCGTATGGTATGTATTCTATTAAATATATATTATTTTAATAAAAGTAGGATAAGATGTTTAATTTTAATAACAAACAATATAATTTTTAACAGGTACAGAGGAGTGAGGACGCCAACATGGTGACCATCTTCCTGACCACCCATCGTAAGGGCAGAAAGCTCATCCATGAGAAGGTACATAGAACTATGTACATTTTACTTTTCGGTGTTAGTTTTAATATAACTTAGAAAATATGCAAATATATCTCTATATAGTTAGTAATAAGTAACTTAGACGTTAGCAACCACTTTTCTAGGATGAGTATCTTAAACTATGTGAGCGGACGACTGCTGGTGCACTTGTAGAGGGAAGGGCTGGTACTTCCTTGCAGCCCTCTACAGCTCCATCGACGGACGAGCTCTGGATGACTGTCGTTGGTGGTCATCAGAGGGGTATGTACTATGGT
Organism: Iris macrosiphon; assembly: GCA_036927795.1. Classification (NCBI taxonomy): domain Eukaryota; kingdom Viridiplantae; phylum Streptophyta; class Magnoliopsida; order Asparagales; family Iridaceae; genus Iris; species Iris macrosiphon. The sequence goes on along the minus strand of JAYESA010000002.1, from coordinate 154,394,631 downwards.
ACGGGATCCTACGGCGCCTTTGTTGCGACGCAGTCCTGCAGGGCCCCCTCTGTCAGTGTGCCTTTCTCACAGCCTTCGTAAGCGTCGGCACAAACCCAAAAGAGCGTTGATCGTCAGATTGTTGACCTGCATGACGAGTTATTACGGAGGATTACGGAGCGGCCACAGTCTGGACCGCAGACGGACGATGCGACGATCACCATACGTTTTGATTCGCTCGAGCATAGCCTTATGGAGCTCAGGACTCTGAGCCAGACGACAGATCACAGCCTTATGGAGCTCAGGACTATGGGCCAGATGACAGAGCGAAGCTTGGCAACTCTGGCCACATCTATGGAGCACAGACAGACGGAGCTGGAGGGGTCGCATATGGCCATGAGCGACTCACTTGCGAGGATACATACGGCATAGGATTTGTTGAGTCGGTCGGTGGCAGAGAACACTTTGAGGGTGGTATCTTCCATGGATTCATACAATGTTCGACTGCTAGCATTGGAGCAGATACGTTATTCTGGTCTGCCGGCATCGACACCGACTCCATCGATTCAACTGCCTCATCCATCGGCATCGGTGACGCTTTTACAGGAGCAGTATGAGTTTCTTCTATCCCAGATGCGCGACGGTGCTCCTCCTGATCAGTAGTAGTCCATGTTTGAACAGGTTTTAGTGTGTTTGTGTATATTGGCCCATTCTTAGATATTTAATGTATTTATTTTATACTTTTTATTATATTCTGAGACGCATGTGACACTTACATTAAATTTATTTATCTACTTCTTGAGACATATTTAGCATATGTAACTTTATAGATTTCTTTCTATGTGAGTTTAGTTTATTATTCATATTAACTATATATGAATTTATTGGTATTGAGTGTTCCATCGAAGGGGTCGACGAACCCCCAGGGAATTCAATGGAGGGGTTGCTCTGGGTCTGTTTGTATAAACTGTGATTTTATAACTGCAGGTAGAGTTTTGTTGGAAAATATTTTACAAACTGCATCTTTTTTTTCAATTTAGCGACGTTTTACGACATTTTACGACGTTCACCTACGTACAGTTACATCGCTAACAAATATCAAAATGTTGGTACCTAGTACAATGGACGTCGCTAGTACGTCGCTACATATCGCTAACATACTGACATGGCAAAACTTACCATGTCAGCATTATTGTAGCAAAATGTCGCTCATAATGTCGCTAAAATAGCGACGTGTTGCGACCAAATCTTACATAGCCAATTTAACGACGACACGTCGCTAATCGTCGTATATTTTGCGACGTCTTCTCGTCGTAAATATACCTCGCTACGGCGACGCCTGGTGACATTTTTGTTGTTAGCGACCATGTAATACGCTACAACGTAAAAATATTGCTAATTACGTCGCCAAATTATTTTAGTGACATTAGTTTACATATTAGCGACGTGTTTAGACGAAGTGAGATTACCAGAGTCAAAGAATTCCTTGACCGCCTCCAAAATATCATATTTGAGCATATTCTAGTATTTCTTGAAGAAGGTTGCTCCAAAACCATCGGGACTCGAAGATTTATTCGGGTCCGCATTAAGAGATCGGTACCGACGACATGATTACCGTGCCTCAAACCTGTTTCTTGAACTCAAAATGAAAAAATTATCGGGTAGGATGACTTATTGTTGAGATCTTGGTAGAACTGAATCGCTTCATCATATATACCATTCGCCTCAGTAATAAAAGCACCACTAGAATCAAGCAGGCCAAGAATGACATTATGATGCTATCTAGCATTCATGGTGGCATGGAAGAATTTAGAGAACCTATCTCCATCTCTAATCTAGCTGTATTTCGTTCGTTGTCTAACTTGAACCTCATCCAAAAATCTCTCCCTGCATAGCAGATCCTGAATAGCAACGTCCTCTGTGAGAGCAGGGTTGAGCAGGTCTATCGAGACTCTTTGTTGAATGTTAGAAAACTTGGCCTCAAGTTCCTGGAGAGGAAGAGAAGGTCTCGTTATGTTTCATTCCTTGAGAAAAAATTGATGGACTTCAGCTTAGAAGCAAACCTATACTAAGCAACACCACTCACCGTGGTATTCCAGCCCAGTTGAACCACTTTCCCGTATCCCTCCATAAACCTAAGTATGGTTGAATTTGAAATGCCTCACTTAGAAAATTGGCTGGTCCATCAGTCTGATCACAATAGGAGAGTGATCACTGGTACCCAGGGCTAAGCATTCCAAACGCCTAAATTGAAAAATATCGAGCCATTGGCCATTACACAGAGCACGATCAAGTTCAATGAGAATCCGATTGAGAATAGCTCGATTATTCCATGTCAAGATGTGATTTGACTTAGCCATGCATATAATATAAGAGGATAAGAGATATCATTCGAATTCAGCAAGAATAATTTCTTGAACTGGGGATCCCCCTTTCGTTTCATTAGCATATAGTGAAGTCCCCCACAACAACAAAAGGCCATATTCCTCCACCATCGTTCTGGTAACTATAATCTCTCTCCACAGCCTTAACCACTTCATCCGGTCATTATGTCCATAAATCGCTCAAACAATAATTTTAATTTCTCCTCTGTTGGTGAATTTAATGGAGATTATTTGGTAAGAGCGTTGAATCAACTCCCATGCCAAATTTTGGTGTCCCACATGGTTAATTACCTTATATATATATATATATATATATATATTAAAAAAAGGTAATTATATTAATAACTGTCAAGATACATACTAGTGTACGGGTTCGGAGCGACTAGTCACTATGACCTTTACATCATACTAAATATTATGAATCAGACCCATACTTTTTGTACATAAACCTTCAAATATACGATTATTATTCTCTCTCCACACATGCCAGACCGTTGATACCAATCTAATGCGGGCGTCAGAGAACCACTTGAGGCCTCTTCTACGTTGAGCAATAATTTCCTCCATGATATCGATTATCCCCGTATTTCCCCCACCTCGCAGTTGAAGCACTCTCCTCTGATGTATCCAGAAACCTGCCATGAATGAGCATTTGAAATAGAGGTTCTCCCTTGACTCGGCAACAGTTCTACATAGGTGACATTTCAGTCCCCCCGTGTCTACACCGAAGCAACTCAACCTGTCTAAAGTAAGTAGCCTTCCCATGCTTATTTATACATGAACAGTTAAAAATTTTGCACCAAACCTTTCACCTAGATAAATTCAAACCTGTGCGTCCGAGGATGGACTATCCAGCAGCAGTCGTAAGCACTTCGGTGGTCAAAATTACCACTTTTTGACCCGTCCCAGCATCAGGTGTCCTCTATAGCATTGTTGTCTATTTGGACCGCATTGATTTCCTCCCGAAACCTCCTTATAGCCGCCAGTAAATCCTCCATCCACTGTCCTTGCCTGATGATCTTACTCACCTTCTCATCTCTTTGCAGCACACTATATGCTTACGGACCGAGTTTCTCGACCAGGTTTTGATGATAGATCCATGGATCAAGCCAGAGGTTGGTACTTTCACCATCTCTCATTACTCGAGATATTGTTGGTTTTAGCTTGGCCCGAAATTGTAATATGGTCTTGAACATAACAAAGTCATTATTATTTATATGTCCAGCCCATATATTAACCCCTTTTAGATACTCCTGCTCCATCCACCTAGCCCATAGGGAGTCATTAGTTAGGAATTTCCATGTCAACCTCATAACTACCACATCCCGAAGTGTCCGTAGAGAATGTAGTCCCACACCACCCTCCTCCCGTGGTTAACACAGCGTCTCCCATCCAATGGTATGACGTCCACCTCACCAAATAAAATTTACACATATTTTCTCTATCTTCCTGATGGTGGCCGACAGAAGCATGATGACCTGTAACCAATATAAGATGATAGTACTGATGACGGAACGTACAAGTTTAATGCGTCCCCCGAACGACAGAGTTTGGGCGTGCCACCCTTCTACTCGTAGTTGTGCGTACTCTACTAGGCTTTGACAGTTGATATCCCTTGCATAATTCACAGATAAAGGATGCCTAGGTATTTGATTGGTAACTCCCCTCGGCTTATTCCAAGAATCTCAACATTCCCCTCCTTGTCAGGATACAGTGAGTTGAAGTAGACTTTGCTTTTCTCTATTCAGGTGTAAGCCTGAATGTTTTTCGAACACATCCATAATCTGAGCCAGTTTAGACAGACCCTCCGTCGTTGGCTTTATAAAAATCAACAAGTCGTCCGCATATATAAGGTATGAGATATGTGGACAATTTTTTTCCTAAAATGGCATAATTCTCACATTATACACATCAGTATGCATGAGACATGTGAAGTACTCCATCACCAATGTAAAGAGTTACGACAAAAGTGGGTCCCCTTATCGTATACCTCTGTTTCTTCCCAGGAAATCGTATGGTTCCCCTTTGATAAGAATAAAAAAGGATGGTATAGAAATGCATTCCCTTATTCTGTCCACCCAAACTTCATCAAAACCTATAGACAACATAATGTGGCATAGGAACTCCCTATTGACGGTGTCGTATGCCTTGCATAGGTCTAATTTAATATATGCCTTATGTCCTCCCGGTCTATTGAAATCCCATACAATCTCGTGTGCTAGAAGATTGTTGTTTGAGATCGATCTACCTTTGATAAAGGCGACTTGATTGTGTAACACCAGACCCTTCATAATGGACTCCATAAGTCGACACATCAAATGAGTGATCAACTTGTATAGATAATTGCAACATGCGATTGGCCAGTAATCTGCTAGAGAAGTAGCACCCTCCTTCGGTATCAGAGTGAGAAATGTATGGTTGAGCTCATTCTGTAATCTTTCATTGGTGAAGAAATCCTGAATCACTTCTAGCACATGATATTTGTCTGATCTCCCTCAATGCTTCTTATAGAACATATTGCCAAAGCCATCAGGTCTAGGGACTTTGTTAGGATCGGCGCTTTTGATTATGGCTTCCACCTCCTCCATCGTAATCGGAGCCATGAGCATTGCAATGCAATAGGGGTAACTAGCTTCTTGCATATCAACTCAGAAAAATATTAATATAATCATGTTGATTAAACAAATCAGAGTAATACCTGATAGCCTCTTCTTGTAGAGCACATTGGGAGACCGCCTCTGTGTCGTCCGGTCCAATGAGTTTTCCGATGTGGTTGTGGTGCTGATGCATGCGAACTATATCATAGAAAATTTAGTGCACCTATCTTCCTCCTTTAGCCAAGAATATTTTGCCTACTGTGCCATTTCAACCTCCTCCTGAAACTGCCTCTGTTGATCCTTCGCCACATGTGACCGCTCCTCTACAGCCAAGCTCGCATTATGAACATCCGCTTGTAGGCGAGTCTGGATATGCCGAAGAACTGCCTCTATGTCTAGTAGTGATGTCCTCGGAAGATTTTTAACTGAAGCTTTGAGGTCGGCTTTAACATTTTTCAATTTTGCTACCATTGTGAATTGTTCGTTCCTATACACAGCCTTTGCCAATCCATTTTTAACCACCTCGTTGTATCCCTCCATTAGGTACCACTTATACCGAAAAGGGGGTGATCGAGTGTGGTTATTGCTATCATTTTTGATTCTGATACATAATGGAGAATGGTTGCTTTTTCCCGCCACATAGCCTTCGACCTTTACGTCTAGGAATTTGGTGAACCAGTCCCGATTACCAAGTGCTTGATCGAGTTGACATGCCACTCATTTTCGGACAGCTTTGTTGTTCCAGGTCCAATTATGTCCCGTCCTCACCAGATTCTTTAACCTAGATAAAAGTAGACATTACTGAAAGTCCTGTAAAATATTATCGGGCACCACCCTCCCCCCAACTTTCTCATGCCAATATAGAAGGGCATTGAAATCCCCAATCAGCAGCAGAGGTAATTTAAGCTGAGTGTCTGCTATAGTGCTGACGTGGATGATCTCCTGCCAAAGACATTCTCTCCTCCCCCGGTCGTTGTGACCATATACAGCTCCTAGCAAGAATTGAAATGCACTTTATTTAAAAATATAGTCACTATAAGTTGTTCGGTATAGTGAATGACATGCCCATCCCAACATTTGCTATCCCAATAAACCCAAATTATAGCCATGTGACATAGATGCAAATTGTGTACCTGTTCCCAATGTGTAGGCATCATTCTCTTCAAGATTTTGTCTGATTTGATTCTGATTTCTAATAGCACACATATGGTAAACTTGCCCTTTCTAACCACTCCACTAATCTCTCTCCATCTCCCCAACGAGCACGCTCCTCGTACGCTCCAACTAATCGCTGATATTTATAAAGCTGCTAGGTCCCCAGGGTTTCCCAGAGCTCCATCATCCGGGGTGTCAACATGCTCACTCTCCTCTTTGTCCATACCTTCCTCTGCCTCGCTCGTACCACTGTCATCTACCTATAGTGCAGCTACCGAGCTGGGGTTATCTATGCACAAAACATTATTTTTTTTTCCCTACGTTCCTGCACCCTCTGGGTAGCGTCTTCCCTCAACGGAACCACGCATCTCTTTCGCTTACCAGTCCAGTCATTGGGTGTCACAGTTGCATTCTTGTTCCTGTCTTTCTTTTCGACCCCCTTGGCCCGCCAAGCAAGTTCTTTGCTCCCTGAATTTGACCCCCTCCTATTATCCCTCCTGTGAGTCGCCTAAAACGTGATCAATTGTCCATCTCCCTTGCTGGTGTGACCGATTAAACTGGTTCCTAATACACTGCCCCTTTTCTCACATGCCGCTTCCTTGCCTTTCCCTGACCTAAGGACTTTATCCAGTCCTATATCGAGCACAAGCTCAGCCTCCTTGGAGAAATTAAAGATTGATGGAGCATGAAATGTAGGGTTTACTTACATATCAATCTTCCCCGTAGTATCCATATTATCTCCATTATCCGTTATCTTATCCGGAGTAGGCTGAGTGTTGGAGACACGAGCCCTCTCGTCCTGAGTTCCTGTCACATCCTCACTGGCCGCATGTCTAGATGTACAATCCTTTGGGGTGTCTGAAACATCGACATAGATAACAGACCGGTAGTACCTATTCATATTCGACCTTTTGAGTGAAAACCTCCCAAGATGGTACGTCATACTCCAGTACGGTAGGTAGTGCTCTGCCTGCTTCTTTCTCTACAAACACCAGTGTATAGCCCATTCACGCTCTCTTTGTCGTGGCCTCATCAGATTTAATGGGTTTCCCGATAAAGCTCGCAAGTCGCATCATCAAAGGAACACTCCAATATAGTAACAAAAATCCAGGAAATCTTACCCATACAGGCACTGAGTGCAATACTTCTCTTTCGCATTGGGTGCTAGGCGTCCATTCCTTCGTGATGATGTATCTTCCATCGAAGGTCCACGACCACCTTATAATATATATATATATATATATATATATATATATATATATATATATATATATATATATATATACTTACTAATGGTTAGGGTTCCAGATCCTGGAGGTGGCGACAAGGGCTGGCAAGGCCAGGGTTGGGGAGGAACGCAACAATCATTGAGGGAGGACGTATGGATTGTGGATGAGGGAAGAGAGACATGTCCAAGAGGCGTAAAAACTGTACCCCAGGTAGACGGAAAGGATGCGACGGAGGAATTAGGCTTGTGCAGGGTAGCAAGGTTCGTCCTCGGGTTGGCGGTCGGATGTAGAGAAGGGAGGAGGTAGGTAAGGAGGATGGTCGACGAGCCACAACCTTGGTGGGGAGGCCGGACAAAGGGTGGAGATACAATCGAACGGAGGGACAGGGCACCAGCGGAATGGGAACACATATGGAAACTGGACCGACATATAAAGACATGGAGGGATCCAAGGGTCCGGTAGTAGCGACCGGAGTATGTGGGAAATCATGGGCTAAAACATGTAGACCGTCGCTTCCATCGGAGAATGTAGCCATGCAATACGTAGAGCTGATATTCATCGAGGGACGACCAATGGCGGAATTTACAGATGATGATCTTGAAGAAACGATGGAATATTGGAAGAACCCTTTCGTCATATATGTTGTAGGGGAAAAGCCGTTATGCGGGCAAATTCGCGGTTATGTGTATCCAGTATGGCGCACCAAAGAAAGCTTTGAAGTCCTCTCGCGGGAGAATGGATTTTTCTTCTCCGATTTGGGATGGAAGAGAATGTGGAAAGAATTCTTCAAAGGGGACCGTGGACTTTTGATGGTAGGCTGATCATCGCTTAAAAATGGGAACCTAGTACAAAGTGTGAGAGAGAGTTATTCCACACCATCCCGGTGTGGATCAGGTTTCTCGAGTTTCCACTCATGTATTGGAGCGTCCCCATGCTTAAGAAAGTTGCGAGCTTAACCGGAAAGCCGATCAAAGCACATGTCACGCCCCGATCTCCCGCAGGCAAATCGGCCGTTCCCGCTAGGCGAGAATCACCGCACCAGCGCTCCCACGGAACGATCGCTTTGACCCATCCGGGCGTGATGTCGCACGAGCGTGAGCCACGCCCGTGCAAGGCCGTGGTCCATTGGCTGGTGGTAAGAGTTTTAAGCCACAGAGTCGCACAGATTGTCCGAGTACAGCGGAGTCATGAACGCATAGCGATCGGTAACAGGTTCACTGAGTCTACAATATTGCGGAAGCATTGAATAACACAAGTTGAAGTAAAGCAACTCTTTATTGATATAAACAAGTGTTACAGGCGGCGTATAGCCGAGATTACAAGTCGCTCAAGCCTCTCTCTCTGAAACAGTAAAAGCGTGCCAAGTGGCTACAATTGTGGAAGTATTGTACAGGCGATGATGAGGCGATGTTCACAACATTATGTCTTGTATATGTGCTTCAGTTCCGGACGCAGCGATGCTTCAAGGCTTCAGAGGGAACTCCTGGCCTTAGCACGCACGAAGGAGTCATCCGCACCGAACGAGGTTCTCCCGTACCCTGCATACAAACTGGTGGATTATCAGTACATTGAATGCACTGGTGGGGAAGCTACTCGGCCGCTCGACAAATCCAAACACGTAATACAGGTTCCGTGCACCAACTATTAAGTTGTCTTTCTAGTTGCCTTAGGATCAGTTTCATGCAAGATTTGAATAGCCTAACTCGTGTGGCAGTGCACCGTGCAACATGAGAGGAAACACGGCGAGACTTACCATTTTTACCTTCCCTGTCCAAGGCAAACATTGTTAATTTGAGCATGGGCAAGTATAAACATTCAGGGGCATTCATAATAATGAAAACCAAACAATAGCATATGCAACACGAGAGTCGTTATGTCCAGATCGTTCAGGTGTTCATTTGTTCATTGATGCGATGCAATAACTCGCATGCGGATAGCCGCTAAGCGAGGATGACTTATCTATATGAACATGAGTCGCTGGCATAGCCATAAAGGACCGTTTATAGTCTTTGAACAAGGATGGCATGCAACGAAGCACGTGAGGCGCTACACGCCATCATGTCCGTACGTGAGACTATCGTGCAGTTCCATCCGGATCGGAACGATCCCAGTGCCCCAGTAACCGCCCGTGGAACCGAATGATCTTGTTTCCAAGTTGTCCGCGACATGCAGGTCAGGGCCATTCCAAATCCATAATTGATATGATAATCCATGATTCGTGATCTGAACGAGCGTTTGCTCCAAGAGCTGGATTCGTGGATTCGTTACATGACGTGATTCTCGTTCAGATATAAAGGTGATGGGATTATCATTCAATTGCACGTGACATGATTCTTATTCAATATTCGTTTGCCCTGATGCGTTCCCCTGGTTCGGGGATTGCCTTGGCGACCCAATGGTCCCGGATACTTGCAGGTTCAATTGCACAGAAGGACTATTTGATAGTCTCCTGGCTAACAAGTATGCATGAACAATACAATAACGTTAAACATTCATAAGCAGACAAGCATACGTTTCTAAGGAACGTAAGCAGACACGTTGCTCGGACCCGAAGGTAAGCCGAGAGTAAAATCGTTAGGGGACCTGGCATACGAGGGTCTGTATATAAGCAGTATTTCAATTTCCATGTTCTAGCAAAAGCAATACAAGTTGGGATTATTCCCTTAGCTAGGTGCGTTAGATTCATTAGCATGCAGGGGGTGATTCACCTAGTGACTAGCATGTATCATTCCAGATTTTATGTGTGCTGGCTAAGCAAAGACAAGTTCACCGTAGCCACCCACCTTAGTGATGATTCGCCTCGGTAGAGCGATACGTCAAGCGAGCCTCTGAAAGCCTAAGCCGAATTCCTGTAGGGACAAGTCTGGATATCCTTTGCTTCTCATTTGAGGCAAAACGGGTCGGAACAGTTGCACTTTTATCGTTTGAGCCGGCAGTCCGCTTGAGCGGAACGGGGTGTTACACATGATCCGACGGAGAAGAAGGCACGAGTTATGTACTCCCAGGTGTTCGTCGAGATAGATGCCATAAAAAATTTGCCTAAAGTAGTTGAATATGTATTGTCGTCGGGACATTATTTTAAACAGATAGTAGATTATGAATGGGTCCTGCCTGCGTGCAATACTTGACATTGCTTTGGTCATCTGGCAAATGCATGTCCGTATAAAAGTCCAGAAGAGGGGGGGAGACCAGGAGAAGGCATGTCAAACTAGTCGGGACAATGGGGACGATGGTGGTACCATGCGGGAAGTAGATACGATGTTGGGGGATGCGGACATGAATGAAGGGGAAGACCTCGGGCAATATCAGAAAGAAGCCCAAACTAGTAATAGTAGTGGTGGCGACATAGTGCAAGGGGACACGGTAGACAGGCTGATGTAGAGGGCGGGTTCTCAAATGGTTAGACATGAAGGCACAAACATGCACTTAGAGGACGTACATGGAGAGGAAAGAAGGCAACCAAGCATTCAAAGGAAGGACAAAGGAGTCATGGATGGTAACGCAGAAGCATTCTCACAAAGGGGTGCGGTTATGACAAGGGACAGGAAGAAGCGACTAGCAGTAGCTGAAAAATAAATTGGCATACAAGACATTGAATTAATGGAGGATGATATGGAGGAGCCCCTATGTAATGACAATCCACAGTAGCAAGAGATGTTGCACACAACATCAGCAGTGGACGCACAACAAGAGCAAGGAAGACGAAGTGCCAGGGCAAAACCGAACATTACCTCTAGGTTTGGTTCGAGAGGGGAGTAGGGAAAAAACCAATATTAATCAATGACAGTGTTAACATGGAATACAAGGGGAGCCAACTCGATGGAAAGGTGGCGAGAGATAAAGGAGGTTAGCAGGAAGGCGCAAAGTACTATTACTTCTCTATTGGAAACCAAAATCATATCTAGTAGGAGAGTGCAGCGATGAACCCCATTTCAATGGGAGGAGGTTAACAATATAGAGATTTGCGACACGGCCCGAATATGGGTAATGTGGGACAGCAGTGAATGGACAGGTCAAGTACTCCATCTTTCGGAGCAACTAATAGCGGATTTGTTCACTAATAAAGGATGTTTTAGATTGATCTATGGTGTAGTTTATGGAAGAAACGATAGGTGAAGGAGAGACATATTATGGCGAGACATCAACCACATCAGTTTGGTGGCTGATATGTATAGTTGGCAATTTTAATGCTATAATTTACATGAGGGAGAAGGTAGGAGGCCGGGTTGTCTCTGATGCGATTTTGTGCGACTTCCAACAATGCTTATTACACTCAGCCCTTAATTGTCTAGAGAGATCCGGGCATATATGGACATGGAGTAATCGAGCAATGCACAAAAGAATTGTATGCCAACTAGACAGAACACTGGGTAATAGTAGATGGTTCGACACATGGCCATCATGTACAACTGAGGGACTAGCGGTAGGCACTAGTGACCACTCACCAATATTAGTCCGTATGGCGAGGAGTATAAAAACTGGGTTAGACCATTCCGATTTAATAATGCCTGGACGCAGGTAGAAGGCTACATGGAGGTCGTCGACAGGGGCTGGCGAGTAGAGGTCAACGGCAATGTACAGTACTAGTACACACATAAATTGAAGCAAATAAAACATGAGTTGAAAACGTTGACCAAGAGGAGATCGAAGGCCAGCCTACAAAGAAACCAGTAGGAACTATACTCTACCCAAGGGATACTACAAGGATACATGCAAAACTCTGAACTTGCTGTGCTAGAGAGAAGCTTAATTAAGGAGGTGCAGTCACTAACTTTCCAGAAAGAGCTACAGTCGGCACAAAGAGCTAAATGCTCGTGGTTGAAAGACGGCGATAGGTGCACAAAATTTCTCTATGATATGATTCGCACTAGACATCAAAGGAAAAATATTGCCCATTTACTAGACAATAACGGGAAGCTGGTTTTGGAACCATCGGACATCCAGGCCACTTCCGTTCAATTCTACCTCAGAGCTTTACAATAAGCCCAGAAAAGAGGCCTCGGTAAATACTGAGATCACTTGCAAGAAGGTGGTGTCGAGAAGAGGTAACCAAATGCTCCGAACACCTGTCACTCTGGAGGAGGTTACGAGCATCATACAAAAGGCGGACTCAAATAAGGCTCCAGGGCCAGATAGGTTCTCGAGCAAGTTTTACAAGACACATTGGAAGGAATTAAAGCAACCGTTAGTAGATATTGTTGATGACTTCCTCAAAACTGGTAGACTGCTGAAAGAAATTAATCATACCTTCCTTACTTTGGTTCCTAAAAAGGAGGGGACGGTAACAATTTCGGACAATAAACCAATTGCTTGTTGTAATTTTTCGTATAAAATAATCTCTAATCTAATGTGCAGGCGCATGACAAATATTATGTAGGAGCTGATCTCGCCAAACCAGGCGGCCTTCATTAAGGGACGATCAATCTTTGAAAATAGTTTCCTGGCACATGAGTTACTACGAGACTTTAATATGAAGGGTGGGAAGAAGGCTTGTGTGAAGATCGACTTACGGAAGGCATATGATATTGTGGACCGCGAGTTTGTATGCAGACTGATGCTCGCCATAGGATTTGATAGCTGGTGGGTTGATAGGATACGAGAGTGCATATCTACTACATCCTTCTCGGTATTGATCAAGTGGCAGCAGTATGGATACTTCAGCAGCAACCGAGGCCTGCGAAAGGGTGATCCATTATCACCTTATTTGTTCACAATGGTAATGGAATATTTCACTTGCTTGATGGACATGGCAGTACACATGAAGGATATCAGAACACTATATGTGCAGGTATCACCAGCTATCTGCCATCTTATATACGCGGATGATTTATTAGTCTTTTTAACCCCGACTATCAAAGGGGTTAATGCTCTTAATATGATCATAGAGGAGTTTGGGAAAGACACAAGATTGTGGCTAACTAGGGAGAAAAGTAGAGCCTATTTTAGCAAGTTTTGTCCAGAGAAGGAGAGTTATGATAACATGTTGCAAATAGTAAAAGGGTCAGTTACCAGTCAAATACCTTGGTTTGCCACTCTCGGTTAATTATGCCAAATCTACGGAGAGCTGGAGCTTGGTGGAATATGTGCAACGTAGAGTGGAGGGATGACAGGCCAGAAATCTGTCGTTGGGGGGTCGAATAGAACTTGTACGATCGGTAATCTCCGCCATCGCTTTTTTCTGGTTGCAAGCCATAATGCTGCCAACAAGGTGATTCACAAAATTGAAAAAATATGTGTAGATTTTGTTTGGAGAGGAGGCATCCATACCATAGCCTGGTGGATCTGTGTCGACCGAAAAGCTAGGGCGGGGTTGGACTGAAGCCACTTTCTACGGTACGTGAGATGGCGGGAATAAAGTTAACGTGGAAGTTCCTGGAAGGAGGATCTCTCTGGACAGATTGGATGCGGGACAGATACTTACGATAATCCAACTTTTGGGTACATTCGATGGACAACAAATTTTTGGTTACCTACAAGACCATCTTATTATGCCGGAGTCGGATTAAGCAACTGATTTCTAGGACGTGTAAAGATGGGAAGTAAACCAATTTATGGCTCGACCTATGGATACAACATGAGAGCTTGGTAGATCGACTGGGGTGGCAAGCATATAAAGTGGGAGGAAGAGACGAGGATGTGTCAAGGTTAATAAGTCAGGGTAAATGGAAGCTGGAGCAGCTTCGGGCGGTACAACAAGTTCGTGAGGCCATATCTAGGGTCCTAATTGATCAACATGCGGCTAAAGACCATTGGACGTAGGATGCAGTACCCACGGGAAAGTTCAATTCTAGAACAACATATGAGCAGATGAGGACTCCCGGACCTAAATTGGATTATGGTGAGTTTGTTTGGTTCAAACCTTTAGCAAATAAAATGAGCTTATGTATGTATAAGGCGCGACTTGGAAGACTACTCACTATGGATAGACTGCAAAGATTTGGGGTTGCCATAAATAATACACAATGCAGTCTGTGTCAACAAGCTCCAGAGAGTATACAATACTTATTTTTTGAATTTTCAGTAGCATCAGACATTATCCGGTTACAATGGACAAAGCTGCAGATAGGGGACTCAAATTTACATGGACTCATGGGGGCTATAGAGTGGATCAAAAATCATAGGAAGGGTGAAGAGTGGTTCGTGGAGGCCAGGATACGACTTGCGGCTGCAGTTTGACATATTTGGAGGGAGCAAAATAATCATTTTTTTGATGGTATTTGGATGCTCCATGTGGGTATAATCAATAATATAGGGTATGATACAGCTATTATGAAGAATGGCCGGGATGTAAGGGGACCTGTATAATTAAGATGTAGGGATTGATGCAGTATTAATAAAATTACATTTTTTCAATATATATATATATATATATATTGGAAGAGGTAATTGTGTTACATATTCTGGTCCGAAGGCCTACCAAACTCGGTCCGAATGTGCTATACATCTCGGCCTGAAGGTCTGTACCTGCACATGCACCGCACTTGAACCGCACATGCATCGTACCTGAACCGCACCACTACTCACATTAATTCCTTCCTAGAAAATTAAATGTGTTTCTCCCGTTGCTCGAACCCGCAATCTCTTGGAAGGATATGCCTCACTCTAACCATTTGAACTATATATATATATATATATATATATATATATATATATATATATATATATATATATATATATACTTTTGAATCTGAGAGGTGTCTGGATATCGTCGATATTGCTATGATCAAATATGGATCTACTTTTGAATCTGAGAGAGATCTGGATATCGTCTATTTGCATGACATGAATAGATCACTAATTAATATAAGTGGTAGTGGTATATATATAATAGGAAGAGTTGTATTTGGAGGTTTCTTGATGGCTTGTTCATAGGACATTTGGATAAGAGCATTATAATGTATATAGTAGCGACAAAAGAACCTCATAAAGAGTGACAAGGCAGTAGATGGGACATTTGAAATATACAATAATTCTCTTAGAATATCATCAGTAGTTGGAACTCTCCAATGTATTTTGGAATCTCAAATTTAGAAAAAAAAAAAGATAAATGTAAAATAGGTTGAATTTGCATAAGAATACCAGAAAATGATAAAGTGAGTTCCGGTTTCAAATATTGTGCGATCAAAAATTAATATAGAAAAAAAATGTAAAATCTAGAATCGAGAAAATTGGATTCCAAATTGAAACTTACTATTCTACAAAATAAGTTTCTACAATCTAGAATCTAGAAGTTGGGAGGTCCAACCCTTAGCACTGGAATGAAACTGAAAATCTAAAAATTAGAACTACAAATGTGATCTATTATTCTACAAAATAAATTCCTACATTTTAAATTTAGAATCCAGAATGTAGGACGAGTCTTACTCATGTTGCTTTTACAACCATCTCTTTATGTTTATCTTGTGAAGGCGAATTATGGTTGTGACCAAAGGCTACCTGTACCAAAGTGTTTGTGTTTTGGAACCATATGGAATGCTTACGGAGACTTTGTCTTTGAACAATTCCCTTTCACATCACCAAAATAATACACATCTTCTCTAAACATCAACTATTTGAACGAATGCAGCAAAAGCTTGGAAGTAAGTTTCCAAGCAGAGGGGCAAACACCAACACAATGACAAACAGGATCTTCTGATGGAGAGTTAGTGGTATGCTTCATCATCATAAGGTATTTCATGAGTCTCTATTTACATGGGGGTACAGTGATTGTCAACGGGGGCTACAGTGAGATGTAAGCAAGGTTGGTACTGAAATTTTTGAGGTCATGGACTGTTATAAATTTTCTTCTATCAACACTAAAAAAAATATTAAATTAAATAATATTATTAATTTACAAATAACAAATTTTGGGTACATGTTTGTGGATTATAAATGTTCCAAATATTTCGTTCTACTTTTCATTATCCAAATTTTTATTAGTACCATCAATACGATCATATTTCTATTGCTATAATTTAGATACTAAACAAGATTATCAAAACCGTTATTTTTATTGTTCTCTATATTAGCTAATTCTTCCACACGATTTATTTCACATTCTTCATCAACTACTTTTTTCTAAAATTTGTTCATTTGAACTTACAACACCATTAATAATAAATCTATCAAGGGCCCCATTTTGATAATGAATCAATTGTTCTATCATTATTTTTTGTCTTTTTTCGTACACATTTTATTATTTTCTACGTAAAATATTTTACTATCACAGAAAACGTAATAAAAAATAAATAGTAAACAAAGAATAATATAATCTGGATTAATTTCGTTTCACTAATGCTATTTTTCTTTAAACAACACATAATAGTACATAAATCTGAAGCATAACTTCTATTAAGATTAATGACTAGATAAAATAAATAAATCATCATGTATATAAACTAAATATATTTAGAACAAACCTACAAAAGATTAGTTTTATATTTAGATAACATGAAATTGTAGAGAATTAAGACTCTAAGAAAGATAGAAAGAGAATGAAAACAGAATTATTTTTATAAATAATTTTTTTTCTTTAGCCTAATAAATTGGAATTCTATTCTATCTCAATGTTTAATTTTTTTAGCTCAATATTTCGTTTACTTGGTAGCCAAAAAATGCTTAACATAATTACTTATAACGACTATTTATTAATAAATATGGATACATTTAATCATAGATTATTATTTTTGGCTTTCTTAATCAGAATTGTGGGCTATATTTTTCTTTTCCAAGTAAATAATATATCAATGACCAATTTATAATTAATAGTTATAATAATTTTATTTTATATGTAATTAAGTTTTTAGTTTGGGACATTCATTGGCCATATCTTCTTTGACTTTTTAATATATTTAGATTCATATATATATATATATATATATATATATATATATATATATATATATATATATATATATATATATATATAGTGTAGATGTAGGTGCGGGCCTATGGGTCAAGATGTGTGGGACCATCGGGCCGGGATGTGGTGGCCATGAGGTAATTGTGTTACAGACTCCTGGTCTGAAGGCCAACAAACTCGGTCCAATGGCCCACCACATCCCGGTCCGAAGGTCCCACACATCTTGGCCCGTAGGGCTGCACCTCCATCTACATCGCACTTGAACCGCATATGCGTTGCACCCATTTGCTATATATATATATATATATATATATATATATATATATATATATATATATATATATATATAGGGGAATTAAATGGCGTCCAGGAGGCTCGAACCCACAACCTCCTAGATAATATGCATCAGTCTTAACCACTACACTAGACATCATTTGTTATATATATATATATATATATATATATATATATATATATATATATATATATATATATATATATATATATATATGTATATATATATATATATCACTACCAGAAAAAGTCAAATTAGCGACGCCAAAAAACGTCGCTAAATGACAAAAAAATGTCGCTAAACATGTTTAGCGACGTAATTTGCGACGTTCAAAGGCAGTCGGAAAAAACCAAGTCGCTGAAAGAAAAAACGTCGCTAAACATCGCTATACCGACGTTTTTTAGCGACTATAATGTGTCGCAAAATTTAGCGACGTTTAGCGACTCCGAGTCACTAAATAGCAACGTTTATTAAAGTCGCTAAACGTCGCTGATTAGCGACTTATATAGCGACGTTACACCGACGTCTTTAATGACCTGACTATTCTGCCATGTCAGCAATTGGCGACGTATAGCGATGTTATTAGCGACGTCATTAGCGACGTATTTAGCGACCTGTTACAGCATCGCTAATTAGCAACGTAACTTGACGTTGCTAAACGTCACTAAACGTCGCTAACAACGTCGCTAATTTTTAAAAAAAAATAGTGTCCAGAAGGAATTGAACTATTATAATTTAACCACGATTTCAACATTGGGTCTGACCTATTAAACAATAACAATAGTCCAACCAAACAAATCGAATAAATCGACTAGCTTATTCGGTTCGGTTCTATTTCGGTTTTGGCTATATTTGGTTCGATTTCGGTTTTGATTTTTTAGAATTTTGGTTTATTCGATTTTTACTATTTCGTTTCAGTTGAAACAGAATGCTCATCTCTAAATGAGAGCAAGAAGAAATAAACCAATGCACGAGGGGAAATAAACCATGAAAGGAGAAGAAATAAACCAATGTATGATAAATCATGACTTATGTATTTTAGTCTCCATTACAGTCTCCATCGCATCCTAAATAATAATAAAAATAACTATACTACTGCGGATCTGCAGGAGGCTGACCACCGGCGCGCTTGAAGGATAAGAACTCCTCATACTCGTCCCGTGGAATCGTCACCGATGTCGATGGAGAAGGCAGTGACGTCGGTGGAGGCCGTGCCCGCTCCAAGTCTGCGAGTCGCTGGTTGTAAGAATCCATGGTAGATAACAGCCTCGTACTGCTATCACCCATTGAATCCTGCATCCTCGTCAGCTTCTCGCTCATCGATAGCTGTGATGCCTGCAGCTCCATGATGTTGCGGTCATTGGAGGCTCTAATATCATTTGTCATGTCCCGTAGCTCCGTCATGCTGCGGTCGAGCATATCCAATCGTGCGATGAGCATCGGATCGTCCGCCTGTGGCTGGGACCGGGGCTGCTCCTCCATACTTCGCAATAAATCATCACGGAGAGACGCAATCTGACGGTTAACGGCCTCCTGGACGGCCTCCTGGACTCTGGCCGACGACTGCGAGGGCTGCGACTGCGAGGGGTGTGTGGAATGCGCAGCTGTCGGGGAGGCCCTAGATGACTGCGTCGCAACCAGGGCGCCATAGGAGCCCGTACCGTAGTACGTACCCCTCTGGATACCACCAGCTGCGGTCACCCACAGGTCGTCCGCCGACGGAGATGGAGCGGGCTGCGACGAAGTACCAGCCTCTCCAGGTGTAGGTGCACTAGCAGTCGCCCGCTCACGCAGCCTAAGATACTCGGCCTAGAAAAGGTTTGAATACTCGATAATTGCCTAAGTTATATTAAAATTAACACAAAGTAAATTAATACTTACATAGGTCTGTGAGGCCCTCTCATCAATGAGATTTCCGTCCTTGCGATGGGTGGCCAAGAAGACGGTCACCATGTTTGCATCCTCCCCCATCTGTACCTGTTAAAAATATATTATTTATTACTAAACTTAAATATTTTTTCCAAGTACCATTTTATGGTACTTATATTAAAATAATATATTTTAAAAGAAAAAACATACCAAACGACGAAAATATTCCGTCATCGGAATCGAGCCACCACACCACTTGGCAGCATTCTGCCTAGCCGCCTTGGCCTTCTTAGACCTTTCCTTGTAGCTCGGATCGTCGAATCTAGCCCTCATCGCAGTCCACTGCTCAGGCGTGATCCAACCTTGGATCGGTTTTTCAGCACGATCACGAGCCTTCTGGTCATCCAGAGCATCTCGGATAAGCTTGGCGGCAACGGTAGGAAAGAGCCGCTCGATCAAATCGGCCCGGTGCGGAGGATAAAAATACGTTTGCTATAATAAATAATTCATTAAGTTAGCATCACGAACAGTAGTATAATATGCATAAATTAGAGGATTTATTTAATATACTTTTACTTGGAAGTGCGCAAACCAGAACGCCTTCCTCTCCTCCGGAGCCTCATAGTAGTTGATCCAAGGGCCACCGTAGTTGTTCCTCAGAAATTAGCCCAGGCGTCTCTGAACCGACGATGGACGATATCTATACAGAGATAATAATTTAGATTACTGAAAAAGTCAATATACGATGAATAAAGAGAAACACAAATATATACTAAACCATCTAATTGACTTACTTTGTACCGTCGGCCCAAATCTCTGTTCTCGTCTCCTCCGGAGGTGCGCATGGAGGATCTTGCTGATGCTGGGACAACGTGGGCACGACCTCCTCGACATGCTCATCTGTCCCCATGGTTCCGTCAGCAGGAGGAACGCTGGACGAGGGTGTACTATCATGCCAGGAACTACTTGTCCCAACAGTCGGAGATGTGAGTGATCGATATACTGGAGTACTGGGCGACGATGATCCGGAACCAACAGTAGGCAGTACCGGAGTGGCACTCTGTCTATCTCGGGACCTGCCAAATCCTCCGCGCCGTCCTGTCATATCTGATAACAACATATGATGAATATAGAGAAACACAAATATATACTACATTCTACAGTCGAAATGTGATACATATCTCAAAGCATTCTACAATCAAAATATAATACATATATTCGTTAATGGGTACATCTACTTCGTTAATTTTTCAACCTTGATCTATATTCTACAGTCAAAATATAGTTACATTCTACATGCAATATTTTTTATTTTCAATCATCTTCAGAAAATTTATCTTGTTCGCCTTCGTCGTCCTGCTCTTCCTCTTCCTCGTCTTCACTTTCATCTACTTCGTCGTCCTCTTCAGATAATTCTACATCTTCTACATTATTACTCGTGTAATGAGTAACTTCCGTTGAGTCCACATCTACAATATTTGTTACAAGAGGTAGATCGTCCTCCTGATAAGCTATTTCGTCAATGTCAAAGGTATTTCTAGCTTTAGTCTTGCATACTGCCCACCAATCCGACCTCGCTGTCCCCCGTCTAGGATAAGTTGTGAAGTACACGAGCTGAGCCTGACTTGATAGGACAAATAGTTCGTAGCCTTGATATCTACGCTTGTAGTTTATATCCACAAGGCCATGCTTGTCAATTTTCTAACCTTGATCTTGAATCGGATCGAACCATTCACACCTGAATAGCACGATATTAGCAGGTTCTGTGCCATAATTATATGTCAACTCCACAATCTCTCATAAGATGCCAAAAAAATCATTGTCCGGATTGACGTCTTTGTAGTTTGAAGATTTGATACACAAACCACTGTTTTTCGTGGAATCAAGATCCAGAAAGCTGTCTCTGATAGGAGCATTTGTTGACTTGAACCTGAACCCATTCACACAGAAACTTGGCCATATTTTTACGGCAGTAATTGGTCCCTTGGCTAGAGTTCTAATAGATTCAGTCTCGGGTGATATTAGACGATCGACCTAAATACCAAAGTAGCGATAGTAAGTTATTTGTTTTGCAAGTGTAGAAATAAAAAGTAATTACCAAGCATCTTACATATGCGCTCAACCAAGAAGGAAAATGGCATCTCATATCTTGTTCTACTTCTTCGTCTGTTATGTAGGGTCTAACCGACCTCAACTCATCATTATATGTGCTGAAAAACAATGAAGCAACTGCTGATTAGTAGCATAATAGTGTCTTATACTATTATATTGAGATGATGTAAACGTTGATGTATTAATTACTTACCCCTCTAGCTTCTCCACTTCATCCTCGTCGTAATTGAGTAATATATACAATTGAGCATCCCTTAGCTCATCGTCATTCAAATATCTCTTCTTCATTTTTCTCGAAGGCTTTCCAGACGCATTGAATACTTTGAGTATTGCATCATTAGATTCCTGATATGCGTCGTCGTTTCTGGGAGCTTTCGTCCTATTAGTAGCAACATGCGGTTTAAAATACGTCGAGCAAAAGTTTGTAATCTCCTCGAGAACATAAGCTTCACAAAATAGAGCCTTCAACCCGTGCCTTATTTTTTACCTTTCTCTTTAGGTGATTAAGATGCCGCTCGAAGGGGTACATCCACCGATAACCGACAGGACCACCAACACGTGCCTCATAGGAAAGATGAATTGGCAAATGCTCTATAGAGTCGAAGAATCCAGGAGGAAACACCTTCTCGAGCTTACATAGTGTTACCGCAATGTCCCTCTCTTGCTTTTCTAGACGATCGACGAGCAACTTAGTACAACAAAGATCTCTGAAGAATATGCTCAGCTCTGTCAATGGGTCCCAAACTACCTGCGGTAAGAATTCCCGAAATGCAATCGGAATTAACCTCTCCATGAATATGTGACAATCGTGGCTCTTCATACCCACCAGTTTGTTCTCCTTGAGGTCGATGCATCTTCTCAAGTTCGACACGTATCCGTCTGGAAACTTTAGACCCTGAATCCACCTACAAAGTCGTCCTTTATCCTCTTTCTCCAGTGAGAAAACTGACTTAGGTTGCTTTAACTTTCCATTCCCCTCCTCTATCAAATGCAATGCAGGACGTCTACATATTTCTTCTAAGTCAAACCTGGCCTTTGGATTATCTTTCGTCTTCCCCTTTACCTCCATTACAGTATTAATTATATTATCAAACACATTCTTCTTGATATGCATGACATCAAGGTTATGTCTGATCAGATTGGTGCTCCAATATGCTAGATCCCAGAATATACTCCTCTTCGTCCAGTTATGGGTGCGACCAAATCCGTCACACTTGTACCCCTTAGCAGGCTCTTCGATAGCACTTGGTAAATCTTTTACCTCTTCCCATATCATGCATCCGGGCCACCTTGGCGGTGGATTGGCCTTCTCTACAACTCCCGCACGAAAAGCATTCCGGTTCCTCCGGTACGGATGATCCTTCGGCAAAAATTGTCGATGACAATCGAAGAAGCACAGTTTGCCTCCGTGTTTCAAACGGAAAGCCTGAGAACGGTCCATGCAATATGGACATGAGAGACGACCATGGGTGCTCCATCCCGATAATATTCCATAGGCCGGAAAGTCGTTGATGGTCCACATAAGTGCTGCCCTCATCTGAAAATTCTGTTTTCTAGAAACATCGTACGTGTTGGCACCAACTTCCCACAGCTGATTCAACTCATCTATCAAAGGCTGTAAATATACATCGATGTTCCTCTTCAGATTATTCGGACTCGGGATAATAACAGTTAGGAACATATACGGAGTCTTCATGCACATCCAAGACGGTAGATTGTACGGAGTGACGATCACAGGCCAACACGAATACTGGGAGCCCGAAAGTCCGAATGGGATAAAACCGTCAGATGAGAGCCCCAATCTGACATTACG
The DNA here is from genome assembly GCA_036927795.1 of Iris macrosiphon. Lineage (NCBI taxonomy): Eukaryota > Viridiplantae > Streptophyta > Magnoliopsida > Asparagales > Iridaceae > Iris > Iris macrosiphon. The sequence continues at coordinate 154,371,357 of JAYESA010000002.1, read as the reverse complement.
CGCTTCCTCGGCAAAATGTGGATACTCTCGATCAAAGTGCTTCCATGCTTCTCCATCGGATGGATGATCTAATACTCCTTCGATCTGTTTTCGCCTGTGCCAACTCATGTTTTCTGCAGTCTCCTTAACCATAAACAACCGCTGCAACCGAGGCGTCAAAGGCAAGTAGTGCATCGAATCAGTAGGCTTTCTTGCACCGACAGACTTTTCTCTAACAGTGGCCTTGTAGCGATCAGCACCACAAAATCTGCACGCATCTTCATCCTTGTCGTCTTTGTAGTACAACATGCACCCGTTGCGACACGCATCGATTTTCTCGTATCCCATCCAAAGCGATCTCACCATCCTCTTATATCGATAGAAGTCTTTAGACAACTTTGCACCCTCGAGCAAGATCTCTATAATCAAATCGAGCAGTCGATTATAGCATTCTTGCGACATGTTAAAATCGGACTTGATGCTCAATAATCTTGTAACCACCTCCAACGGTGAATGATCCTCACAACCAGGATATAGTGGAGTCCTTGCATTCTCAAGCAACTCCATAAACTCTGCAGCATCGGCATTCGGTGCCTCCTCAGCTGCATCATAATTGTCCGGATTGAAACTAGGTTCCGCCGCATCATAATTGTCCGGATTGAAACTAGGCCCCGCCGCATCATAAACCATGTTCACCAACCCGTCGTCGTAAGCATCGTGGTCTTGGACATCCATATACGGCTCCACATAGGGCTCTGACTCCGATGCTAGAGATACAAGTTCTCCGTGCGCGGTCCACTGATAGTAATTCGGCGTAAAGCCCTTCGAGTATAAATGATATGTAACTTTCACTTCTGGATGATATTTCCTGTTGCGACATCTCACACACGGACACTTAATTTTGGTACAGTCCATGTACTGAGGGAACGCCTTGGCGAACTGCAGGAACTGCTGTACACCCTCAATGAATTCATCCCGCACACCGCACATGTCATCAGGATGACGGTTGTACATCCATGAACGATGACGCAGATAGTAATTCATATCCATTTCTAGATACTTCTGCAAAAATGACAGTATGTATCATATAAATCATTACATACAGTGGTTTATCATCTAACTTCATAACTTAACCGTACTATAAAAATCATAACTAATATAATACATACTTTCATTTATCAAAGTCTAAAATAAGCAATATTCAAAACAACTGAAAAGAGGCCAAGTCTCTTAGTTTTTTAATATTTTATACTATTGGTAAAAGCTTGGGTTCTTTACTGTATACAATGCTTACTAGGACATATAGTTACTTAGCTAACTATTAACAAAATCAAGTATATCAGTAAGTAACTATTTAACTACACTAACTATGTACTAATTTAATACTAAACGGATACCCTTAACTTCTACCCAGTAACTCATGCTAACCCATCTTAAACCAACTAACCAATACCTGGACACTAAGCTAACTAAAACTAGTATACATAGCTCACTAAATGCAACTGAAAACGGATATTGATACAGTGGGACTTGTTGATACTTACTGATACATGGTTGCTGAAATGACACAGTGCTGTTGGTTTTCCTCTTCGGTTGCCTGCTCACTGTTGCAGACCTCCTTCTCACTGCCCACTACAAGGCTCGAGCATGCCATCCCGCTTATTCTAGATACCATCTTAGTACACTCCTATCTAACATCTCTAAATATCACTAACCTACATATCTATATATACCCTATTGACACTTGACTTTATACCTTGCCTGCATCAACTCCTACAATTGCCTGTACTGATACCTCATACAGTCCCTAATACGTATCAGTGTATAACTGATGACTGATACGAAATTGAAACTGAGATGCACTAAGGCATGCCTCTGCAGTGCAAAGGGACTGCCCCCAAGCCTAACTGACAGGCACCATTTGGGTGCACTGCTGCAGTGCCCCATGCTAGAGCCCCAAGTCTGTAACCAAACTTCATTTGGTCTCCTCCATGTACCAATACTAACAACAGATAATATACTAACTGATGACTCCATATACTAACACTTCTAAAGTGTATCACTTGCAGGTAATAACCCTACTACAACTGTCACAATCCCTCACATCTCGAGCTCAGTGTCTATGTCACTGTTTGTGTCCACGTGATATTAGTGTCTGTGTCTATGTCAAAAAATCTAATCCTAACCCTAGGTCCTTATCAGTGTCTGTGTCAGTGTGTGTGTGTGTCGTGTCTGTGTCTGTGTCACTGTCTGTGTGTGTGTGTCGTGTCTGTGTCAGTATCACATGTGTTCTGAGAGAGAGAGAGAGAGAGAGAGAGAGTTAGGCTTTACCTAGAGCTCGAGGAAGAGGAGGGGATGCCGGAGTAGCCGCGGGGGAGAGGCGGTCGACGGAGCAGGCGGTCGACGGAGCGGGGGGGGGGGGGGCGGGGGAAATTTTTTTCGTTTCAAAATTTCGACAAATGGGGAAAAACGAAACCGAGCCCTAATTAACCAAATTTTAGCGACGTTTAGCGACGTCCAAGAAAAACGTCGCTAAATTAAATTATAGCGACGTTACGGTCGTCGTTAAACACGTTACTAAATATTTCTAATATAAACGTCGCTAAACGTCGCTAACTTAGATATATTAGCGATGTTTAGCGACCAAAATTGAACTTATAGCGACTAATCTTATAAAAACTGAATAAAAGTCGCTAAATGTCGTTAAATGTCGCCAATTAGCGACGTCTAGCGACGTTTTACATGGAGTCGCTAAATTAGTGACGTTTTTACCTGGAGTCGCTAAAACACGTCGCTAATCCCGCTTATTCTAGTAGTGTATATATATATATATATATATATATATATATATATATATATATATATATATATATATATATGTATGTATATATATATATATATATATATATATATATATGTGGGGGGGGGGTCCTTTTGGTCCTAGAAGGTCGTCCGGCTCGTCCATGCCCAGGGTCAGCCCTGAACGTAAGTTTCTAGTTTTAGCTGTATTTTGGTGTTATTTATACTTTTACTTATACCTTAGTCCTCAGCAAGGGTGACTATCCAGAATTTTGAGATGGGTGAGTGGCAAATCGATAATCATCAGAAGATTAGAAAAAAATGTTGGGATCCAATCTGGATTTGGTGATTTTTGGAGCCCAAATATGGGCAACGATTTGATTTGATATAATTTGGAAATCTACATTAAATGTAAGATTTGATTATATTTCAAATTTATATCAAATATTTAATTTGACCATATTTGGACGTCCATAATTGGTGTTAGGCTATTTTAGGTGAAATACGATTCTTATTTTAGATTTTCTATTTAAGAAATCCTATTATGACCTAAAATAGGATTTCTCATCCTATAAATATAGGAGGGTGGAGGAACATTGTAGAGATTCGAGGTGCTCGTCCACAAAAAATCTAAGAGAAAGCCCGTTCTTTGCTCTTAGGACTTCGTCATCCAAGACAGAAGGAAGAATGAGATCTAATCGGGGAGTCGTCAACTTCGGTTAGAGAAATTGCTACGGGTTGTTTACCGATTTTAATTATAATATCTTTCTTTTCTTCTTGAGTGTGGTGAGGGGATTGAATCTATTAGGACAAATGATTCAACATTGATTTTGTCAATCGTGTAATTTTACCTCAGTTATAAAGGTTAGGATTTGTCCAGGTGACATAGTCACCGCCATATACTTGTCTTTATATGTGCTTGGTGTTCATTAGACAGGGGTTGGTTATCTCAGATGGGTTGGCCTAAAGTTTTTGCTGCGGACACTCTCAGATACGGTGTCGGAACGCTTGTAGGGCGTGTCTGATTTCCAATATCTGGTATTAGAGCTTCTGATTTTGGTTCAGGCAACTATATCTATGGAGCATATGAACACTCGTATGATCACCCTCACAAGGGAAAATTGGGCAATTTGGAAGCCAATAATGGAGGATATACTCTGGTGCAAGGACTTGAATGGTCCGTTGGAGGGCGACAACACCAAGCCATCGGACAAAGCTGCTGAAGACTGAAAACGACTGGATCGGAAGGCCGTTGGATTAATCCGCCAATGACTGGATGACTCGGTGTTTCACCACGTATCCATGGAAAGTTCGACAAAAGCATTATGGAAGAAGTTGCATTCGTTGTACGAAAGGAAGACGGCTGGCAACAAGGAATTTCTGATTCGCCAACTCGTCAACTCGAAGTACACGGAGGGTACCCAGTGGCACAACATATGAACGAGGTTCAAGGTATTATCAATCAGCTGTCTTCGATGAAGATGGTGATTAATGATGAGCTCCAGGCCTTTTTGCTTTTGAATTCTCTGTTGAAAAGTTGGGAGACGTTGGTGGTATCGGTGAGCAACTCCTCGCCTGGTGGAGTTGTCACGATGGAGGCAGTCAAAAGCAGCTTGTTGAACGAGGAGATCCAGCGTAAGCAAGTGGAATCGCCGCAGGAGTCCGCTCTGGTGGCTTCCTACGGGAAGGGAAGACCCAAGTCACATGCGAAGACATGGAAGAGTTCTCGGGATCTTGCGACTGTTGACCGCAAGGAGGGTTGCTATCACTATGGCAAAAGGGGTCATACCAAGAGGAACTGCATGAAGCTCAAAGATGAGAAGGCCAAAGGCAATGATGATCAGGAGGATCTCACGGCTATGGGAGATCTCATCATCGCAGCAACTGACGTAGAAGAACCTTGTGGCATGTGTCATAATAGCGATTGGGTCATGGACACGGGACGTATCACGCCACCCCATATAGGAGGATCTTCACGTCATACCACGACGGCAGGTTTGGACGTATGAAGATAGGCAACAAGGGGACGGCTGCAGTTGTAGGCATCGATAATGTGCACTTGACAATGGAGCTTGGTGAGAAGCTTGTTCTCAAGGATTTGCGACATGTACCGAGTTTGCGCTACAACTTGGTTTCGGTAGGGAGGCTGGCGGATGATGGCTGTCGCAGTTTGTTTAGGGACAAAGATTGGATGCTTACGAAGGGTTTCCAACAGCTGGCAAGTGGAGATTTATGTTGTAGCATGTACAGGCTCAAGCCGCTGAGTTGTACAAGCAGGCCACTAACATCGGATGGAGGCTCGAGGGGTATTCGACATGAGTTGGATCATCGGGAACTTGTTGAGGAGGGACTTTGAGGATTACGAAGGATTCAGTTCATCGAGACAAAGCGACGAATGGCGATGAGCCAAAGATTGAGGGTCAGTATGTCGGTCCCATGACAGCTGGTCGGTCTCCGGGTGGGGGTTGCTTCACAGATCCGATTTTTGGTGACAGATGGCTTGCCAAAGCTTTACAGAGCGACATTGGTTTCAGTAGTTCGAGGTCGGAAAGGAGATCAAGGTTTGCAGCAAACTCAATTTGAGGCAGGAGCGTCACCATTCATACAATTTTGGGGGAGCTGTGGGTCATCGCCGACATGCACAGTGCGCGATGTTCTGCTCGAGGATGCATGTGTATGGGGAGCTTTAAGTTCGGCTACGAAGGTGGGCAGATTCAGGAGTTCGAATATCGGGAGAATCGCACTGTCCGCTTGTTTGGGCCAGCCAAGGGTAAAGAAGCTCGTCGGAACGTTAACATGTTTCGGTGGAAGACGTAAGTCGGGGACATGCAGCCAAGACTCACGGTGAGACTGATAGTCAGGAACTTTGGTCTCAGCCGTGTCATTGATGTCGACAGGATCCCAGTGGTACAGAAGGTGCTACGCATGGCAGCTAGCGTCGATATGACAGTCGAGGTGCTGGAGACGAAGGAAGATGCAAAGCAACTCGGGGGATCAAAGATCGGTGTCATGGGAGAGCAGGAACTCTGTCGCAGGGCGACAGGCATGGAGTCCAGTTGAGAAGTTATAGGGTCAACACCCTCTCATCAGACTGGAGGGAGAGATTGTTGGGGTCTAGTCTGGATTTGGTAAATTTTGGAGCCCAAATATGGTCAAAGATTTGATTTGATATAATTTGAAAATCTACATTAAATGTAAGATTTGATTAGATTTTAAATTTCTATCAAATATTTAATTAGACCATATTTAGACGTCCATAATTGGCGTTGGGCTATTTTAGATGGAATATGATTCTTATTTTAAGATTTTTAATTTAGGAAATCATATTATGACCTAAAATAGGATTTCTCATCCTATAAATATAGGAGGAGGGTGGAGGCATAATGTAGAGATTCAGGGTGTTCGTCTATAGAAAATCTAAGAGAAAGTCCGTGCTTTTCTCTTAGGACTTCGCCATCCAAGACAGAAGGAAGAAGGAGATCTGATCGGGGAGTCGTCAACTTCAGTTAGGAAAATTGCTTACGGGTTGGTGAGCGATTTCAATTGTAACTATTTCTTTTCTTCTTGAGTGTGGTGAGAGGGTTGAATCTATTAGGGCAAAGGGTTCAACATTGATTTATTCAATCTTGTAATTTCACCTGAGTTATAAAGATTGTAATTTGTCCAGGTGACGTAGTCACCGCCATATACTTGTCTTTATTTGTTCTTGGTGTTCGTTAGACAGGGGTTGGTTATCTCATGTGGGTTGGCCTAAAGTTTTTGCTGCGGGCACTCTTAGACACGGTGTCGGAACACTTCCAGGACGTGTCCAATTTCCAACAAAAAATTGAGTCAAGTATTAGGAAGTTAAAAGAAGCTTCTATTGAGAATATCATGAGGGGCATCATTTGTGATGTTTTGAACATGTGTGGTACGTGACAATAGATGAATATGTTAGTAGCTAGAACTAGGGTAGAAAAATGATAATTTGGCTCCTCTAACAATAATTCGAATACGGAGGTAGGTCTAATCAAACTTGATTGAGGCTCTAACAAAGGGTATGGCTTTTGTTTAAGTTATAGAGGATCGATAAAAGCTCTAATTGTTGTTGCTATCTAATCAAAAATCTAAATCAGTCATGTTGTTTGTAAACACACTCAAACGTAGGGATGCGTATTCGGTTTATTTTCGTTTCAACCAAATCGATATAGTCAAGACCGAATAATCGAGACTGAACCGGTAATCGATTTGTTTTATTCAATTTATTCGGTTGGGCTAGTTTTATTGTTTAATGGGTCGAACCAAAAGTTGGATTTGTGGTTAAATTATATTAAAATTTTATACATATATTTGTTGTATTTCAAAGTTGGGCCCAAAGTGAAATTCTTTGTTAAATTATAAAAGTTGAACTTTAAAACAAATATATAGAATTATAGTTTTTAAAAAAAAAAATTTAATCATAAAATATGCATAAAATTGAGTGTATTTAATAATTCTATAAGTCTTATTCGGTTTTCGATTTTTGAACGAAAACGAAATCAAATAATTTTTGTTTACAATCTTTAAAATCGAAATGGAACCGATTTTTTTAAACTGAACCAAATATCTCATTCGATTTAATTTTTGGTCCAAAATTGAATAATGTTCACCCCTACTCAAAAGTGGATAGATAAAAGCAGCTGTGAGCAGCTGTGTGATACAGGAAAACAAAATCAATACAGCCACCGGAAGGAGAAAACAAGTGGCCAGATAAAAGAAGCATTTTGTCATAAAAAGAAGGAAGAAAAAAAAAATATATATGAAGAAGAGTTTGATTATTTCCTCAATTGAATTATATTCTCCACAGTAGTGTTGTTAGACTGTGTGTCTACACTTACTAGTATTGTACCCAGTTAGTCCACATCAGTTATGTACTAACAAGGAGGGGAACCTCCTTTAATAAAGGTGTACCTTTTCTTTGACAAAATAATAAATGTGTACTTAACCATCTAAATAAACCAATCCATGCATCGAGTAGAGCCTCATTCTAACATAAAAGTATTGCTAAATTTCAACATGCTATTAGACAGCAAGCTGTATACCAAAAGGATTTCCACTGCCACAAAACCCTAACCTATATAGCCCATCACCATCATAATCATAAACTTATCCTAGCCTCCAGCCAAATTCACCATTATCATGATCGATCCCAACCAAACCAACCCTTGACCCTAGCCCTCTCCTTATCCTAGCCTAGCTAGTTTTCACCTCTATTCTAACCTAACAAAAAAAAATATTCTAACCTAACAGATCAGCACCTCGATCTGACCTCCATCGACATGTATGCATGGCTGCCACCAACTCTATCGCTCTAGCTGCTGGCGACCCTATATATAGTCACCGCTGTTAGTAGCGGTACAAAAAACTTTTCCTCTGTGAGTACCCAAATCATCGGGAAAAAAATCAACACATATAGCTGTAGTTTAATGATTTGAGCTAGATTTTGGCATTTTCCCCTCAACAATTGCATGCCACCTATCCAGGCAGAATAATGCTGCTCCAGAACACTCCAAAGATTTGGTATTCCTCTTTGAAGTTTCTTCAACAGTCTCATCATTTAGTTCTCACCCAAATCTTTGAAATGTGCACTTCAACTTAATTCTAAGCAGCTAGCTGATCGATCGAATGCGTAGGTAAATACTGTATTCCACGCGAGTTGAGCTACACTTTTGCAGTCGAATATTCCTCTTCAGAATGTTGTTTCATAGTACATAACTAGGCCAAAACCTAGATAATTATTCACCTTTGTCTCCTATTTCCAAAATAATCTTTGGCTTAAGCATGCATTTTACTCGAATCATTTGGGTTCAGACAATGTTTGCAATGAACGAAGCAGTCATTATCAAGTATCAGTTGGTGCCGTAGATCATGATTTTCTTTTTGACATCAAGAAACTTACACTAAAATATACCGTCCAAAATCCAAAAAAAAAAAAAATCAATATATATATATATATATATATATATATATATATATATATGATGGTCTTTGTACAAACTACGTAAAAGAATGTGACAGGAAGATGAACCAGCACACAAAGGGAGAGAGAATTTTATTAGCTCAGTTCCTGTTTCTACATTTATTCATTTGCTTTTATAAGCATAACAAAACATAACCACATTTCCTACAAACATGGATAGCCAAGTGTTCCCCTTGAGAATTGGTCTACTAACAGCACACGTTTGAACATGAGCACAAAGTTACTCCTTGAGACTTGGTCTGTAATGAGCACAAAGTTTAAACAATAACTGCTCCCTAAACTTCCCTAAACTTTTGCAATTACTTGATGACGATCATCCCGATCTTGGAGCGAAGCTCTTGGAACCTGACCCGGCCCAGGGCCTTGGTCAGTATGTCGGCGAGCTGCTCATCTGTTCGGACATACTCTACCTCAGCTGTCCCGTCCCTGATGCAGTCACGAATGAAGTGGTACCTCGTCTGGATGTGTTTCCTGCGATCATGAAACACCGGATTTTTGCTGAGGGAGATTGCTGATTTGTTGTCGATGCGCAGCTTTACACATCTGATATCGTCGCCCTTCATGTCCGCCAGCAGCTGTGCGAGCCAGATGCCTTGGCAGGCGGCAGTGGTTGCTGCGACATACTCGGCTTCGCAGGATGACAGTGCCACCACCTTCTGCTTCTGTGATTGCCAACTGATAGCGCTGTTGCCGAGGAAGAATAGTACGCCTGTCGTGCTCTTGTGGTCGTCAACATTCCCGGCCATGTCGCTGTCGCAGTAGCCGACCAGTCGGGGCTCCTCTGTTCGTCGTTCGTAGCGGCAGCCGTAACCCCGCGTACCAGCAACGTACCGGAGTATGTGTTTGACCGCCGCTAGGTGCTCAGTCGTCGGCTTCTCCATGAAGCGGCTCACATACCCGACTGCGAATGACAAGTCTGGCCGGGTGTGCACGAGGTACCGCAAGCTTCCTACTATGCTCCGGTACTCCGTGGCATCTGCCGACGGTGCAGCACTATCCTTGCTGAGCTTCAAACGTGGCTCCATAGGTACATGGCAAGGGTTACAGTCGACCATGCCACTCTTCTCCATTATCTTGGCTGCGTACGCAGACTGGTTCACTGTGATATCGTCTGCGTTCTGCTGTACATTGATGCCAAGGTAGAAAGAAAGCAAGCCGAGATTGCTCATCTTAAATGAGCTGCCCATCTCGCGCTTGAACTTGTCGATCTCGTCCGTATTGTTTCCCGTGATGATGAGGTCGTCGACGTAGACACTCACGAGCAGCCTTGCCTCGCCATGGCCACGCACGTAGATGACGTGCTCCGAGGGACTCCGGCTGAATCTGAGGGTGGACATGCACTTGTCCAGCTTCGCGTTCCAGGCCCTCGGCGCTTGCTTCAGGCCGTAGAGTGCCTTGTATAGGCGAAAAACTTTTTGCTCCTCGCCGGCGGTTGCAAAACCGGGTAGCTGCGTAACGTAGACCTCTTCGTCGAGCTCCCCGGTCAAGAACGCCATTTTCACATCCATGTGATGGACAACCCAACCTGCATGACCGGCAAACGCCAGTAGCAACCTGACGGACTCAAGTCTGGCTACTTGCGCGAAAACCTCATCGTAGTCGATCCCGTGCCTCTGCACATACCCCTTCGCGATGAGCCGGGCCTTGTGCTTGATGACGACGCCGTGCTCATCCTTCTTCGCCTTGTAGATCCATTTGAGTCCAATGGGGCGGTGACCAGCGGGCAGGTCCACGAGCCGCCAGGTGTCGTTCTCCTCAATGGATGCGAGTTCATCCAGCATCGCTCGGCGCCAGCACTTGTCACGCCCCGATCCCGAAAGGGTCGGTCGTCCTCGCTTGATCCTTTACGGAACCGATTCGTCCTCGCTTGGGACGTGATGCCGTACGAGCCTGGAATTGCGCTCGCACAAGGCAAGAACTTGCAGTTATAGGAACCCATTTTTGAAACACAATTTAGAAAACATATTCACAGAGTTTTGAACACAGTGCAGGAAGAAACATACTTTTTCATTGATAATTCAGAGTAATTTACATAGAGTTTACATTGATGCGCCTCTCGGCTACTTGATTTGCATTACAAAAAGATAACTCAAAAGGCAGGGCGCGCTCCATCAGATAGTCCACGTCGTTCATACATTACGCCCTTGTATAGGTTGAAAGTCCAAGCCTCCAAAATGATCTGACTCCAACTATACTTTAAAATAGAGGTGCTCCTAACGCCTCCTCGTCTATCCACTAGCGTTGCACCGTCTGAGTGCCTGAAATAGTTGTCCACAACGTGGGTCAGTACTCAACTTGTACTGGTGAGCGGGATGAACCCACTCGACTAAATCGACACTAGCTTATTAGGGGCGAGCATGCATTAAGATGAACTTCTATAAAGAAGCAAGTGAATTCAATTCATATCAGTTGTATGTTTTGATAGGAATGAAAACAACAAATAATCCAACCAGTACATCGGTTGCTTACTCAACCGATGCACGCCTTCCCTGCAACGAAACACAAGTATACTTACCATCTGCACAAGACAATAAATTAGCATATATTCTAGTCAATGCGGTCATTGGTGTGATCAACACCTTAGGGACATATTTCAAGCATTAGCGGCGTGCCCTATCAGCCCGGGTAGCAAGCCCTGCTGGAGGTCCCGCAATGCATCGTGACTAGCACGAATCAAATATTTCCCTCCGGATCGATACGGTTCCAGTGCCCTGGAAAGCCGTTTCGAGGAAATGCCAAACCTTGTGCACAAGTTGTCCCAGACCATGCAAATGCATGAACAATTCATATTATCATACAATGCATCAAAATAAACAAAGAAGTAAAGCAGCAATATATATCTCATGCAACAGTTCATATTTTCTCAATGCGGTGTTCCGATTTTGGTATCCCATAGGTCCAAACTCAATCCGAGGCACTAGGCCGCAACCAACAACCAATTCCCTTCTATAAACAAACTCAAGTTATAAGGTGTGCAAGCATATAGTAATATTAGTCTACAAATCCCATGTTCCTTTTCTTAGTGGCTGGCATGCATTGTGGCAAGGATTTCCTAGGCATCCAACTGGGTATCATCGAGTGAACGTTTGAAACATTAGAGATGTGGGCATGAAGAAGTAGGAAAGAAGGGTCCAAACCACTCACTGGTTAAGGGAAAAGGTAGCTGAAATAAAGATTCCCGCCTAGCGACGATCAAACGTCAGTTACGCGGACCTGCACAGCACGAGCACCAATTAGAATCTTGCCTATCCCTCCTTGCCGAACTCCCCAAGAATCAAAGCTCCAAACGATAAAACCAGCAGTGAAAACCAAGCAAATCGAAAGCAGCACCAAATCAAATCCCAAAGCGACAATCAAGAAAACCAAGCAACAAACACGAAAACTATTGGACTCGTTTCAATAGAGGCCTTTCCATGAGTTGGAAAGGATCATCGCATTTCGTCCGTGGCAAGAAGATGCCGAAGTTCTAAGCTACGACTCAGACGGACTAGCCACAAGCCCAATTACGTAGTGCACATCCCGGTCGGATCAGGATTTGAGGCACTACATAATATACCACTAAGAAAAAGTTTTGATCCGAAACTTAAGAACAAGGCCCTACCTCCGACTGAATGAACAATGAAGGGTATTTCTCCTTTATCTCCGCATCCATTTCCCAAGTTGATTCCCCAGCTGAATGGTTCTGCCACAGCATGCGAACCAAGGACATCGTACGGTTGCGAAGTACTTTTTCCTTACGATCCAGGATCTGCACCGGTTATTCTGAGTACGACAAGTCCGTGCGCAGTTCTAATTGCTCAAAGCTAACTACATGACTCGGGTCATGCACATACTTTCGCAGTTGGGAAACATGGAATACGTCATGCACTTCTGCCAAGGCGGGAGGTAATGCAATCCGGTACGCCACAACTGTCACTCGTTCAAGTATCTCAAAGGGGCCAACAAACCGGGGACTCAGTTTGCCCTTCACGCCGAAACGCATCATACCAGGCATCGGCGTCACTTTCAAGAAGACATGATCCCCGACCAAGAATTCCAAGGGTCTTCTATGGGCGTCAGCATAACTTTTCTGTCGGCTCTGCGCTGTGCGGAGTCTTTCCCGAATCAAGCGAACTTTTTCAACTGCCTGTTCTACCAGCTCTGGCCCGAGTACCTGCCGCTCGCCGACTTCTTCCCAACAGATTGGAGATCAACACTTTCGCCCATATAGTGCTTCGTACGGTGCCATCTGGATGCTCGATTGGTAGCTGTTGTTGTACGCAAACTCCGCCAAAGGAAGATGCGTGTCCCAACTAGTCTTTAAATCGATCGCACATAGCCGTAACATATCTTCAAGTATATGATTTATCCTTTCTGTCTGTCCGTCAGTCTGCGGGTGATATGCGGTACTGAACTGTAGCTTGGTTCCCAAAGCAGCATGTAGACTAGTCCAGAAATGAGATAAGAAGCATCCGTCACGGTCAGAAACGATTGAGGCAGGTACTCCGTGTAATCGAACAATCTCATCTATGTAAATTTGTGCTAACCGATCAACGCTCCAAGTAACTTTTATAGGAAGAAAGTGGGCTGATTTGGTCAAACGGTCAACTATGACCCAAATCGCATCATGCCCCCGCGGCGTCGTCGGAAATCCCACAATAAAATCCATAGTGATGTTGTCCCATTTCCACTCGGGAATAGCGAGGTTCTGCAGTTCCCCGCCGGGCCTCTGATGTTCAGCTTTCACCTGTTGACAGGCCATGCACTGTGACACAAAGGTCGCCACATCACGTTTCATACCGTGCCACCAGAAGGTCCCGCGTAAGTCCTTGTACATCTTAGTGCTCCCCGGATGTAAAGAATACTTCGCGTAGTGTGCTTCCGCCATAATTTCCCTTTCGGAGTTCCGGGTCGTTAGGAACACATAGCCTTCCTTTCATCTGTAAGGCCCCATCTTCGCCTGCCACAAAGTCAGACGTCTTCCCCGCCGAGATCAGTCCGCGTACCTTCGCTAAGAACTGATCGCCCTCCTGAGCTGATTTGATTCTACCACGTAAACTCAGTTCAAGGTGGAGTGGTGCCAGCTGCACGCCTGGATGCCGAACTCGAAACTCGATGCTCATCGCCTCTAGATCTCGAAGTAAACGGTCGTTTATAGATAACGAGCCCACGTGCTTTCGACTCAGAGCATCAGCAACGACGTTTCCCTTGCCCGGTGTATACGCGATCGTTAGGTCATAGTCCTTAATAAGTTCTAGCCAACGCCGCTGCCGGAGGTTCAATTCCCGCTGGGTGAATAGGTACTTGAGACTCTTGTGATCTGTGAAGATTTTGCAAGCAACACCATAAAGATAATGCCTCCACAACTTCAATGCAAATACAATCGCCGCCAATTCCAAGTCATGTGTCGGGTAGTTTTTCTCGTGCGGCTTCAGTTGCCTGGAGGCGTACGATATTACCTTGTCCCTCTGCATGAGCACACACCCTAAGCCGAGTCCTGAAGCGTCGCTGTATATCTGAAACTCCTCTACCCCATCTGGAAGTGCAAGAATCGGAGCTGAAACAAGACGCCGCTTAAGTTCCCGAAAGCTGGCTTCGCAGTCATCACCACATTCGTATGCAATCCCTTTCTGAGTAAGGCGAGTCATAGGCGAGGCCAGTTTAGAAAAATCCTTCACAAACCTGCGGTAGTATCCCGCTAGGCCCAGAAAGCTTCGAACTTCGCTGGCTGACGTAGGTTGCTTCCAGTCCACCACCGCTTCTATTTTCTTCGGGTCTACGGCGACGCCTTCTACCGAGATGACATGACCAAGGAACGCCACGCTGTTCAACCAGAACTCACACTTGCTGAGCTTAGGGAACAACTTATGTTCTCGTAATATCTGCAGCACGATCTTCAGGTGTTCCTTGTGCTCCGCCTCGTTCTTGGAATAGATTAGTATGTCGTCTATGAACACGACTACGAGCTTATCCACAAACGACCGAAACACGCGGTTCATCAGATCCTTGAAAGCTGCAGGGGCGTTCGTCAAGCCGAACGACATCACGAGGAATTCATAGTATCCGTAACGGGTTCTGAAGGCAGATTTTTGAATATCATCTGATTTGATTTTCAATTAGTGATACCCTGACCTGAGATCAACTTTAGAGAAAACTGTAGCACCTTGCAGCTGATCAAACAAGTCATCTATTCTTGGCAAAGGGTACTGGTTCTGCACGGTCGCTTTATTCAATTCTCGGTAGTCAATACACAGCCGCATGGATCCATCTTTTTTCTTCACGAACAGCACCGGAGCACCCCACGGAGAAACGGTTGGACGAATGTATCCTCGGTCCAACAGATCTTGTAACTGAACCTTAAGTTCCTTAAGCTCTGCTGGGGCCATTCGATAAGGTGCCTTTGATATCGGTCGCGAGTCCGGAAAAGTGTCAATGCTGAATTCGATCTCACGATCAGGAGGCATTCCAGGTAGCTCGTCTGGGAACACGTCGAGGAAATCTGCTATGACTTCAGCCTGAGCTGCATCAGCACATTCCTGCCGGGTGTCTCGAACGGAAGCTAAGTACCCTTCACAGCCCGAATGCAACATACGCCTAGCCGAAATTGCGGATATCACCATTGCCGTCTTCGGTGCAGCGCTACACGAATAGTAGAAGTCTGCCTCGCCGGGTAGACGGAATACGACTCGCTTCTTCGCGCACTCGATTGTTGCATGGCAAGCACCCAACCAGTCCATCCCGAGAATAATATCGTAATCCTTGATGTCTAGTACAATGACATCTAAGGAAAGCTTTCTTCCTCCGATGCAGATATAACCATCCCTACAGATCGCATGGGCGGGCATGTCGACTCCCGAAGGGGTACTTACGCAGAGGTTCATATTTAAAGCAGTAGAAGCTAATTTATGCTCAACAGTAAAATTAGCAGATATGAAACTATGCGTAGCACCTGAATCGAATAAGACTCTAGCGGGTAATTCTCGGTAAAGTAAAGTACCTGTCACTACAGTGTCAGATACAGATGCCTCATCCCGAGTCAATGCATAGACTCGGCCCTGAGCACCCTGGCATTGTGGATTTACTGGCACAGCATTGGCATCACTTGCTGGAGGCCCTTTGTTTTGATTACCGTTGCCCTGATTCGGCTTTCCCTCCCGGCAATTAAACTGCTTGTGGCCCAGACGACCACATTTAAAACATCCTTGTACCCGACATTCATTCACTCGATGCCCTTATTTGCTGCACCTGCTGCAGTTCGGCGCTTGGGATTGACCCCTGTGATCAGACGTGTGCGAACGCTTTTGTGCACCAGACCCTCCCGTTTCATGAGAACGTTTGTTGTTATTGGTACGGGGGGTTTGCACATCGACCTTTGGGGGATGACGCCCAAAGATCCGCTCGCTGTTCAGGGCAGCTTCATAACACTCCCTGTAGGTTTGACATTTTTGGTTGATGACGTCCCTACGCAACTCATCATTCAAACCTTTCTGAAAACGATAACACCACGCCTGCTGGTTAGGTAAGAATTGCCCAGCAAACTTGGCCAGTTTAGCAAACACTGAATCGTAATCATCCACAAATAGACTTCCTTGTACTAGATTGCTAAAGTCGTCTTCCTTTTATTGTCGGACTGCTCGAGGAATATATTGTTCAATGAATGCAGATTTGAACATTTCCCAGATGATTTTACAGTTGGGATTGGCATCATAGATCCCTTGCTTCGTGGCCTCCCACCAGTCGTGCGCACGCAGTTCCAGCTGAACCGATGCACAGGCCACTCGCTTGGATCCCTTGATGCCAACCAGGTTGAAGAGTCCTTCCAGCTTAGCAATCCACCCCATCACCACGTCCGGTTCTGCTCGTCCATTGAACGTTGGCGGATGCATTTTTGTGAACTCTGCTGCACGGCAGGAGTTCTTTGTTGGAGGCTGGGTTTCTTCGGACTCATCTTCTACCGCCACGGCCGGCGGCATGGCGGGCGTCACCGTGGCTGCCCCGTTGCTTGGTACGAGGGATGCAATCAGTTGCATCATAGAATCCATCTGCTTCTGTTGAGAAGCAAACTGCGCTTGTATGTTCGCTTGTTGCGTAACAGCTTGTTGTTGCTGCGCCTCCATGAGGTGCATAAGCCGTTCCGCCATACCGGTTGATCCCGCTCCTCCGGATTCTCCAGAGCTTGCTGGATCGCTCTGGATGGATTGAGCACTGCTGGCAGTTGCAGTGTTCTTCTTAGCTATGGCTACAAAAGAGAGTAGCTTGTTAACACTCCAAAAACGATAGATTTTATATCTATGGGCTCATTGTATAAGCGACTCTTCCCATGCAGCGGACGCCGAACACAACTCAATTGAGAGGCGCATCAAACTCCTTTATAATCTTTTGAAATCCGATGAAAGTAAAGCCTATGCTCTGATACCAATATGTCACGCCCCGATCCCGAAAGGGTCGGTCGTCCTCGCTTGATCCTTTACGGAACCGATTCGTCCTCGCTTGGGGCGTGATGCCGTACGAGCCTGGAATTGCGCTCGCACAAGGCAAGAACTTGCAGTTATAGGAATCCATTTTTGAAACACAATTTAGAAAACATATTCACAGAGATTTGAACACAGTGCAGGAAGAAACATGCTTTTTTATTGATAATTCAGAGTAATTTACATAGAGTTTACATTGATGCGCCTCTCGGCTACTTGATTTGCATTACAAAAAGATAACTCAAAAGGCAGGGCACGCTCCATCAGATAGTCCATGTCGTTCATACATTACGCCCTTGTATAGGTTGAAAGTCCAAGCCTCCAAAATGATCTGACTCCAACTATACTTCAAAATAGAGGTGCTCCTAATGCCTCCTCGTCTATCCACTAGCGTTGCACCATCTGAGTGCCTGAAATAGTTGCCCACAACGTGGGTCAGTACTCAACTTGTACTGGTGAGCGGGATGAACCCACTCGACTAAATCGACACTAGCTTATTAGGGGCGAGCATGCATTAAGATGAACTTTTATAAAGAAGCAAGTGAATTCAATTCATATCAGTTGTATGTTTTGATAGGAATGAAAACAACAAATAATCCAACCAGTACATCGGTTGCTTACTCAACCGATGCACGCCTTCCCTGCAACGAAACACAAGTATACTTACTATCTGCACAAGACAATAAATTAGCATATGTTCTAGTCTATGCGGTCATTGGTGTGATCGACACCTTAGGGACATATTTCAAGCATTAGCGGCGCGCCCTATCAGCCCGGGTAGCAAGCCCTGCTGGAGGTCCCGCAATGCATCGTGACTAGCACGAATCAAATATTTTCCTCCGGATCGATACGGTTCCAGTGCCCCAGAAAGCCGTTTCGAGGAAATGCCAAACCTTGTGCACAAGTTGTCCCAGACCATGCAAATGCATGAACAATTCATATTATCATACAATGCATCGAAATAAACAAAGAAGTAAAGCAGCAATATATATCTCATGCAACACTTCATATTTTCTCAATACGGTGTTCCGATTTTGGTATCCCATAGGTCCAAACTCAATCCGAGGCACTAGGCCGCAACCAACAACCAATTCCCTTCTATAAACAAACTCAAGTTATAAGGTGTGCAAGCATATAGTAATATTAGTCTACAAATCTCATGTTCCTTTTCTTTGTGGCTGGCATGCATTGTGGCAAGGATTTCCTAGGCGTCCAACCGGGCATCATCGAGTGAACGTTTGAAACATTAGAGATGTGGGCATGAAGAAGTAGGAAAGAAGGGTCCAAACCACTCACTGGTTAAGGGAAAAGGTAGCTGAAACAAAGATTCCCGCCTAGCGACGATCAAACGTCAGTTACGCGGACCTGCACAGCACGAGCACCAATTAGAATCTTGCCTATCCCTCCTTGCCGAACTCCCCAAGAATCAAAGCTCCAAACGATAAAACCAGTAGTGAAAACCAAGCAAGTCGAAAGCAGCACCAAATCAAATCCCAAAGCGGCAATCAAGAAAACCAAGCAACAAACACGAAAACTATTGGACTCGTTTCAATAGAGGCCTTTCCATGAGTTAAAAAGGATCATCGCATTTCGTCCGTGGCAAGAAGATGCCGAAGTTCTAAGCTACGACTCAGACGGACTAGCCACAAGCCCAATTATGTAGTGCACATCTCGATCGGATCGGGATTTGAGGCACTACAGCACTCGTGTTGCTCCGCTTCTGAAAAAATAGAGGGTTCGTCATCCATTGCGAGGAGGAGGTCCTCAGAGTCGTGGTGGTGCACCGACTCAACTTCATAGATTTCTTGCAGATAGCGGTATCTGCACGGCGGTTCATTTGGCAGATCGGACGTCGCTCCTGACGGCGGTGAGACAAATCGGATCGGAGCCGTACCCATCGTCTCAAGCGTCGAAACCGCTGGCGTCGTGGTGGGGACGCATGACCGGCTCCTGCCTTCTCGGGTTGAGACAGCATCTGCATCGATGCGGGTGTGACTGCGCCCACAGCCTCTGGCGATGGACCTCCGTTCCCGGCCGAAATGAACGTGCCGGGAATGAGCTCGTGGGGAAATTCAACAGTGAATGCCTCGCCGATCCCGACGAGGCTGGCGTCGATGTCGGTGTGCGTCCAGGCCCACTACCCCGTCTCGTCAAAGATGATGTCGCGGGTGACATACAAACGACGACCGACTGGATCGTAGGCCCTGTAAGCCTTGGACCCCGCCTCGTAGCCAACAAGCACCATTTGCTTGCTCCGATCGTCAAGTTTCTTCAAATTTGGCTGCACCACCTTCACATGAGCAATGCAACCGAAAGTATGTAAGAAACTTACATCGGGGCGCTTATCATGCCACGCCTCATATGGCGTCTTTCCCTTCACTGCGGCTGTTGGCGCTATGTTTAGCAGGTACACCGCCGTGGTCACCGCCTTGCCCCAGAATGCCGCCGGCATGCTCTTCGCCTTGAGCAAGCTTCGGGCCATAGCTACCACAGTCTGGTTCCGGCGCTCGACGATGTCGTTTTGCTGAGGCGAGTAAGGCACGGTGAGGTGGCGCTTGATGCCGTGGCGCTCGCAGTAGTCGTTGAAATCGTTCGACGTGAACTCGCCGCCACGGTCTGTGCATAGTACACGAAGCTTGTACTTCGACTCGACCTCCGCCGCAACCTGAATGTGTTTGATCGCCTCGCTCGCCTCGTCCTTGGATCTCAGCAGCTTGATCCACATGAACCTGCTGTAGTCGTCGACGAGGAGAAGGAAGTAGCGCTTCCCACCAGGTGTCGCCGGTGAGATGGGACCACACAAGTCCACGTGCACCAAGTCGAGAGGGTCGGTGGCACGATAGTTGGCGTGCCGGGGAAATAAAGTGCGTCGCTGCTTCCCGGCCAGACCGCTGTCGCACAACTGATCGACATGATCAATGTGCGGAAGGCCGTCCACCATTTTTTCTCTGCTCAGGCGACGAAGGGCGTCGAAGTGTAGATGGCCGTAGCGCGCATGCCAGCGCCACGCCATGTCCGAGACTGTGCCGCGAGGCATACCGGCTGTGCGATCCGCAATGGAAGGATATATAGATGATTGGAAGTGCGTGATACCTTAGCAAGGAGGCAGCGCTGTTTGTCGCAGATTCGAAGCATTCCATCCTCGATTAGCGTGGAGCAGCCGGTCTCGTCCAATTGCCCGATGCTGACGATGTTGCTACGCAACCAGGGAATGTAGTAGACGTTGGTGAGGGCTCGATGTTCTCTTCCTTGGCCCATGAACACCACCGTGCCCCGGCCTTGGATGTCAACGACGGAGCAGTCACCAAATTTGACGCTGCCCCGCACGTCGGTGTCGAGCTCGGAGAAGACTGCCCACACGCCCGTCATCTGGTTAGACGCTCCCATGTCGCAGTACCAGGTCACATTGTCGGTGTCCGCCCGCTCCCCAAGCTTTACCATGGTGCACTCCTCGTTGAGCATCACCTGCTCGGTTACCTCGGCGTGGGTGTCGAGCGTCTCGGCGATTGTGCACACCTGCGCCATCAGAAGCGCCGGTTCGTCCTCCTCCACCTGCGCCAAAAGGGCCTCGTCCTTCTTCTTCTTGCGGCATTCACGAGCCCAGTGGCCCAGTTTTCCGCAATAACGACACTTTTCGTCGCGAGTTGCACCGGAGCCGCTCCTTTCGCCGCTCGGCTTGGGATCGCGCGCTCCCGAGTCCCTCTCCGGGATGTGTCACTTCTTCTTCTGGCCGCCATTTCCGGCGCCCCTGCTGGACGAGCCGCCTCTCTGCTGTTTCTTGCGAGCAGCCCACTCCTCCTCTGTAAGCAGTAACTTACCGTCCGCGGTGTTGCCACTCTCAATCTCATCCCTGATCTCCGCTGCTTTAGGCCTCCCCGTTAGATCCTCAATGGTGAGCACATCGAGATCCAAAAGGGTCTCGATAGGCAGGGCGATCTGGCTGTATTTCTTGGGAACCGCCGCCAGCATCTTGAGGACGAGCTTGTCCTCAGAGATCGTGTCGTCGAGTGCGGCGAGAGCGCTCGACAGAGTAGTGAGACGCATGGCGAAAGAGTCCACGCCCTCACCGTCCCGGAATGCCAGCTGTTCGTACTGTTTGCGCAGCGACTGCGCCTTCGCTTTCTTGACGCGATTGCTGCCGACGTGCACCGTCTTCAAAGACTGTTATGCCTCCCACGCCGTCGCCTTGATCGCCAGTGATGAGATCATAGCCGGCGGGACAGAACGTAGGAGAGCCTCCATCGCTTTCCTATCCAGCTCCCGCTCCGTCGTCCCGGTGTGCACCGCCGCCCAGAGGCCTCTTGCCTCCAGCATACACTGTATCACCAGGGCCCATTCATCGTAGTTTGCATGCGTGAGTTGCGGATACTGCGTCCCACCGGACTCCTGAAACACCTTCGGGATCACCAGGGTGCCTGCCACGCTTGAGCCGCTCGCTGGACTCGACGCCGACACTGATGGAGGTGTGAGTGGATTCCCGTCCGCATCAGACGACATGGCTCTGATACAACTTAATGGTCTTTGTGCAAACTACGTAAAAGAATGTGACAGGAAGATGAACCAGAACACAAAGGGAGAGAGGATTTTATTAGTTCAGTTCCTGTTTCTACATTTATTCATTTGCTTTTATAAGCATAACAAAGCATAACCACATTTCCAACAAACATGGATAGCCAAGTGTTCCCCTTGAGAATTGGTCTACTAACAGCACACGTTTGAACATGAGCACAAAGTTACTCCTTGAGACTTGGTCTGTAATAAGCACAAAGTTTAAATATTAATATATATATATATATATATATATATATATATATATATATATATATATATTAAGTTGGGGTTCAACTCGGTCATTCCTAGCTGTAAAGACATGGGTTTTCGCGGGCAAGGATTGCATCGTTCAGAGCCTATCGAACACGGAAAAAGCCTTGTCCTTGATTGTTGATCACCCGCAGACTCCCAGGATGCACTTGCTTACCGTAGTTCATGGTGGTCCGACTAAGAAAAAGAGAAGGGAGCTATGGGAATCTCTTCTCCGTATTCATGACGACTACTCCGATATGCCATGTCCGGTTTGCGGAGATTTTAACGCAGTCATCAACCCATCCGAGCGGTCAGGAGGCAATGACCTGAATGTCGCGTCTTGCTTCGAGTTTAATCAGTTAATATTTGAAGTTCACCTGATCCCTGTCGCTTTCTCCGGTAATGAATTAACCTGGTCGGACATGCAGGTAGGTCCAAATAATCAACAATCTCGTCTGGATAGGATTTTTGGCAACCAACTGGGGTTCGACATGTTATACGGCTCATCGGTGGTGCACTAAAACCGACTTGAATCTGACCACGCCCCTCTTTTATGAGAGTTTGCTCTGGCAAAAACACCTATTCAGAAGGTTTTCAAGTTTCTGAACCTTTGGACGCATCATGAAGAGTTTATGTCTACTGTGCTGCAGGCCTGGAACTCTTGTCAGCATATAAATTCGATGGTTAGAGTTGTAGTAAAATAGTCAAGTAAAGAGGAAACATGACACAAGTTTTGTAGAGGATGAATAGACTTGGTGATTTTTTATTGAATGAAATGGTAGCTATATATAGTTGAACATTTGATGTAAAGAGATAGACTAAAATAAAGATATATCAAAGTTGTTTCAACAAACAAAACAACTTATCAATCTAAACAAACTAACAATCTAAACCAACTAACAAGATTATCACCAACAATCACTCCCTTAATCTTGTTGCATCAATGCTTCACTTTCTGCACCCGGATCTTCTTGCGCATCTCGAGGAACTTTAGTCGTCTAAGTGATTTAGTCAAGATATCGGCGAGCTGATCATTTGTGTTTACATATTCCACTTCAATCTCCCCTCTCTCCACACATCCACGAATGAAATGGTACCTCATGTCAATGTGTTTACTCCTGTCATGGTAGACTGGATTTTTGCAGAGTGCGATCGCCGACTTATTATCTACCTTGAGTAATACTTTGCACTTCGTCTTCTTCTTCAGATCTTCTAGCAACTAACCGAGCCATATCCCTTGACAAGCAGCAGTTGACGTAGCTATGTACTCTGCCTCACAGGATGATAACGCCACGATCTTCTGCTTCTGCGACAACCACCTAATAATGTTGTCTCCAAGGAAGTAAGCGACTCCGGATGTGCTCTTGTGATCATCTATGTCACCAGCTAAGTCACTGTCACTATAGCCGACCAAGCATGGTTCTTCCTGATCTTTTCTCACATAAAAACACCCAAAATCAACTGTACCCCGAATATAACTGAGGATTTGCTTCACTGCCGTCATGTGCTGCGTAGTTGGTTCTTCCATGAATCTGCTTGCTATCCCGACCGCATAAGCTATGTCTGGTCGTGTATTCACCAAATATCTCAGACAACCAATGATACTTCTGTAGTATGTTGTGTCGATAGGAGGATTTTGGCTCACTTTGCTCAATTTTAGTCTCGGCTCCATTGGAGTTTGACTTGGATTGCAATTCGACATCCCACTCTTCTCAAGTATCTTGGCAGCATACGTGGATTGACACAATGCAATTCCTTGGGGTGTTTGAGATACCTCAATCCTCAAGTAGTAAGACAGTAGCCCGAGATCACTCATGTTGAACAACTGTTTCATCTGTGTCTTGAACCTTGTAATCTCCGCGTTGCTTGATCCTGTGATAATCAGGTCATCAACGTACACGCCGACCCACAAGCTTGAGTCATCCACGCTTCTCTTGTATACGGCACGCTCCAAAGGGCACCTCTCGAAGCCAAGTGACATCAGGCTTTTATCGAGTTTGGAATTCCATACACGTGGAGCTTGATGAAGGCCATAAAGTGCTTTCTTCAGCTTTAGCACTTTGTGATCATTGCCCTGTTCAACATAGCCAGGAGGTTGAGATACGTATACCTCTTCACAAATTTTGTCGTTGAGGAACGCCAATTTGACGTCCATATGATGTACCTCCCAACCTTCTTGAGCAGCTAAGGCAATGAGTAGCCTTACCGTCTCAAGTCTCGTTACCGGTGCAAATACTTCTTCGAAGTCCACTCCCTATTTTTGCATATACCCTTTTGCAACAAGGAGCGCTTTGTGCTTGATCACGGCTCCTTGTGGATCCTTTTTCAGTTTATAAACCCACTTCAGGTCAATAGGCCTATGTCCACTCGGTAGATTTGTGATCTCCCATGTCTCGTTGTCTTCAATAGCGGCCAATTCTTTCTCCATTGCACGTCGCCAACATGCTTGTTTCTCGGCTTCGGCAAAAATCGCAGGCTCCTCCGCACCTAGCATACATAGCCTAACTTCTTCCATCGGTGTTGTGGCGTCGTACGCCTCTTGGATAGATCGATAGCGTGGTTGACGTGGTTGACCGCCTATCATCGAAGAAGTAGCAGCAGCGGCATCGTCCGCTACACTTGATGCTGTCGAAGAAGAAGTGACAACAACGACTCCCCCCGAAGCCGCCCCATCGCGTGGAACAACAGCAGTCGCAGCAACAGCATGTTGCTCATCATTGTCACCGTCTTCCTCATCTCATGTGCTACCATGCTTCTCAAGTAGCACGATGAATGTGTTCTCCGAGGTAGGACAGTCCCCTGGTGCCGAGTCCCAATTCATCATAAACTCGTTCATGAGTCTGCGAGAGGCCCCTTGCTCCCCATCGCCTCTCTTGCTCAGCATGCTGTCTACCTCGTCGACGAAGACCACGTAGGGAGCTAGTTTGCTCGCCAGCGTGAACACCGCCTTGGCGTACTTCTCCCCTTCGCCGTACCACTTCGAGCTGAGGCTCGACATCGATACGTTGAGGAAGTTTGCGCCTGCTTCCATAGCGACAGCCTTGGCAAGCATCGTTTTGCCCGTACCGGGAGGCCCGAAGAGCAGTATCCCCTTGCAGGGCTTCGCCAACTGCCCGTTCGAAAAGAGCTCCGGCCTCTGCAGCGGGAGCATCACCGATTCCCTGAGCGATCTCTTCACGTTGTCCAGAGCGCCAACGTCGTCGAAAGTAACTCTGATTTCGTTAGGCGGGATGACATCGTCCAGGAGCCTCTTCTCGTATCCTTTTAATCTTTGTTGCACCTTCTCTTCATGGATCTGCACTTTTTTCTCACGAAGCATGGCCATGAGCAGTGTTGGTTCATCGTCTTCTATCTTCTCGGCTAGGTGAGCCCTTTCCTTCTTGTTAGAACGACATTCAGAGGCGAAGTGCCCATAACTTTGACAATTGTAGCACTGTACCTTGGTCTTGTCGAACCTTCTTCCATGGTGATTGAGAGCCGTCCCGTGGTCGCCATTGCTTCGTCCAGCGGTCCCATAGTCGTCATTGCTTCGTCCATGACTTCGGCCACGCCCGCGACCATGACCACAGCCTCGAGTGTCGTTACCATGTCGCCACTCACCAGCAGATCCTTCGCCTGATGCTTTTGTATCTCGCGCCTTCCACTCGTCTTTAGACAACAGGACTTGCTCCTCACCGTTGTCACCAGTACCGCGCAACCGTTCCTCGTGTGTCTTTAGACGACCGATGAACTCCTCTATGGTCATCGTTTTGAGGTCACAGAACTGTTTGATCGTTGATATGATCTGTAGAAACTTCGATGTCACTACCCGAAGAAATTTTTTCACGACATAGGTCTCGTCTACCTTGTCGCCTAATGCACGGATCTTGTTGACCATAGTTGTCAACTTCATGGCAAAGTCGTCAATCGTTTCTGCCTCCTTCATGTGGAGAGTCTCAAACTCATTCTTTAGAGTTTGGACCTTTACCTCCCGGACGCGCTCGGCGCCCATGTGCATTGTTTGTAACATTTTCCATGCCTCTTTGGCCGTCTCCTTTTCGGCCAGTAGAAGCAGCGTCTCCTCCGGGATCGCTTGATAGATGGCAGAAAGGGCCATCTTATCTTTCCTTGCTTCAACCGTCACCTTCGGGTCGATAGGTGCAATGGCGTCCCATACTCCTTGGGCTTGCATATACACCTTCATCTTGATCGTCCATGCTCCATAGTTGCTCTTCGTGAGCATTGGATATTGGAATATGATCTTCGATGACTCCATAGCTTCTCTGTTCCTCAACCCGAGCTCTGATACCAAATCTAGTAAAATAGCCCAGTAAAGAGGAAACAGGACACAAGTTTTGTGGAGGATGAATAGAATTGGTAACTTTTTATTGAATGAAATGGTAGCTATATATAGTTGAAAATTTGATGTAAAGAGATAGACTAAAATAAAGATATATCAAAGTTGTTTCAACAAACAAAATAACTTATCAATCTAAACAAACTAACAATCTAAACCAACTAACAAGATTATCACCAACAAGAGTGGCGGAGAAGCTGAAGGCTACGCACCGAGCTTTGTCTGCGTGGATCAGGTATACTTATAGCAACATCTTCCAGTCTGCTCGTCAGGCGGAGAATGAGGTGGTTCGGGACGAAGAATCTTACTTCGATGATATGCAGAACGTCGAGAATAGGAGGAGGTTGCAAGCGGCACTGGCTAAACTGAAGCTTAAACTTGCTATAGAGACTGACTTTTGAAGGCAGAAAGCTAGAATTCGTTGGGATATCGACGACGACAAGAACATGGCCTATTTCCACGCGTGTGTTAAAAATAAAAGGGGTAAGTTATTCATACATCAAATCAAGGATAAGGATGGCAAAGCTCTTGTGTTTCATTCGAAGATTTGGAAGGAAGCGGAGGATTTCTTCTCCAAACTCTACAGCAAGGAGGAGGTGGTGTGCGACGAGAACCTCCTTCTTGCTATACCCCGGGTCATCACGGAGGAGGATAACCTGAAGCTGATCTCCCCCCTTCTGAATCAGAGATCTGGGATACGATCAAGGTCCTGGATCATGACAGTGCAGCTGGGGCGGACGACTTCCCGGGTTTATTTTTCAGGAAGTACTGGAGCATTATCAAGCTCGATTTGTTGGAGACAGTATCAGCGTTTATGGAGGGGCTGCACTATCCGAAATCCATTGCTAGCTAACTTTTGGTCCTCTTTCCAAAAGTGGCAAACCCTCTAACCTTTGCTGAGTACCGCCCTATTAGTCTTTGCAATTTCTTTAACAAAGTGATATCCAAATAGCTTGCTAACAGGATGGTCAGTTTGTTGCCGAGGTTAATCTCCAAAGAGCAGAGCGGCTTTGTACGCGGACAGGAGATTGTGGACAACATCCTTCTCGCTCAGGATCTTGTCAGCAGCTTGGCAGCTCACAACCGTGGCGGCAACATTGTTATTAAATTAGACATGGAGAAGGCCTACGACAGGATCGATTGACAAACCATGATCCGAGTTCTCAGAAGATTTGGGTTCTCTGAAGCGTGGATATATATTCTTTGGCGTTCGGTCGGGGATGTATGGTTTTCCACACTCATCAAAGACATCTCTTCGGGCTTCTTCCAAGCTCAATGGGGGATTAGATAAGGGGACCCATTATCGCCAACTCTGTTTATCATCTCAGCGGAGCTTCTTAGTCGCAACCTCAATTGGTTAGGAGAGATTCACCAGTCCCAGAGGTTTAGATCCACCAGTGGTTGCCCGTTGGAATCTCATCTGGCATATGCGGATGACATCCTCATTTTTTTTCTATTGGGGACATCAAGGAGGTGAGGAGGACCGGTCAGTTACTCCACCAGACGTCGGGCCAGAAAGTTAGCAGGCAGAAGAGTAGAATCTTTGTTCATGAGTCTTTGTCTGCCGCCGGAAGGGAGGAGTTGGGTAACGCTACAGGCTTCCAAGTGAAAGATCCTCCATTCTCTTATTTAGGGTGCTCTTTGGGATACGGGAGAAGGAAAGCATTATTGTTTGAACCTCTCATTTGCAGGATCCGGAAGAAGATTGAAGGTTGGCATAATAACCTTCTTTCCCTATACGACAAACTTATCCTGCTGAAGCATGTGCTGAGTTCGATTTTGGTTTACACCCTTGCCGCGTGCAACCCTCCGAAAAAAGACTTGGATGTTATCAAAAAACTATTCAACAACTTCCTTTAGGGTAAGGCCATTGGTGGTGCTCGTAGAATTTGGGCTAGTTGGCCTACGATCGTGAGGCCACCGAAGAAGGGGGGTTTGGCCTCAGAAGATTGAAGGAGAAGATGGACGCATTCTTTATCAAACTTTTATGGAAATTGAGAAGACAGGATAACCTATGGTTTAGGTATATGAAGTCTCGTTACTTCCCTTTATCCATCCCTCGCCGGCCATTACAAACAGCGATGCATCTGATGTTTGGCGCTAGCTGCTCCACGGCAGGGACTTGGGCGAGACACATATCCGGTTGCAGATTGGGAGTGGTTACTCGAAGGCGGTAGAGGAGGACCGGCTGGGTACCGGCTGGTTATGCTTGATCACCGCGAGAGGTGGGAAATTTAGCATTAGAGACCTGTGGGTGGTAGGACACTAGGATGTGCCGAGGATTCAGCGTATGATCGGTGCCAGAGAGGCTTCGGCGGCGAGGGTGACGTGCTGCAGGATTATGACGAGACATGATCTCCTTGCTTGGCGGCCGGACGTATCGGGAGAGTTCTCGACTTTCTCGGCCTGGCGGGTTTTAAGAGTATCTCAGCCCATTCGCTCTGAGCTGAAGGCTATTTGGTGTTGATTCATCCGTCTTAAATGGTATATATTGCTGTGGAGAGTTCTTCAGGATAAGATCCCGACTGACGAGATGTTGTGAAAGACATGGTTCTTGTTAGCTTCTCGGTGTAGCTGTTGTGATTCACCAGGGGAGAATCGATCGATCACCTATTTTCGGATGGTCCATCCGCCTCAACCATGTGGAGCTTCTTCCAGTCACAGTATGATATCCCTTTCTTCGCGGGTCCTCTTGTGAGGAGGATGGCTTACTATGGGTTGGACCAGCATCCAGATTGGTGTCGGAAGCTGGTGGCTTTTGCGGCTTTAGTTTGGGTTAAGTGGAAGAACATGACCAAGACCAGAACGAAGGGAGATCAGTCTCTGTTGCACAGAGGATTGGCGGGGTGAAGGGTCAGATTCAGAAGCGCCTAACAAGTAGGGCGGAGGAGACGGGATGTGTATGGCGATTAGGGTGTTGTGCTTTTGGTTTTGTACTACGTATACGTTTTGCTTTTTTGGTTATACGGTTTGGTTTTTGTTGTGGAGTGGCCTCTCCTTTTTATTTCGAGGCTCTTTTTGGAGAGTTATAGCGTCGTGTTGTACACTGACCTACTCCCCTGTAATTTTTGGGTTGGCAGAATTTATATAATAGTGGTGGTTTTCCAAATATATATATATATATATATATATATATATATATATATATATATATTAGAACTGGCAATTGTGTCAAATGTCTCCAACTAGAAATCGATCTCCTAACCACTCGGGACGCATGCCACACCACTGCCACTAGACTAGAGGGTATGGTAGTATATATAATAATGGATGAAGATGGTGGCGGCGCAGATATTAGGATTTCTGCTAAAAATTATAATAGCATGGACGAGCAAGATTGGCCGACACTCCAAGCTGAAGAATGGACGAAGGTCACCCAAAGGAGGAAGAAAGTGGGGCTCTCTGTGCCTGCCATGCAGGGAATGGGAAGGCAAAGAAGCATCAGGAGGCATGAAGGGAAAGGGAAAGGGAAAGGGAAAAGGGAAGGGGAAGGGTCTGGTGTGAAGACCGCGATGGCTGGTCCAAATAAGAAAAGGCGTCTATCCCGATGCCTAGGGAAGTGGTGTCGAGAACAGAATATGATCGGACTACTCAAGGGTTGGCGGGAGTTAAAGGGTGGATGGAATCGATCAAGAAGAGGCTTGATTTGCAGGCTAGTCTTCAAAGCGGTGAGAAGAGTTCCTTCCCGTCCTCTCTAGTGGTTGCTAGGAGCAAACCAGTGTCCTAGTTGCCGTCTGCACAACAAGTGGTGTGCGGATTCGGATCTGAATTACGTGGCCATCTCTAGTTGATGGTATCAAGACATCGGACATCACGGCAGACGACCTAGTGGAGGGCGCAGAGTATTGGAGGCACACCATAGTGTTATACTTGGTGGGGACTCGTGCTAATTATGCGTCGATCTCGGCTATGACCAGAGCTCTGTGGCAGCTGAAGGGAGAATGACGCCCTACTCTAGGGAGAAGGGAATCTTCTTCTTCAAATTCTCTCTAAAGAAGGATGTGGAGTGGGTCATTGAGGGAGGACTGTGGACTTTCAACGACAAACTGGTCATTGTTCGAAGATAGGACTCCTCCATGAGCTTGGAAAGGGACAGACTTACTAGAGTCTGTTTGGATTCGCTTTCCGTGTCTCTCTCTTATGCTCTAGAATGGTGAATACATAATGAAGATATAACAAGCACTATTAGAACCCCGCTGAGAATGGACGAGGCTACACATATTGGCAAAGGCTAGCCTATGCTAGTCTTTGCTGAAGTCGAGACGGATGTAAATGGCAACCTTTCCATCGATTGAAGGGGCAAATGGCTACCTTTCCATCAATTGAAGGGGGGTGCAAATGGCTACCTTTCCATCGATTGAAGGGGCAAATGGCTACCTGGCTACCTTTCCATCGATTGAAGGAAATGCACATAGGGTCCAACAATTTTACAATGACTTCCAGACTTTTAGCTCATCGAGGCAGTCAGAGTTCCAAGTGAGTATGACTTGGCATCTGGATTGCCCGACGGACCACCGGGTATGTTTTATTGCATGTGGTTGTTCTCGACAATTTTTAGACTTGTACTGAGTGAATGATCACAAATAAGATTCTAAGAAAGACATCTGCGTTGAGAAAAAAAACGAACCATCCATGACTTAAAAGTAAAGTCAGTTGGCTAAAGAAAGAGACAAAGACTATACTAAAAAATCCTAAGGTTGCCTTTGAAAGGCAAGACCTGCTGCATCCACAAGTAGCAGTCATTCCATCCGGAGGTACTTCAAGGAAGACAAAGGGGCATTGTTGTCCGGCCCTTTCATTTGCGAGAAAGTCGGCGCAAAAGTTTCCTTGCCTGGGCCTGTGCCGGAGCTCGCAACCATGAAGTTGAAGCAGAGTTCTAATGTCTTCCAACAGTCCTGCCATAGGGTGTCCTTCATCTCTTGGGGCTTTGGCAAGGTTTACTGCTACACTAGAGTCAGATTCGACAATGACAATATTTCGTTGATCACTTCTGATGAGTTCCAGACCAACCAAAATGGCATGCAGCTCGGCCTCAAGGCTGTTGCATTGGTTGAGCTTCCCATAGTATCCTCCAAGCAGCCCCAATAAAGGATGAAGAAAGAACTGTAGAGAATGCAAGTTGACAGCATGCTGCCAGTGGTAGCCCTGGACCCTGGGCGACGATCATGGCCCAAAGATTAAAAGGTCACATATATAAATATATCTAAAATAGAAGTGGTATGTATCATGGGCCAACCTTAACATAAAAGAGATGTGGTGTAGGGGTTGTCATGTTAGACTTGCATACTACAGGTCCTCGGTTCAATTCTTGATAGTAATAATATTTTTATTACATTTACATTTAGTTTAGTTTCTTAATTTTTTTCTACATTATGTATGTAGGCCTATTTTGAATGTTTGCCTTGGGTCCCCATGAGTTCAGGGCTCTACTGGAGATTTCTCGGCCTGCTACAGCATGCCAAAGGGTATATGTGAGTTGGAGATCTACTTAGGGTCCTCTAAAGAATCAAATGCCAAAGAGCCACATGCCAAAGAGTCTTCTGAGTTATTGTCGCTTCAGTGTATCTTTCTCAAGTGGAAATCTAGCCTACTACTAAAATTTGGTCATTAGCGACGTAAGAATAAAACGTCGTCAATTCCTAAGAATTTAGCGACTCCATTAAAAAATATCATAAAACGTCGTTAGTGGCGACATTCAGCGCCATCCAGTGACTATCATTATTATTATGGAAATAGACGTCGGTAGTAGTCATTGAACGTCGCTAATATTTTAATTACAGCGACATATTTAACGATGTTGTATCAATTACGGCACAATATATTAAAAAACAGCGACGTTTAGCGACTCCTACTTTATACGTCGCTAATTTTTTTTAATATAGGGTTCTAAGTTTATTTTTCTCCCATTCGTTTTCATTCCAAAAAATTTGAAACACCTCCACCCCAAGACCCAGGCAACACCGCCCTAGTGCCCTCCATTTCGGCGCTCCAGCCCCCCTCCCCAACACCGTGCTCCCCCTTCGGCTCCCCTTCCGGCTCCCCATCCTGGTCCTCCCATCTGTGTTCCGGTCCCCCTCTGACTCCCCCTTCTGTGCTCCAGCTTCCCCCCTCTGTGCTCTGAATCCCCCCCCCCCGGCTCCCCTCCCCCCCCCCCCCCCTTTATGCTCCGGCCCCCCCTCCGCCTTCGGATCTCCGACCAGTCAGCCCCCTTGTCACGCCCCAATTTCGGCTAATCGATAATCGTCCCCCGGGCGTGATGCCGTGCACGCGTAGGGCGCGCGTGCACAAGGCCTTAGGCATAAGGATATTCTTTAGAACAATGCAACAGAGTAGACATATAAGATAACAAAAGGTTGAGGAATGGAAAAGTTTTTCTTTTATTCATAATGAACATCTTCTTACATCGCTTGACTCAAAAGTATAAAATGCCCCACGGGCTTACAAACTTGGACGCAAAATGAGATAGCCGATCCATACATTATGTCCCTTTACATAGATTCAAAAATACTAAACACCTTGGGTGCGAGTAAGCACCATCGCCTTAGCGATATTCAGTAACGGAGAGAGTGAAAGGCTTCTAGCTTGAGCCTCCAAAAGTCTTGGCCATGAACCGCCAAGGATCCCAAAAGTCCGGAGAGAACTTCAGCTCCTCGCCGCGTTGCCTTGCGCCGGGGAACCTGCTACAACGAGGGTCAGTACTTCGAAAAGTACTGGTGAAGGCTAGCTGCTCAACTTTACCAAGCTCATGAGATGAGTTCTAATGAGTATGCTACAATTTTGTGCTTAGGTGGGTTTCTATTCTTGCCTAGTTCAGATTTCATTTAGCAGGTATGCAAGAACAAAATAACATAACTCCACATGCCACCGTTCGGTGACTTTACCTGTCCCGTCTGAACCACCTGTACAACTTACCATAGCCTTCCCTGTCACGAAGACATAGTTAGTCTGCACAGTTTAAATATACACAATATCTTTCTTTGTTGTTTAGGAGCCATCATGGGTTTAGTCTGGGCTGGCGGCGACGCTTGCAGCGCGGGTAGCTAGCCCCGCTACAATTCCCCGCTCCCTGTGCTAACTCATTTTAGCACGACTAAGAAAGTAGATTCCGCCCGGGTCGAAACGGCCCGGTGCCCCGGTAACCGTTCGCAGGAACCTGGATCCCTTGTGCACAAGAATTCCCATGACCATTTCTATGAACTGAACTTCATAGATTTACTTACTAGCGATTTAAAGAACATCATGTACGAAACTGCTTTACTGTACTATCATAATCAACCAACAGTTATATGAAATAACATGCAGCAGTTTATAGAAGGACACTTTGAACTATCAATAAATACCAACCCAATAAACACCCTACGAACATGGATGCATAAATAAATTTATGCAAGGTTTTGTATGACAAGCAATGGGTGTTCCAAGCCTACTTCTTATCTTATCTTGTTATCCAACTTGTTATTTAATTGGTATCGTTTGATTGAATGCACAACTGAGTCAATTTTATTATGAACGGAGCCCTTGGAAAGAAGGTGCTTATCGAAATAGAGCCACTCACAAGTTGGTTGAATAGGAAGAAGAAGGAGAGATCTCTAAGACTCCGCTCGCACATCGTCTACACGATCACCTGCACGCACCAACGGATGATCAATACCTCCTGCTTCGGTCTCCAAGGCTCGATACGAAATACGAAATCCTAAGAACGAAAGCAATGAAATCCATTGAAACCGTTCAAGAAAATGCAAGTCATAAAACCAACAAGAAAGCAACCAAGCGGCACGAAAACGGACAAGAAACCAACGCAACGGAAAGGCCCCTCTTGACTCTGCCGCCGAGTCCATCCTCGAGGCACAATCCATTGTATATGGGACCTGATTCCGAAGAAACCAATCCATAACGAGGAAAGGATCTTAATTCAATCTGTCCCGTTCGGACGGTCGTAAGTATTTCTTGGCCGCGCTCCCCGAGTAGGGGGAACGGGGCATTACATCATAACCATCCAAAAGAAAGTTTTGTCCTGAAACTTAGGAATAGAACCTACCACTAAGGAATAATGAGGGGAACCTTTCCCTCATATCAGCTTCAAGTTCCCAGGTCGACTCCTCGACCGAGTGGTTCCGCCACAGGACGCGCACTAGCGAGACGGTTCGGTTCCGCAACTGCTTCTCTTTACGATCCAAAACTTGGACAGGCTCCGCCGCGTACGACAAGTCCGCTTGCAGATTCAACTGCCCCAAGTCGACTATGTGGTTCGGGTCGTGTACAAACTTTCTCAGCTGAGAAACGTAAAAAATATCGTGTACTTCTGATAGGGCAGGCGGCAAAGCAACTTGATAGGCGACCGGAGTAACCCGTTTGAGAACTTCAAACGGTCCAACAAATCTCGGACTTAGCTTTCCTTTTACTCCGAACCGCATGACTCCGCGCATAGGCGAGACTTTCAAGAACACATGGTCCCCTTCAAAGAATTCAAGGGGGCGACGTCGAGCATCGGCATAACTCTTTTGTCGGCTTTGTGCTGTCTTCAACCGTTCACGAATCAACCGAACCTTTTGGACGGTTTGTTCAACCAGCTCCGGCCTAAGGATTTGCCGTTCTCCGACTTCGTCCCAGCAGATTGGTGACCTACACTTCCGCCCATACAAAGCCTCGTACGAAGCCATCTCGATGCTGGACTGATAACTGTTGTTGTATGCAAATTCGGCCAGCGGCAGGTAGACGTCCCAACTTGATTTCGAATCGATCACGCAGAGGCGCAACATGTCTTCTAGTATCTGATTCACTCGTTCTGTCTGACCATCGGTTTGTGGATGATAGGCTGAGCTGAACTTCAACTTGGTCCCCATCGCTAACTGAAGGCTCTCCCAGAAACGGGAGATGAATCGCCCGTCTCGATCTGATACTATAGAAACTGGCACTCCGTGCAGCCGGACTATCTCGTCAAGGTAGGTCTGGGCGAGGCGATCGGCGCTCCAAGTACTTTTGATGGCAATGAAGTGTGCAGACTTGGTTAACCGGTCGTTGATAACCCAGATTGCGTCGTTCCCCCGTTGCGTCCTTGGCAGGCCAACAATGAAATCCATGCAGATGTGCTCCCACTTTCATTCCGGGATAGCAAGATTTTGTATCTCCCCGCCCGGCCTCTGATGCTCGGCTTTCACCCTTTGACAGGTTATGCATTGGGACACAAAGAGTGCAACATCTTTCTTCATGCCGTGCCACCAGAAGGTCGTTCGGAGGTTCTTATACATCTTCGTGCTCCCGGGATGGATCATATAGGCTGCGTAATGAGCTTCCGCAAGGATCTCCTTTCTAAGTTCTGAATCATCGGAGACGCATAGCCTTCCTTTCACCCGCAATGCTCCATTTTCATCTACTGCAAAGTCCTTCGCCTTCCCCGCTAGAATCTGCTCGTGCATCTTCCTTAGGAAAGGGTCGTCTTTCTGAGTAGATGTGATCCGCTCTATTAGGTTGGGTACGAATCGCATTTGAGCGACCCGCGCGCCACGATATTGAATTCGGAGTTCGATGCCCATCTCTTCTAAGTCCCTTCGTAACCTGCGATCGACTGACAGAGATCCAACGAAGATCCGACTCAAAGCATCCGCTACAACGTTCCCTTTTCCAGGCGTGTAGTCTATCGTCAAGTCGTAATCTTTTATCAATTCTAGCCAACGGCGCTGACGAAGGTTGAGGTCCGTCTGGGTGAATAGGTACTTCAAGCTCTTGTGATCAGTATAAATTCGGCAAGGCACTCCATAAAGGTAGTGTCGCCACAATTTCAGGCCAAAGACAATTGCCGCTAACTCCAGGTCGTGTGTAGGATAATTTTTCTCGTGCTTCTTTAGTTGCCTGGAGGCATAGGCTATCACTCGATCTCGCTGCATAAGTACACACCCCAAGCCTTGCCCGGACGCGTCGCTAAATATTTGGAATCCCGAGATCTCGTCTGGTAGTGCAAGTTTGGAAAAATCCTTCACGAACCGTCTGTAGTAGTCCGCTAGCCCGAGGAAGCTTCGAATCTCGCTAACGGATGTAGGTCGCTTCCACTCGACAATGGCCTCCACCTTCTTCGGATCGACTGAGATGCCTCCCGCAGAAATGATGTGCCCGAGGAAAGATACACTACTTAGCCAGAATTCACACTTACTCAGTTTAGCATATAGCTGGTTGTCCCGAAGAGTTTGTAGCACGGTCCGCAAGTGCTCTACATGTTCTTCCTCACTCTTCGAATACACCAAGATATCATCGATGAATACTACTTCAAACTTATCGAGATAGGGCCGGAACACAAGGTTCATTAAACTCATAAAGGCAGCGGGTGCATTGGTTAGTCCGAACGGCATCACCAGGAACTCATAGTGGCCATAGCGAGTTCAAAAAGCTGACTTTGGCACATCGTCTGGCTTGATCTTTAGTTGGTGATAGCCCGAACGGAGGTCAATTTTAGAGAATACCGTGGCAGCTTACAACTGATCGAAAAGATCGTCTATTCTTGGAAGAGGATACTGGTTACGAATGGTTGCTTTATTCAATTCTCGATAGTCGATGCAGAGCCGCAACGAGCCATCCTTTTTCTTTACGAATAGTACAGGCGCACCCCACGGAGATACACTAGGCCGAATATATCCTCGATCTAGCAAGTCTTGCAACTGTACTTTAAGCTCCTTCAATTCTGCCGGGGCCATTCGATACGGCATCTTGGAAATTGGTCGAGTTTCTAGGAATGTGTCTATAGTGAACTCTATCTCTCGATCGGGCGGCATGCCTGGCAACTCGTCGGGAAACACATCAGGAAAATCTGCCACAACGGGAATAGACTCAACGTTTGCGCAATCTTGCCGAGTGTCTCGAACGGACGCTAAGTACCCTTCGCAGCCGGAGTGAATCATCCGTCGAGCAGACATTGCTGAGATCACCATGCAGGTATTCGACGCTTTCGACTCAGGACTGCACGTGAAGAGAAACTCGATCTCGCCGGGCAAACGAAACACGACTTCCTTTTTCGCACAGTCGATTGTAGCTGAACAAGCGCCGAGCCAATCCATCCCCAGAATAAGATCGTAGTCCCTTATGTCTAGAACTATCGCATCTAATGACAATTTCCGTCCCCCGATGCAAATGTTACCTTCACGACAGACTAAGCGAGCCGATAAATCTACGCCCGAAGGAGTACTAACACTTAGGTTTAAGCCTAGCGGTGTCATAGGGAATGTGTGTTCGGCGGCAAAATCCGCCGAAATGAAGCTATGTGTTGCACCAGAATCAAACAATACTCGAGCAGGTACATTATTAAAAAGTAATATACCTGACACCGTCGTGTTCGATGCAAGTGCCTCATCCCGAGTCAAAGCATAGACTCGTCCCTGAGAGTTTTGCGGTGCCTGGTTCGCTCGTTGAGTTTGCCCCTGACCCTGAGCTGAGTCATTATTCTGCTGCGGACGGTGTGAAGATGGATCGTTGGAACGGGTTGGACAATTACGAGCAATGTGGCCCATCTTGCCACAATTGAAACATCCTCCTTTGCTCGCGCGACATTCGCTGACGTGGTGTCCTGGCTTGCGGCAGTAGGCACAATTTTGTCCTTGCCTCCTTCCTTGATTCGAGTCTTGGGAGCCGCCATTGTTGTTGTGGCGCTTATGCGCGTTATTTCCTCCTGTGTTGGCAGGACGCTTGTGATTGTAATTTTGCACAGCGCCGGTGCGAACTGGAGGATACTGCGACTCTAGGGACAGTGCATGATTCAAGGACTCCTGCATGGTACGATATTGAGTCACTACGACGTGAGCACGGATAGAAGGTCGTAGTCCGAGCTCGAACTTTCGTGCACGACTTTCGGCATCGGCGAGCTGAGACTTGGCAAATTTTGCAAGTCGGTTGAACTCTGAAGTGTATTGACGCACCGTCATGTCTCCCTGCTTCAGTAGCGCAAACTCGTCTTCCTTTTCGCGACGGACGGCGGGTGGAAGGTATTCCTCCACGAAGGCCTTGCGAAACACTGACCAGGAGATAGCCGTTGTGCCACCTTCATTCAAAATAGCTTGCTTGTGCACATCCCACCAATCATGTGCATTTTGTCGGAGCTGAAGCTGGGCACACGTCACTTTCTTGGTCTCGTCTAGGCACAGCGCTTCAAAGTGGTCCTCCAACTCGACCAGCCAGTCCATCGCTAAGGAAGGGTCCTCGGTGCCTTTAAACGTAGCACGGCACATCTTCTTAAATTCTGATATCGACACGATTGACCCATTCTCGCCTGAGGGTAAGGTACCCTGGGAATTCTGCGGTCCGGTGGCTTCAGCAACTATAGGCACGGTTGCGGGGGCGGATGCAGAATAATTGTTGGCGACCATATTCGTCACCATTGTTTGCAGACTATTCATCTGCTTCTGCTGTGTATCCGCCTGTGATCGCTGCGCCACGAATTGAGCCTCAATCCGTGACTCGAACTGACTCTGCCGTAGTTCAGCTTGTTTCTGCTGCGTCTCCATCAAACGCATCATTCGCTCGAACGGATCAGCAGAGGGTGCGGCAGCTGGACTCCCAGAGCTGCCCGAGGTGCCTGAACTACTCGCTTGCACTTGCGCCACCATCTGTGCTTGTGCACCCGGCTCGGAAGTCGTTCCTTGAAAGGAAAGTAACTTGTATTAGTCTCAAGGTATATTATGGACTCACTGTATGGAACGTATCTCATTTTGGCCAAGCGAATTCAAGGGTCTACTCGGAAGGAACAAGGTCCTCTTTAGAAACTTTCTTTGTGAGATCAAAGGATCTGAAGCATGCTCTGATACCAATATGTCACGCCCCGATTTTGGCTAATCGATAATCGTCCCCCGGGCGTGATGCCGTGCACGCGTAGGGCGCACGTGCACAAGGCCTTAGGCATAAGGATATTCTTTAGAACAATGCAACAAAGTAGACATATAAGATAACACAAGGTTGAGGCATGAAAAAGTTTCTCTTTTATTCATAATGAACATCTTCTTACATCGCTTGACTCAAAAGTATAAAATGCCCCACGGGCTTACAAACTTGGACGCAAAATGAGATAGCCGATCCATACATTA
Source organism: Iris macrosiphon (assembly GCA_036927795.1). NCBI lineage: Eukaryota > Viridiplantae > Streptophyta > Magnoliopsida > Asparagales > Iridaceae > Iris > Iris macrosiphon. Next base: position 154,331,931 of record JAYESA010000002.1, on the reverse strand, counting down.
TGTCCCTTTACATAGATTCAAAAACACTAAACACCTTGGGTGCGAGTAAGCACCATCGCCTTAGCGATATTCAGTAACGGAGAGAGTGAAAGGCTTCTAGCTTGAGCCTCCAAAAGTCTTGGCCACGAACCGCCAAGGATCCCAAAAGTTCGGAGAGAACTTTAGCTCCTCGCCGCGTTGCCTTGCGCCGGGGAACCTGCTACAACGAGGGTCAGTACTTCGAAAAGTACTGGTGAAGGCTAGCTGCTCAACTTTACCAAGCTCATGAGATGAGTTCTAATGAGTATGCTACAATTTTGTGCTTAGGTGGGTTTCTATTCTTGCCTAGTTCAGATTTCATTTAGCAGGTATGCAAGAACAAAATAACATAACTCCATATGCCACCGTTCGGTGACTTTACTTGTCCCGTCTGAACCACCTGTACAACTTACCATAGCCTTCCCTGTCACGAAGACATAGTTAGTCTGCACAGTTTAAATATACACAATATCTTTCTTTGTTGTTTAGGAGCCATCATGGGTTTAGTCTGGGCTGGCGGTGACGCTTGCAGCGCGGGTAGCTAGCCCCGCTACAATTCATCGCTCCCTGTGCTAACTCATTTTAGCACGATTAAGAAAGTAGATTCCGCCCGGGTCGAAACAGCCCGGTGCCCCGGTAACCGTTCGCAGGAACCTGGATCCCTTGTGCACAAGAATTCCCATGACCATTTCTATGAACTGAACTTCATAGATTTACTTACTAGCGATTTAAAGAACATCATGTACGAAACTGCTTTACTGTACTATCATAATCAACCAACAGTTATATGAAATAACATGCAGCAGTTTATAGAAGGACACTTTGAACTATCAATAATTACAACCCATTAAACACCCTACGAACATGGATGCATAAATGAATTTATGCAAGGTTTTGTATGACAAGCAATAGGTGTTCCAAGCCTACTTCTTATCTTATCTTGTTATCCAACTTGTTACTTAATTGGTATCGTTTGATTGAATGCACAACTGAGTCAATTTTATTATGAACGGAGCCCTTGGAAAGAAGGTGCTTATCGAAATAGAGCCACTCACAAGTTGGTTGAATAGGAAGAAGAAGGAGAGATCTCTAAGACTCCGCTCGTGCGTCGTCTACACGATCACCTGCACGCACCAACGGATGATCAATACCTCCTGCTTCGGTCTCCAAGGCTCGATACGAAATGCGAAATCCTAAGAACGAAAGCAATGAAATCCATTGAAACCGTTCAAGAAAACACAAGTCATAAAACCAACAAGAAAGCAACCAAGCGGCACGAAAACGGACAAGAAACCAACGCAACGGAAAGGCCCCTCTTGACTCTGCCGCCGAGTCCATCCTCGAGGCACAATCCATTGTATATGGGACCTGATTCCGAAGAAACCAATCCATAACGAGGAAAGGATCTTAATTCAATCTGTCCCGTTCGGACGGTCGTAAGTATTTCTTGGCCGCGCTCCCCGAGTAGGGGGAACGAGGCATTACACCCCTCCTCGGTTCGGTAAACCCTAACACTAATTCTTCTAACACCGATACGGACACACACAAATATTTTGACATGGACACACACACCTAATTATTCGGACATTGACACGGACACACTAACACTAGCATGGTGTGTGTGTGTGTGTGTGTGTGTGTGTGTGGTGCGTTATAGCCTATTCAAAATGACACTGTCACGGACACGCTGACACTAACACTTAGATGGACACATACTACAAAGGGAGGTGAAGGCCTACGAGCCATATGCTTGTGCTACAAATTAGGTTTTGTGAACTTATAAATCATTTATAGAGATTGCTTGCTACTTTTCTCCTTTCATATAGTGATTGTCATGATGTCTAGGTGTTGTTGGATTAGAAATTTGTATTGTTAAATCCATTCAACTCATATTATGGACTAGAAAGTTTTCTAGGTGTAGTTGGATTGGGGTTGGATAAGATCATGTGTTGCTCATTCTATTATCCAAGTGAAATAACGTTCATATGTGTGTATACTTGAAGAAATACTTTAAGGCAACCATACCCTCCTGATATTTGTGTTCATGTGTGTCAATTAGTAGAGTATATCAGTGTCGAGTGGTAGATTGTCCATGGGTGGATGATGGTGTATTTGTACTAGTGTATCATGTGTGTAAGTGTGTGTTTAAGTGAGTGTCAAGAGTGAGTAGCCTAGAGTATATGTTGGTACCAAGATACCAAGTGTCAAGTATAGTTAGTATCATGGGTATTTGAAAATATATCCCAGTGTCAAGATACAAGAGAGTATCAATGTGAGATTATGTACCATGGTATGTGATATCCACATAATATACAAATACCTATTTAATGGATATGAACACGTGACGACACCAATTTAATGGGGGTTTGAAATCGGTATATGTTATACCATGAGTTGTCCACATGTCTGCCAAGTTTCAAAGTCTGGTTTCTTGTTATATACCAATGAGCTAATGCTCCATCCAAAGATAAAAAATTTCAAAAATCGCATGATGAAAGTGATAACATATGAAAGTGATAACATATCACCTATAATTAACTTCATGAATTATCTTCATCAGAAGTACATTAATGGATATGAATTACTACCTACGGTATTGTTCGTGGATGTACAACCGTCATCCTGATGACATGTGTGGTATGTGAGATAAATTCATAGATGGTGTACATCAGTTCCTGCAGTTCGCCAAGGCGTTCCCTCAGTACATGGATGGTACCAAAATTAAGTGTCCATGTATGAGATATCTCAACTTGAAATATCATCCAGAAGTGGAAGTCATATATCATTTGTACTTGAAGGGTTTTACGTCAAATTACTATCAATGGACCACGCATGGAGAACTTGTGTCTTTAGCATCGAAGTTGGAGCCTTATGTGGAGCCGTATATGGATGTCCATGACCATGCTGCTTATGACGACGGGTGGGTAAACATAGTTTTTTATGCGGCTGGGCCTAGTTTCCATTTGGACAATCATGATACAACTGAGGAGGCATCGAATATCGATGCTGCAAATTTCATAGAGTTGCTGGAGAATGAAAGGACTCTATTATATCCTGGTATGAGGACCATTCACCGTTGGAGGTGGTGACTAGATTATTGAGCATCAAGTCCGATTTTAACTTGTCGCAAGAATGCTACAACCGACTGATAAAAATGATTATAGAGATCTTGTCGGAGGGTGCTAATTTGCCTAAAATCTTCTACCCATCTAAGAGGATGGTGAGATCGCTCGGGATGGGATACGAGAAAATTGATGTATATCACAACAGATGCATGTTGTACTATAAAGACGACAAGGATAAAGATGCGTGTAGAATCTGTAGTGCTGATCGCTACAAGGCCTCCGACATTTAGCGACTATTAACGACGTTTTGTGACGCAATTAAATGTCGTAGACAGTCACTAATGCTAGACAGTTTAACGACGTTCAACGACTCTGGACACGTCGTTGAACATCGCTAAAAGTTGTTAAATGTTGCTACTTTCAAAAAATAGTACGGACTCTTGCCGACACGTTTAACTACTTTCCGTGACTCCATTAAATGTCATCAAACGCTACTGATTTCAAAAAAATAGTACCGACTCTTACCGACACCTTATGCGTCGCTAAAATTGCGATAACACGTTGATAAACGTCGCTAAAACTGTGACGCATTAACGTCGCTAAACTATGTCACTATTGCGACGTTTAGCGACATTTTTAAGCGTCGCTAATTTGACTTATTTTGGTAGTGGCCATGATTAATCCATTATTGAAATTCACAACACAAGTAGGAAGGGATGGGAACCTAAAAAAAATTCTAGGAACTCATCCTCCTAGTTCTTGTATTACTAAAGGGCATCATACTAGAAGAATTATTTAGCCTAGGTTAAATATTCCTAAAGAGTTGGACGAGGAAGAGTGATCATTATATCTGAGAGTACTATTGTGATAATCTAGGCTTTGGACTAATTGGGAACATATATAAAAGTCGTAAGTGACACATTTTATATATACCAACTACCTTCTTCAAAAAAATAATAATAAATTTGGCAGTATTTTAAATATTATGTCTCATACAATATAACATAATAAATTAATTAGCAAAGTTGATTTCACTTACCTCCTATGAAAAAGGGCATGGATTCAAGGCATATATATATATATATATATATATATATATATATAAAATGAGGGCACCGTTTCCATTTTTATTCCAGGAACATAAAAATTATGGAACGGCCCTGGGTTTACAGTAAAAGACAAAGACTGACCCATAATTTTAATCAAGGAGGGGGGGGGGGGGATTTTGCTTCTTGGTAAGTGTCATGAAATTTCTCTTGCAAGTATTATGTATTTTTTCATTCTCTTTTGTAAGAATAATTTTTATTCTCTTTTATAAAAAATATAACATAAAATCAATATTATATATATATATATATATATATATATATATATATATATATATATATATATATATATATATATATATATATGTTGGGAATTGGACACGCTCTGTAAGCGTTTCGACACCGTGTATGTGAGTGTCCGCAGCGAAAACATTAGGCCAACCTACCTGAGATAACCAACCCGTCTAACGAACACCAAGCACAGATAAAGACAAGTATATGGCGGTGACTACGTCACCTGAACAAATTCTAACCTTTATGACTCGAGTAAAATTACAAGATTGACAAAATTAATGTTGAGCCTTTTGCCCTAATAGATTCAACCCCTCAGCACACTCAAGAAGAAAAGAAAGAGATTACAATTGAAATCACTCACCAACCCTTAGCAATCTCCCTAAGCGAAGGCGACGACTCCTCGATCATCTCTCTTTCTTTCTTCTGTCTTGGATGACGAAGTCCTTAGAGCAAAGCTCGAACTTTCTTTTAGATTTTTTGTAAAAGAGCACCCCGAATCTCCAACTTGTGCTATGCTTTGTACCTCCACCCTCCTCCTATATTTATAGGATAAAAAAAAATCCTATTTTAGGTCATAATATGATTTCCTAAATAGAAAACCTTAAAGTAAGAATCATATTACACCTAAAATATCCCAATACCAATCCTGGACGTCCAAATATGGTCAAATTAAATATTTGATATAAATTTGAAATCTAATCAAATCTTACATTTAAAGTAGATTTTCAAATTATATCAAATCAAATCTTTGACCATATTTGGGCTCCAAAATTCACCAAATCTAGACTGGACCCCAACAATCTCAACCTCCAGTCTGATGAGTGGGTGTTGACCCCATGGCTTCTAAACTGGACTCCATGTATGTCGCCCCGCGAAAGAGTTCCTTCTCCCCTATGTCACCGATCTCCGATCCCTCGAGTTACTTTGCATCTTCCTTCGTCTCCAGCTCTTTGACCGTCACGTCGACATCAATGACACGGCTGAGAGTAAAGTCCCTGACTATCAGCCTCACCGTTAGTCTTGGCTACCTGTCCCCGACTTTTGTCTTCCACTGAAAAGTGTTAACGTTCCGACGATCTTCTTCACCCTTGGCTGGCCCAACCAAGCGGACGGTGCAATTATTCTGAGATTCGAACTCCTGAATCTGCCCACCTTCGTGTTCAAACTTAAAGTTCTTCCATACACATGCGTCCTCGAGTAGAACATCATGCACTGTGCATGTTGTCGATAACCCACAGCTCCCCCGGAGCTGTGTGAATGGTGACGATCCCGCCTCAGATTGAGTTTGCTGCAAACCTTGATCTCCTCCCTAGCCTCGAACTGCTGAATCATTATCGCTCTGTAAAGCTTTGACAAACCACCCGTCACCAAAATTGGATCCATGAAGCAACCCCTACCTAGAGACCGACCAGCTGCCATGGGACCGACATACTGACCCTCAATATTTGGCTTATCACCATTCGTCACTTTGTCTCGATGAACTGAATCCTCTGTAATATTCAAAGTATCTTGAATCCCCTCCGTAACAAGTTTTCGATGATCCAACTCCTGTCGAATATCCCTCGAGCCTCCATCCAATGTCTGTGACCTGCCTGTACAACCCAATGGCTTAAGCCTGTACATGCCATAACATAAATCTTCTCGAGCCAGCTATTAGGAATCCTTAGTAAGAATTCAATCTTTGTCCCCAAATAGACTATGACAACCATCATCCGCCAGCCTCCCTACCGAAACCAAGTTGTAGCGCAAACTCGATACATGTCGCACATCCTTGAGAACGAGATTCTCACCAAGCTCCGTTGTCAAGTGCACATCACTGATGCCTACAACTGCAGTCATCCCCTTATTATCCATCTTCACACGTCCAAATATGCCACCGTGGTATGACGTGAAGATCCTCCTATATGGAGTGGCATGATACGATACCCCCCTGTCCATGACCCAATCACCATCATGACACATGCCACAAGGTTCCTCTACGTCGATTGCTGCAATGATGAGATCTCCCATTGCCGTGAGATACTCCTGATCATCCTTGCCTTCGGTCTTCTCAACTTTGAGCTTCATGCAGTTCCTCTTGATATGACCCCTTTTGCCACAGTGATAGCAGCCCTCCTTACGGCCCACAGTCGCAAGATCCCGAGAACTATCCCCTGTCCTCGCTTGTGACTTGGGTCTTCCCTTTGCGTAGGAAGCCACCAGAGCAGACTCCTGCGATGATTCCACTTATTTATGTCGGATCTCCTCGTTCAATAAGATACTTTTGACTGCCTCCATCATGACAACTCCACCAGGCGCAGAGTTACTCACCGACACCACCAATGTCTCTCAGCTTTCCAGCAGAGAACTCAAAATCAAAAGGGACTGAAGCTCATCATCAATCACCATCTTTATCGTAGATAGCTGGTTGACAATACCATGAACCTCTCTCAGATATTATGCCACTGGGGCACGCTCCGTGTACTTCGAGTTGACGAATTGGCGAATTAGAAATGCCTTGTTGCCAAGCATTTTCCTTTCATACAGCGAATGCAGCTTCTTCCATAATACTTTTATCGAACTCTCCATGGATACGTAGTGAAATACCGAGTCAACCAGCCATTGGCGGATGAATCCAACGGCCATCCGATCCAGTCATTTCCAGTCTTCAGCAACCTTATCCGTTGGATTAGCATTGTCACCCTCCAACGGACCATACATGTCCTTGCACCAGAGTAGATACTCTATCATTAGCTTCCAAATCGTCCAATTCTTCCCTGTGAGGGTGATCATACGAGTATTCATCTACTCGGTAGACATTGTTGCCAGAACCAAAATTAGTACCTCTGATACTAGATGTTCGGAATCGGACAAGCCCTGCAAGCATTTCGACACCGTGTCTGAGAGTGTCCACAACAAAAACTTTAGGCCAATCCACCTGAGATAACCAACCCTGGTCTAACAAAAACCAAGCACAGATAAAGACAAGTATATAGCGGTGACTACATCACTTGGACAAATTCTAACCATTATAACTCAAGTGAAATTACAAGATTCACAAAATCAATGTTGAACCCTTTGTCCTAATAGATTCAACCAACTCACCACACTCCAGAAGAAAAGAAAGAGATTATAATTGAAATCACTTACCAAAACCTAGCAATCTCCCTTAGCGAAGGCAACGACTCCTTGATCATATCTCTTTCTTCCTTCTGTCTTGGATGGCGAAGTCCTAAGAGCAAAGCACGGACTTTCTCTTAATTTTTTGTGGACGAGCACCCCAAATCTCCAACTTATGTTATGAATTGTCCCTCCACCCTCTTCCTATATTTATAGGATGATAAATCCTGTTTTAGGTCATAATAGGATTTTCTAAATAGAAAACTTAAAATAAGAATCCTATTACACCTAAAATTGCCCAAAACCAATTATGGATGTCCAAATATGGTCAAATTAAATATTTGATATAAATTTGAAATCTAATCAAATCTTAAATTTAATGTAGATTTCCAAATTATATCAAATCAAATCTTTGACATATTTGGGCTCCAAAATTTATCAAATCTAGACTGGACCACAACAATATATATATATATATATATATATATATATATATATATATATATATATATATATATATATATATATATATATATATATATATATATATATATATATATATATATATATTACATATTTTTGACGATCAAATTGGAATATAATTCATAATATAGAGCATGTAGTTTGTATGGGGCTACTAAGGATAACCCATGATTAATATCTGAGATGTCAAGTTGTCAACTGATTTATTATCAATAAAATTACCATTCTTTCTCTCTCTCTCTCTCTCTCTCTCTCTCTCTCTATATATATATATATATATATATATATATATATATATATATATATATATATATATATATATATATATATACTTGAAATCTAATCAAATCTTACATTTAATGTAGATTTCCAAATTATATCAAATTAATCTTTGACATATTTAGGCTCCAAAATTTATCAAATCCAGACTGGACCACAACAATATATATATATATATATATATATATATATATATATATATATATATATATATATATACTACATATTTTTGACGGTCAAATTGGAATATAATTCATAATATAGAGCATGATGTAGTTTGTATGGGGCTACTAAGGATAACCCATGATTAATATCTGAGATGTCAAGTGATTTATTATCAATAAAATTACCGTTTCCTCTCTCTCTCTCTATGTATATATATATATATATATATATATATATAAGGGCGACGACAGCTTGGTAGTTGGGTCTTCCACATTAGGGATATATGAGATGTCGGACCCCTCTGTCGAGGAGTGGTCGATGGTGGTTAGGATGAGAAGGAAGGTGGTCTCCTTTTGTGAGGGAGGACGTTGCAAGAGTGGAGTAGAGGGGGGAAGGACGAAGGAGAATATAGGGGAGTCGGGCCTCGATTTCGGTAGGTGGCATGGTGCATGGGATCTAGGAAGGGAGTTAGAAGGCATAAAGACCCTCCTTTACTTTTTCTCCCATGGGGGTTTAAGGATTAGGGGGGAGGAAAGCGGATGGATAGGGGAGAGGTGGCCATGTGTTAGAGGGAGGGGGATCAATAGCTAGTGGGGTCACCGGTCTCTTGAAGGGGAAAGAAAGTCTTGGGGCTAGGAAGTGTGTGACTACTCTGGAGCGGGACCCGAGGAAGGGAAAACTTGACATGGGACTAGAGCAAGGGGTTTTTCTATAAAACTAACACGTGGGTGTCGGTGTACGGTTCCAACAGCTCTTAGGAAGTGGGGGCATGGAGAGTTTTCACTATGTTCAACCTTTTCGTGGTGATATTGTTCCAAAGATAGAAATTACGACAGAAACTCATGCGGAGGCTGAGAGATTCTGGCAGCGGTCCATAGTGCTCTACATGGTGGGTATCAGTGTTAGGAACGAAAGTAAAAAAATCGTTCCCTAAACCAATAAGCCCTGCGAGAGATCCGAGAAAAACACACAAACCAAAAAATGACAAACACAAATCTCAGACACATAGATTTTTACGTAGAAAATTCTAATAGAAAAAACCACGGGACGATCGGAGACCAACCTTGAAAAGCCTCCACTAATGGAATAAAAAATACACTAACTCCTTACAAACTTCTTACCAATCCAAACGTTTCACCATAACTCTTTGGAATAGAAAGTAGATCACAGACAAACGAAGAACGGAGATGACGAGTGTGGTGGCCCATGCAGGTCGAGAATATATTGTCTCGGTTACATTACTGTACCGAGCAAGCCTGCGAATAGGATTAGAGTATAAGATCCCATCCACTTATTTAATCATCTTCCTTGATTTCGTTTTGAATTCTCATTTGACTGCTTGAATTACATCTTGCTTGATCTTTTCACAACGTCAATCTTATCTTTTCTTTCGTGCTTGATAGAGGTTAGAAAGGTGACTTGAACTAGGTATATATGCTTTATTGGTCAATTACACCCTTAGTTTAGTTCTTGTAAGTTGGATAGTGTAGATGAGTTTAAGGGGTAAAAAGAATAGTGTATAAACGATAAGAAAGAAAAGTGCTAAGATGGCTCACCATAACCTTTTAGAAAGAACTACGAGTTGACAATGAAGTGTTAAGGACTATAGTAAATTGTTACAAATATGGTTTAGTTTTAATTTCGAGGACAAAATTCTTGTAAGTTAGGTAGAATAAAAAATTCCTAATTTTAATATGTAATTTTAGTATTTTTATTAAATTATTGGATTTTTCTTGGCTATTTTGTTGGTTATTTAGAAAATAATTTCTTCGATTTAATTAATTATATAAATAATTATTTAGAATCATTTTCAGACTATTTTAGAACTTTTTGGATTTTTCTAGAATTTTTGGATAATTAAAACCTAGAAAACGTAATTTTTTACGGCTTCTATGATTTATTATGAGATCATACTTGCATATTTTTATACCAAACATTTATTTTAGGGTGAAAATACTTAAATATATATTTTTATAATTTATGTAGAATTTTTTTAAATTTAATTGGATTTATTTGGTTTTAAAATGGGCTAAATACTAATATTTTAGGAATTCTAGAATTTATTTTGCAATCCTAGGAGCTTAAAATGGCCCCAAATATTTTCTAGGGTCTATAATGGTATTTTAAAAAAATTTAGAATTTTTTGGAATTTTTTGATATTTTTACACATTTATTTGGAGTTATTAGTTTAAAAACTGATCAAAAAATATTTTTTGTTAATTTAAATACTATTTTTCCTAATTAAATACCCAGTCAGCCTAAACTGGGCCCGGTTGTCAACCACCGAGGCCCAACTATGGGCCCCTGACGTCAGCCCCTTTCTCCTCTATATATATGTGGGTGTGGTTAATTCGAGGATTTTTATTCCTATCGAATTAAGAGAGAGAGAGAGAGAGAGAGAGAGAGAGAGAGGTAGGTTTGTGGAGGTTCTCATCTAGGGTTTCTTGATCTTCTAGAAGCCATATCTTCTAGGTCAGGACTCCAAATGGATTTTTGTTTCTTGTGTTGGAACTATCTTGAGATATAGTTTCTGAGTACCTAATTTATTTTCATAAAATCTAAACCTAAATTTCTAAAAAAATCGTGGAGTGCCAGTTGTCCAAAATTTGACACGTTTTGATGTTTTCGAGATTTCGGAAGATTTCGAACTTAGAATCATGATCCGTTTGAAGTTTCAGAAATACGAAATGATAAAATATAACATATATTTTTCTCACAATTAAATATGCTATTTTATTATTCTGGAAAATTCATGCAACGTAGAAGTAACTAGAAAACCAAAAAAAACTATCATTTGTGGGCCATATGAGCGATAATTCTTTACCGGTTCGAGATTTGGTAAAACCGTCAATTCCAGCATTATGTAGCACTAAAATCTACAAAATTTCACATGAAAATCTTGATTTTGTGTCAGTTAACTTTTTGGTCAACAGAATACCTCGATTTGCGTGCCACGGATCCCGAATTCGTAAAATTAATTTTCCTTAAACCAAAATATAGGGTTAGCCTTAAAATCAGAATATAATTAAATTAAATTAATATGTTAGGTTATTTTATTCAGAATTAAAAAAGATTAGACAATAAAACATATCAAACCACTTTTGTAGATCTAACTTGTTTAATTTATGTGACAGATAGATCGGACGATGTCTTGAGTTGCGACTTCATCATTTTTCGGAGCAAAAAATATACCTTGCCAACTTTGTTCAGTTTATTTACATGCATTATTTCCTTTGTTTCTATGGGTACATGTCTCTATTTCTATTCTACAAGTATACCTTGCCAAATTTGTACATGTAATTAATAGTTTATTTGTTTTCTTGACTATCTATAATACCGTTAAGTTGATTGCACTATTATTTGTTTAAGTGGTAGTTGTGCATGCCATTTTTTGCTTTTAATTTCATATCATAGATGTATATTATGATATGATATCTTGGAGTTATTGTGAACACATGCTTAAGCCCAAGTTTAATAGACTCGTTTCTCTCGTACGTCGTTATAGGCACCATTGTTTACTTGCATTACCCTCCAGTCATTGTCATATTTTTAGAGATCGAGCTACGGGATGGGGCGAACGATTATACGTGTATGAACTATTTTTCCTTATTTCGTTTTTATTTTAACCTAGTGTCCACGAAGGATATGGTTATGTTGTTATCCTAGTGGCTACGAAGGTATATGGTTTGACTCGTCTAGCCTGAGTTTGCTGAGAGCTATGGTGGTTTGACATCGTTTTCTTTTGGCAGTTCACACATATGTAGTTATTCTAATATACACACCATGATTGGCATAATTTTAAACTTTGTATGATCAAGTCTTGCTTAGTTTCATGATACTGTTTATTTACTATAATACTGTTTATTTACTGTATATTCGGCATGCTTCTATGTATCTTATTACGTCCCTCTGAGGACCTGGTCCCTTTTCAGGTGTAAATGATCACGACTATTTGTAGGAGCACGGATCAAGACTTTTCTACTTCTTTCTCTTTCGAAGAGGTCATCCCTACGAGTCTCTCTAATCATTAGATGATGTACTTATTATATTTTCTTTCATATTCGTCTGGTAGTGGATTTGTCTCCACCTAACTATTAGTTCTTCTCGACTATTTTATATTAGGTTCATTGCCATATTTGATTATTTATTTCTAATTGCTTTTGTGGATGAGATTAGAAGTGCCTATAACTATGACATTATATACCACTTGTGAATTGTTATTCATAATACAGCGTACATATGTGTTATGATTTCCATATATTAGAGTTGCCCTATACATACGGCTGATATGCTTACGTATTTCTAGTCCTACGTATTTTGGGACTGGGGCGTGACAATGAGAAAAATTACCCGAAACTGATCTCCTCTTCGAAATAGCCTTCAATATCTTCCTCTCTCCTTCCAATGTTGTAAAATCACTCTTGCCTCCTTTTACAATATTTTTGAGATATTTGAGATATCTTTTAGGGCTAGGATATAATGCCCCGCTCTGCGCCGACATTATGTATCAAGGTGAGTGGGCAGAACTTTGTTCTCTGCTTCTTGCATACCTTAATAATAATCTGAGTTTTTGCTTGCAATATTTTTTTAAGAGAATGATAGAACCTCCCTTGCATGTTAACGAACGAACTCACCTAGCTTGTCTTTGAAATGAACATGTCTGCTTAACTAAGAAACCTGAAATGCTTGTCTAAGAGTATATGTTTGCATGATCATGTTCACTATCGCCTATGCTCCGAGAGAACCATATCGTGTGCCTGAATGTGTTCAAATGATAAGGCGGCTTGCCCCGCAACAATGAAATATATTTTGATGGTTCGTCTCGTCTGCATACTAGAGTTTATTTGATAGTATTTTATGCATTCGCATCGGTCGGACAATGGCTATTGGTGGAGAGCTGAACTGCATGTGTCACGACTGCTACAAAGATAGTGGAAAGCAACCATGAATCACAGCTGCCATTCGCATCAGATAATGAGTCATTGGTATGCTGGACCAACAGCTGCCGATCCTGAGATACTCGGGGACCGCACTGCATATAAGATAGTTCATTGTGTTGGCTTGGATAGATAGACCTCCCCTAAGATGTGCATTTGTGTCTAGATGTAAATTTATCCCTAGAGTCTCACAAGACACGCTGCGCACACCCTGAAACATAACGAATGGCTTGTCTTGCTTATATCGCATATGAAACTCAGTTTCCAAAGATGTTTTCATAAATAAAGTAATATGACTCTGCTATCAAACTGCATGAAATGAACATAGGTAAAACTATAAAGATCACTAGTAATGTAATATTTTATAATATGATTACTTAGTGTTCACTACTAAAAATTGCGGGATTAGCGACATTTTTTAGCGACGTCAAGTAATACGTCGCTAATATTGAAGATATCAGCGACTCCAAAGAATAACGTCGCTAAATGTCGCTGTTTAGCGATAATTAGCGACTTTTAGCGACTATAGTTCAGTTTTTTAAAAGAATAGTCGCTATAAGTTATCTAAGGTCGCTAAACGTCGCTAAATTTTACAATTTAGCGACATTTAGCAACGTATTTAGCGACGTATTTAGCGACGTTATATTTAGCGACGTATTTAGCGACATCTACACGTCGCTGAATTTTATAATTTAGCGACCTTTAGCGACGTATTTAGCGACGTTATTCTTTTAAATATTTATCGACGTCGTTAGCGACGTCTAGAACGTCGCAAAATATATTTTTTAGCGACGTCGTTAGTTGACGTCGCTAAACGTTGCTAAAATTTTAATAATTAGGGATCGATTCCGATTCCCCCTTTTGTCGAAATTTGTCAAAATTTTGAAACCCGCATCCCCCCTCCCTCCCTCCGGTGACCGGCGACCGGCGTCCTCCACAGCGGCCTACTCCGGCGTCCCCCTCCTCCTCCTCTAGGTAAACCCTAACCCTCTCTCTCATAGGACACGGCATGACACTGACACAGACACGACACACATACGTGACAGACCAGAGTAGTAGCACTGTGAAGTAAGGAAGGGGGAATTTGTGTTTAGTTGGTTGGGGATGGTGCTCGAGTGGTGGAGTTATTACAGCAAGTTGGGGACTGAGAATGACCAGAGCAGTAGCAGAAACTACTGAGGAATTATCAAAGAGGAGAACAACGGCAGCAGTATCATGAAGCATTGGGAATTAGAACTAGTGATGAGATGTATTTTTTCTTCCAATCTGATATATTCAATGGATTAGTCGTTCTATTATGCTCATTGATTGGTAATTGGAACTAGTAATTCATTAATACATAAATACATGTCACAAAGATAAATCATTCAATTATTTATCTTCCCCATTCTCTGTTTTTCTTTTATTTTCTTTAATTGATATGTAAGGAAGAGATTGATGAAGGGTAGTTTATCATGAAGCATTGTGATGGAGCTGCTACACATAGAAAACCACATAAACCAATGTTGTAAAGTTAACATATTGCGAAACCATTGTTGGTTGTTAGTCCTACTTTCTTTTAGCTAGTAAATGATCATGATATAAGTTTCTATATAGTGTCTTCTATCATTTTATTTAATTCCAAGAGAATAAAAGGGATCTTAAAAACCCATTGTCAGTTGTTAATTCTAGTTTCTTTTAGCTAGTAGATGATCATGATATGAGTTTCTGTATAGTGTCTTCTATCATTTTTTATAATTCCAAGAGAATAAAAGGGATCTCAAGATTTTAGCATCCAATCTGACCTATTGACAACTAAAAAAGAAATTAAAAACATTTCTTGACAAATTTGGGGTGGGGGTGGGGGTGGGGGGTGTGGGCTGGGGGCTGTAGGGTGGCTGGGGGTGGATATAAGTATCTAGATTGTCAATCTCCTAAATGTCATCTGAAACAGTTTAGACATGGAAACCCATACAATGTAAATACAAGATTAAAGGTAGCCTTAATGTTTATACCAATCTTTAAGCCTAAAATGCACAACAGCATTGAAAACGTTGATGCGAGGACAAAACCAAACAGAACCAATCAATTATTGCATCAAAAAGACTATGATGCAAGTATTCAGTTGCATGACTTTTAGTTTGTTACACATGAATAAAGATCAGTATGCACTATAACATGTATGTTAACTGTTCAAAAAAAATGTATGCAACTGTTCATAAATTTGGCAGAACCAAATATGCACTATAACATGTATGTTAACTATTCAGAAAATTGTATGTTAACTGTTCATAAATTTGGCAGAACCACGTAAAGCTTGAAACCAAGCAGAAGTAACCAATCATCGTATTAGAACAACAATAATAAAACTGTTGTTCTGAACTTCTAATAAACTATTCAGTTGCATAATTTTTAGTTTTTTCGGACATGAATAAAATCGGTAGAGCTATATGTAATTGATCTCATAAGCTAGACTATGTTCAAAGGGCGTGATAGAAACTACTAGTTCCATAGGAACATGTAAAAATAACAAGAAACAAAAATATGAGTTGACTCACCATGTACTCGGCATCAATAAAAGGATCATTCACAGCCACTACTTCAACATCATCCCTAGCAGTGGCTATGCGTAAGACCAATCTCCCGATCCGGCCAAACCCTGTGTAACAGAAATTATCGTATGTATACAGCTTAAAATAAAAATACGACAATTGAGTCCAGCATACAACATTCAAGCTTGTTTAAGGGCCCATGATGCTAGGTAACTTCACCATTGTCCATTTTAAACATTACCAAGGACCCAATACAGCTAAATAATAATATCAACATAGAATTCATATGATAGATCAAAATGTTGGTCTTGAAATGACATAATCATTGTTTTGTTTATTTTGAATCAAGAAGTACATCTAGAAAAAATTTCTTAAAATATGCTTTGAATCATATCCAAATAAAAAAACAAAATTGTACATTTCATGAATAAATAATTAAATACAATGTGCATAATATTCTTGATCTTGTGAATATTCTATAATCAATGTGCAAGTTCTTACGCCTCTCCTTTTTCCAGAAGATGCTTGCACCAAGTCGCCCTTTTTTTACTTTGTATTACATGATATTCTTGCGAAGAGATATCATCTCCAAGTCTAAAGTGAGTACTGTCTACCACTTATTGCTTCCTCATAAACTATGCACAGAAGGAATATGACATGATACGAACATATGGGCAACATGGTCACCACACTGATTTATTGTGTACCAGAGTGCATTTTGTAGTGTTCTTACCGTTTCATACATGGGCACCCATTTTGGAGTCTAGGTTTGTGGATGAACCTCAGTCATGTTGTGTTCCATCTAGGTTTGTGGATGAATGAAACATGGAAGACCACATCTCACAATTAAGATGGATAGCTATAGCGGAGATCAATTTTTGGTTTGAGGTCAAGAATGACAGTGCAACTTGGCATTATAAGACCATCACATCCCACTTCATTACAAGACCTTGAAGTTTCCAAGTCAAGGTTGATGTTGGGGAGACATTCAATTGAGGTGCTCTATCGTTGGATATTGTGGATCTCATAAACCTAGTCTATATTCAATACAATAAAGAAAAGTAGGACTCAAGAAAACCCAACTCATTTTTTCTTACAGAAGTTAAATGCAACTTAGCATCATTAGAAAACCATCACATCCCAAAATTATGATAGATGTTGTAGCAGAGATCAATTTGTGGTTTGAGTTCAAGCAGAAATTAATTTCTTTATCAAATATATATACTGTTCACAAGCAATTAATTATATAGAATTAACCTTGTTACTGAAAGATAACAACCAACCGTATTTAGTTGTAGAACCATTAAATATAATTGACCTTGTTACTGAAAAATAAAGACAGATCCAAAATAGAGAAGAAGAGCATCCAGGATGCTGCGTCTGCTTTTTTTGAAAAGCAGTAGCAAAACCAAACCAAGCCTTTAACCTTAATCATGGTGTGTTCCATCTAGACTCGGTCAGGTTTGTGGATAAGGGAAACATGGAAGACCATCACATGCATCCCAAAGTTAAGATATATAGTTATGGCAGAGATCAATTTGTGGTTTGAGTTCACGTCGCTAAAATTTATACAATATTTAATATTAGACAATATATTTATATCTGTTATCAATTATATTCTTTGTTTTCATCTATCTTACCAGATGACACCCATGACCCAAGTACGTGCACGTCGCTTGAGAGAGACACCTCCTACTGTTAAGGAGAAAGTGATGCCTCCTACTGTTAAGGAGGAAGTGAATGTTAAGGAGGAAGAGATACCACCTGCTGTTAAATTGGAAGCGGTTGTTAAGGAGGAAGTTGTGCCTCCTACTGTTGGGCAGGCACCAGCTCAGAGGGGGGAGTTCCAGTCACCCAGAACCTATAGCGGAGATTGATCACATAGATGCTGTTTATGCGAAGTATCTGAGGGACTGGTATGTGCCCCAGCGTATTGGATATCCTCGAGATTGATACTGTGATATTTCATATACTTTTATTGTGGTTATTGTGTGATTGTGATACTTTTATATTATGCATTTTGTGTGACTGTGATACTTTTATTTTGTGTGTATTGTGTGACTGTGATATTTTATATACTTTTGTGTTATTTCATACGTAGAAAATTCAATGGAGGGTTGCTCCAGGCCTGTCTATAATATTTGTGTGTATTGTGTGACTATGATACTTTTTATTTATATTAAATGTATGTTTATTTACTGGTATTGAGTGTTCTACCGAAGGGGTCGACGAACCCAGAGAATTCAACGGAGGGTTGCTCCGGGTCTATTTATAATTAAAATTTCATAAATTACAGGAAGATTGGTAATTTTTAACATTTTTTTTATTTTTCACTGAAAATTTAGCGACGTTTAGCGACATTTAGGGCGTTATTATACGTTGCTGAATACGTCGCTAATTTTGCTGATATGGCAGTATTGCCAGGTCATTAAAGACGTCGTTGTAACGTCGCTATATAAGTCGCTAATTAGCGATGTTAAGCGACAGATGAGCACGTCGCTAATTAGCGACGTTGCATCGCTAAACGTCGCTAATCTAGCGACACATTTACGTCGCTAAAAAACATCGGTATAGCGACGTTTAGCAACATTTTTCCTTTCAGCGACTAGCTTAGTTACAACTTCTGTAAAACATCGCTAATTATATCGCTAAAAGTGATTAACAACGTTTATTGGTCATTTAGCGACGTTTTTTTACGTCGCTAATTTGACTTTTTCTGGTAGTGGTTGGTTTTAGTGAATGCTTGCTTCTGTTCAGTTGTTTATTCTCACCATTACTTATAAAAGTGCTGACCCACCAACAGTTTACTTGCTTACAGGTACTGGATCGTCCGAGGATGCGATAGGCGTGCCCCATCCCCAAGACCCGAGATTCGTGTTTCGATTGCCTCGAGTTGCTATCGTATAAAGGGGCATAATATATGGAACGATGCCTTTGTCTAAGAGAAACCCAAGTCCCTCGATTTGTCCCAAATACTCAGTTGGCTAAATGCATTACATTACAACAATTTCCCTCCGCTGCTTACTCGATTGATGCTATGATAGCCAAACACAACTTAAACGATGAAGCCTTGTGCGGGCGCAACCCCAGGCTCGCACAACATCATGTCCCGGTATCAAACGGCCATACGCTCCCCGTCGGGAAGCTCAGAGGCGTGGTAATTCGCGTCCGGTGCACCGTGGCGCGATGGTTCGCGTCCGGTCCCGCCGCGGGGAGAACGGTGGTCAGGCGGCCCTCGGGGCTGGGGTGCGACAGAATGGTATCAAAGCGGAATCGATTCTTGGCCCATATTTTGTTACTATGACTCTAAAATATTATCGATATGGTATTGCAATAGAGCATTCCATACAATTAGTCCATAGATATTCTCAAAGTGCAAATGTTTTCAGGACTTGAATTGCTTGATTGTTTTGATTGAGTACGGTGAGGGATGTGGACTATCGCTGCTCGGAATATCGAGAGGTTTATCCTTGAAGTTTCAAGGTCAAAACTTTTTGTTGGTGGATAAGTATGTAATGCCCTGCTTCGCGTCGGCATTATGTATTAAGGTGAGTGGACAGAACTTCGTTCCCTGATTCTTGCACGCCTTAATAATAATCTGAGTTTTTGCTTGTAATGTTTTCATAAGATAATGATAGAACCTCCCTTGCATGTTAACGAACGAACTCACCTAGCTTGTCTTTGAAACGAACATGTCTTCTTAACTAAGAAACCTGAAACGCTTCTCTAAGAGTATGTGTTTGCATGATCATGTTCACTATCGCCTATGCTCCGAGAGAACCATATCGTGTGCCTGAATGTGTTCAAATGATAAGGCGGCTTGCCCCGCAACAATAAAATATAGTCTGATGGTTTATCTCGTCTGCATACTAGAGTTTATTTGATAGTGTTTCATGCATTCGCATCGGTCGGACAATGGCTATTGGTAGAGAGATGAACTGCATGTGTCACGACTGCTACAAAGATACTGAAAAGCAACCATGAATCACAGCTGCCATTAGCATCAGATAATGAGTCATTGATATGCTGGACCAACAGCTGCCGATCTTGAGATACTCGAGGACCGCACTGCATATAAGATAGTTCATTGTGTTGGCTTTGATAGATGGACCACCCCTAAGATGTGCATTTGTGTCTAGATGTGCATTTGTCCCTAGAGTCTCACAAGACACGCTGCGCACACCCTGAAACATAACGAATGGCTTGTCTTGCTTATATCGCATATGAAACTATGTTTCCAAAGATGTTTTCATAAACAAAGTAATATGACTCTGCTATCAAACTGCATGAAATGAACATAGGTAAAAATAGAAAGATCACTAGTAATGTAATATTTTATAACATAATTACTTAGTGTTGGTTTTAGTGAATGCTTGCTTCTGTTCAGTTGTTTATTCTCACCAGTACTTATAAAAGTGCTGACCCACCAATAGTTTACTTACTTGCAGGTACTGGATCGTCTGAGGGAGCGATAGGCATGCCCCATCCCTAAGACCCAGAATTCGTGTTTCGATTGCCTTGAGTTGCTATCTTATAAAGGGGCATAATGTATGGAACGATGCCTTTGCCTAAGAGAAACCCAAGTCCCTCGATTTGTCCCGAATACTCAGTTGGCTAAAAGCATTACATTGCAACAATATCCCTTCGCTGCTTACTCGACTGATGCTATGATAGCCAAACACAACTTAAACGATGAAGCCTTGTGCGGGCACAACCCCAAGTTCGCACGACCTCATGTTCCGGTATCAAACGGCCATACGCTCCCCATCGGAAAGCGCCGACGCGCTGTGATTCGCGTCCGGTGTGCCGATGCGCGATGGTTCGCGTCCGATCCCGCCATAGGGAGAACGGTGGTCGGGCAGCCCTTAGGGCCGGGGTGCGACATAGGAGACACCTAATATATATAGCCTCAAACCCATAACTTGTATTCCTATTATATATAAGAATACCCAATCCAAATCCAAATCAATTGATATATTTTTATTATATGTAGGAATATCCAATCCAAATCGAAATCCATTGACGTATTCCTATTATATGTAGGACTACCCAATCCAAATATATTAAGGTATTCCTATTATATGTTGGAATACTCAATCCAACTCCAGGGTATTTTCCACAAAGGTTAGGAACCTCATCCACTCCACCAAATCTTTCCTTTCACAACTATGTGGTGGGGGTCATCATCCCGACGATCCGCCTGCAGTACTCAAACTTTTTCCTTGGAAGAAGATTTATCAACATGTCTGCTACATTGTCATCCGTGTGAACCTTCTCAAGCGTCGCTTGCTTCTTTTCAACCACAACCCGTATTCAATAATACCGGGTATCAATATGCTTGGACCGACTATGAAATGTCTGGTTCTTCACAAGGTGAATTGCACTCTGGCTATCGCAAATTAAAGGGTACTGCTCTTGCTTTAGCCCTATTTTCTGTAGCAGCTTCTTCACCCACAATAATTCCTTGAAAGCCTCCGTCGCCGCAATATACTCTACCTCTGTCGTCGATAAGGCAACACACTTCTGCAACCACGACTGCTACGATACCGCTCCACCAGCAAACATCATCATATAGCCCAAAGTCGATCGCCTCGTGTCTACAACTCCAGCTATATCAGCATCGGTATACCCAACCAGCTTCGGCTCGGAGCCACCAAAAGAAAGTCTCTAATCGGCAGTGCCCTGAAGGTATAGTAGAATCCACTTGACCTCACTCCAATGTACCCTTCCAGGATTGGAAGTATATCTGCTAACTATGCCAATTACTTGAGCGATGTTGGGCCTCGTACACACCATAGCATACATGAGACTCCCCACAACTGAGGCATATGGAACCCGCTCCATATCTTTCTTCTCATCCTCGGTAGATTGACACTGCTCCTTAGTCAACTTAAAGTGAGCCTCAAGGGGGTTACTCACTTTCTTTGACCCGTCCATCCCGAAACGCTGAAGTACTCGGTGAATGTACTTCTTTTGGGATAAGTTTAGCAGCTTGGAATATCTCTCTCTCTCTTTCCCTAGAATAGTCTTCACTGCGGCCAAATCCTTCATAGAGAAGGTCGCGCCCAGTTGGCTCTTCAACTCCGCTATCCTATTGGTATTCTGGCCCACCGGTAGCATATCATCAATATAGAGCAGTAAAATAATAAAATCATCCTCGACAAAGTACCTCATAAATATACAGTGGTCCAACGTCGTCCGTGCATAACCATGCTCCCCCATAAATGACTCGAACTTCCTGTACCACTGCTACGGAGCCTGCTTTAGACCATACAAGCTCTTCCTCAACAGGCAGACCAAGTGTGACTTGCCCTTATCACAAAACCCCTCTAGGTGCTCCATATACAAATCCTTATCAAAATTACCGTAGAAGAATGTCGTCTTAACGTCCAACTGCTCGACCTTCAAGTCAAAACTGGCTGCCAATGCTAGCACCACCCAAATAGACGACTGCTTGACGACTAGCGAAAAGATCTCATCATAATATATGCCCTTTCGCTGACCGTTGTAGTGTCCCGCTCTGCGTTGGCACTATGTACAAGAGATATCGGTTTGCTGACTCGAGTAAAAGTCTTCTCGGAGAGTTCCCGATCGAAACACAAGACGATTGATCTTGGTGAGTGGGCAAAACTTTATTCTCTGATTCTTGCACGCCTTAATAATGAATATGAGTTTTCTACTTCTTATTCTAAGAAGATAGTTTCATAAGAAGAATGATAGAACCTAACTCTGCATGCTTAATAAGAGAACTCGTATTGCTGGTCATTGAAACTAATCTGCTTGCCTAACTAGAGAACTTATATGCTTGTCTAAAAAGAGATAGAGATAGAACCATTGACATGTTAAGTTAAAGAATAAAATATTGCATGCTTAGTTATACGAACACCGCTATCGAAAGAACCGTTGCCATGCTAATAAACAAAAGTAAAAGAATGTTCATATATTTCCATCGTTTCTAAAGAAAGAAAGAGTAGAATTACATGCATAGTAAAAGAGATAGAGAACTGTTTCCATGCATGCTTCCTTAAATAGAGACTGTTACATATTTTCATAGAAGTTATTGAAATGCTTGAACGATATCAGAGGGATGACGACCAGTTTGTATAGAGATAGAGATGACAGCATGTCCGCACAGAGACAGACGAAGAGAGAAGAGATTGATTATATGCTTGTTATTGAACTGTTGCATCCATATAGAGTTTATATGATAGAGTTGCATTCATGCATTGGTCTTTAGACAACTTGTGCACTAGAATAATCCCACAACCGGTTTCTGAGGCACTGGGGACCATTCGCCCTAGGGGGGATCAGAGGAATGCCCTGAGGCAATTAAGTCCTCGCGATCAGGGATATTCATGTCTATTAGATAGCTGATTCATAAGTCAAAGCATCTAGTATATGAACAAGTATATTTGTGCAGTGCTGGGCCATGATAACACCACTACTAATCACGAGGAAGTAGACTCATAGACCATCATATAGTTAGGTCGCATGCTAGGATTCAGCCTTCTTGCTTACCTAACTGTTGGATGCAGAGATAGATAGGGAAAGAGAACCTTATTCATATATATATTCAAATGTTGCTAACTTGTATGTCTGCGGCAGTGATAACCGTTTGGCGAAACGGTAAGAATCACTAAATAAGTGATACTCATGATATCAAACATGCTCTCTTGAATTAAATGCTTTCATAGAGAAGTCTTATTTTTCGTATATGCTTCTATCTCCTTCACAAGATGTTAGTTGATAATAAGAGAGAGATGCTAAGAGAGATATGCTAAGAAGATAGTCCACTAGATGCTTGCTAGTGTCTTTAGAGAATTGATATGACTCACGAGATACGCTGCGCACCAGAGATAGTAAATGAATCTGCTTATCATTTATGAACTGCTTATTTTGCCTGCTTGCTTGTATCGAACATGAACTCTGATTTCAAAGATATTTTTGAAAAGAAGTAATATGACTCCATTCCCGTACTGCATGTAACAAACCTAGGTAAAACAAGCAAGATCACTAGTAATGTAATATTTTACCACATGCTTACTTAGTGTTCATTTTAGGGGTTGTTGCTTCTGTTTGTTGATTTTAGACTCACCAGTACTTTCTCCAAAGTGCTGACCCACCAACAGTTTTGCATGTTCTCAGGTGCTGGATCGTCCGAGGAAGCAATAGTCGTGCCTCAACCCCAGGACCCGAAAATCTTTATTTTTCTGCAATATTGTGCCACTACTCCCGTCTTGAATAGCTTACTTGCCCTTGTTCAAAGCTTTGGCCTTGTGCAAGAGCAATTTAGGCTTACACGGCATCATGCCCCAAGCGAGAACGACCGGTCCCGCAAGGACCCAAGAGAGGAAGAACGGCTCCCTGCGGGATTGGGGGGTGACAACCGTAGCCTTTAACTACCAGTCTCGCTTTGTATCGAGGACGAGTAGCATCATCTGTCTGCTTCACTCTGAATACCCATAGATTTTTCAAAGTCTTCTTGCCCTTTGGCAACCACACCAGCTCATAAGTAGAATTGGTACGTAAGAAACTCATCTTCTCCTGCATAGCCTCCAACCACTCATGACTGTGTTCGTCTTCTATAGCCTCTGTAAAACATTCTGGTTCTCCCCCGTTAGTCAGTAGCATATACTCACCCGGTGAGTATCTCGTAGATGGTCGACGCTTTCTATCGCTCCTCTTCAGCGGAACCACTGGTGATGGTTGTATATCAACAGCCTCCGCCCCTTCAGGAACTACCTCCTCGGCATGCTCATCCTCCTGAGGATCACCCTGACCACCATTAGCAGGCTGATGATCAAGTTTGGGAGCAACTCCATGTACTGGCTCCCCCATAACTGAATCCTCTACGATGTCCTCTGGAAATTGCTCGAAGCAAAATGACTCTAACTCAGGCAATTCCTAAGACTCAGAAGGCATCTCATAATCCCGAGTGTTGTTAATGGTCTGATCCTCGACGAATAGCACATCCCTGCTTCTTTAGAGCTTTCTTCCCACTTGGTCGTAGAGTATATAGCCAAACCCATCCCGACCATAGCCGACAAAGACGCATCGCCTCATCTTTCGGCTCAAGTTTGGATCTTTTATCCTTCGGTACATGCACGAAGGTCTTACAACCAAACACTCGTAGGTGATTATATGCAAGCTTTTTGCCATACCATACTTTGTCAGGCACATCACCCTGCAAAAGAGCACTAAGAGATAAATTAATAACATAAGCAGCCGTGTAAAGTGCCGCACCCCAATAGCTGCCAGGCAAGTTTACTTCTGACAGCAAATACCATACCCTCTCCATCAGGTCCTGTTTATTCATTCTGCTAAACCATTGAGCTGAGGTGTCTTCGACGAAGTCTTCTAGGGTCGTATCACTTGCTCTCTGTAATAAGCATCAAAGGGAACAATGTACTCACCGTCGTTGTCGGACTGAATACATAGTAGATTCTTGCCCGTGTCCCTCTCAACTGAGGCCTCAAACTCTTTGATAGTAGGCAGCACCTGATCCTTGGTCTTTATGGCATAGACCCAAACCTTCTTAGATCAATCATCAATAAAAATCACAAATTAAGAAGCACCACCAATGGACTTTACCTTCATAGGATCGCAGATATCCGAGTGAATCAACTCGAGCAACGTCGGCTTTCTTGAACTTAGGTGACTTTGGAAAGACACCCTATTTTACTTTCCCATCAAACAATGCATACATCTCTCTAATTTTATATACTTTAGCCCTGGAATCACCTTCTTGTGCACCAAGTAGCTCATCCCCTTCTTGCTGATATGACTGAGCCGCCTGTGACATAACTCAGTAGACGCATCAGTAGCTGCATTCACCTCATGTGCCTCATGTATGCTCCCTTCCATATAATGGAGTCCGGACTTCTTGCTTCCTCTGGTAATCACCATCGAACCTCTGGAAATCTTCCACTGACCGTTCCAGGAGAGGTTGAAGAAACATTCTTCATCCAACCTTCCAACCAACACCAACTTAAAACGGATATCAGGGACATGACGGACATCTCTGAGAACAAGAACTGAACCCGTCATTTTCCTCAAATGCACATCTCCAATAGCAACAGCTTTCCACACATCTCCATTGCCCATCATCAATACTCCACAGTCGTCTGTTGTGTAAGTAGCAAATAGTGTCCTGTTGTGAGATACGTGCGCCGTAACTACCTCATTTTTCGGACAAGGGTATTTTGCTAATTAGCTATAATTTAAAATTTTATGTGTATATATAATATGTGACTAATGGGTTATTTATTTAATTTAGACTAGTTAAGTTAAACCACTAGTTAGTCATGACTAGATTAGGATCATTAAACCAATTTGGACTCAAGAATAGAATATTTCTTCCAAAGATTTATAAGATCCTATTCATGAAAGAATGAGATGTTGACACAAAGTGGCCATAGTCAACCTGATTCTGATAACCGTCAAACATCAGATGAATCAAATCCAAAACACAGAAGAAGTAGATACTCGATGCAAAGCATATCAACTCCGCCAGTACTAAAGACAGACTCTGCAACAGCTATTGGTTTCTATTCAAATATAATCTTTTATTTATTTGAGTCTAGGACTGATGTAAGCTGAGTCGCACTAAGCAAATTCTAAGTACCTATACCCAGATACTTAGTCCACTCAAATAAACCAAAGAACCTATCCACCAAATCAAGCCACATTCATTTACAATGTCTACCATACTTAGAGACCGAACTCGGGCCAAACTCGGGCCGAACTCGAACCGAACTCGGTTACCCTTTTGATATAAAATCAACCAGTTCAATAGCTCCTGATTTCTTGGCCCAACGGTTGAAAATTTGAATTAAACCCTGACCGAATTATGGCCGAATTCTGTTTGCCTATACCCTATAAATAGGATTAGAATTTTTTATTCTTACAACACCATAACAACTCAACCATTCTTAAGTCTTCTATCCTATTGTGAGCAAATCCCTAAAGCCTTAACCTTCCTATCTCAAAGAGCAACTCCCTAGCCTTCCTAGTGCCAAGTGCGATCACTGTTTAGAAGTCTTCTGAGTTGTAAAGAGCTTTGTTCAATCAGTTACTCTCTCTATCTATCAAGCTGTGAAGTTGCGAGACTTCGGATCAAACCTCGTGGTATAAAGAAGTGGCAAGCCTTCGAATCAAAGCTTGTGATTCACTATTGGTGATTATAGTGGATAAAACTTTGAGCTTGAGTTCTCGGGACTGGACTAGTCCTCTCAGAGGAAAACCAGTATACATCTTGGTGTTTGTGTTTGCTTTCTTTCACTTTATTACATATGTTCATAATACTGCTAGTAGTATCACTTACACATGAGATATATTCTAACTACTATTAGTTGATCACAATTGTATGCCATAGAATTATATTTTAACAGGTGATTTTTTTCTGCTACATATGTACACTCTAATCAACCCCCCTCTAGAGTTGCCATACACGGTCCTATAATTGGTATCAGAGCAGGTACTCTTACATTGAAACTATTACTGATATCAATTGCTCCATAATTGGTATCAGAGCAGATAGTCTCTTAATTAGTTTCTGATACCAACTACTCTTTCAATTGGTATCAGAACAGGTGCTCTCTTTATATAGATATTACTGATATCATTTGCTCCTAAATTAGTAACAGAACTGGTACTCTTTATATAGGAGCTATTGCTCAAAATCAAAGCAAGTTCTCTTGATTATCGGATTAATATCCAAAGAGTATAATATATGGCAACAATAAGATCACTATTTCCCATCAATTGTGAAAGACAACTCCTTGATAAGCCATATATTTTTAACTGTACTAACTATTTATTTTGGAAAATACATTTGAGTGCTTTTCTAAAATCTCTTGGCTTTAACTTATGGACTTACGTTATTAATGGTTACAAAAGATTTGACAAAGAAGATAATGAATATACCAAAGATGAAAATAAAGTAGCAAGCGATGATTCAAAGGCAATGTACATGCTCTACTGTACTCTAGGAGAAGATGAATTCAAACTTATCTCCAAGTGCAAAACATCATATGAGATATGGAAACTACTGGAAGCAACTTATGGATACAACAAAGAAGATAAAGAAGAACCTCATAATATTGCAAGCTCGTATCAAAATAAAGAAGATACTTATACAAAGAAAGATGCAGACATTCAGTACAACAATGATGACAATAAAAAAGAAGATGTTGCAAACTTATGCCCAAGTAAAAGTCTAGAAATCAATGCAAGCATCCAGTACGAGAATGACAAAAACCTTTAACATACGACAAACTTGTGCTTAATGGTAAGCGAGGTAAATGATGACTCACTAACAAAAGATATTTCGTATGATAAATTATCTGATACTTTTAATGATTTGTTTGAAGACTATAATAAGCTTAGAAATAACTATAAGCAAGCTCAAAAAAATATCAAATCTTATTAGCTTAAGAATGATCAGCTTATTTGCTTACTTAAGGAAGCTAGAGAAAACTGCTCTTCTGATGAATCAATTAAAATCTCCAAACTTGAGCTTAGCTTACAAGAAGCTCTTAACTGCTTTGATGAAAGCAATCAAAAAAATGCTACACTTAAGGAGGACTTAAAACAGGAAAAGGAGAAGTACTCTAATGCCTCACTTAAGATAGATGCTCTTACTGCGAAAATAATAATTTATATGTCGCCTCTCAAAAGTTAAAGATTAGATTGAGAAAGCAGGTCGTACAACCCACTATTCAGTGTAACACGAGACACATGGCTAAACAAAAGAGCACTCACAACAAGACACCAGCAAGCAAACCAAATGCTACACACTATCATGCATGTAGAACACAACATACTTCACACAAGCATGCATTCTATTACAAATATCCACACAAAAAATATTATACTACTTCACATACTCATCCTTCTATACCCAACACAAATGCCAATGTTATATGTCATTATTGTGGTTTAAAAGGTCATATTATACTTCAGTGTAAGGCTAGAAAATTGGTTGATGTGAATATATATAAGTGGATTCCTAAAGCTAACAAATACGGATCCAAATTCTAGATACCAAAATATTGTTCTAATCATATAGGTGGAACAAATTGCGCTAAGATGTAATGATAAAGGAGAAAGTTGGTGATTGTAAAAAGCCAAATGTATATTCTTATGGCAATTGCACCAACAATGAAACATGACTATTAAGTCATTATGGTAACACAAACCTTCATATTTATAGTAGTATACTATACTCTTTTAATATGATAAAATAGTTATTCCTAAACTGTGTATGAAGAAACTCTTGTTAAATAATTCTTCAATATTATGCTCTAAAGGTATAAAAATTATTATTAAAAAGCCTAAAGGGTCCTTCTGTTAACAAGGTATAAACAGCCTTAAGCGACACGATACTTAAGTGTCTTCGGACCACTGCTAGCTGGGAACTAGCCCCTACAACTAATTAATAATAACAAAAATACCTCACTGAGTAATGATATAAAAAGAGCTATTTATAAACGTTTCCTAAATACAATTATTATTCATTCAGTAATTGACTTCTATAAATTATGTTAAATGACTTGTCTAAATAGTAATGACTGATAATAGCCTGTCATAGTTATAGAACTCATATATTTTATACATGTATTATTATAAGATCACTTATATATTTTTTATATAACTATTATAGCATTCTACAAAAATATATTTTTAAAATCCTGAAGCATCAGAATTCGGACAGAGTTCGGTCCGAATTTGGTCCGAATTCGGTTCAAGTGTTTTTATATAACAGCAGCAACCACGAATTTGATTTCATTAATTCATCCTCCCAAACCCTTCTTCTCCAAACCGAGAATCAAACCTTTCCTCCAAAACCCTAGTTTTGTAATCCCCTTCCTCAATGGCCTTTTCTCTCTCAACTTGAGATCTAAGACTCTTGGTAAGATTCTCCTTCATCCCCTTCAATCTTTTCAAGCTACAATCTTTACATTCTCAAACCCTAATGCATGGCTCCTAAATTTGGGAAAAAGAAGAGAAAAGCAAATAAAACTTTCTCTTCTCAACTCTCTAGTGATGATGCTATATATTCTTTATTTTCTCCAAATATTCCAAATATAGGAGAATATGATAATTTTATTTTTACTTCTATCGATGCCTCAAACCTATGGTTCAATAATTTTGTGCAAAAAAATATTTGCAACGAAAATCCTATTAATTTTACTACTTTTCATGCACAAAAAATCTAAACTTGTAGAATTCCATCTTCATCGTCTAGTCAAAACTATAAAACCAATATATTTGAATGCCATTCGCATATTTTACTGCAATCTATCTCATGATCAATGGTCTATCTCTTCAAGAGTGGGTGGAATCAACATTGAATTTGACGATACAACTTTGGGTAAAATTCTTAAAATTCCTAACGAGGGAGATGCCCTAGTTGAGATTGACAAACTCAATCTGAGAGACGACATCACTCTTGACTCTTTCAGGGACATACTTTGCGCCCCTCATCCTTGTCCTGACGAAAAGTTTCGTGCTCGTTATTTTAACCAATACTTTTACGAAGTTCACTGTATCATATACTCTGCCATCATTCCCAAGCAAACCTCCAAAGATGATGTGACCTATAGGAAGATGTCTGTTTTATATCATTTCTACACATCCACTCCCTTTAGCCTTCCTAAAACCATGATTCGGCAGATGATTGACTATTGTAAACATAAATGTCAACTTCCTTATGCCATGTATCTATCACTCATCTTTGAGCACTTCCATATTCCTATGGAAGAACCAACTTATCTATCTGAGCCAGCCTACCTGACCAAAGTCTGCAGGATTCAGCCTATTTATCTCATTCCTGATGAAGATGACTCATCTGATTCTTATGCACCAGCTGATCCAGCCCCAGCTCCTCATTCTCCTACTTCTACTCCATCATCCTCTGCACAGCCTACTACCTTGGACTCTATTTAAGATATGTTCCACGAGCAATTTAGGTTGCAAAATGAGAACATAGCTACTCAATACCAGGTAGAGAACATTATGATTATTACTCGGCTTCACGAATAGTCTTATCGCACCACTCTTCAGGTTCACACCATAGCCAACTCCCTAGCAGATCTTCTTTATCACCTAGACCATCATCCTACTGCACCTAACCCAGTGGCTCATGATCCTTCCCGCTCTGGCTACAGGATCGATGAACTATTTGTTCAGCAGTACATCGACCCTATCGGAGCATACTTTGACGATCATCCGCATGCTGATGCTGCTGATGATGACTTATGATAGTTTCATGTGGATATGTGGATGTATTAGTTTTTTTTATATATTTTAGTGTACTATAAATATTTGCTTAAATGTTCGTAAAACTTTTATGCTATTTGCATCTCTATATATTTGCCAGTACTGTTACTTATCCTATTTAGAATAATGTATGTTCTGTTTAAATTATCTTTTTCCAAATTTTTCATCAATCACTTGTTACGGAAATTTTTTTCCACTATGCTATATTGACAAAGGGGGAGAAATGACAAAATATGATAACAAATGTGATAAAAAAATGTTTCCATTATAGCTGATATATGGTTGATAACATATAACTGTGACATATTTTTGTTGATATATTTGCACCTAATTTTGCTATAAAGAAATGTCAAGTTATGGGTCTCTTAAATGCTCCAATTCAAAGAAAAGATCTACTTACGGGGGAGCTTTTTCTAAAAAGCTAATTTTTCACGGAAAGATCTACGTTCAAAGAAAATTCGTCTATGTTTCAACTATTTGCATCAAGGCTATATCAAACTCACCATATGGGTATTTTGGCATAGTTTGTTAATTATCATAATGGGGTAGATTGTTGACACAAAGTGGTCACAGTCAACCTGATTCTTATAATCGTCAAACATCAGATGAATCAGATCCAAAATATAGATGAAACAGATACTCGATGCAAAGTATATCAACTTCGCCAGTACTAAAGACAGACTCTGCAACAGCTATTGGTTTCTATTCAAATATAATCTTTTATTTATTTGAGTCTAGGACTGATGTAAGCTAAGTCGCACTAAGCAAATCCCAAGCACCTATACCAAGATACTTATTCTACTCAAATGAACCAAAGAACCTATCCACCAAATCAGGTCACATTCTTTTACCAAGTCTACCATACTTAGAGACCGAACTCGGGCCAAACTCGTGCCAAACTCGGATCGAACTCGGTTACCCTTTTGGTATAAAATCAACCAGTTCAATAGCTCCTGATTTTTTGGCCCAACGGTTGAAAATTTGAATTAAACCCTGACCGAATTCTGGCCAAATTCTGTTTGCCTATACCCTATAAATAGGATTAGAATTCTTCATTCTTATAATACCATAACAACTCAACCATTCTTAAGTCTTCTATCCTATTGTAAGCAAACCCCTAAAGCATTAACCTTCCCATCTCAAAGAGCAACTCCCTAACCTTCCTAGTGCCAAGTGCAATCTCAGTCTAGAAGTCTTCTGAGTTGTAAAGAGCTTTGTTCAATCAATTACTCTCTCTATCTATCAAGTTGTGAAGTTGCGAGCCTTCGGATCAAACCTCGTGGTGTAAAGAAGTGGCAAGCCTTCGGATCAAAGCTTGTGATTCACTATTGGTGATTATAGTGGATAAAACTTTGAGCTTGAGTTCTCAGGACTGGACTAGTCCTCTCAGAGGGAAACCAGTATACATCTTAGTATTTGCATTTGCTTTTTTTTCACTCTATTACATATGTTCATAACCCTGCTAGTAGTATCACTTACTCATAAGATATATTCTAACTGCTAATAGTTGATCATCATTGTATGCCATAGAATTATATGTTAACAGGTGATTTTATTCCACTGCATACATACACTCTATTTAAATCTCCTCTAGGGTTTCCATACACTGTCCTACATGATAGGGGATTTTGAGTCAAATCAAACCATCTTGACACAAATCCTAACCCTTAGGGGAAGTCTATATAAGCCACTTTATTCATAATAGCCTTCATTAGTTCATCCCCAAAACTTGAGGGCAAACCCTAAATTTTCCATTCCAAACCTCATTACTCTTATTTTCATTTTCAAGGAGGCTAGGAGCTTGTCTTTGCTAGAGGAAGCTTGAAGAGGAGTCCAAGTGTTGAGGATCGTGTCCGCTTCGTCTTCCTCGCTTTCAAATTCAGAGTTCTTCAAGGAGGTTACTTAAAACCTAGATAATTCTCTATTTTCCACTCTATTTATGGTTAAGAACACTCATTGGACCTATAGGAACGCTCACATAGGTAAAATTGACTCTATTTGGTTAGATCTAGGTGCTAGAAGCCCTTATTTATCTAGATCTATGATTTTTTTTTCTTTTGGAATATTGATTTGTGCCTCAAAATTGGAAGAAATATGAGTTTGGACACCAAGTATTTGATTTAATGTCTATTGTGTCGTATTAGAATAGTTATTTTATGGCATTTATACTCTATTTTGTATTTTGAATGATGTCCTCTATTAATTTGATGGGTGTACTTGATACTAGAAGTATCATTGTGGTTGTGTTCATGAGGGGATCAAGAGAGGTTGTGCACCTTGATGTAGTGAACAATAGGGGAGATCTGTGCATACAATATGTACTGAATTGCACATTATTTTCAGTGAGTCTCAGTGCAGAACACTAGGTTGAGGGGGAAGTCGAGTGCAGATGCTTGAGGCTTGTATGGTTGCACTGTGAGGAGGGAACTGTGAAGGGGGTGTTGCATTATAGTATAATACTGAAGTGGAGAGCTCGGGTACCTACCAAGGAAGCATCAGTGCCTGGGTGCAATGCTAACTTGCAGTGGTGAAGGGGGCTCGAATTCAAGTATTAGAGAGGGTGAGTAGAGGAGTATCAATTGCAGTTTTATGCAGTATAGGGAGGTTCAGACTTGACTGCAGTGTGTAGCATTAGTGGAAGGTTTTGAGGGATGAATGATGCAGTGTAAATAGTGAGGGAAAGGGAAGTTGTTGTTTAAACCAGTGTGCAACTGTGACACCTGAGTATATGCTGCAGTTGCATTGGCTCCACCTACTGTCAGGCCGGTAGATAGGTAATTTGAAGTGGTCATTCATTGTGTGTGTGACTGTGTTTAGTCACAGAGAGTTGTATCATGGTAGAGGGCTTTGGAGATGTGGTAAAGTGGTGTAGTAAGATATATCTCAAGTGTCAGTCTATGTGGGTGAGTGTGTATCTTGCATAAGTATAAGTGTCACAGAGGATATTGTGAGTGTATTAGAGGAAATACCAGGGGTTTGTATGACAGTAAGTGTGTATAAGTTAATGTGTTAGATTAGTGCTCAAGTGTTTAAGTAGAGGTGTGATGTGTATCACTCACTGATACCAGAATCAGTGAGTACACTGTCAAGCAGTAACGAATCTGGTGCAGCTCGGGTTTGGAGAAGAACAGGCAGCTGTGCTGTAGTATGTGGAGAGCAGTGCAAGCATGTCCCCTGTGTATCAAGGGTTATATGGGAAAGTTGTTTTAGAGGAGGAATATCCAGGGGAATTGAGTTAGGGATGTGTTGGGATACCTGTGGGCGTGTCAAGGAAGGTAGGATAGGCTCAGGTATTGTAAGGTTCTAAGTAAGAAGGGGCAGTAGTGTGTGTGTTGTAGTTAAACGACAAGGTAGGACTGTGGTAACAAAGCGTCCAGTGTGTGCCTGGACTAGGTGTTGGGTGTATTTGAATGATGGTTAGTTTGACGATAAATAGGCATTAGAAGGGTGGTCGGGTTCAACAACAAGGGGTTCAGGGCCATGTGTTAATGATGTGAATGGTAATTTATGATGTGAGTATAGATAATGCTAAAGCAGTTGCAAGGGAGCTTGTGTGCTGAAATTAGAGGGGTACAAACCTGGTGATTGTGGTAGCAGCCAAACATATATGGTGTTCTAGTGTTGTGAGGAGGGTATCTAGGTATAGATGTCAGTTCATGATATGGGGAGGACCAATGTCAGATGAGAAAATTCAACCAGGTACCATGGTGTCATCAGAAATAGATTGTGGAAGGGTTTGATTGTGAGTTAGAGAGGTTTAAGTGTAGAATTCAGTAAGTTATTTAGTTTGGGTATGTGAGTGTGGGTATCAAGTATTGGTGTATAGTATGCAAGGGGGAAAATAGACACAGCAACAGCAGTAAGGAAGGTTAGTTGTGTCTGGGTGTATTGGGCATGGCAGTAGGCAAGTTTGCACTGCCTTAACAGGGGTAATTGGGCCTGTAGTGGACTGCTGTTACGCCCCGGTCCCGCGAGGGGCCGCCATGACCATCGCCTATCCTCCGCCGGACCGGACGCGAACCACCGCGCCTCGGCGTACTGGACGCGAATCACCGCACCTCGGCGCCTCCCCGACGGGGCAGGGAATGGCCCGTTCGATTACCGGGACGTGATACCGTGCGAGCCTGGGGTTGTGCCCGCACAAGGCTTCATCGTTTAAGTTTTGTTTGGCTATCATCGCATCAATTGAGTAAGAAGCGGAAGGGACATTATTGTAATGCAATACATTTAGCCAACTGAGTATTCGGGACAAATCGAGGGACTTGGGTTCTCTTAGTAAAGGCATCGTTCCATACATTATGCTCCCTTATACGATAGCAACTCGGGGCAATCGAAACACAGGATTTCGGGTCTTACGGACTGAGGCACGTCTTTCGCTCCCTTGGATGATCCAGTACCTGCAAGCAAGTAAACTTTTGGTGGGTCAGAACTTTTATAAGTACTGGTGAGATAAAATAACTGAACAGAAATAAGCATTCACTAAAACCAACACTAAGTAATCATGTTATAAAATATTACATTACTAGTGATCTTTCTAGTTTTACCTATGTTCATTTCTTTCAGTTCATAGCAGAGTCATATTACAATATTTTGGAAACATCTTTAAAAACAGAGTTTCATATACAATAAGCAAGATAAGCCGTTCAATCTGTTTCAGGGTGTGCGCAGCGTGTCTTGTGAGACTCGAGGGACAAATGCATAGCTAGACACACAATGTACATCTTATGGGCATTCCATTTATCCAAGCCAACAAAATGAGCTAGCTATATGCATGGCGGTCCTTGAATATCTCAGGATCGGCAGCTGTTGGACCAGCATACCAATGACTCATTATCTGATGCTAATGGCAGCTGTGACGCATGCAGTTCAGCTCTCCACCAATAGCCATTGTCCGAGCGATGTGAATGCATGGAACACTATCAAATAAACTCAAGTATGCAGATGAGACGAACCATCAGAACAGTTATCGTTATTGCGGGGTAAGCAGACTTATCATTTGAACACATTCAGGCATGATATAGTTCTCTCGGAGCATAGGCGATAGTGAACATGTTCATGCACTCTTAGACAAGCGTTCAGGATCTTTTAGTTAAGCAGACTTGTTCGTTTTAAAGACAAGCTAGGTGAATTCATTCATTAACATGCAAGGCAGGTTCTATCATTCTCTTATGAAAATATTGCAAGCAAAAACTCAGATTATTATTAAGGCGTGCAAGAATCAGAGAACGAAGTTCTGCCCACTCACCTGATACATAATGCCGACGAGGAGCGGGGCATTACAACTGTTATGGCAGCGAGGAAGGGGATTATGAGTATATAAGTATTAAGTACTGCCAATTGAGGAACTTTAGGTGGCAACAAGAGCAAACCTATTGCTGCAGTAGTAGTAGGAGGAGTGTAGTGTTCAGTTGGTAAGAGAAGGGTTGAGGTATATACATGTGAGATATTTTGGGAGTGTTGAGTGCTATAGACTCGAGTATAGGTTGGGTGGTCAGTCCAGTCATGAACTGTTGGGTATGCATGGTCTTAGTTGGCAAGGATATCTTAAAACCAATATATCGTGAAGGGATTTAGATATCAAGGTATCTTAGTTAGGCTAGAACATCAGTTTAATATTAAGGTATTAACAAGATACCCATGATACCCTAGTATATTAGTTATTTATATATTAAAAGTATCTAGTATAATAAATATTAGATAGTATTAGTAGTATATATTAATATAGTATAATATCAGCTAGTATAAGACTAATACGGACTAGTATACCTTGGTATGACCTAGAAAACCTAGTTTAGTAAGGTATTGACCAGGTAACGACCTAGTCTGGACCTAGAAAGCATATTTTAGTTTATTTAAGCTTGATTATCACTTCATTACACCTAGTAACCTATAAATTCATACATAGGTTTCTGTGATGACAGTTCGGACACCGTTCTACCTTATTTGCTCAAGATCTCAGGCGAGTACATTTTTTGATAGTTTCCATTATTTGATAATTTTTATGATTCTGATTTATAGTATTATTTTACCTGATTTCTTGACACTATGGATAAATGGATTAGTATTATATGGATTCACTCTCTTATGACATGTGCATCATACTTGTCCGACCTCTACTTCAGGACTCATTACTGGCATCATATTAGGACTCACTTACTGGCATCACTTACTTTATCTGGCTGGCCTCGTACATGATTTATATGTCGGGACTTGGATTATTTATACTAGTCAGGACTAAGAAATACTCGAGTAGACATATAAACATTCCCAAAATCTGAAATTACCCCCTCTGGACTAATCGGGAATGATAGCAGTCGCACACCAAATATGCGATGAGCCGTATTACCCCCTAGTCGTTTATATGTCGAAAGCATTATTTCAAAACACACTAGTCTAGTGGTTTCTTGATGGCTTCATATGATACTTGCAGGATACACCATATCTATCTCAGATTAGTTCTTATTTATTTACAGTCTTTATTTACCATACTTTCTTGATTCACCATGCTTTTTTTTCTTGCATCTTAAATTAACTGTGACTGTATTTTATTCTCTGATTCATTATTTTCCTTGCTTATCGTGTATTACTTACTATAATTGTTTTATAGTCTTTGTCAATTAATTAAAACTGCTATTGGGTTATACTTTACTATAATCCCGACTGGATAATATTTTTCAAATAATTTCTTAGAGGACATGTGTCCCATATTTTACGGACCACAGGAGATAGATGGTACAGACTTAGACCTAGTAGCTAAGGAGTGATTACCGGAAGGCCTAGCCAGAATCACTAGTTATCGTAGTTAGTTTTTATTAGCATTCTAGTCCCTGATTGGTTTTTGGTTTATATTTTGAGACTTGGATATTGATGTTGTTGATGTTAGACTTTATAGTTATGTTAGACTTCTTTGATATCTTATCCTGCTTTAGATATGTTATAGAGTATTATGTTGCCTTAATTATATTGTCCTCTATTTTGGAGTTAAGATATGATTGACAGGTTTTACTTATATTGTGTGTGATTGATAGTTAGTTAACCTAGACAGCATTCTACCGTCGATGCTGCGGTGTAGTCTGGATGTGCCTACGTACTCGTACCCCATTATCGGGTGCAGGTCGTGACATTTTTGTGGTGGCCCACGCAAATTATGCTTCGTAACTAGTGTGACATCGTGGTAGTGCAATGGCTCAGTTGTACTGCTGCAAGCCTGCGATAAGTATAGGATATATGATACTAGGACGAGAGAATGCTCAATCACAATTAGGAAAAAATTTCCAATCTATTGATTTTTGCTTTTCTTATTCATTCTTAATATTGCTTTCTTTGAATTATTGATGTCCTTCCTTGAAGTTATCGTATCTTGTGCTTATTATTCTCTTATTTCGATCTGTATTCAGGATGCCTCCGAAGACCAGGTCACAGTGATTGACAGAAGCTTCGGAGAGGTCGGCGACTTATCGACCATCCATCCGAGAAGCAACATACATTGTTCCACCTCCAGCAGTTCGGAGGGCTGCCTCCCAAGTTCAGGTGGGGGCCTCAGCTATTTTTTTGGGTCCTCCTCTAACACCACTTGTTCACAAGATCGTTTCAGCTGCTGCGGAGGGTTATCCTACTTCTCCACCAGGAGCTCAGAGGGTTGTTCCAGTAGTATCAGAGGGTTTTCCACCCCACCACCCGTGCTAGCTAACGGGACACAGATGTTCGTCTGTTCCGGAAGATGATGGTGGCACAGCAGAGACAGGCAAATGTACTACGCTAGGGCATTAAGAATGCCCATACGCCAGGGCATTGAGAATGCCTACCAGGTTGCATTGGCTGCAGTGGAGAAGGTGGCGTCACCCCAGCCATAGGGTGTTCAGTCCAAACCGGACAACATCCAAGATTTTAAGAAGTTGGATCCCCACGACTTCAAGGGGACGGAGGGTATTATCTACGCTGACGACTAGTTCGAGTACCTCGAGCATATTATGTGCTTGTCCCACCTTGCCAAGGATCTGAGGATAGAGGCGACTGGATTGCAGATGTTAGATATTACTAGCACTTGGTTCCGGAAAGAACCACAGATTTCTGATCCAGGGTTGACCTGGGACGACTTCAAGGATCTGTTCAAGAGAAAGTTCTTTCTGTGCATGGAGTAACTCAACCTGGAGCGACAATTTCAGAACCTTCAGCAGGAGATCATATTAGTTGAGGAGTACGCCGTGAAGTTTGGCAGGCTGAGCCGGTATGCGGTTAACATGGTACGAGATCCGGAGGACAGGGCGAGTCGCTTCAAGGAGGGCCTAAACTGGGATGTGAAGGCCCTTATTTCTTCAAGCCATGAGACGTACGCGACGATTCTTGCGGAGGCACGCAAGGTTGAGAGAGATCTGAGTTTGAGGCCTAAGAGGGATCATGATATCTTGGGTGGTGCCAGTAGCAGCGCGGGACCGGCCAAGCATCCCCAGCTCAAACATAGAGCCTTTCAGGAGCAACAACAGATTCAGACGTCGGTTCGTTCTCCAGTTCAGCAGCAACCTCAGAAGCAGATTCAGCCCGTGCCTACTTGTGCCTAATGCAGGAAGTTAGGACACACTTGGGATGTTTGTAGGAGGAGGCTGAAGGTGTGCCTATTTTATGGATCTGTAGCACACCAGATGAGGGATTGCTCTACAACACCTCTATTTGGTAGAGCACAAGGTCAGAGAGATGGAGCTAGGCCACCTATGGCATAACATCATGCCCCACACCAGCAGAGGAAGATACCCCAGCAAGGCAGGGCTTTTATGTTGACGGTCGAGGAGGCCGATGCTACAGGTGATGGGTTAGCAAATTTTGTTCTGTTTCATTCTGTTCTTTCTTCCTGTCCTTTTCCCATCTATTAATTTAATTGCTACCTTATTACCCTATAATTGCTTGTGTTATATGGTTAGTGTAGTTAGTAGTATGCCTTAAAAAAGACTACAAAATCATGACAGACAAAGACCATAACCATACAGATGACAATAATTAGTGATTCCTGTAAATTGCATGCTTGTAAGATTTTAGACGGGTTAAAAGTTTGACCTAGAAGGGGGTACGACCACATTCAAATTTCGAGGACAATTTTTCTAAGGGGGTAGGATTGTAACCACAACATTTTCAGGACAAGGGTATTTTGGTAATTTGCTATAAATTAAATTTTTATGTGTATATATATAATATGTGACTAATGGGTTATTTTTTTAATTTAGACTAGTTAAGTTGAACCACTAGTTAGTCATGACTAGATTAGGACTATTAAACCAATTTCGACTCAAGAATAGAATATTCCTTTCTAAGAGTTATAAGATCCTATTCATGAAAGAATAAGAGGGATTTTAAGTCAAATCAAACCATCATGACACAAACTCTAACCCTAAGGGGAAGTCTATATAAGATTCTTTATTCATAGTAGCCTCCATTAGTTCATCCCCAAAACTTGATAGCAAATCCTAATTTCTCCACTCCAAACCCCATTCCTCTCATTTTTATTTACAGGGAGGCTAGGAGCTTGTTATTGCTAAAGGAAGCTTGAAGAGGAGTCCAAGTGTTGAGGATCATTTTGCTTCGTCTTCTTCGTGTCCAAATTCGGTGTTCTTCAAGGAGGTCACACAAAACCTAGGTAATTCTCTATTTTTCACTCAATTTATGGTTAAAAACACTCATTGGACCTATAAGAACCCTCTTATAGGTGAAATTGACTCTATTTGGCTAAATCTAGGTGCTAGAAGCCCTCATTTATCTAGATCTATGATTTCTCCTTATGGAATATTGATTTGTGCCTCAAAATTGGGAGAAATATGAGTTTGGACACCAAGTATTTGATTTAATATCTATTGTGTCTATTGGTATTAGAATAGTTATTTTATGGCATTTATACTCTATTTTGTATATTGAATGATGTCCTATATTAATTTGATAGGTGTACTTGATGCTAGAAGTATCATTGTGGTTGTGTTCATGAGGGGATCAAGAGAGATTGTGCACCTTGATATGGTGAGCAATGGGGAAGATCGGTGCATACAGTGTGCACTGAATTGCACACTATTTGGAGTGAGTCTTAGTACATAACACTAGTTTGAGGGGGGAGTGGAGTGCAGATGCTTGAGGCTTTTATGGTTGCAATGTGAGGAGCGAACTGTGAAGGGGGTGCTGCATTATAGTATAACACTGAAGTGGAGAGCTCGGCTACCTACCAAGGAAGTATCAGTTCCTGGGTACAATGCTAATTTGGAGAGGTGAAGGGGGCTCGAATTAAAGTATTAGAGAGGGGGAGTAGAGGAGTATCAATTGCAGTTTTGTGCAGTATAGGAAGGTTCAGACTTGAGTGCAGTGTGTAGCATTAGTGCAAGGTTTTGAGAGATGAATGATGTAGTATAGACTGTGAGGGAAAAGGAAGTTGGTGTTTAAACCATTATGCAACTGTGACACCTGAGTATGTGTTGTAGTAATATTGGCTCCACCTACTGTCAGGCAGGTAGATTGGTAATTTACAGTGGTCATTCATTGTGTGTGTGACTGTGTTCAGTCACAGAGAGTTGTATCAGGGTAGAGGGCTTTATAGATGGGGGTAAAGTGGTGTATTGAGGATATATCTCAAGTGTCAAACAGTGTGGGTGAGTGTGTATCTTGCTTAAGTGCAAGTGTCAAAGTGGATATTGTGAGTGAATATTAGAGAAAATACTAGTGTTTTGTATTACAGTAAGTCTGTACAAGTGAATGTGTTAGATTAATGCTCAAGTGTTTTAAGTAGGGGTGTGATGTGTATCACTCACTGATACCAGTATTTGTGAATACACTATCAAGCAGTGAAGAATCTGGTACAACTCAAGTTTGGGGAAGAACAGGAAACTGTGCTACAGTATTTAGAGAGCAGTGTAAGCATGTCCCCTGTAGAAGAGGAATATCAGGAGAGAATTGAGTTAGGGATGTATTGGGATACCTGTGGGTGTGTCAAGGAAGGTAGGATAGGCTAGTATTGTAAGGTGCTCAGTGAGAAGGGGCAGTGGGGTGTGTGTGTTGCAGTTAAACTACAAGATAGGACTGTGGTAACAATATGTCCAGTGTGTGCCTAGACTGGGTGTTGAGTGTATTTGAATGACGGTTAGCTTGACGGTCAATAGGCATTAGAAGGGGGGTCGGGTTCAACATCATGGGGGTTCATGGTCATGTGTTAGTAATGTGAATGGTATTTTATGATTTGAGTAGAGGTAATGCTGAAGCAATCGCAAGGGAGCTTGTGTGCTGAAATTAGAGGGGTACATACCTGATGATTGTGGTAGCATCAGGACAAATATGGTGCTCTAGTATTGTAAGGAGAGTGTCTAAGTGTAGATGT
Source organism: Iris macrosiphon (assembly GCA_036927795.1). NCBI lineage: Eukaryota > Viridiplantae > Streptophyta > Magnoliopsida > Asparagales > Iridaceae > Iris > Iris macrosiphon. The sequence continues at coordinate 154,289,391 of JAYESA010000002.1, read as the reverse complement.
CAGTTCATGATATGGGGAGAACCAATGTTAGATGAGAAAATTCAACCAGGTACCAGGGTGTCATCAGAAATAGATTGTAGAAGGGTTTGATTGTGAGTTGGAGAGGTTTAAGTGTAGAATTCAGTGAGTGCTTTAGTTTGGGTATGTGAGTGTGGGTATCAAGTATTGGTGTGTAGTATGCAAGGGGAAAATAAATATAACAGCAGCAGTAAGGAAGGTTAGTTGTTCCTGGGTGTATTGGGCATGGCAGTAGGCAAGTTTGTACTGCCTTCGCAGTGGTAATTAGGCCTGCAGTGGACTGCTATGGCAGTAAGGAATTGGATTTTGAGTATATCAGTATTAAGCAGTGCCAATTGAGGCACTTGAGGTGGCAACAAGAGCAAACCTATTGCTACCGTAGTAGTAGGAGGAGTGTAGTGTTCAGTTGGTGAGAGAGGGGTTGAGGTATATACATGTGAGTTATTTTGGGAGTGTTGAGGGTTATAGGCTCAAGTATAGGTTGGGTGGTCAGTCCAGTCATGAACTGTTGGGTATGCAGGGTATTAGTTGGCAAGGATATCTTAACACCAAGATATCGTAAAGGGATTTAGTTATCAAGGTATCTTAGTTAGGCTAGAATATCAGTTTAATGTTAAGGTATTAACAAGATACCCATGATACCTTAGTATATGAGTTATTTATATATTAAAAGTATCTAGTATATTAAATATTAGCTAGTATTAGTAGTATTTGTTAATATAGTATAATATCAGCTAGTATAAGACTAATATTGACTAGTATACCTTGGTATGACCTAGAAAACCTAGTTTAGTAAGGTATTGACCAGGTAATGACCTAGTTTGGACCTAGAAAGCATATTTAAGTTTATTTAAGCTTGATTATCACTTCATTACACCTAGTAACCTATAAATTCATACATAGGTTTCTGTGATGACAGTTCGGACACCGTTCTAACTTATTTTCTCAGGACCTCAGGCGAGTACATTCTCTGATAGTTTTCATTATTTAATAATTTTTATGATTCTGGTTTATAGTATTGTTTTACCTGATTTCTCGACACTATGGATACATGGATTAGTATTATATGGATTCATTCTCTTGCGACATGTGCATCGTACTTGTCCGGTCTCTACTCCAGGACTCATTACTGGCATCACATTAGGACTCACTTACTGGTATCACTTACTTTATCTGGCTGGCCTCGTACTTGATTTACATGTCGGGACGGATTCATTTATACTAGTCGGGACGATGAAATACTCGAGTAGACATGTAAATATTTCCAAAATCTGGAATTACCCCCTCTGGACTAATCGGGAATGATAGCAGTCGCACAGCAAGTGTGCGATGAGCCGTATTATCCTCTAGCCGTTTACATGTCGAAAGCAGTATTTCAAAATATACTAGTCTAGTGCTTTCTTGCGGGCTTCATATGATACTTGCAGGACACACCATATCTATCTCAGATTAGTTCTTATTTATTTACAGTCTTTATTTACCATACTTTCTTGATTCACCATGCTTTTCTTTCTTGCATCTTAAATTAACTGTGGCTGTATTTTATTCTCTGATTCATTCTTTTCTTTGCTCATCGTGTATTACTTACTATAACTGTTTTATGGTCTTTGTCAATTAATTTGAACTATTATTGGGTTGTACTTTGCTACAATCCTGACTGGATAATATTTTTCAGATAATATTTTAGAGGACTTGTCTCCCACATATTACGGACCACATGAGATAGATGGTGCAGACTTGGACCCAGTAGCTAAGAGTAATTGCCGAAAGTCATAGCCAAAATTATTAGTTATCCTAATTAGTTTTTATTAGCATTCTGGTACCGGATTGGATTCTGGCTTATATTTTGATACTTGGTTATTGATGTTGTTATTGGATGTTGTTAATGTTAGACTTTGTAGTTATGTTAAACTTCTTTGATATCTTATCGTGCTTTAGATATGTGATTGAGTATTATGTTGCCTTAATTATATTATCCTCTATTTTGGAGTTTAGATATCATTGACAGGTTTTACATTTATTGTGTGTGATTGATAGTTAGTTAACCTAGACAGCGTTCTACCGCCGATGCTGCACTATAGTTTGGACAAACCTACGTACTTGTACCCCATTATCGGGTGTAGATTGTGACATATTTTTATGGTGGCCCACGCAGGTCAGGCTTCGCAACTAGTACGATGTCGTGGTAGTACAACGACTCAGTTGTACTACTGCAAGCCTACGATAAGTATAGGATATAGGACACTAGGACGAGAGAATGCTCAATCACAACTAGGAAAAAAATTCCAATCTATTAATTTTTGTTATTCTTATTCATTCTAAATATTGCTTTCTTTGAATTATTGATGTCCTTCCTTGAAGTTATTGCATATTGTACTTATTAATCTCTTGTTTCGATCTGTATTCAGGATGCCTCCGAAGACCAGGTCACAGCGATCGGCAGAAGCTTCGGAGAGGTCGACAACTTCTCGACCACCCGTCCGAGAAGCAGCAGACACTGTTCCACCTCAAGCAGTTCGGAGGGCTGCCTCCCAAGTTCAGGTACGGACCTCAGCTATTTTTGGGGTTCCTTCTCCTCCACCACCTGTTCACAAGATCATTTCAACCACTGCGGAGAGTTATCCTACTTCTCCACCAGCATCTCAGAGGGTTGTTCTAGTAGTATCAGAGGGTTTTCCACCCCCACCAACCGTGCCAGCTGACGGGACACAGATATTCATCATATTCTGGAAGAGGATGGCGCTACAGCAGAGACATGCTGATGTACTACGCCAGGGCATTGAGAATGCCCACCAGGTTACATTGGCTGTAGTGGAGAAGGTGACATCACCCCAGCCACAGGGTATTCAGTCCAAACCGGGCAACATCCAAGATTTTAAGAAGTTGGGTCCCCACGACTTCAAGGAGACGGAGGGTATTATCTATGCTGACGACTGGCTCCAGTACCTCAAGCATATTATGCGCTTGTCCCGCCTTGCCGAGGATCTGAGGATAGAGGCAACTAGATTGTAGATGTCAGATATTGCTAGTACTTGGTTTCAGAAAGAACCACAGATTTCTGATCGAGGGTTGACCTGGGACGATTTTAAGGATCTGTTCAAGAGGAAGTTCTTTCCGTGCACGGAGTAACTCAACCTGGAGCGACAGCTTCAGAACCTTCAGTAGGAGGTCTTGTCAGTTGAGGAGTACATCGCGAAGTTGGTTAGGCTGAGTCGGTATGCAGTTAACATGGTATGAGATCCAGAGGACATGGCAAGCCGCTTCAAGGATGGCCTGAATTGGGATGTGAAGGCCCTTATTTCTTCGAGCCATGAGACTTACGCGACGATTCTTGTGGAGCCACGCAAGGTTGAGAGAGATCTGAGTTTGAGGCTCAAAAGGGATCGTGATATCTTGTATTGTGCCAGTAGCAACTCGGGACTGGACAAGCGTCCCCAGCTCCAACATAGAGCCTTTCAGGAGCAACAGCAGATCAGACGCCGGTTCTTGTTCCAGTTCAGTAGCAGCCTCAGAGGCAGATTCAGCTAGTGCCCACTTGTACCTAATACAGGAAATCAGGACACACTTGGAATATTTGTAGGAGGAGGCAAAAGGTGTGCCTATTTTATGGATCTGTAGCACACCAGATGAGGGATTGCCCTACAGCACCTCTATTTGGTAGAGCACAAGGTTAGAGAGATGGATCTAGGCCACCTATGGTACAACATCATGCCCCACACCAGCAGAGGGAGATACCCCAGCAAGGCATAGCTTTTGACGGTCGAGGAGGCCGATGCTACAGGTGATGGGTTAGCAGATTTTATTCTATTTTGTTCTGTTATTTCTTCCTGTCCTTTTCCCATCTATTGATTTGATTGCTTCATTATTACCTTATAATTGCTTGTATCATATGGTTACTGTAGTTATTAGTATGCCTTGATAGAGACAGCAAAATCATGACAGACAGAGACCATAACCATACAGATGACAATAATTAGTTATTTCTTTAAATTGCATGCTTGTATGATTTTAGACAGGTTAAAAGTTTGACCTTGTAAACTCCCTCAGCCAAAATAGGTATATTGTGTATATTTTATATTATTATATTTATTATAGATTATTTTAAATATTAAATTTTTTTAGAGTATTCTCTTAGTTAATTAGAAAATAAATTTATTAATATATTTACTTATATAAATATTTATTTAGAATTATTTTTATGCTATTTTAGATTTTTGAAGATTATTCTAGAATTTTAGGGTAATTAAAACATATAAAACATAAATTTCTAGGACTTTCATGATTTACTATGAGACATAGAAAACATATAAAACACAAATATTTATTCTAGGTTAAAATATTTAATTATATTTTTTCTGTAATTTATTTAGAATTTTAAGAAATTTATTTAGATTTTTGAAATTATTTAGGATTTATTTGGATATATATAGTCTTAATATTAGATAGATGCTAATTTAGTATTAATAGATATTAATAAGATTATATATAAATTATTTGTATTATCTTTAATTTTATTTAAGATTATAAATTATTGAGATAAACTCAAATCCTATTTTAAATTAATTCAAATCCTGAGCCTACTAGGAAAGCAACTTCATGCATATCATATCCTTATTTAAACTGATCCTAATCATATTTAAATTAGCCAATCCTAGTCGTATTCAATTAAGTAGTCTCCACCATTATAAATATCTATTAGACTTATGGAATAAACACTTCTTTCATATATTTTTTTCCAAAAACTACTCTCTTTTTGTCCAAAAATAGGCAAAATTCGTCATAAATTCAGCCTCATTTTCTAATAGTTATGACGACTTAAAAAGACGATATCTACTATCTCTGGACTCCAAACATGCTCCAATTTTTTTTATTAAAACCATATCAAGGTTAGTTTTCTGAATATATAAATTATTTTAATAATTTATGAACCTATTTTTTTTTTAAAATTCTAAAAGTATCAGTTGTCCGAAATCAGACGCATTTTCGTATTTTTGAGATTTCGGGAGATCCCGAATTCGGAATTATGAACCGTTTAAAGTTTCAAAAATTTAACATGATGAACTTACATAAAATAATATTTCTAGAATTTAACATATATGTTTAATCTACTTTAAAATTTGTGTAATGTAGACGTAAATAGAAAATCACCAAAAACTGTCATCTGTGAGCCCTTGTGGCCATAACTCTTTACCGACTTGTGATTTTATGAAATCGTCGATTTTGGAATTCAAGTAGCACTAAAATCTATAGAATTTTACACACAAATCAAGGATTTGTGTTGGTTGACTTTTTGGTCAACGGATTGTCTCAATTTGTGTGCCACGGATCACAAATCCGTAAAGTTGAATTTCTTTGAACCAAAATTAGGGTTTAACAATAAAATCAGATTATAAGATTAAAATAATATTTTAGGTTATTTTATTCAGAGTTAAAATAGATTAAAATGGAGAAAACTATTCACCCACTTTTGTAACATAACTTGTTTAATTTATGTGACGGGTAGATCGGACGACGCCTTGAGTTGAAACTTTATCCTTTTCAGACCAGGCAAGTTATCTTGCCAAATTGTTTACTATACTTTGCATACTTATTATATTTTTATATGTTCATTGCATGTGTATTTTTCTTTCAGTCATAATTATATACTATATATATGTTGACACACACTTGACACATAGTATCATGGGAGGGGAGGACAATCAATAGGTGTATGGGCTATAACCACTCTGGCAAACCGTAGTATCTAGCACGCACTACGGTAGTGTGTCGCGCTGGTTGCTACCTCCGAGGTATGTCAATTTCTGGTGTTGTGCTGGTCGCTACCCCCGAGGTATGTCAATTTTTGATGTCCCTGCCGTGTGTGTGAGTTGTGAGATTTAGATTGAGTAGCCTATCCATGCCCATACATCAAAAAGTTGTCCTCATTATACATTTTATAAAGATTATCTTGAACAGCATACTTATATATTTTTTACCTAATATGCATGTTTACTGTATTCAATTGGCATGCTTCTATGTATCTTGTTACGTCCCTCTGAGGACCTGGTCCCTTTCCAGGTATAGACGATCTTGACTATTCGCAGGAGCACGGATCAGGACTTGCTACTTATCTCTTTCAAGGAGGCCTTCTCTTCGAGTTTCATGGTTCATTTGATGTACCTATTTGGTTTCCCTTATATTCTAGTTTGGAAGTAGATTTGTTTCCACCCGACTACCATTCTTTGATACTTCATATTGAGATTCAGTTATATAGTAGATTGATTATTTATTTCTATTTGATTCTGTGGATGAGATTTAGTTATGCCCTGTGACTTGTAATAATTATATACCACTTGTGAGTTAATATTCATATTACAGCGTACGTGTGTATTATGGTATCCATATAATGGAGTTGCCATATACATACGGCTGGCATGCTTACGTATTCCTAGTCCTACGTATTTTGGGACTGGGGTATGACATATTTTTGTGGTGGCCCATACAGGTCGAGAGCATATTGTCTCGGTTATGTTACTGTACCGAGCAAGCATGCACATAGAATTAGAATATAGGATCTCATCCACTTATTTAATCACCGCCCTTGGTTTCATTTCGTATTCTTATTTGGTTGTTCGTATTGCATCTTGCTTGATTCTTTCACAACGTCAATCTTGTCTTTTCTTTCGTGCTTGATAGGGGTTAGGAAGGTGACTTGTACTAGGTATATACACTCCATTGTTCAATAACACTATTAGTTAAATTCTTGTAAGTTAGGTAGTATGTCTCATAACCTAGTATCACATAGTCCTTTTGAACCATTAATGAAGTATAATTGAATGACACCAACTATAGACTTGCATAAGAAGTTAGTGTTTATCTAGACCTGTAGAACTTAGAGGCTCATACCTCCATTTGGCCGACCAGAGACTTAGATAAGAAGTTAGTATAGCAACTGTAGAGACACAACACCGATCTTCTTGGTGAACTTGAATTATTTTTATACCATCTTTTATCATAATCTAGCGTACTTATATTTTCTGAACTACCTCGACTTATGTTGCTATTATAGCCTAGTTTTGCAAGCTTATTCTTTTATCGAGCTTGTTCATAACATATGTATTATTGGATGCACACACTAATACAATTGTCTATTTAGAATTAGTGTATTATGGTCTGATCAACCTTAGTGCGCTTTTGGTTCGCTCTTCGCATGACTACCTTACGTGGATTGAGATATATAGTTGACTCAACTTGTTAGATGAATATACTTGCCCCCTAGACAAGTAAGAGCATATCATATCAGGCACATAACTGTTCTGATATGAACATGTTAATAGAAATTTACGAAAATAAATAAATAAATAAGATTTCAATCCACAACTGCCTTAACAACTCTCTTTTGAATTCTTAAAATCGCTTTGAACCCCGTACTTGTATTCTATCATCTCCTTTTTGAATTCTTTATTATTGTTCTCCATCTTCCCCTATTTCGGAAAGACGAACGCTCGTGCTTGGAATAAGTTTGATACACGTAGAGTACTAAATATACCCCATAGGCCAATCGTATTACTTGGTGACTAATTTTCTAATTAAGGGCATATCATAGGGGATATATTTGGTGTTAAAACTTTTGATAATTGAATAAAATAATTAAATAATTTGAGAAAGTTTTTCTTAAATATATAGCCTATGTGATAGATCGGTAAATTCTAAGTTGGGTAGAAGTTGCATTGTCAACTTGAGGTAAAAAAAAATTAGATTATAATCAAGTAAGATTAGATTGAGAGATTTAAGTCATTTTAATTTTGAGAATTTTTAGAAGAATGATTTAGATGAAGAGGATTTAACTTTAAAGATAAGAATGCCTTATAGAATAAATTTTAAAATTTTGATATTGCAGACCCAATATTTATAATTTGAGCACATAATTTAAATTTTGAATATTGGAGATTGAATTAACGATTTAAATCTTGAGAAAATAAAAAGTAAATAATAGAACTCTAAACATGAACATTGATGGATTGAATTCAAAATTTTACAATTTAATGATTTGAATTAAAAGTTGAATTTTGATTGTTGGATCACTTATTTAAAATATTGATAATAGAAATTGAACTTAAAATTTGAAGAGTACAAAATTCTTAAGTTGAAATATAGGAATAAGATTTTATTAGAATTATTTAAAATTTATAGGAGATTATGATAGTTGGAAATCGTGATATAAAATTTGATGTGGGCTATTTAAATCTTCAAGATATCATATAGATTTGAATTAAATTTGGATATTAATTTTTTAAAAATCTAGAAAAGATTATGTTAGGTTAAATTTTGATTTAAACAGTAGTTATTTTAATTTTGAAGAGATTATGATAGATTTGAATAGATTTTGTCATTTAAATTTTTAAGAAGATTGCGGTTGACTTGCCTTAGATACGAATGTGAAAGATTTAACAAATTATTCCTTATTTTTAATTTCGAGGATAAAATTTTTGTAAGTTCGGTAGATTGTAAACCCCCTCACCCAAAATAGGTATTTTGTGTATATTTTATATTATTATATTTATTATAGATTATTTTAAATATTAAATTTTTTTAGAGTATTCTCTTAGTTATTTAGAAAATAAATTTCTTAATATATTTACTTACATAAATATTTATTTAGAATCATTTTTAGGCTATTTTAGATTTTTGAAGATTATTCTAGAATTTTAGGGTAATTAAAACATATGAAACATAAATTTTTAGGACTTTCATAATTTGCTATGAGACCATACTTACATATTGTTCCTACCAAATATTTATTTTAGATTAAAATATTTAATTATATTTTTTTTATAATATATTTAGAATTTTAAGAAATTTATTTAGATTTTTGAAATTATTTAGGATTTATTTGGATATATATAGTCTTAATATTTGATAGATGCTAATTTAGTGTTAATAGATATTAATAAGATTATATATAAATTATTTGTATTATCTTTAATTCTATTTAAGATTATAAATTATTGAGATGAACTCAAACTCTATTTTAAATTAATTCAAATCCTGAACCTACTAGGAAAGCAACTTCATGCATATCATATCCTTATTTAAACTGATCCTAATCATATTTAAATTAGCCAATCCTAAGTAGTCTCCACCATTATAAATATCTATTAGACTTATGGAATAAACTCTTCTTTCATATTTTTCTTCCCCAAACTCCTCTCTTTTTCGTCCAAAAATAGGCAAAATTCGTCATAAATTTAGCCTCATTTTCTAGTTGTTATGACGGTGTTATGACGATTTAAAAAGACGATATCTCCTATCTCTGGAATCCAAACGCGCTCCAGTTTTTTTTGTTAGAACCATATCAAGGTTAATTTTCTTAATATATAAATTATTTTAATAATTTATGTACCTATTTTTCTAGAAAATTCTAAAAGTGCCAGTTGTCCAAAATCAGACTCGTTTCTATATTTTCGAGATTTCGGGATATTTCGAATTTGGAATTACGAACAGTTTGAAGTTTCGGAAAGTTAACATAATGAACTTACATAAAATAATATTTCTAGAATTTAACATGTAAGTTTAGTCTACTGTAAAATTTGTGCAACGTAGATGTAAATAGAAAATTACCAAAAACTCTCATCTGTGCGCCCTTGTGGCCATAACCCTTTACCGACTTGTGATTTTATGAAATCGTCGATTCCAGAATTCATGTAGCGCTAAAATCTATAGAATTTTATACACAAATCCAGTATTTGAGTTGGTTTGGTTAACTTTTTGGTCAACGGATTGTCTCAATTTGTGTGTCACGGATCACAAATCCGTAAAATTGACTTTCTTTGAACCAAAATTAGGATTTAACAATAAAATTAGATTATAATAAGATTAAAATACTATTTTAGTTTATTTTATTCAGAGTTAAAATAGATTAAATGGCAAAAACTATTCACCCACTTTTGTAACCTAACTTGTTTAATTTATGTGACGGGTAGATCGGACGACGCCTTGAGTTGGAACTTCATCATTTTCAGACCAGGCAAGATACCTTGCCAAATTGCTTACAGTACTTTGCATACTTATTATATTTTTATATGTTCATTGCATGTGCGTTTTTCTTTCAGTCATAATTATATACTATATATATGTTGACACATACTTGACACATAGTATCATGGAAGGGGAGGACAATCAGTAGGCGTATGGGCTATAACTACTCTGGCAAACCGTAGTATCTAGCACGCACTACGGTAGTGTGTCACGCTGGTAGCTACCCCCGAGGTATGTCAATTTTTGGTGTTGCGCTGGTCACTACCCCGAGGTATGTCAATTTCTGATGTCCCTGCCGTGTGTGTGAGTTGTGAGATTTAGATCGAGTAGCCTACCCATGCCCATACGTCGAAAAGTTGTCCTCATTATGCATTTCATATAGATTGTCTTGTACAGTGTACTTATATATTTTCTAGCTATTATGCATGTTTACTGTATTCAATTGGCATACTTCTATGTATCTTGTTACGTCCCTCTGAGGACCTGGTCCCTTTCCAGGTGTAGATGATCTTGACTATTCGTAGGAGCACGGATCAGGACTTGCTACTTATCTCTTTCGAGGAGGTCTTCTCTTCGAGTTTCATGGTTCATTAGATGTACCTATTTAGTTTCTCTTATATTCTAGTTTGGCAGTGGATTTGTTTCCACCCGACTATCATTCTTTGATACTTTATATTGAGATTCAGTTATATAGTATATTGGTTATTTATTTTTATTTGATTCTGTGGATGAGATTTAGTTATGCCTATGACTTGTGATAATTATATACCACTTGTGAGTTAATATTCATATTACAGTGTACGTGTGTATTATGGTATCCATATATTAGAGTTGCCATATACATACGGCTGGCATGCTTACGTATTCCTAGTCCTACGTATTTTGGGACTGGGGCGTGACAGACCTAGAAGGGGGTACGACCACCTTCAAATTTTGAGGATAAAATTTTCTAACTGGGGTAGGATTGTAACGACCTTATTTTCAGGACAAGGGTATTTTGGTAATTTGCTATAATTTAAATTTTTATGTATATATATATATATATATATATATATATATATATATATATATATATATATATATATATATATATGACTAATGGGTTATTTATTTAATTTAGACTAGTTAAGTTGAACCACTAGTTAGTCATGACTAGATTAGGACCATTAAACCAATTTGGACTCAAGAATAGAATATTTCTTTCTAAGAGTTATAAGATCCTATTCATGAAAGAATGGGAGGGGCTTTTGAGTCAAATTAAACTATTATGACACAAACCCTAACCCTAAGGAAAAGTCTATATAAGTCTCTTTATTCATAGTAGCCTCCATTAGTTCATCCCCAAAACTTGAGAGCAAAACCTAATTTCTTAACTCCAAACCCCATCCCTCTCATTTTTATTTACAAGGAGGCTAGGAGCTTGTCATTGCTAGAGGATGCTTGAAGAAGAGTCCAAGTATTGAGGATTGTGTTCGCTTCATCTTCCTCGTATCCTAATTCGGAGTTCTTCAAGGAGGTCACACAAAACCTAGGTAATTCTCTATTTTCCACTCTATTTATGGTTAAGAACACTCATTGGACTTATAGGAACCCTCTCATCGGTGAAATTAACTCTATTTGGTTAGATCTAGGTGCTAGAAGCCCTCATTTATCTAGATCTATGATTTCTCCTTATGGAATATTGATTTATGCCTCAAAATTGGAAGAAATATGAGTTTGGCAACCAAGTATTTGATTTAATGTCCATTGTGTCTATTGGTAATAGAATAGTTATTTTATGGCATTTATACTCTATTTTGTATATTGAATGATGTCCTATATTAATTTGATGGGTGTACTTGATATTAGAAGTATCATTGTGGTTGTGTTCATGAGGGGATCAAGAGATATTGTGCACCTTGATATAGTGAGCAATGGGAGAGATCTGTGCATACAGTGTGCACTGAATTGCACACTATTTGTAGTGAGTCTCAGTATATAACACTAGGTTGAGGGGAGAGTCTAGTGCAGATGCTTGAGGCTTGTATGGTTTCAATGTGAGAAGGGAACTATGAAGGGGGTGCTCCATTGTAGTACAACACTGAAGTGGAGAGCTCGTCTACCTACCAAGGAAGCATCAGTACCTGGGTACAATGCTAAGTTGCAGAGGTGATGGGGGCTCGAATTAAAGTATTAGAGAGGGGGAGTAGAGGAGTATCAATTGCAGTTTTATGCAGTATAGGAAGGTTCAGACTTGAGTGCAGTGTGTAGCATTAGTACAAGGTTTTGAGGGATAAATGTTGTAGTGTAGACTGTGAGGGAAAGGGAAGTTGGTATTTAAACCATTGTGCAACTGTGACACCTGAGTATGTGTTGCAGTTGCATTGGCTCCACCTACTATCAGGCAGGTAGATAGGTAATTTGCAGCGGTCATTCATTGTGTGTGTGTGACTGTGTTCAGTCACAGAGAGTTGTATCAGGGTAGAGGGCTTTATAGATGGGGGTAAAGTGGTATAGTGAGATATATCTCAAGTATCAGTATGTGTGGGCGAGTGTGTATCTTGCATAAGTACAAGTGTCACAGAGGATATTGTGAGTGAATATTGGAGGAAATACCAGTATTTTGCATGACAGTAAGTCTGTACAAGTGAATGTGTTAGATTAGTGCTCAAGTGTTTAAGTAGAGGTGTGATGTGTATCACTCACTGATACCAGTATCAGTGAGTACACTGTCAAGTAGTGAAGAATCTGGTGTAGCTAGGGTTTGGGGAAGAACAGGCAGCTGTGCTACAGTATATGGAAGGCAGTGTAAGCATGTCCCATGTGTATCATGGGTAATATGGGAGAGTTGTTTTAGAGGAGGAATATCATAGGGGAATTGAGTTGGGGATGTATTGGGATACCTGTGGGAAGAGGCAGTGGGAAGATAGGATAGGCTCGAGTATTATAAGGTGCTCAGTGAGAAGAGGCAGTGGGGTGTGTGTTGTAGTTGAACTACAAGGTAGGACTGTGGTAACAATGTGTCCAGTGTGTGCCTAGACAGGGTGTTGGGTGTATATGAATGATGGTTAGTTTGACGGTCAATAGGCATTAGAAGGGGGGTCGGGTTCAACAGCAAGGGGGTTCAGGGTCATGTATTAGTGATGTGAATGGTATTTTATGATGTGAGTATAGGTAATGCTGAAGAAGTTGCAAGGGTGCTTGTGTGCTTAAATTAGAGGGGGTACAAACCTGATGATTGTGGTAGAATCAGGACATATATGGTGTTCTAGTATTGTAAGGAGAGTGTCTAGGTGTAGATGTCAGTTCATGATATGGGGAGGACTAATGTTAGATGAGAAAATTCAACCAGGTACCAGGGTGTCATCAAAAAAAGTTTGTGGAAGGGTTTGATTGTGAGTTGGAGAGGTTTAAGTGTAGAATTCAGTGAATGCTTTAGTTTGGGTATGTGAGTGTGGGTATCAAGTGTTGGTGTATAGTATGCTAGGGGGAAAATAGATACAACAGCAGCAGTAAGGAAGGTTAGTTGTTCCTGGGTGTATTGGGTATGGCAGTAGGCAAGTTTGCACTACCTTAGCAGTGGTAATTGGGCCTGCAGTGGACTGCTATGGCAGCGAGGAAGGGGATTCTGAGTATATCAGTATTAAGCAGTGCCAGTTGAGGCACTTAAGGTGGCAACAAGAGCAAACCTATTGCTATAGTAGTAGTAGTAGGAGTGTAGTGTTCAGTTGGTGAGAGAGGGGTTGAGGTATATACATGTGAGGTATTTTGGGAGTGTTGAATGTTATAGGCTCGAGTATAGGTTAGGTGGTCAGTCCAGTCGTGAACTGTTGGGTATGCAAGGTATTAGTTGGCAAGGATATCTTAACACCAAGATATCGAGAAGGGATTTTGATATCAAGGTATCTTAGTTAGGCTAGAATATTTGTTTAATGTTAAGGTATTAACAAGGTACCCATGATACCCTAGTATATGAGTTATTTATATTTTAAAAGTATTTAGTATAATAAATATTAGCTAGTATTAGTAGTATTAGTTAATATATTATAATATCAGCTAGTATAAGACTAATATAGACTAGTATATCTTGGTATGACCTATAAAATCTAGTTTAGTAAGGTATTGACAAGGTAACGACCTAGTTTGGACCTAGAAAGCATATTAAAGTTTATTTATGCTTGATTATCACTTCATTATACCTAGTAACCTATAAATTCATATATAGGTTTCTGTGATACCAGTTCGTACACCGTTCAATCTTATTTTCTCAGGACCTCAGGCGAGTACATTCTCTGATAGTTTCCATTATTTGATAATTTTTATGATTCTTGTCTATAATATTGTTTTACCCGATTTCTTGCTACTATGGATACACGGATTAGTATTTTATGGATTCACTCTCTTGCGACACATTCAGCATACTTGTCTGGCCTCTACTTCATGACTCATTACTGGCATCACATCAGGACTCACTTACTGACATTACTTACTTTATCTGACTATCCTCGTACTTGATTTATATGTTTGGACTTAGATTCATTTGTACTAGTCAGGATGGGGAGATACTCGAGTAGACATGTAAACATTCTCAAAATCTAAAATTGCCCCATCTGGTCTAATCAAGAATGATAGCAGTCGCACACCAAGTGTGCGATGAGTCGTATTACCCCCTAGCCATTTACATGTTGAAAGCCGTATTTCAATACACACTAGTCTAGTGCTTTCTTTTTGGCTTCACATGATACTTCCTGGACATGCCATATCTATCTCAGATTAGTTCTTATTTATTTACAGTCTTTATGAACCATACTTTCTTGATTCACCATGCTTATCTTTCTTGCTTCTTAAATTAACTGTGACTGTATTTTATTCTCTGATTCATTCTTTTTCTTGCTCATCATGTATTACTTACTATAACTGTTTTATAGTCTTTGTTAATTAATTGGAACTGCTATTGGGTTGTACTTCGCTCCAATCCTGACTGGATATATTTTTTAGATGATTTCTTAGAGGACTTGTGTCCCACATATTACGGACCACATGAGATAGATGGTGAAGACTTGGACCCAGTAGCTCAGGAGTGATTGCCGGGAGGACTAGCCGGAATCACCAGTTATCCTAGTTAGTTTTTATTAGCATTCTGGAACCGGATTTATTTTTGGCTTATATTTTGAGACTTGAATATTGATGTTGTTATTTGATGTTGTTGATGTTAGAATTTGTAGTTATGTTAGACTTCTTTGATATCTTATCGTGCTTTTGATATGTGATTGAGTATTATGTTGCCTTAATTATATTATCCTCTATTTTGGAGTTGAGATATTATTGACAGGTTTTATATTTATTGTGTGAGATTGATAGTTAGTTAACCTAGACAGCGTTCTACCGTCAATACTGCAGCGTATGCTTTTGACAAACTCCAGACTGACCATGCCTTCTGGAGCAGAAGCGATCATAGACACTCGTACGGTCTTCCACGAGTCTAGCAATGTACACAGTAACCATAGTCCCTGAACCTCGTCGTCGAACTTGTCTCCCATCGAGGATAGTTGGTCAACTATGCCCTGGAACTTACTCAAGTTATATATAAAAGACACACCATCTTTGTACCGTAGACCCATCATCGTTCGGATCAGGAACAACTTATTTAGCCCAGTCTTTTTTGCATACAAAGATTCTAGTTTATCCTACAACTTATTCGCGTGCTCAATATTGGCAACGTGATTATACATATTCTCGTTAACGAACTGTTTGATATATCCCCACACCTGTATCTGCTCGAACTTCCAATCCTCTTTGGATTTGTCACTGGGCTTCTCGGACGTAAATACTGGTAGATGTAGATTCTTGATGAACAATAAATCCTTCATCTTGCTCGCCAATAATGATAGTTGGTACAGTTCAGGTTTACCATGCACACCGGCTTCGCGTCCATCTTTCCTCCCTGGTTTTTCTGTCAACTCCTGACCTCTCTGAGCTCCAGAACCTGGATTTGATACTACTTTGTTGGGAACAAAAGTGAGAACATCGTTCCCTAAACCAAGAAGCCCTACGAGAGAATTGAGTAAAAGTACACAAACCAATAAATGCCAAAATAAAATTGCAGACACAAAGATTTTTACGTGAAAAATCTAAATGGGAAAAACTATGGGACGATCGGAGTCCAACCCTGAAAAGCCTCCACTAATGGAATAAGAAATACACCGACTCCTTATAAACTTCTCACCGATCCAAACGGATCACCACAACCCTTTGGAATAGAAAATAGATCACAAACAAACGAAGAACGGAGATGACGAGAAAATAATTACCCAAATCGATCTCCTCTTCAAAATAGCCTTAAATTTCTTCCTCTCTGCACCATTGTTGTAAAAGCACTCTTGCCTCCTTTTGCAATATTTTTGAGATATTTGAGATATCTTTTAGGGCTAGGAGATATCTAATATATATAGCCTCAAACCTACAACTAGTATTCCTATTATATATAGAAATACACAATCCAAATCCAAATCCATTGACATATTCCTATTATATGTAGGAATATTCAATGCAAATCTAAATCCATTGACATATTCCTATTATATGTAGAAATACCCAATCCAAATATATTGAGGTATTCCTATTATATGTAGGAATACTCAATCCAACTTTGGGATATTTTTCAAATAGGTTGGGAACCCCAACCACTCCAACAAATCTCTCCCTTCAAAACTATGTAGTGGGGGTCATCATCACGACGATCCGCCAGCAGTACTCAAACTTTTTTCCTGGAAATTTTTTTGTCGACATGTTCGCTCCATTGTCATCCGTATAAACCATCTCAAGCGCCGCTTGCTTCTTTTCAACCATTTCCCGTATCAAATGATATTGGGAATCAATGTGCTGGGGCTAGCTTTGAAATGTCTTATTCTTCACAAGGTGAATTATACTCTGGCTATCGCAAAACAAAGGGTACTGCTCTTGCTTTAGCCCCATTTCCTGCAGCAGCTTCTTCATCCACAATAACTCCTTGTAAGCCTTCATCGCCGCAATGTACTCTGCCTTTGTCGTCGACAAGGCAACATACTTCTCCAACTGTGACTGCCACGATATTGCTCCACTAGCAAACATTATCACATAGTCCGAAGTCGATCACCTCGTGTCTACATCTCCAACCATATCAGTATTATAACAACCCATTTTTCTCAAGCGGAGAGTCGATTCAAATATTGCAAGTGTGACGACCTGACCCGCTTTGCTCAGTGAGAAGACTCGCTTGAGAAAAAGTATTTCAGACTTGGCCCTTCAGGAGTTCAAACTTAGACTTTCAAAGACGCGCTCGGAGTATCGCTCGACCTAGGTGAATCATCGCTAAGGTGGGTGGCTACGATGAACTTGTCTTTGCTTAGCCTGCACACATAAAAATATGGATAATACATGTGAGTCGCTAGGCGAATCACCCCTTGCATGCTAATAAAGAATACAACGCACCTAGCTAAGGAAATAATCCTATCTTGTATTGCTTGTGTTAGAACATGGACATAAAACTTGCCTTATAGTTGGACCCTCGCATGCTACCTTAGCTTCTTGTAAGTAGAGTCCGCTAATGCTTAGAGTATACCATTATATACTCTTTATAGTACACCACTTCATATGATTGTACAGATCGTCTCATAGATTATGCCACCCGATATGCCCCTGTACGGTTTTACTGCTCGTACTACCTCTTAGTCCCGTGCCAGCATAATTGATTATATTTTTAAGTATGGCTATGCCACATATTTCCTTAAAGTTTTATTCAATATTGTTTCAATGCTTGCCTGCTTTACATATTCGCTATACTCATTACTTAAATGCATGCATCGACCCTGTAACACTATCCCTATCTTGCATTCATCTAGTTTAGTTAGAAAACTATCAAATAGTCGTTCTGTGCAAAGTATGAACCTGAAAGTATTCGAGACCGTTAGGTCACCAAGGAAGTTTTGAACTAGGGGAATACATCAAGTCAAGTTGAACTCTGTACGAGAATCATGTCAAGGTAGGAAGAATCATAACTCATGGAGCAATACTCGTTCAGAATAAAAATCAAGATTGAGCATATCATGTTATGAATCTCGTGAATCTGGAAGACCCAAGAGTTGCATAGTCGTGATCAACTTGGTGCACACGAGAGATTTTTTAAACTCGTTCTGCAGACGGTCTCCTGGGCACTGGGCCGATCCGATCCGGACAGAACCTTGTGATAGTCTCGTGTGTTGGAAGGGAAGGTATGTAGCACCTCGTGTACTTTTTATTGTACACCATCCTCATCAATGACTCTAAGTCGTCCTTTATGTCTATGTCAGCGACTCATGTTCATATAGATTAAGTCATCCTCGCTTAGCGGCAATCCACGTGCGAGTCATTGTATTGCATCTAGTAATCTGGAACAACTGAACGAATATGAGTATAAGACATCTTTTCATATTTGAACACTTGTGCAATCTATTGTAACCCATATGAGTATAATACATCTGAGTAATCTGTGTAACTCGGGCACCTGAGTCAGAACTCCGCTCGTGACACTTGTGTTTTCTTATGCGATTCCTTGGATTTTATTATATATATTAGTGTTTGGTTTATCTTGGTTTTATCTTTAGACAGGAAATGATGGAAGGTAAGTTGGTAAGTCTCACCGTGTTAATCTTATATCATATGGTGCACTGCCATACGAGGTAGGCTTTACATTATGCCATAAAACTGATCCTAAGAAAAGACTAGAAAGATAACTTAATAGATGGTGCACGTAACTTATATAACGTGTTTCGATTTATCGAACAGGTAAGAAGCCTCCCCACCAGTGCATTTATGTATTGATAACCCAATAGGTTGCGTGTCGGGTGCGGGAGAACCTCGATCGGTATGAAAACCCCTCGTGAGAGCTAAGACGTGGAGTTCACTCTGGAGCCTCAAAGTGCTGCATTTCGGAGCTAAAGCACATATACAAGAAATAATATTGGAACATCGCCTATCTATCATTTCATGTTGTAAGCCACTTGGCACACCTTTATTGTTTCGAGAGAGAGGGCTTGAGCGACTTGTAATTTTGGCCTAGCGTCGCTTGTAATACTGATTTAATATCAATAAAGTGCTTATTTTACTTCCATACTTATGTTATTTAATGCTTCCACTATGACGACTCTGTGAACTTGTTACCAATCACCTATTCAGTTTCTTATTCCGCTGTATTCGGACTATCAATGCGACTCTGTGGATTAGATATTTTACTGCATGTTCGTATCATGGTCTTGCACGGGCACGGCTTATGGTCATGCGGCATCACGTCCTGATGGGCACAATCATCCCGCGGGAGCTCTGGCACGGTGATTCACGCCTAGCGGGGATGGCCGATCCTGCGGAAGATCGGGACGTGACATATTGGTATCAGAGCATGGCTTTACGTTCTTAGACTTCGTATCGAATCTCTTAGTTTCAAAATCTCGTTTATGGGTTATGTGCAAACACTCTTTCTCGTTGTCCCGTCGGAATGTTCCATACAAAGAGTCTAAATAATTTCAAAAACTGCATGTGATTGATATGATTGCTTGTACGGGATAGTTATGCGAAGACCCCTGTTCCGACCAGTGTTTGATCTTATGGGTATGGACTCGTGCTAGAATTGGCAAGTATGTGCGAACCCGAATACCTATACGTAATTACCACGCGGGTTAGTGTGCGTGAGATAATATCGTTCAGACGGTTAGCTATGCATACAGCCTTTCGGCTAAGTTTTGTTGAGTATCGCATGCCAAGACCCTTTGGTGCTAGTAAGTTTTCGAGCAAGATTGGTATATCATTCAGAAAAGGATAAGTCGGACTTAGATTGGCAACCGATAGAATGTTATCAGATTATCATTAAGGTGAATATAGTGGATAGTGCTTGGATTTTGAGAAATAGCTCGAACGGTATTTCGTGTTAGGCAGATACAAATCAGATATGGTTTACTTGGATGACTATCTACAGGGGTATATAAGAGAATAAGATTTGTTGAAGCGAGGCTTAGGTATCGTGTTAGATTTCTAAGGAACAAATTGGATATGCAAGGGAGCAATACGAACACGATTGAGGATTTATTTGGATGACTCAATTTTTGAGTGGTGTATGGATCATTTTGGAAATGTTCGAGCGAATTCGAAGATCTCGTGCCATAGTTGGTTCGAACGATTGAGAATGTGTTGTACAAGTGATAAGGTTTATATCGAATAGGGACTCAAGGTAATGGAATCAATATCTTGGTCGAGGAAACTTGAGTAGGATATCGCTCAATAGAAATTAGCTTGAGAATGGATATCGTGGTTTTGAATTAATAGACTTGGCATGGTATCGATAGTTGAAAGATAGTACGAATTGACACAAGTAAAGGAATTTTACGGTTTGAAGATTAAAATAAGGAGATAACGGGATTGAACTCGAGTTGGACAAATGATCTTGAATATAGTTCGAAAGATAACACTCGACATCAGGCCCAGGTTAGAACGATCATTCCGCGGGAGTACTGGCGTAGTGATTTCACGTCCAGCGGGGATGATCCAACTTGCAGGAATATTTTCGATAATTATTCAGACGAACTCGATGAAATAGAATGTAATAAAGGTGGATAGACTTTGGCTTAAAGATTTGAACTTAGTTTTTTGAGGAATGATAGAATTAGACTATGGGTTTGTCGAATGGTAACATTGAAGTTGGACGATTTGGCTAGACGAATTATGATCAAGGCAAGATTGGTTATTAGATAAACATGACCTGATGGATCAATATATAACTTGGATGCAATAAAGTCTAATGATAAGGTATCTTGATCGTTTCATTGATAACTATAACGTTTGACGTTCTTCTCTTGTGCGAGAATAACTTCATGCTCGCACATGCGTCACACCCGGATTAGGACGATTATCTAGTGGAAGCATTGGCGTGGTGATCTCACGTCTAGCGGGGATGATCGAACTTGCGGGAGACCTCAGTACGATAATTGAAGAATCGTCTTGACTTATGATTCGACACGATAAGACGAGTTTGAGAATATAAGTGAATCAGAAGTATTTGAAGGATGAGTTAGTCTAGAACATGGAGTAAGACATGCTTGATGGTTTCGTGAATGGATACGTGAATCATGATGGACGACTTGGAGTTTATGATTGAGACCGGTGATTAAAAATTTAATCATGGCTTGGTTGTCTAGACTTATAATGGATATATGGGTTCTATCAATCATGTTTGAGGAGATAGACTATACGAATCGGTAGGCTTGACATGCGATATGGATATATTATGGATTTGACTGAACAGACTTGGACCCTGTGCAACGAATATTTTAATGTGAGTAGGATGATCTGTGCTCAATATTTAAAAATCTGAGTGAACGAGCTTGGGTAGAATATCCCGCTCAAAAGAACAATGGTTTAACCTTAAGAATTAGGGCGAGCATCGTATGACAAATTTGCACGATGAGTACTGATCATAAACTGTACCTATGACCTTGTGAGCTGACCTAGTAATTAGACAGACGACCTTGTGCCGAGTGAAAGAACTTGTGTGACCGACTTTAGCTTATTGCTTGAGAAATCCATAGAACTGGGACAGCAAGACTTAGAGTTAGACTTGGAACGGTAAGTGTGTGCTATGTTTGACACGAATGGAATAGACGATAGGACATGGATGCTAGTCGGTAGATCAGATAGATCGTACTTGACGGTAGTGTAGTGCTTGGTTTGAGTGGGATTGAAAATGACTTGGATTTTGATTTACCCCTTTGGAGGTATCATTGTGATTCGTAAAATGAGAACCCTTGAGATTTTTACGAGTAGCTTATCCGACTTCACTACCTCTATGTTTGGTTGAATGCATATGTTTGAGGAACGCCTTGAACGTGTACACGATCTAAGACTCAGTGATATGTTGAACTCGAGTGCAAAGACTTTGCTATTGCTAAGTTGGTTGACATGCATATGTTTGAGGGATGCCTTGAATATGTGTACGATCCAGACTCGCGATATGCTGATCTCGAATGCTAGTACAAATGAATATGTTATATTCGCATGGACGAGTATAACGATTTGGATAAGAATGCCTCAGCCTTAGATCGTCATTCAAAATAGATTATATTGTACCCCACATTAAGCGATATATATTTCATGCTAAGGCACATTAGAGATCGAGTCGGAGCTTGGATTGAATGATAGAGTCATTCAATAAGACAGACCCAGCATACATGCGACAAGGAATAAGAAAACGTATAGGAAGTAATGTTCGAACGGGTCTAGTGATGCGGATTGATATGCTTGAGATAGATTCGATAGTGTACGATAGAACGGTTTGCGCTTAGGAAGTCTCGAGGATGAGACTTGTTCTGAGTGGTGTATAATATAATGACCCATTTCGCTCAAGCGGAGAGCCGATTCAAACGGCGCAAGTGCAACGACCCGACACACTTTGCTGAGTGAGAAGACTCGATTGAGGTAAAGGATTTCAGACTTGGCCCTTTAGGAGTTCAGACTTAGACTTTCAAAGGCGCACTTGGAGTATCGCTCGACCGAGGCGAATCATCGCTAAGGTGGGTGGCTATGATAAACTTGTCTTTGCCTAGCCTGCACAGATAAAAATATGGATGATACATGCTAGTCGCTAGGTGAATCACCTCTTGCATGCTAATAAAGAATACACCGCACTTAGCTATGGGAATAATCTCATCTTATATTGCTTGTGTTAGAACATGAAAATAAAAATTAGCTTATAGTTGGACCCTCGTATGCGACCTTAGCTTCGTGCAAGTAGACTCCGCTAATGCTTCGAGTATATCATTATATACTCTTCGTAGTACACCACTTCACATGATTATACTGCTCGTCTCATAGATTATGCCACCCGATATGCCCCTGTACGATTTTACTCCTCGCACTACCTCTTAGACCCGTGCAAGCGTAATCGCTTGTATTTTCAAGTATGGCTATGCCGCATATTTTCTTAAAGTTATATTCAACACTGTTTCAATTCTTTCCTACCTTACATATTAGCTATGCTCGTTACTTAAATGCATGCCTCAACCCTGTAACACTATCCCTATCTTGCATTCATCTTATTTAGCTAGAAGACTATCAAATAGTTGTTCTGTGCAAAGTATAAACCTGAATGTATTCGGGACCATTAGGTTGCCAAGGTAGTTCCCGAACTAGAGGAATGCATCAAGTCAAGTTGAACTCTGAACGAGAATTATGTCAAGGTAGCAAGAATCAAAGCTCGTAGAGAAATACTCGTTCAGAATAAGAATCAAGATTGAGCATGTTGACTCATGAATCTGGAAGATCTAAGACTTACATAGTAACAGACAACTTGGTGCACAAGGAAGATTTTGGAATCTTGTTCTGCGGACTGTCTCTGGGGCACTGGGGCCGATCCAATTCGGGCAGATCCTCGTGATAGTCTCGTGTGCTGGATGGGATGGTATGTAGCGCCTCGTGTACTTTTTGTTGCACACCATCCTCGTCAATGACTATAACTCATCATTTATGGCTATGCGAGCGACTCATGTTCATATAGATTAAGTTATCCTCTCTTAGCATAAATTCGCGTGCGAGTCATTGCATCGCATCGAGTAATCTGGAACACCTGATCGAATATGAGTATAAGACATATGTTCATATTTGAATACATGTGCAATCTGTTGTAACCTATTTGAGTATAAAACATCTGAGTAATCCATGTAACTCGTGTACCTGAGTCAGAACCCCGTTCATGATACTTGTGTTTGCTTATGTGATTCCTTGGATTTCATTATATATATTCGTGTTTAGTTTAACTTGGTTTTATCTTTAGACAGGAAAGGATAGAAGGTAAGTTGGTAAGTCTCGTCGTGTTACTCTTATATCACATAACGTACTGCCACACGAGTTAGACTTTATATTATGCCATGAAACTGATCATAAGGCAAGACTAGAAAGATAACTTAATAGATGGTGCACGGAACCTATATAACATGTTTGGATTTGTCGAGCGGACGAAAAGCCTCCCCACTAGTGCATTCATGTACTGATAACCCACTACTAGATTGCGTGCAGGGTGCGAGAGAACCTCGTTCGGCACGAAAATCCCTCGTGCAAGCTAAGGCATGGAGTTCGCTCTGGAGACTTGAAGTGCTGCATTTCGGAGCTGAAGCACATAAATAATACATAATATTGGAAAATCGCTTATGTATTATTTTATGTTGTAAGCCACTTGGCACGCCCTTATTATTTTGAGAGAGAGGGCCTGAGCGACTTGTAATCTCGGCCTAGCGCATCTTGTAACACTGATTCAATATCAATAAAGTGCTTATTTTACTTTCATACTTGTGTTATCCATTGATTCTACTAGGACGACTCAATGAACTTGTTACCAATCGTCAGTTCAATTTCTTATTCTGCTGCATTCGGACTATCTGTGCGACTCTGTGGCTTAGATATTTTACCACGTGTTCGGATCATGGCCTTGCACGGGCGCAGGTTGTGCTCATGCGGCATCACTTCCTGATGGGTACGATCGTCCCGCTGGAGCGCGGGCGCTGTGATTCGCGCCTAGCAGGGACGACCGAACCTGCAGAAGATCGGGGCGTGACAAGCATCGGTATACCCAACCAGCTTCGGCTCGTCAACACCAAAAGAAAGTTTCCAATTGGTAGTGCACTGAAGGTATCGTAGAATCCACTTGACCGCACTCCAATATACCCTTCCAGGATTGAAAGTATACATGCTAACTATGCCAACTGCGTAAGCGATGTCTGGCCTTGAACACACCATAACATACATGAGACTCCCCATAACTGAGGCATATGGAACCTGCTCCATATCTTCCTTCTCATCCTCAGTAGATGGACACTTCTCCTCAGTGAACTTAAAGTGAGCCTCAAGAGGGTTACTCACTTTCTTCGACCCGTCAATCCCGAAAGGCTGAAGTACCCGGTGAATGTACTTCTTTTGGGACAAGTGTAGAAGCTTGGGCTATCTCTCTCGGCTGATCTCCATCCCTAGAATAGTCTTCGTTGCGCCCAAATCTTTCATAGAGAAGGTCGCGTCTAGTTGGCGCTTCAACTCTGTTATCCTAGTGGCATTCCGATCATCCAGTAGCATATCATCAACATAGAGTAGTAAAATGATAAAATCATCCTCGGCAAAGTACCTCACAAATACACAGTAGTCTGACATCGTCCGTGCTTAACCATGCTCCCCATAAATGACTCAAACTTTCTGTACCACTGCTTCAGAGACTGCTTTAGACCATACAAGCTCTTCCTCAACCGGCAGACCAAGTGTGACTTGACCTTCTCACAGATTCCCCCTGGTTGCTTCAGGTACAACTCCTCCTCAAGATCATTGTGGAGGAATATCGTCTTCACGTCCATCTGCCCGACCTCTAAGTCAAAACAGGCTGCCAATGCTAGCACCACCCGAATAGACTACTACTTGACGACTGGCGAAAAGATCTCATCGAGGGCGAGTAGCATCATCTGTCTGCTTCACTCTGAATACCCATCGATTTTTCAAAGCCTTCTTGCCCTTTGGCAACTGCACCGGCTCATAAGAAGAATTGGCATATAAGGAACTCATCTCCTCTAGCATAGCCTCCATCCACTCCTGACTGTATTCGTCTTTCATAGCCTCTACAAAACATTCAAGTTCTTCTCTGTCAGTCAGTAGCACATACTCATCTGGTGAGTATCTGGTAGATGGTCGACGCTCTTTATCCTTCCTCCTCAACGAAACCACTGGTGCTGGCTGTATATCAACAACATCCTCCCTTTCTGGAACTAGCTCCTCGACATGCTCATCCTCCTGAGTGTCACCCTGACCACCATCAGCAGACTGATGATCAAGGTTGGGAATAACTTTATGTACTGGCTCCCCCACAACTGGATCCTCTGCAATGTCCTCTAAAAACTCCTTGAAGCGAAATGACTCTAACTCAGGCAATTGTTCGTCCTCAGAAGGTATCTCGAAATCCTGAATGTTGGTCATGGTCTGATCCTCGACGAATACCACATCCCTGCTTCTATAAAGCTTTCTTTCTAATGGTTCGTAGAGTCTATAGCCAAACTCATCCCGACCGTAGCCTACAAAGATGCATCGCCTCATCTTCGGCTCAAGTTTGGATCTTTCATCCTTCAGTACATGCACGAAGGCCTTACAACCAAACACTCGTAGGTGATTATATGATGGCTCTTTGTCGTACCATACTTTGTCAGGCACATCACCCTGCAAATGAGCACTAGGAGATAAATTAATAACATAAGCAGCTGTGTAAAGTGCCTCACCGCAATAGCTGCACGACACATTTTCTTCTGACAGTAAACATCGTACCCTCTCCATCAGCATCTTGTTCATTCGCTTCGCTGTACCATTGAGCTGAGGTATCTTCGACGGAGTCTTCTGGTGTTGTATCCCTTGCTCTCTGCAATAAGCATCAAAGGGACCAATGTACTTGCCGTCGTTGTCAGACCGAACACATAGTAGCTTCTTGCTCGTCTCCCTTTCAACAGTGGCCTAAAATTCTTTAAAAGTAGGCAACACTTGATCCTTGGTCTTTATGGCATAGACCTAAACCTTCCTGGAACAATCATCAATAAAAGTCACAAAATTAGAAGCACTACCAATGGACTTTACCTTCATTGGACTGCAGACATCCGAGTGAATCAACTCAAGCAACGCCGACTTCCTTAAACTTGGATAACTTTGGAAAGAGACCCTATTTTGCTTTCCCGCCAAACAATGCGTACATCTCTCCAAATTTTGTAGACTTTAGCCCTGGAATCACCTTCCTGTTCACCAAGTAGCTCATCCCCTTCTCGCTGATATGGCTGAGTCGTCTGTGCCATAACTTAGTAGACGCATTAGTAGCTGCGTTCACCTCATGTGCCCCATGTGCGCTCTCTTCCATATAATAGAGTCCAGACTTCTTGCTTCCTTTGATAATCACCATCGAACCTTTGGAAAGATTCCACTGACCATTTTCGAAGAGGTTAAAAAAATCATTTTTATTCAACCTTCCAACCGACACCAGATTAAAACGAATAGCAGGGACATGATGAACATCTTTGAGAACAAGAGCTTCACCCATCTTTGTCCTCAAATGCACATCTCCAACAGCAACAGCTTTCAATACATTTTCATTTGCCATCCTCAACACTCCACAGTCGCCTGTTGTGTAAGTAGCAAATAGTGTCTTGTTGTGAGATACGTGCGCTGAAGCGCCCGAGTCCACTATCCAAGAGTTGTCATCGCAGGCGAGGTTCATGACAACCTCATCACCTATAATGATCACATCGCCTCTATCTACCGAGGCAACCACTATAGTGTTCTCGCCTTGCTTCCCCTTCTCGCCCTTATTCTCTCTCTTCCAAGCGAAACAGTTCCGCTTGATGTGGCCCTTCTTTCTATAATGGCAATACTCCGAGTCCTCGTACCGACCCTTGGACCTTTTCCTGTTGTTGTCTCTGCCACCACCTGGACCCCTGCTTTTACCCCTTCTGCGAGTCTCTGAAACTAGCGCCTCTGAGTGGGATGTGGATGAAGTACCCTGAGAACGTCTTCGCATCTCTTCATTTAGTACCCCGCTCTTGACAAACTCCAGACTGACCATGCCTTCCGGAGAAGAAGCGATCATAGACACTCGTACGGTCTCCCACGAGTCTGGCAATGTACACAACAACCATAGTCCCTGAACCTCATCGTCGAACTTGACTTCCATCGAGGATAGCTGGTCCACCATGCCCTGGAACTCACTCAAATGATCCGTAATGGACGTCCCATCTTTTTATCGCAGACCCATCATCATCCAAATCAGGAATAATTTTTTTATCTCGGTCTTCTTCGCATACAAAGATTCCAATTTATCCCACAGTGTTTTCACGTGCTCAATAATGGCAACGTGATTGTACACGTTCTCGTCAACGAACTTCCTGATATATCCGCACACCTGTATATGCTCGAACTTTCAGTCCTCTTCGGATTTATCACTGGACCTCTTGGAAGCCAATACAGGTAGATACAACTTCTTGACAAACAATAAATCTATCATCTTGCTCCGCCAATAATAATAGTTGATACCGATCAGGTTTACCATGCACACAGGCTTCGCGTTCATCTCTCCTCCCTGGTTTGTCTGTCAACTCCTGACACCCTTCTGAAATTTTAGAACTTGGCTCTGATACCACTTTGTTGGGAACAAAACGCAAAAATCGTTCCCCAAACCAAAGAGTACCTGTGAGAGAACCGAGCAAAATACACAAACAAAAAATGCCAAACACAAATCGCAGACACAGAGATTTTTACGTGAAAAACCCAGAAGAGAAAAACTACGGGACGATCAGAGTCCAACCCTGAAGAACCTCCACTAATAGAATAAAGAGAATACACCATCTACAAGCTCCTCCCGATCGAACACGGATCTCTACAACACTTAGTAATAGAAGATAGATTACACCACGAAGATAGAAGACAATAAAAAATTACCCAAAATTGATCTCCTCCTCCTAAACGGCCTCCAATCCTTCTTTCTCCTTTCCAAAGTTGCAATGGCACTATTGTATCATTTTTCTCTCCTTGTTACATCTGTTAGGGTTAGAAAAAATCTAACTTATACTCCCAAATTCGGCAACCAACCTGAACCGTAGGATACGATCCAACGGTGTATAAAATATCTTAAAATTTTCGTTCAGCCGCCGACCGAACTCGGACCGAATTCTGCCCGAGTCGGTGATTTGTGAGTAAACGAAACAGCAGCTCTCTAGAGCTTTTGGAGCACCCAGACTGAGTTTGGCCCGAACCCGACATGGGGAACCGAGTTCGGTCCGAACTCGGTAGGCCTATTTCCAGCACCCCCCCCCCCCCCCCCCACTCCCCTGTTTGCCGCTCATGAGCTTCTACTACTTCTCAAATGGCCCTCGTCGCCTCCCCGAGCTTCTCTGACACACAGACGGCGTTCATCGCATTCCGGGGTGTTCTCCACATAGGTTGGGAATCCCACTCACTCCAACACCACTTTCAAATCAGTTTCTGGCTACCAGACAGTCTCTTAGATGGTCAAACCAAGTTCTTAGAGAATATCCACTCCTATTATAGTCGTGTAATGTATTGTGATTCCTATGTGGCATGAGACACAAGACAATGTCTTTCCTAGGTGGCACGACTATATTCATAAAAGACAATGAAGTAGAAAAGTCTTCTCCAATGCTAAAGTATTGAAATTTTCACTTGTTTTCCCAACTTTCAAAACTATTTCTCCTTACTTTTTTTCTAAATATTTTTATTCATATCGATGATATGGTTAAGACATTGTAAAGTGCATTATTTAAAACTAGACAACTAATTTTATAATGTCTTCTAAAACTTTTGCACGTAAGCTTCACAATTTACTTGACAATTGCATTGAAGAAGAATTTTTAAATAAAAATTTATCATTCCTATGTGGTTGGAGATGTTCTTAATGCTTCCTCCAATCCCCTACCTTCCGTGAAGAAAATGTAGATGGACTCGGGGAGAGAGGTGTCAATCCTGACCATGCTCTAGCTAACCTCCCTCCATCTCATCTCATCTATAACATATTAACATACTCTATCAAATTGTGCAAAATTTCACACACGTAGGTTGGTTGCACGTACAGTACAGTACAGTAGACGATGCCGGCCGGACCACATCTTGCTTGGATCGCTAGGCGGTTGAAGGATTGACATTATTCAGTTTCATACATATTTATCAGTAACTTTTTGAGCAGGGTACTGATGCCAAGTGCATTGGACTTTGACAGTGTACTATCCCATCGCCAAAAAAGTAAAGGAAGAAGGCAAAAGACGTGGCACTAACTGATTATAACTCTTCCGAACGGAAATATATATATATATATATATATATATATATATATATATATAAACTTTTTCTTTCTCTTTTTTGTCTTTCTACTTTTTTTTTTAGCAGGCTACTCAGGAACTACAAGGTGCACTTAGCAGCAAGCGCACATCGTATAAATGTAAACTTAATAGGTGGAAAAAAAAAAGAAAATAAATAAAAATAAAAATAAAAAAATAATAGGTATCAATAAATATAATAATTAATGGGTCTTCAAAATTGATTGATATTTCCCCAAGGGAGCGGGGATTAGAATACAGCAACTGGAGAGGACACAAATATATTTATGTCAAGAAAAAAGAGCACACACCCGAGAGAGAGTAGGTGGCCATGTAACAAACAAGACACGGTCGCTACTTTTCCCATACTTTCATTTCCAAGAAGTAGCAGTTTAATAATAGCGCAGGCAGCAACACTAAACAAAGCACAGTTAAGCCAAGATTAGGCATATGGAAGAAGCAACACTAAACAAAGCACAGTCAAACCTAGCCTGTCTTCACTTGAAATTATTAGTTTATGACTAGTTCCTACAAGATAGTTGGCATTTGAAAGAGGGAGGGAGATCATGCTGGTGGTGGTGGTGGTGGACCGATCTAAGTTAACCAATTCTCCTGGTCGACATGAGAAAGATAACTATTTTTCTGGTAAAATAAACTCAAATTAATAAAGTGAACAACTTTATTTGAAGTCATAATTTGCTTGTTGAAGCTTTATTTTCCCTCGCTATGCCATCTATCTTTTTTTCCTAGATGTATTGCTTAGCAAAGCAAAAATATACTGGAGCAGACATATCCTGCTATATCGTGATAAATCTCTTCAAACGGATAGACGTGAGAGAACAACTCACTTTTCCACCTACTCAATCAATTAGAGGAAACTCAATCCAAAACTTCAGAATGACAAGCAGCAGAAAGTTAAAGTCCAACCCTTTTATTTTTAGAGACCCGAGGTTCAACACCAGTCAGCAAGCAGCATGAGAGAGAGAGAGAGAGAGAGAGAGAGAGAGAGAGAGAGAGAGCTCTACTAGTAACAATTAGGCGGTTGTATTTGCAAGTAGGGTTTTTCTTAGGACCAAGTACTAACAGGAGCAGTAAGAGAGAGAGAGAGAGAGAGAGAGAGAGAGAGACTTGGAAGTATTCCATCTCATTCATATTCTTCCTACTCCCCAACCTCCAACGACGGAAGAGAAATTATTTGGTGGGACGGACTCACCACCATCAAATCCCTCTTTCATTTTCTGTTTCTTCTTCTTATAAGGAAGTCTATGGATACTATTGATAGGGACGGATCAAGCTAGCTAGCCTTCCCTAAAGGAAGAGTTCACCTGCTGCAAGCCTGCAATATCACATGTCAACAAAGCTGCAACGACCTCAAGTAAGAGAGAGAGAGAGAGAGAGAGAGAGAGAGAGAGTCGTGGTGATGACAGCACATCTAACAAGGAAGGAAGGAAGGACGGACGAACGGACGGACGGACAAAAACAGAAAGAGAAGGAATAAATGGTTGCTCATATATAGTAGTCCCACCAGAAATTTGGAGGTACAAACTATCAAACCCTAATTTAACAGACTAGTAAACAATATCCAAATAAATGCACATTATATATGAAATAATGGGATAAAAAATCATGTATGTATGTAGAAATTGAGAGAGAGAGAGAGAGAGAATGAGTGTTGTACTTGGAAAACATTTGCTAGTGCAGGAGCAGCTACGAGCCTTCCCCCAGCGCTCGCTGCGTCGACAACCACGCGAGCTGCCAGCGCTTCGACGAAGTGGTTTGGCCGACCTTGCCCGAGACGAGGAGGGTTCGCCCACAAGCAGCTCCCCGCCTCCTCGAATATTCCCCTGGATCCCAGCTTCTTCTCCTTCTCCATCGCCAACTTCTTCTTCTCCTTCTTCCGTCGGAGAAGTCATATTTCTTTAATATATGATATGATGCTGTAGTAAAATAGCCCAGTAAAGAGGAAATAGGACACAAGTTTTGTGGAGGATGAATAGACTTGGTGATTTTTTATTGAATGAAATGGTAGCTATATATAATTGAACATTTGATGTAAAGAGATAGACTAAAATAAAAGATATATCAAAGTTGTTTCAACAAACAAAACAACTTATCAATCTAAACAAACTAACAATCTAAACCAACTAACAAGATTATCACCAACAATCAGTCCCTTAATCTTGTTCCATCAATGCTTCACTTTCTGCACCCGGATCTTCTTGCGCATCTCGAGAAACTTTAGTCGTCCAAGTGATTTAGTTAAGATATCGGCGAGCTGATCATTTGTGTTTACATATTCCACTTCAATCTCCCCTCTCTCCACACATCCACGAATGAAATAGTACCTCATGTCAATGTGTTTACTCCTGTCATGGTAGACTGGATTTTTGCAGAGTGCGATCGTCGACTTATTATCTACCTTGAGTAATACTTTGCACTTCGTCTTCTTCTTCAGATCTTCTAGCAACCGACCAAGCCATATCCCTTGACAAGCAGCAGTTGACGCAGCTATGTACTCTGCCTCACAGGATGATAACGCCACGATCTTCTGCTTCTGCGACAACCAGCTAATAATGTTGTCTCCAAGGAAGTAAGCGACTCCGGATGTGCTCTTGCGATCATCTATGTCACCAGCTAAGTCGCTGTCACTATAGCCGACCAAGCATGGTTCTTCCTGATCTTTTCTCACATAAAAACACCCAAAATCAACTGTACCCCGAATATACCTGAGGATTTACTTCACTGCCATCATGTGCTGCGTAGTTGGTTCTTCCATGAATCTTCTTGCTATTCCGACCGCATAAGCTATGTCTGGTCATGTATTCACCAAATATCTCAGACAACCAATGATACTTCTGTAGTATGTTGTGTCGATAGGAGGATTTTGGCTCACTTTGCTCAATTTTAGTCTCGGCTCCATTGGAGTTTGACTTGGATTGCAATTCGACATCCCACTCTTCTCAAGTATCTTGGCAGCATACGTGGATTGACACAATGCAATTTCTTGGGGTGTTTGAGATACCTCAATCCCCAAGTAGTAAGACAGCAGCCCGAGATCACTCATGTTGAACAACTGTTTCATCTGTGTCTTGAACCTTGCAATCTCTGTGTTGCTTGATGCTGTGATAATCAGGTCATCAACGTACAAGCCGACCAACAAGCTTGAGTCATCCACGCTTCTCTTGTATACGACATGCTCCAAAGGGCACCTCTCGAAGCCAAGTGACATAAGGCATTTATCGAGTTTGGAATTCCATGCACGGGAGCTTGATGAAGGCCATAAAGTGCTTTCTTCAGCTTTAGCACTTTGTGTTCATTGCCCTGTTCAACATAGCCAGGAGGTTGAGATACGTATACCTCTTCACAAATTTTGCCGTTGAGGAACGCCGATTTGACGTCCATATGATGTACCTCCTAACCTTCTTGAGCAGCTAAGGCAATGAGTAGCCTTACCGTCTCAAGTCTCGTTACCGGTGCAAATACTTCTTCGAAGTCCACTCCCTATTTTTGCATATACCTTTTTGCAACAAGGCGCGCTTTGTGCTTGATCACGGCTCCTTGTGGATCCTTCTTCAGTTTATAAACCCACTTCAGGTCAATAGGCCTATGTCCACTCGGTAGATTTGTGATCTCCCATGTCTCGTTGTCTTCAATAGCGGCAAATTATTCTTCCATTGCACGTCGCCAACATGCTTGTTTCTCGGCTTTGGCAAAACTCGCAGGCTCCTCCGCACCTAGCATACATAGCCTAACTTCTTCCATCGGTGTTGTGGCGTCATACACCTCTTGGATAGATCGATAGCGTTGTTGACGTGGTTGACCGCCTATCATCGAAGAAGTAGCAGCAGCGGCATCGTCCGCTACATTTGATGCTGTCGAAGAAGAAGTGACAACAACGGCTCCCCCCGAAGCCGCCCCATCGCGTGGAACAGCAGCAGCCGCAGCAACCACATGTTGCTCGTCATTGTCACCGTCTTCATCATCTCCTGTGCTGCCATGCTTCTCAAGTAGCACGATGAATGTGTTCTCCGAGGTAGGACAGTCCCCTGGTGCCGAGTCCCAATTCTACTCCTTCTCTTCCTGGAATACCACATCCCGGCTTACATGCAACTTCTTCGCAACTGGGTCATAAACTCGATAGGCCTTGGATCCAGTTTCATAGCCAAGGAATACCATTTGAGTGCTCCTATCCGCCAACTTCTTGAGATGTGACATCACAGTTTTCACGTGCGCCATACAACCAAAAGTTCGAAAATGATGCACCTTTTGTTTCTTGAGATACCAAGCCTCATATGGAGTCTTTCCTACCAGACTTTGCGTCGCCGCCCGGTTAAGAAGATGTACGACAGTCGCCACTACTTCTCCCCAAAAGATTCCGGGCACCTTCTTGCTTTTTAGAAGACTCCGTGCCATGGCAAGGACGGTTTGATTTCTTCGTTCGACCACACCATTTTGCTGTGGAGTATATGGTGCGGTGAGAAACTTTTTAATTCCCAGGTCCTTACAATAACGGCTAAACTCCTTTGATGTGAATTTGCCACCTCTGTCGGTTCGGAGCCCCTTCAACTTGCGATCCACCTCCATTTTGGCATTTTCTTTTATTTTCTTGAAAGCACTCAATGCCTCATCTTTGTTTCTGAGAAAATATACCCACATATATCGAGTGAAATCATCAACAAGTAGAAGAAAATATCTTTTACCTCCCGGAGTTGCTGGAGAGATTGGCCCACACAAATTCCCATGTACGAGCTGGAGTGGCTTCTCTGCCCGATACGATGACTCCTGAGGGAATGGTGCACGTCGTTGTTTGCCTACCATACATCCCTCGCATAGCTGGTCTCAATAGGCGGCATTCCCTCCACCATCTTGTTTTGCGTTATATTTTACAATGATTGAAAGTTTAGGTGCCTGTACCGTGCATGCCACAACCATGCGTCCTCGTTGTATCTTGTCAGCAAGCACACCGGTTGAGTTAGACTCAGGTTGAGAATATACAACCGGTTACTCGACCGTTTCACCTTCGCCATCAGCCGCCTTTGTCGGTCGAACATGCATAAGACCCCGCCTTCCATGATCATCTTGCATCCTTGTTCATCAAGTTGTCCTAAGCTTGCAATGTTGGTGTGGAGCTTTGGAATGTAGTATACGCCGGTCAGGACCTTATGTTCTTCATTTTGACATTTGAATAACACATCACCACGGCCACAAATGTCAACAACAGACCCATCTCTGAATCGCACCTTACCTTTTACTGATGTATCAAGCTCGGTGAAATTCTTTCTACATCCCGTCATGTGATTGGTAGCCCCTGTGTCAAGATACCATAGGTGGTTCTTGTCCTTCTCGTCGCCTTTTAATCTTTGTTGCACCTTCTCTTCTGGGATCTGCACTTTTTTCTCATGAAGCATGGCCATGAGCAGTGTTGGTTCATCGTCTTCTATCTTCTCGGCTAGGTGAGCCCTTTGCTTCTTGTTAGAACGACATTCAGAGGCGAAGTGCCCATAACTTTGACAATTGTAGCACTGTACCTTGGTCTTGTCGAACCTTCTTCCACGGTGATTGAGAGCCGTCCCGTGGTCGCCATTACTTCGTCCATGACTTCGGCCACGCCCGCGACCATGACCACTGCTTCGAGTGCCATTACCATGTCACCACTCACCAGCAGATCCTTCGCCTGATGCTTTTGTATCTCGCGCCCTCCACTCGGCTCTAGACAACAGGACTTGCTCCTCACCGTTGTCACCAGTACCGCACAACTGTTCCTCGTGTGTCTTTAGACGGCCGATGAGCTCCTCTACGGTCATCGTTTTGAGGTCACAGAAATAGTTCGATTGTTGATACGATCTGTAGAAACTTCGATGGCACTACCCGAAGAAATTTCTTCACGACATAGGTCTCGTCTACCTTGTCGCCCAATGCACGGATCTTGTTGACCATAGTTGTCAACTTCATGGCAAAGTCGTCAATCGTTTCTACCTCCTTCATGCGGAGAGTCTCAAACTCATTCTTTAGAGTCTGGACCTTTGCCTCCCGGACGCGCTCGGTGCCCATGTGCATTGTTTGTAACATTTCTCACGCCTCTTTAGCCATTTCCTTTTCGGCCAGTAGAAGCAGCGTCTCCTCCGGGATCGCTTGATAGAAGACAGAAAGGGTCATCTTATTTTTCCTTGCTTCAACCGTCACCTTCGGGTCGATAGGTGCAATGGCATCCCATACTCCTTGGGCTTGCATATACACCTTCATATTGATCGCCCATGCTCCATAGTTGCTCTTCATGAGCATTGGATATTGGAATGTGATTTTCGACGACTCCATAGCTTCTCTGTTCCTCAACCCGAGCTCTGATACAAAATATAGTAAAATAGCCCAGTAAAGAGGAAACATGACACAAGTTTTGTGGAGGATGAATAGATTTGGTGATTTTTTATTGAATGAAATGGTAGCTATATATAGTTGAACATTTGATGTAAAGAGATAGACTAAAATAAAAGATATATCAAAGCTGTTTCAACAAACAAAACAACTTATCAATCTAAACAAACTAACAATCTAAACCAACTAACAAGATTATCACCAACAGATGCGAGTAGAAGTACAAAATCCGGCGTATATAGCCCTTTCTATTTCTTTTACATTAGGCTAGTAGTAATCAAAGGCAGCAGACATATATTCGGTTTTATTTATTTAATTAGTTGTTGTTGTTATTATTATTGAATTAATTTTCAACTAGACAGGAAGGAGTTTTGAAGGAGAGAAGCAAAAGTGGTTGACACATTGTATTAACAGAATAGTAGTAGTGAAGAAATAGATGATTCCTTCGGCTGGCTGGGTTCATGGGTGCAGAGCCAGCTTTTAGGTCAGATTCGGATACAGGAATTGTGCACATTATCGTATTTGAACCATCGACACAGCAACGCAGCACAGTGCACCAGAATATTTCCCTCCCATACACTACAGTGCCTGCAACAAGTGAGGGCCCCACCCGATGTAGACTACTCCGTATGCAGTGAATCTTCAACTTTTGACTAGTATATTTCCCTCGCAACTCGCAGGATGGGAGTGGGGCCTGTTTGTTTCGTAATAGATACATGGACATACGTAAAATACAGTCTAAAGGGCTATGGCTTATCGTTGCTACCTTTTTTTTTAATTCAGAGTAATTCGGCAGAAATACATTTGTCAATTTTGCCTCATCGAAACGCGTCAACCAATGATGGTATCACATCGAAATAAAGTGGGAATAATATGGATGTTATATGTATTCGAATTCATGAACGATGTTTTGAATCCACGAGACTAGAACTCACGAATAATTAGAAAGTAATTTCAAGTAAATATTAGTTTTACTTCGAGTTAAATGAAACTAGTATAACGAAGGCATTATATAAGTGTTAGTAAATCTCGAAAAAAGAAATCTAGTTCGAATCATAAATAAAAGCCTATTAAATCTAATTCTAAGAAGAATTTTTTTTGTCAAATCAAGGTAAAGATTTCATCAAATATGCTAGATGTATTATATAGGTAATTAGCAAGAAACAAACCCTAGAATTATCTTTAAAAAAAAAAAGTATAATCTTATTCAAATTTGACAATGTTACATATCCCTTTGAAATGAATTAAACCAGTCAACTAAGGCATGTTTGGTTCACTGAACTGAGAGCTCTTTTGCTTTTAACGTCTCTACATCCCACATCCGGCGTTGGGTTGATATTTTGAGGGGAAGAGTAAAAGCCATGGCAAGATGGCTACACTAGTTCATGTCAATCACTTTGAGGATGTGGACAAGAAGTGCATCACTTCTTCCTCTCCAGATCCAGTGCTAAACTCTCTTGGAAGTGAGATCAGACTACGATCACCACCCTTCTGTCACGTCAAATTTGTAAGCCTAACAAAAATTTGTCATATTTACCATATTTTTATGAGAATTTGTTTCAATATGGAACTTTTCCAAATATCTTGTTGTTTTTGTGATAGTACGTTGTTCAATTTGAGAAATCAAGGACTTTCAAATGAATATCTTCCAAAAATTGAGTCTACATGTCTGTTAAGAGTCTCCCAAAAATATTTATCCGAAGAAATTTTGGATCCCAAGGATTACGATGAGAAATTATTTTGGATCAATACTATGATGATCTTCATCCTAGGATTTCATATTTGAGTTTATACCATACACAATTTTTTGGATGATGGAATTGTTTTTCAATGAAACTTTGGGATGGAAATATTTTATGTTCATATTTTGAATTTTTTTATTTCTTGGATTCTTTGGAATGGTTTTGTTCACTGCAATTTCAGTTGAAAATAGTTATTCAATAATAAATGTTACACTTTGAGCCCGTATTTTTAATATTAAAGTCGGTATCTTTAAATATATTAAATAAATATCTGAGACCAAATTTGGTTTTGGATTTATTTATTTATTTAGTTTTTATTTTAATTTCATTTTGAAATGTAAAAATTGATTTTTTTTTTTGTCAACAACCTGCTACGATTTCGGACCGTGAGTTGTTATTTTGAATTTGGTTTGTGAGAAAAATTTGAGCGCCACATGTGTGGTTTGTCATAAAATTTAGTGAATACTCAAAAAATATATGTTATCATGTAAATATGGTATACTATTCCATTTGTGAGAAAACGTGAATATTAGTATGTTAAATTTGTATGAGGAACTCTTGAAGAAAAATCATTGTATTTGTGAGAAAAAAAATCATTATTTTGGGTGTGGACAAATTCATATATCATTTGATTTTTTTTCTTTCATAATTTTAGATATGAGAAAATCATTCATATTCATATGGAGGTAATCCCACTAGTATTAAGAAATGTCACCATACCACTTTTCAACCATCATTTCATTGTAACAACCAAATAAATGAACTACTATCAAACTTACTTTTAACTTGAATTCATCAACATTCAAACAATCAAACTCATTATTTATCCACTTTCAATTTTTACACTTCAAACCATCAAAACATGAATATAGAACTCAAAAGTTATGCATTTGCAATGCATATGCAAATGTACACTTTCACACTTCTACACTTTCGATCACTTTGGTGAACCAAACATTCCCTAAGTGATTGGTCACATTCATGCATCAAACCCTACATAAGTTATACTAAGACTTCTGAAAATCAATTTGGGAAAATTGTAAATGTAAGTTGTCGGCCCTTTTTACTGAACACTGGTTCCATCAATGCTACGGGTAAATATTATTTTTAAATGTGTTGATCGTATTTTGATGCACTATTTAATTATTAATAACTCTGCATCATGATTTTGATGCTAATATTTATATTTCAAAAATCTCGAGTTAATTGTTCAAAAATATTATTGTTAATGATGGGCTATACCCCTTTCTAGTTCGCAAAAATTAATCGAGCCCAAATAGAAGCAAAAGAGATCTATACGCTTTCTTGGACGGTTTTAAAGCATCTAGGATCAATATCGTAACCTTACCACAACGTCTCATCTATAGTCTACTATGCTTTTTTGTCACGTCCTAAAACTAGAATAATAGAGAGTGGGTGTGGTATTAGGCCAACTATGTACCATAAAGTACACTAGTACCCCAAGATAAAATTATGGTTGTAAAAGATAGGAGAGTTACTCTACAATCCAACAGTCTAATCGAGGTCAATAAATTGGTGTCTCAATCACATACTAGCAACTAATCAGCAAGAAATATGACCATCATAATATAATAGTAAAGCACCCCAAACTATCAATATATTGATGATCATGAACCTAGTATACAAAATAAAATACTTGCAATACTACAATTGGTGAGAAAACTTCATGGACTAAATGAGCTATCACCTATCCTCGGAATACGTGTTATCCTGTCACATAGGTCGGTTGGTCGGTCGATCGATTAACCAATTACCTTCGAAATCTATTTCGATCAGGTCCAGATTTTTGTTCAATGCCTTTGGAGCTACCGACTGGCAAGGTTCTTCCTCCCTGCTCAAAGTTTACTACACATAGAGTTACCCTCACATCCAACCGATGCCTTCTTGTATCTGACTTAAAGTTGCTCCCATAATTTTCCAACCTAGTAATTACGACTTGTATTTGGATCATTTCGATAAAAACATGAGGATAAGTCAAACCATCGGATGCTCAGCAATCATACTACGAAAAAAGTATATGTTGTAAGACTTCACCGATTGAGAAGGGGGTTGGTGTTATGTTGTGAGACCTTGTCGATTAAGAGCCATTGTAGCTAAATTATGTTAAAATGTGTTATTATTGAGGGTTTGTTGATTGAGAAGGGGTATATGGTCTGCGGCCTCGCCAATTGAGACCTTGTAAGAGGGAGCAATGCCCAGATATACCCTAACTCATGATATATGAAAAAGGAGGGTCGGGGTATCCTTCAGGCTAGTAAAAAATTGGCCAAGCTCCTACAAGACTACAAAGAGAATCTCTTAATATATCCTAAAGTTATAACGGATAATCTCGTTTGTAGCGAGCCATACCCCGACGACTTATGGGGTTGCTAAGGCTAGATGAAGTGAATGCCATAAGAGGTTTCATGGACAGGGGGAGGGGGGTCTAGAGGGGAAGCCTTTCCCTCATGGGGTAGCTAAATTATAGGGAAACGAGTGTTATAAACTCATTTTTTGATAAAGATGATGGGTCTGCACCAAAGACGAAGGAGAGGAAGGAGATGGACAGTGGTAGTGGTCATGGTCGTCTTATAGTCAGATAAGGGGGCTTCACCAATGGCAAAGGGAGTGAGAAGAAGAATAAGAGGAGGAGGAGGTGGTGGTTGTGGTACAGAAATAAGAAGGGTAGTTGTGACATTGATCTGAACTTGCAGAGACAGAAGAGTATAGGGATAAAGAGAAAAAAGGGTTTCTAAATATTAATGATAAGAATAGCATCGTAGATAATTTGGTCAAAAAAAAAGTCAAGTTTGTTTATTTTATGAAAAAGTAAATGACAAGATAGTAACTTGCAACTCTTCAATAATTCGAGATATTTCTTGGTATAACATGAAAGCACAGGGTATCAGGCAGAATAACTTCAATGGTTGAGGTTATTTAGATGCAATTAGGACTATCTTTTATAGTAAGATTTCTCGGTATTTATGATTTGGTATCATGATCAAAGATTATAGTTTTTTGCTAGGCGAACCCTTGATCATTAATATAGTGCCTAAAAGGCATAGATGGACATGTTTCATTAGAAGATATTCTTGTTTTATTTATTTTGCTATTTTTTTCCATCGAGGATCACACAAGTTATCTCATGAGATACTCGAATTATAAAACTTATTAATGGCTTGTGCAACAAATAATAATTTTTTGGATTTTATAGAGCATCGAGCCGACCATGAACCTATCCAAGACATGTAGAGACTGTCACGACCCGCACCCGGAAATTCGGGCACGAGTGCGTGGGTACGTCCAGCCTACGCCGCAGAATCGGCGGTAGTACGCTGTCTAGGTCAAATCCAGATTTACTAACTAGCTCATTCACAACAACATGGGCAAGATAATAAGGAGAAATGAAACTTAAGATTTGCAACTGAAAATAAAAGTAACAACAGATTCAGATGTTTAAGTACAGAAATTCAATATTCGAATCGGGGACAAACCCGATAAAATAAGATAAAGAGCAAAACTAAGATAACTACTGCTAACTACTCAGCAGGAGTAGCTTCCTGTGCGGGAACTGGCTCTGCAGCTGTATCACCTGCTGTCTCATAGGGGCCATAATAGGTGGGGGCAAGGTTCTCATCATCGCCTAAACAATAGATCCAGTCAGGAAAGGAGCAAAGTACACAGTGCACGACAAGATTAAACTAAATATTTTATGACAATTAAATATTGGATATCATGTTGAGAAACAGCATTAGCAGAACATTATTATCTCAGAGTTAGCTGTAAACAGGAATATGAGAAACTAAAATAAATGAAACAGGAAATGAAACTACAATAGCCAGCAAGAAATATAACATGACCAGAACTATCTGTGTGAACTTGTGTTTGTTTTTAGAATACATAGTTGGCATGTAGGGGTTTATAAGGCTAATTCGGCCGTCATAAACGGCTATTAGACAATTCAATCGAGATCCGGCTGATGGACAGTCGTGTACCAACAGCTATTAGTCAATCCAGGGGAAAGGGTAAACTACATGCCTTCTAGGTATTCTCCCACCCGACATGAAAAACAAGGCAGGAACTACCAATATTCAAGACATAAAATTCAACATTTCTAACACTAGGTGTAAACATCAAGGGTACATGTATGGCAGGGAATTAATTATCACAATATATAAAGATTAACTTGAAGTGCAGGTACTTGCCTGTTGTTTGGATCTGATTAGTTAGGTTCTTGGGAGAAATTTCCACAGATGAGTCCAAAAGCTGAAACAGACATTACCATCATGCTCAGAAGATGTCAAATAGCTAGAAACGCCTGTCCTTGGGTCCAATTTGGAGACAAGGGCAAAAACGGCAGTTTCGGGTCAAAACGGGGTCCGCCGTTGGGCCCGCTTTGCACCGAAAAATGTGTCCGGGTCAAAGGTCTCCAAATTCACCAAACTTAGTGTCAACAGGTCAGAAACGCTGATACGAACCCAACGGAACTTCCAGATTTGGATTCCGATGAGCCGAACACAAAATCGCCCGTCGAGCGGGGGCCTGTGGGGCCCACGACACGCGATTTCGTCATCGTTCTCAGAATCGAACCAAACTTGACCCACAGGACCAGCGTATCGCTACGAGTCCGATGGCGTAAGTTTCGTCTCGATCCGACGTGTGTACACAAAGTTAGGTCGAATTGCAGAAAAGGCGGATACGGGGCGATGTCCGCGAATACGCGTTGATTCCGGTGTGCACGCACACCCGAATCAGCTTCCACAAAAACTCACACGTCCGTATCGACGATGCGTACGTATCTGTGAAGACCGCACGCGACCAAGTCGTCCCGTTTGGCGGGGCGGGCTCAGTTCCGGGGTGAAACAGGGTATAGTTTTTCCTGTTTTTGGATCGCGGTGTGCGATCACCACAGGGCGCGATGTCCCGAACAGTTTGTCCGGACACCGAGAGGGTCACACAGGCTTCACAACGCAATTTACAGAATTGAAAACGGAGCTACGAGGCGAAAGTTACACGCACCTGAAGGGGACCCGAAAATCGAGTCTGGATCGTGTCCGACACGTGTCCGACACGTGTCCAATGAATTGGGAAAAAATTAGGGTTTAGGGTTCAGGGGGAAATCCGGCGAGGGGAGCGGCGGTCCGGCCGGAGCTGAGGGCGGCGCCGCTGCGGGGGAGGCCGGCCGGGGGCTGGCGGCTGCGTCGTCTGCCGGCGGAGACGCTGGCGGCTCGTCGGCTACCGACGGAGCTGCTGGGAAGAAGAGAAGGAGCAGGGACGGCGGCTCACGGCGGCTGGCGGCCTCGCGGGGGTGGCGCCGGAGCGGGACGGCGACGGCGGGGGAACGGCGGGTGGTCGGGGACGCCGGAGGCGGCGGAGCAGCGCGGTGGAGGGTGAGTTCTGAGGCGGAGGAGGAGAACGGAGGCGGGGATTTATAAAGGGGAGAGAGGCGGAGGAGGAGCCGGCCAAGGCGGAGGGCGCGGCGACGTGGCGTGGAGCGCGGCGAGCGGGGCGCGGAACGCGCGGCGCTGCGTGCGGCGGCCGGCGGAGGAATCGGTCGTCGTGGGGGACGGGGAACAGTCGTGCGGGTCGGGTCGGGGAGCTAACGGGTCTGGGCAGACCCGCCCGACCCGCAAGGGAGATGGGCTGCGGTGTTGGGCTCGGCCCACTGGGCCGGGCCGGGCCCAAAAAGAGAGAAAAAAAAATAATAATAATATAAATAATAATAATAATAATAATAAATAGATAATTAATTATTTAATTAAATAATTAGTTTTTAGGCATTTAAAAATATGTCTGAGGCCCAGAAAAATCCAGAAAAATTTTGAAAAATCCCAATTTAAATATTTTTGAAAAATCAGGGGCTTACAATCTACCCAACTTATAAAAATTTTGTCCTCGAAATTTAAATTATGGCAGGGTTCTCTCTGTCCAAACTCACTTGGTTACAGTCTAACGGTTTCTCTCAGGTGAACATTGCGGTCGCTACCCAACTTATAGTTTTACCCATATCCTCTAAGGTTGTACAACTAGTAAAGCTAGGTCCCAACTTAATAAATCATGGTATTGAATCTTAAGTCTGTAACGCAAAACACAGCACATAGGGTCTTGTCTTAGTCATAAAGGGTTATCATCAATTCGTCCG
The DNA here is from genome assembly GCA_036927795.1 of Iris macrosiphon. Classification (NCBI taxonomy): domain Eukaryota; kingdom Viridiplantae; phylum Streptophyta; class Magnoliopsida; order Asparagales; family Iridaceae; genus Iris; species Iris macrosiphon. The sequence continues at coordinate 154,245,232 of JAYESA010000002.1, read as the reverse complement.
GTCTGAGGGGTATGTCTAGCACTACAAATCATCTTATACCAACCACAGGTTTCTGTCCTTCCGAAGTAAGGGAAGGTGAGGATCAATAATAAAGAGTTTAAGGGCGAGGTGGTAGAACAGAGGTATAGGGATCAAGGCATTTTTTTTTTTTTCAGGAATTCTAATGGGAATTGTCAGGCGGTTAAGGATCGAGGTTCTATTCTGGTAATGCTGAAACGATATGCTCGGACGCATTTAGGGGCAAGTAGACTAGTCGACTATACCTCAATCCACATAAGTAGTCATGCGAAGTGCGAATCAAAATGCACTAAGGTTGATCAGACCGTAGTACACTGATTCTGAGTAGACACTTGTATTAGTGGGGTTGATCAGGCCTCAATAATACATGTGTCATGAACAAGCCCGATAAAGGGTAAGCTTGCAAAACTAAGCTATAAAATAGCAGCATATGTCAAGTTTAGCAAAATTTTAGTACGCTAGATGATGATGAAAAGGAGGTGCAAATTATTGAAGTTCACAAAACACATATAAGCACAATAGCAAAAGCCTCTACAGTTATCAAAATTAAAAAGCATACTAGGTTATTTAGCAAGTTCAAAATTACTAGGTTGGGGCTGAGGTCACGAACCAATAGGCACGAAAACAATACTAGAAAAGATATCTACGAATCACTTACGCGCATTAGCTGCTTCCAGAGTTTGCGCGTTCTCCACGGTCATTACATAAGCCTGTCCGCGTCCTTGAGCAGTGGGGCAGTCCCTCACTCGATGTTCTGCTGAGCCACAAAGTAGACAAACACCTAGCCTCTTTCTGCAAACTTGCCAAGTATGGCCTGGTCTATGACAATAGTTACAAGCAGCAGCTTGTTGGTTCTGTCCCTGGGCCTGGTGTTGGGGTGCTGGAGCTCGAGGGAGAGGACGCTGAGCTTGTTGCGGGGTCCTCTGCTGTTGTTGAAAAGGGCGTTTGTTGGGTCCCGTATTTCCGGTATCTCTTTCTCGCTTTAGCTTATGCCCCATGTCTCTCTCAACGCCTTGTGCCACGTTCAAGATTTTCTCATAGGTGCGAGCTCGGCTGGTGGTGACAGCAAGGCGAATATCCGGAGATAGCCCCTTCTTGAATCTACGGGCTCTGTCCTCCGGGGTACGAACCATGTACTCCGCAAAGTGGCTTAACCTGCTAAATTCAGCAGTATACTCATCTACAGATAGGTTACCTTGTTCCAGTCTCTCGAATTGGCTTTCGAGAGCTTCCCGAGCCACTTTGGGGTAGAATTTCTCCTTGAATAGTCTCTTGAAGTCCTCCCAGGTGAGGTCGGGAGCAGATAGTTGAGGTTCGTCTCTAAACCAGGTCCGAGCTATATCGAACAGTTGCAGGCTTGCAGACTCTACTTTGAGATCATCAGGGACCCGAGCAGTCTTCAGGAGTCGCTCTACGTTCTCTATCCATTCATCGGCATAGAGAATGCCCTCAGTTCCGTAAAATTCCAGGGGTCTTAGATTCTTGAAGTCTTTGGCACTTCCTGGCCTCTTTTGTGGCGACTCTTGGGACTTAATAGCTTCTGAGAGGCTGGTCCGCAGAAGTGCAGTCTGTTCTTTCTGGGATTCCACCAATCCCTGGAACACTCCTAGCAGTTGTGCCCCATCTAGGGTAACTGCCGGGACAGATGGAGGCGGCGGGAGTGCAAGAGTCTCGGGCACATTCTGCTCAGCTGGTTCTGATGTGCCTCCTACCGTGTTCCTGGTCTGGACCATTCTGAAAGATAAAGGGGTAGGGAGTTCAGAATAGATTACTTGGAAATCAAGGGCGATAGGGAAAAATTGATCAGAAGTAATATCAAGGATTGAAATAAGGACCCTATACTGTGAATGAGCTTTATCCTAAAATCCTCAATCTTGTTGCAGGCCTGTTCGGTCCCTAAGTTGGAACCGAACAATTTAGTCGTTAGACCTGCATGGGCCACCATAAAAACGTGTCACGACCCGCACCCGGAAATTCGGGCACGAGTGCGTGGGTACGTCCAGCCTACGCCGCAGAATCGGCGGTAGTACGCTGTCTAGGTCAAATCCAGATTTACTAACTAGCTCATTCACAACAACATGGGCAAGATAATAAGGAGAAATGAAACTTAAGATTTGCAACTGAAAATAAAAGTAACAACAGATTCAGATGTTTAAGTACAGAAATTCAATATTCGAATCGGGGACAAACCCGATAAAATAAGATAAAGAGCAAAACTAAGATAACTACTGCTAACTACTCAGCAGGAGTAGCTTCCTGTGCGGGAACTGGCTCTGCAGCTGTATCACCTGCTGTCTCATAGGGGCCATAATAGGTGGGGGCAAGGTTCTCATCATCGCCTAAACAACAGATCCAGTCAGGAAAGGAGCAAAGTACACAGTGCACGACAAGATTAAACTAAATATTTTATGACAATTAAATATTGGATATCATGTTGAGAAACAGCATTAGCAGAACATTATTATCTCAGAGTTAGCTGTAAACAGGAATATGAGAAACTGAAATAAATGAAACAGGAAATGAAACTACAATAGCCAGCAAGAAATATAACATGACCAGAACTATCTGTGTGAACTTGTGTTTGTTTTTAGAATACATAGTTGGCATGTAGGGGTTTATAAGGCTAATCCGGCCGTCATAAACGGCTATTAGACAATTCAATCGAGATCCGGCTGATGGACAGTCGTGTACCAACAGCTATTAGTCAATCCAGGGGAAAGGGTAAACTACATGCCTTCTAGGTATTCTCCCACCCGACATGAAAAACAAGGCAGGAACTACCAATATTCAAGACATGAAATTCAACATTTCTAATACTAGGTGTAAACATCAAGGGTACATGTATGGCAGGGAATTAATTATCACAATATATAAAGATTAACTTGAAGTGCAGGTACTTGCCTGTTGTTTGGATCTGATTAGTTAGGTTCTTGGGAGAAATTTTCACAGATGAGTCCAAAAGCTGAAACAGACATTACCATCATGCTCAGAAGATGTCAAATAGCTAGAAACGCCTGTCCTTGGGTCCAATTTGGAGACAAGGGCAAAAACGGCAGTTTGGGGTCAAAACGGGGTCCGCCGTTGGGCCCGCTTTGCACCGAAAAATGTGTCCGGGTCAAAGGTCTCCAAATTCACCAAACTTAGTGTCAACAGGTCAGGAACGCTGATACGAACCCAACGGAACTTCCAGATTTGGATTCCGATGAGCCGAACACAAAATCGCCCGTCGAGCGGGGGCCTATGGGGCCCACGACACGCGATTTCGTCATCGTTCTCAGAATCGAACCAAACTTGACCCACAGGACCAGCGTATCGCTACGAGTCCGATGGCGCAAGTTTCGTCTCGATCCGACGTGTGTACACAAAGTTAGGTCGAATTGCAGAAAAGGCGGATACGGGGCGATGTCCGCGGATACGCGTTGATTCCGGTGTGCACGCACACCCGAATCAGCTTCCACGAAAACTCACACGTCCGTATCGACGATGCGTACGTATCTGTGAAGACCGCACGCGACCAAGTCGTCCCGTTTGGCGGGGCGGGCTCAGTTCCGGGGTGAAACAGGGTATGGTTTTTCCTGTTTTTCGATCGCGGTGTGCGATCACCACAGGGCGCGATGTCCCGAACAGTTTGTCCGAACACCGAGAGGGTCACACAGGCTTCACAACGCAATTTGCAGAATTGAAAACGGAGCTACGAGGCGAAAGTTACACGCACCTGAAGGGGACCCGAAAATCGAGTCTGGATCGTGTCCGACACGTGTCCAATGAATTGGGAAAAAATTAGGGTTTAGGGTTCAGGGGGAAATCCGGCGAGGGGAGCGGCGGTCCGGCCGGAGCTGAGGGCGGCGCCGCTACGGGGGAGGCCGTCCGGGGGCTGGCGGCTGCGTCGTCTGCCGGCGGAGACGCTGGCGGCTCGTCGGCTACCGGCGGAGCTGCTGGGAAGAAGAGAAGGAGCAGGGACGGCGGCTCACGACGGCTGGCGGCCTCGCGGGGGTGGCGTCGGAGCGGGACGGCGACGGCGGGGGAACGGCGGGTGGTCGGGGACGCCGGAGGCGGCGGAGCAGCGCGGTGGAGGGTGAGTTCTGAGGCGGAGGAGGAGAACGGAGGCGGGGATTTATAAAGGGGAGAGAGGCGGAGGAGGAGCCGGCCAAGGCGGAGGGCGCGGCGACGTGGCGCGGAGCGCGGCGAGCGGGGCGCGGAACGCGCGGCGCTGCGCGCGGCGGCCGGCGGAGGAATCGGTCGTCGTGGGGGACGGGGAACAGTCGTGCGGGTCGGGTCGGGGAGCTAACGGGTCTGGGCAGACCCGCCCGACCCGCAAGGGAGATGGGCTGCGGTGTTGGGCTCGGCCCACTGGGCCGGGCCGGGCCCAAAAAGAGAGAAAAAAAAAATAATAATATAAATAATAATAATAATAATAATAAGTAGATAATTAATTATTTAATTAAATAATTAGTTTTTAGGCATTTAAAAATATGTCTGAGGCCCAGAAAAATTGTGAAAAATCCCAATTTAAATATTTTTAAAAAATCAGGGGCTTACAGAGACCAATGACATTGTTAAAGCATTAATAGTAAGGCTTATCCCATTTTTTAGATTCTATATTCAGAATATAGGATCTTATTTTGTACAATAGTAAGGTTTAATTAGAGCCCCATGATTATCCCATCCTAGCCACATGACCTATAGCCTGAGCCTGAGAATTTCTACATTCAGAATATAGGAATTTATTTTTGTAGAATAATAAGGCTCAATTAGGAGTCCTAATTTCTAGATTCTAGATTTTACATTACTTTTTTACCGCATAATTTTTTGATCTTTGCCACCAAAGGTCATTTTATGTTGCTGGATCATTTTTTACTATTCCAATATAGAACCAACCCATTCTAGATTTATTTTTATTATAAATATTTGGGCCTCAAAATGAATTGTTCAACTCCATCTATTGTGGATGCTCTAATAGACTCATTATAGGAACCGTAGATAGCACACATAACCAAAATAGGGCAAAACCCTTATTTTTCCTGTCCTTGTAGTATATCATTTCTATGTAGGGCTACGCGATATTATATCCATGCATGTAATTAGTTGTTTGAGGCCCATTGCATCCAATTCAATTCGATGTTAAATTTGGTTTCTTGGAATGAACTTGACATTTAGTATTTAAACACTTTTGGGTGTGTAGCCTATGTGTCAGTTGTGCAGTCGCAATATACCAAAATTGCGCCTCAAATAAAGATACGAATCTATGTTGTTTATAGTTTTTTTCATCAGTCATTCTCTGTTTGGGGCCTTAACAAACAATCTCTTTACTACAAGATTTATGGATTGTCTCTTTGATGAGACAACATTTCTAATTATCCTTGACGACTAATTTTGTAGAAGTCAGCATCGAAGCTACTGAACAACTAGTGTGGTGCAAAATAAAAGTGATGAAGCAAAATCCTAAGGAACCTGTAGATATTCCTACGGAATGGTAACTTTTGAGAAGCACTGTCACTTTTGCGCTACGAAATATTACAACTTTTGCGATGTTTCTACCAAAATACTTGTCAAGATGTATCCTATTAGTGGGGTGCCACATGTAGCACCCATGATTGGTGGAGGTTGGCAAACCATCCCTACTAACAGGACCATGTGGGCCTAGTCTCCTTGTCATAACCTACTCCTACTTTTTTAGATACAAGTATGTTGCCAAGCCTAGCCTACATCACAGTATTGGTGGTATGTCACTCTAAAATACGAGGAATTAAAGACTCCAAAAAATGTCGCTAATGCCATAAAAATATGGCAAACAACATTTGTCAACGTCATCAGTGACGCACAACGTGAGTCGTGTATTTGCTAATCCCATATCTAAAATTCATCATTGAACATCATTGTAGAAAAATATCTAAAATATCACTATTTGGATGCTAATTTAGTGGAATATCAGTGAAATCATGCATTGACAACGTATTAGCAGCATTTAATTAGTAAGGTAGCGAATCCACTAAATGAGATATAAAGTATGCCATGTCAGTAACATCAGGAAGTCACTATATGAAGATAAATACAAAAAATAATAATAAATACTATAAGCTCAATGATGTTGATTGTGTAGTTCCCTACTTTTGGCTTTGTGTCGACTTGCGACTTGAATAACCTAGTCTAAATTGGGTTCATATGGAAAATTCTCTCGATATCGATTGATCCAAAAAAAATGGAGACTCTTTCCAATATATGGATTGGATTCTATTAGAATTGAGTCCAAAATATAGTTAATTGTGCTGGAGAAATAAATTCTATATAGGAGTCTCTTTTACATCCCTTTTATTATTTTGCCTTTTATGGGACACTTTTCATTGTTTGCTTTTGATTAATTGATTTGTTGTTGGCTTTTCAAATTGGATACTTCCTATTGCTTGCTTTCGTTGATTGATGCATTAATATTAAAATCTGATAGATAGAAAGAGGAAGATATAAAGAAGTTCGTTGAAGCTCAGTTCATGAAATTTTAGCAGAAGACATAGGCAATGATTTACCGTTGCATAGGATTCCCTCTTTCTCTAGCAATTCTCCATTTTGTGAGTGGATTTGATCATTCTTTCATTCATCTCCACTCTTAAAAAAAGGAAATTTGTTTCAATTCCTTGCTATGTCCCTACAATCAAAGATGCCTTAACAAGGACAACCAAGATAAAAGAGAGTACATTATATTGTTATGTTGTTATTCAGAAACGTGAAAATAGTATATTGTTGGTACAAATAAATGGATGGATATTTTACTTTTTACTATAAAAAATGGGTTTAACATAATGTAGTGCCCCGCTCTGCGATGACACTATGTACAAGAGATATTGCTTTGCTGGCTCGAGCGAAAGCCTTTTTGACAAGTTCCTGATCGAAACACAAGATGATTGATCTGGGTGAATGGGTAAAACTTTATTCTCTAATTCTTGCAAGCCTTAATAATGAATCTGAGTTTTTGTAATAAATTTTGCTAAGTAGAGAATATTCGCACGGGAATGATAGAAACGAGAACCTGCATGCTTAACTGGAGAACTCAAAATGCTTGTCTATTGATAGAAACTTGTCATGCTTAGTTAAGAAATCAATATGCATGCTAAGTTACACAGACACAACTATTGAACGAACTATTGCCATGCTAAGTAAAAGATAGAAATGTTGTATGCTAGTTACATTGACACCGCTATCGAACGAACCCTTGTCATGCTAATAAGAACAGAAAAATGAACACTTGGACATGTCCTTGTATCGTATGATAAACAAGAGTTGAACTACATGCTTGTTTAAAAGATAAGAGAAAAATTATCGTCATGCTTGTTAGATACAGATCGATTACATATTTCCTTGTTATTGTTGCAAAAGCTAAGATTGAATGTATGCTTGTATTATTACAAAGAGTTAATGGTCTTGATAAGAAAAGAGACTAGTTGTAAACTCCCTCGACCAGATTTCTGTATTTTAAAATTATTTTTATGCTAATTAGAATTATTGCAACTTTTTAAAAATTTATTTATTATATATTCTATTGATTGTGCATTTGTTCATTAAACAATTAATTAGGGCATTACACTAGCTGTTAACCTTAAACAAAGTCCACATACCTGCCCTAGACATGTTAGACTACTTTTTCTGTATTTTGTGCAACTCCCAGATACTTCGTTTCGTGCTTCGTTTTAGTCGCACAAATATCGTTACACACTACAAGAATAAGCGGGATTAGCGACGTATTTTAGCGACTTCAAGTAAAAACGTCGCTAAATTAGCGACTCGGTAAAAATCGTCGCTAGTCGTCGCTAAATGGCGACATTTAGTGACGTTTAGCGACTTTTATTAAGATTTTAAACGAATAGTCGCTATAAGTTCAATTAAGGTCGCTAAACGTCGCTAATATATCTGATTTAGCGACGTTTAGCGTCGTAATTAGCGACGTATATATGAAAAACATTTAGCAACGTATTTAGCGACGTCGTATCTATCGTTTGCGTCGCTAATTTTTATTTTAGCGACGTTTTTATTGGACGTCGCTAAACGTCGCTAAATTTTGTTTAATTAGGGCTCAGGTTTCTTTTCTCGATCTATCGAAAATTTCGAAAATATTTCGATTTCCCCCGCCCCCCCCCTCTCTGGCGACCGGGTCTCCACGGCTGCGGCTACTCCAGCATCCCCCTCCTCCTCCTCGAGCTCTAGGTAATCTCTCTCTCTCTCTCTCTCATGTGACACTGACACAAGACACACTTGACAGACACGACACACGCACACAGACACACACGACACACACGACACACACACACACACGCAGACACACACACACGACACACATACACGACACACACACAGACGCAGACACACACACGACACACACACGACACACAGACGCATACACACACACAGACGCAGATTAGGGTTAGGGTTAGGTTTAGGAGAATGTTGCTTGCTTTGAGATCAAAACTTACTATGTACCAACAACTTACTATGTACCACAGACGCAGATTAGGGTTAGGGTTGACTAAAAAAACTATATATCTTATGATTATGAGTCAAAACTTACTATGTACCAACAACTTTTCTCGTTTTAAAATCTGTTTCATCTCCACCGAATATTCTAGCCATACCAAAATCTGAAATTTTGGGGTCCATGTCCTTGTCAAGGAGAATGTTGCTTGCTTTGAGATCTCTATGTATAACTCTTAATCGTGAATCTTGATGGAGATAGAGAAGTCCACGAGCAATTCCTAGGATAATCTGGTACCGTGTCTGCCAATCCACTAATGCTCCTTTCTCTTTATCTAGAAGCAATTGTAATGTGTCATAAGTTTTCAAGTTCTGCCAAAATAGGTAAAACTTTCTATCATATGAAAATTTTAATTAACATAACAAAATCATAAGTATTTAAGTAAAGACAATTTTAACATTTTATCCCCTTGTACTCATATATCAACATCATTTCATCCCCTTGTATGCAGCAACCGAGAAGTCGGACAAGGTTTCTGTGCTGGAGTTTGGCAATGAGCACCACCTCATTCTTGAATTCTTCAAGGCCTTGATATGATGTTCTAGCCAGTCTCTTTACAGTTATATCCTGATTAGTGTCTAGGAATTAAATCTGTGTGATAAATTTTTTTGGCGCAGACCAAAATAAACCAAAATGAGTTTTGAAATTTTGCTTGTAGTTCACTAGAGTACACAATATGGAGACAAAATATACTTGTTGGACTTAGCAAGCTACTCCCATCTTCAGATATAAATTTGGTATCAAAGTCTACCTGTCTTTAGGTTATATAAGACTGGAATTTGAAAATAGCTCAACCATACGTGTGTGTAGGTGTATAAGACCTAGGCATCAATTGTTAGTTGTAGTGTGAGTTTGGGTTTTTGCATTTGGGGGATGTGAGAGTGTCGGGTTCCTCAGTCAGTGCACACTGTGAAAACTGGTTTTGTGTGTGTGCACAGTGTGCCTCAACCACTGTGTCTCAGTGTATCAGTCGAGCCACTGGTTTTGTGTGTGTGTCTTAGATACTACTATTTACTTTAATCTTTATCATCCAAATCTCATAATTCAATTTCAATTTCAATTGCAAAGAATTATCATTATTATAAGATATTATGGTATCATTATTATACTGCTAATTCTTTGTTTTCATCTATCTTACCAGATGGCACCCAAGAGAGCGACACCTCCTACTGTTAAGGAGGAAGTGATGCCTCCTACTGTTAAGGAGGAAGTGATGCCTCCTACTGTTAAGGAGGAAGAGATACCACCTGCGGGGAGTTCCAGTCACCCAGCACCTATCGCGGCTGTATCTCAGACGGGGAGTTCCAGTCACCCAGCACCCATAGCGGAGCTTGATAACATAAACGCTGTTTATGCGCAGTATTTGAGGGACTGGTATCAGCCCCGTTTTGGAAATCCTCAAGATTGATACAATAATGTTTCATATACTTATATATTATGCATTTTGTGTTACTGTGATACTCTGATACTTATATATTATGTATTTTGTGATGCTGTTTATGCCCATTTTGTGTGACTGTGATACTTTTATAACTGTGATACTTTTATTGTCTGTCTATAATGTTTGTGTTCCATCGAAGGGGTCGGCGAACCCATAGAATTCAACGGAGGGTTGCTCCGGGTCTATTTTTAATTACAAATTTATAAATTAGAGGAATAATAGTTTGGAACAATTCAGTTTTTTTTTTAATTTTTTTGTAAATTTAGCGACGTATTTAGCGACGTTTAGCAACGTCTAGCGACGTTTTTATAAGTCGCTAAACAAGTCGCTAATTAGCGACGTGTAAATAGCCGTCGCTAACAACGTCGCTAAACGTCGCTAAATATGTCGCTGTACGTCGCAAATTCCTGACATGGCAGTACTGCCAGGTCATTAAAGACGTCGCTGTTACGTCGCTATAAAAGTCGCTAATGAGCGACGTTTAGCGACTTTAATAAACGTCGCTATTTTGTGACGCCGCGTCGCTAAACGTCGCTACATTTAGCGACTCAATAAAGTTCGCTAAAAAATATCGGCATAGCGACGTTTAGCGACGTTTTTCCGTTCAGCGACTTGGTTTTTTCTGACTGCGTTAAAACGTCGCTAATTACGTCGCTAAATGAGTTTAGCGAAGTTTTATTGTCATTTGGCGACGTTTTTTGGCGTCGCTAATTTGACTTTTTTTGGTAGTGACAAACGTACGTATTTAATTCCTATTTAATTTTTTGCTCTTTACCCATCTCTGTACCCTAGAGATTTGAGGACCAGTAGGCACCTGTTTTGCCCAAACAAAAATACGATAATATTCTACACTGATTATACTACAATTAGTGTATTGACACCGTAGAAAAATTATGATCCTACCTGCCCCTAAATAATTAGTGAACACCGGGAGCATTATTTATTAAATAATAAATACGGTGACCCGTAGCATCTAAAGAATCAGACCCTGCCCCTGCCCAGGCTCACCCCTACAGCCCCAGGACACTTCCCCAACTTTTCCCCTCAATTATGTGAATTTTAGTAATTTTTAGAACCAGGTGATTTTTCAAACAAATTGCATAATTGCGCAATTTTCCAATATTAGGACCTTTATGCAAATTATGAAAAGTCAAGGGTTTTTATGCAAAAATGCATGTGAGGTGGCATAACCTCATTGGCTAGACAATAGGTGGCATGGGACCCACCTAAATATCCAGAAAAATCAGCTCAAAATATCATAAAATCTAAATTACTAAAATACCCCCAACATTCCCCCTAATTACAAAACTACCCCCAACCCTAACCCTATATAACTACCCAGCCCCCTCATAACCGAACCCATTCCCCCTCACTCCGGCCACCCTCCGCCCACCGGACCGCCGCCGACCACCTCGCCACTCCCCCAGCAATCCCCCAGCCAACGGCCACCCCCTCCGGCCACCGCCTCCGCCGCCCTGAGCCCCCGCAGCACACTCCCCTTTCCTGCACCACAGCCGCTTCCTCACCTCCGACCGCCCACCACCGCCGCCCTGACCGTCGTGGACCTCCGCCACCGACCCCATCCGCTCCGCCGTGACCTCCTCTACCCAACCACCACCGCCACACCTCCCCACGACCACCGCCCTGGCCGGTAGCACCCCCGCAGCCTCCTCCCCGACTTCCCATCCACTGCACCCCACCCCCTCCCGACCGCCTCCAGCCACCACCACCGCCACCGTAGACCCCCGCCACCACCACCAACCTCACCGCCACTCTCCCCTCCGTCGATCCTCCACCCTGAGCCACCTCCACCACCACCGCAACCGCCGCCAAAAGCTGCTGCAGCGGCCACTGCTACTGCTGACTGAAGCTGCTGCTGCAGTTGCTGCTCCGGCCAGCCGCCACCGTAGCCTCGCCGGAGCTCCACCGGCGACGACGCGGGCCCCCCCCCTGACGTGGCAGGTGACTCTCTCTCTCTCTCTCTCCACGTATATACGTGTATTTATGTATACGTGTATATATGTATATATATATATATATATATATATATATATATATATATATATATATATGTATATATAAATGTATATATATATGTATATTTATATATAGATATGTATTATAATACATATTATATATACTGTTAAAATACAGTATATCTATACTGTATATATAATTATTATATATGTATTTAATATATGTATATGTATATATATATATCTATAATTCTATATATATTGTATATGTATATATATATATATATATATATATATATATAATTCTATCTATATATACATATATATGTATTATGTATAATCATAATTATAGTATATATATATATGTAAATATATATATACTATGCATAATATTTCTGTTTTATATATATATATATATATATATATATATATATATATATATATATATATATATATATATATATATAATTATATAAGTATATATAGTATATATAAATATATGTATACATATATTTATATATATATATATATTCTATATATGAATATTAAATAAATATTGCTGGATAATACACCATATATATCTATATATATATGTATATATATATATTTTTCTGCCCTGTCATTTCATTTATTACCTATATATATATATATATTATCTATATATATATATATAATATATACTACATAGTACTGGATATAGAGTACACAGATATATATATATTTACATTCTGCCCTGTCAATTCATTTTATTTATATATATCAATGGATATACTCTGATAATATTATATTATATATATCAGTGGATATACCCTGATAATATTATTATATTATATATATCAGTGGATACACCCTGATAATATTATATTATTATATATCAGTGGATACACCCTGATAATATTATATTACTATATATAATAGTGGTTATACCCTGCTAATATATATATTTACATCCCTGCATTTTCTTTGCTTTATATATATACTAAATATATTATATCTATATATATATAAATACTATATATATATATGTGTGTATACTATATATATATTATACATAAGTATGCATATACTTTTATATTATACCCTGATAATCACAAACCTGTATGTTTTAACAGAACCCAACTCCAGCACAGCCAGTGACCCCTGTCACCAGCACCCTCAAACCTGAATTTGAGAACAGGTTTCCAACACTATCAGGGAGTAGGCAAGTATACCTTGCCAAGTTTATTGTTTAAATTCAAATATTGTTATATGCTCTTGTTTCTGAATTTCATATAACTATGAGTACCTGAGACTGCCTCAGGTACAGTCAACTGACATGTTAATAATTAGTATAATTAACTTAGTTTTACAGACCCACCAACAATTGTGAGGATATCCTGATATTCTCCTAGACCCTATCACGGGAACACGCAACAAGGTTGTACTTCATTTTGGGATGCAAGTTTGCGTAGTTGATTAGCTACCAGTACGTACGACGTGCATCACGGCTTAGAACAAAATCAGGAAGGTTACGACTTGGCATTAGTTACATTGGGCGGGGAGAACGACTAAAAGATGTATGGGACACCCACCTCTTTATCATGTGGTCGCACTCGACGGAGTGATACGGTTGTTATATATATATTCATGTGACCATACTCATCGTAGATGGAAAATTGTATAGTGCCCTTGAACGGGAGCATATGTGGCATATACTAGCCAGTCACTACAGATTGGTGAATTACGTCAGCATATGTCTAGCCACACTTTCCCATACATACTAGGTTGTCTCAAATTGCATTCACTTAGCTGGTTAGCACCCTGTATTTATTTATTCAGTATTTACATACATGGCATGTTATTTTTCTGTATCTTGTTACGTCCCTCTGAGGACCTGGTTCCCTGCCAGGTTTAGCTGAGACATTCCACCCCACAGTACCTGGACCTGGACAGGAGTCTGGACATGCCCTTGAGATGAAGCTAGAAGAGATGCCATCAGAGTCTGCCTGAGTACATCTGGAGTTTGAGCTATATATTTTGAGGATGATGCATTAGTTTATCTTACTTCTCTTTCTGCTTATCTTTTTGTAGTGGGTTTGTTCCCACCTGACTTTATCTGATTTGTATTATCGCATTTCAGACTCAGCATCTATATACTCAGCGCTTTTCCTGATATTTTTGTGGATGAAATAGATTTACCTGTATTTAGACTTGTAGTATTTTAGGACAGCGTAGCACATCACTTTGGGTCCATTAAATTGGGTAATCCCTTAGTGACGTGTCAACTGGCCAATGCCACGTGGCCTAGTTCCGAATATTTTTGGAACTGGGGCGTGACACGGTTTTAGTGGTGGCCCATGCAGGTCAAGTTAATTACTAGTGGTATAATTACATGCCCAGCAAGCCTGCAATAGAATAGGAATACTAGGTCTCATCCACACTGACTCTATCCTTAAAAAAATTTTATTGTATCCTGCTTGATTATCATTTATTATTTTTCCTTCGTACTTTTCTAAATTATTCTATCTTCTTCAGAAATATGGACATACCCGGGGAACATGCTAATGATGGGGTTGACCAAGCAACAGATCCCTCGCCAGATGTCCAAAGAACCCCAACCCCTCCGAGAGACCAATCCCCAAGAAGGATGCTGGTCAATCCAACAACCCCGTACTATCACCAGGATCCTACCCCGGAAGCAACACTAGCCCGACAAGAAGAGCAAACTTTCCAGGCACCAACACCGCAGGCAGAGACACCTGTGCCTCTACCTCCAACCCTTGCAATCCTGATGCCACAATTTGAGGGACAGCCTCAAATGTTTCAGATCCTCCAAGCCATGTTACAACAGACTGAAGTCCTGAGACAGGCTCAGTGGCAACAAACTGAAGCCCTGAGACAGAGTTTGATAACGGCTCTGGAGAGAACAGCTGCCCCAGCACTAGCACCTACCCAATCAGCTGGCACTGTCCAAGGCTTTCGCCGGATGAACCCAAGAACCTTTAAGGGCAGCGAAACTCCGAAAGAGATCTCAGACTGGATCTCCAACACGGAAATGCTGCTAGAAGGTTCACAGCTTCACCCCGACCTATGGATGACTGCAGTGAGGGCCCAACTAAAAGGCAACGCCCATCACTGGTGGAACTCCATCGAGCGCAGCATCGGCAGAAACCATACTTGGAAACAGTTTCTGGAATACTTTAATGCAAAATACTTTCCAGCCACGGTCAGAGATGATCTGTACTCCCAGTTCCTGCATTTGGAACAAGGAAATATGACCGTCGACGCCTACGACGCGGAATTCAGTCGACTAAATCAATTCGGTGCCATCCTAATACCTAACAAGCTGGAGAAGGCCATGAAGTTCCATCACGGCCTTACCCCCGAGCTCCAAGGGTATACCACGGCACAGTCTAGGATTTCCTACGAAGAAGTTCTTTCAGAGGCAAGGATACAAGAAGCCATTGGCCGAGAGGCAAGATGCTCAAATCCAACCATATCAGCCAGAGACCAGACGGGAGCAGGAGGACCAATCCGTCACCAGGGAAATCAGGCACAACACAAGACGGGGCCATATCAACACAAGAAACTTCCGACTTGTCACTATTGTGGCAGGTAGGGACATTATGCCAAAAACTGCCGAAGGAAGTATAGACTATGCCTGATATGTGGAGACAATCAACATAGGGCCAGAGACTGCCCACAACACAGAGAAGCAGCACTCCAGAAAAGGCAAGAACCAGCAGCACCAGCCCATGGAATGCAACCTCCTACTAGAGGTCAGCATCTCCTAGTAGCTGGAAGATTTCAGAGGGGACCACCCTTGACCACCCAAGACACACAGTACTACCTAGCCAGACAACAAACCGTAAGACAAAGGCACGAGCAGGCCTTTGCACTAACTGCAGTTACAGAAAAAACGGAAGGTGAAACCATTTCAGGTATCTTTATGATTACAATATTACCTGCAAACCGCATTATTTGATTTTAGAGCTACACTGTCTTCACATCTAGTAATTTCGTACCCATGCAAATAAGCCACATTTACTGGAAAAGGCCTTGTTCCAGTTACCAACATTACTAAAGCATGCTAGTAGTCATGTATAGTAGAGTAATGAGGACGCGATTCTTAGTACTTCCAATACCAAACTTCGACACTGTCTTAGTTATGGACTGATTAACCCAGTACAAATGCTATACTAGACTACGGGAAGAGAAGCGTCATCTTTAGACTACCAAGTTACCCATTCAGTTATAGATAGTACCTAGGTAGTTAACCCTAGTTACCTGATGACCTATAGTATCTGACCTAAATTATGTTCCACCCTTAGATAATGATCATGACTAAGCAAAAACAGATAGGTAGATTGCTAGACATTACTTGCTAGGCTCAATCATATGAATAAAATGATAGCTAAGTACTACAGGTAGTTTCCAAATTAGATTTGATGTACATGACTTATTAGGGTAGTCAGTAACTTCTAGTCTCAATAGATTAGTTACAGCTAGTATTAGGATTCAAGCATTTAGATTGAAGGAGAAAGGGTAGACAGATGTTAATCTTGAGTTAAACATCATGAACTGCCAATAATATATGACCTGTTAAACCTGGTGATACCATAAAAATTTGGATAAAGGGTACACATAGGGTAAAATAGGAGGACATGTGTTCTCACCTACCCGAGAAAATATCAGACTTGGAAGAAGAGGAAAACTAAGCTCGAGGTACATCGGACCCTTCGATGTGTTGGAACGCATCAGAGAAGTTGCATACAAATTAACAAGTACCTCAGACATTGGAAAGTACATGACGTCTTCTACGTATCCCAGCTACGGATATACTCTCCGGATCCAAGTCATGTGCTGGACCATTGAAATCACTGTTAAAGCACCGTAGAAATCCTAGATCATAGCGAGACGATGTTGCGAGGCCAGACTATCCCTCTAGTTCATTTTGCATGAAAACAGCATGCACCAGGCAAATCAACCTGGGAACGGAAAGAGGATATTCGATAATGTTTCCCTCATCTATTTCCAGACCAGGGTATGTCCAACATATTTTAAATCAATCTTCAGCTATGTCTATGTCTTAATATTTAAATCAATCAATCCTTTGTTCTCATTATATGTCTGTTTTTATTTCGAGGACGAAATATTCTAAGGAGGGTAGATTGTAAACTCCCTCGACCAGATTTCAGTATTTTAAAATTATTTTTATGCTAATTAGAATTATTGCAACTTTTTAAAAATTTATTTATTATATATTCTATTGATTGTGCATTTGTTCATTAAACAATTAATTAGGGCATTACACTAGCTGTTAACCCTAAACAAAGTCCACATACCTGCCCTAGACATGTTAGACTACTTTTTCTGTATTTTGTGCAACTCCCAGATACTTCGTTTCGTGCTTCGTTTTAGTCGCACAAATATCGTTACAAACGTACGTATTTAATTCCTATTTAATTTTTTGCTCTTTACCCATCTCTGTACCCTAGATATTTGATGACCAGTAGGCACCTGTTTTGCCCAAACAAAAATACGATAATATTCTACACTGATTATACTACAATTAGTGTATTGACACCGTAGAAAAATTATGACCCTACCTGCCCCTAAATAATTAGTGAACACCGTGCGCAGTATTTATTAAATAATAAATACGGTGACCCGTAGCATCTAAAGAATCAGACCCTGCCCCTGCCCAGGCTCACCCCCACAGCCCCAGGACATTTCCCCAACTTTTCCCCTCAATTCTGTGAATTTTAGTAATTTTTAGAACCAGGTGATTTTTCAGACAAATTGTATAATTGCACAATTTCCCAATTTTAGGACCTTTATGCAAATTGTGAAAAGTCAAGGGTTTTTATGCAAAAATGCATGTGAGGTGGCATAACCTCATTGGATAGACAATAGGTGGCATGGGACCCACCTAAATATCCAGAAAAATCAGCTCAAAATATCATAAAATCCAAATTACTAAAATACCCCCAACATTCCCCCTAATTACAAAACTACCCCCAACCCTAACCCTATATAACTACCCAGCCCTCTCATAACCGAACCCATTCCCCCTCACTCCGGCCACCCTCCGCCCACCGGACCGACGCCGACCACCTCGCCACTCCCCCAGCCATCCCCCAGCCAACGGCCACCCCCTCTGGCCACCGCCTCCGCCGCCCTGAGCCCCCGCAGCACACTCCCCTTTCCTGCACCACAACCGCTTCCTCACCTCCGACCGCCCACCACCGCCGCCCTGACCGTCGTGGACCTCCGCCACCGACCCCATCCGCTCCGCCGTGACCTCCTCTACCCAACCACCACCGCCACACCTCCCCACAACCACCGCCCTGGCCGGTAGCACCCCCGCAGCCTCCTCCCCGACTTCCCATCCACTATACCATACCCCCTCCCGACCGCCTCCAGCCACCACCACCGCCACCATAGACCCCCGCCACCACCACCAACCTCACCGCCACTCTCCCCTCCGTCGATCCCCCACCCTGAGCCACCTCCACCACCACCGCAACCGCCGCCAAAAGCTGCTGCAGCGGCCACTGCTACTGCTGACTAAAGCTGCTGCTGCAGTTGCTGCTCCGGCCAGCCGCCGCCGTAGCCTCGCCGGAGCTCCACCGGCGACGACGCGGGCCCCCCCCTGACGTGGCAGGTGACTCTCTCTCTCTCTCTCCACGTATATACGTGTATTTATTTATACGTGTATATATGTATATATATATATATATATGTATATATAAATGTATATATATATGTATATTTATATATAGATATGTATTATAATACATATTATATATACTGTTTAAATACAGTATATCTATACGGTATATATAATTATTATATATGTATTTAATATATGTATATGTATATATATATATCTATAATTCTATATATATTGTATATGTATATATATATATCTATAATTCTATCTATATATACATATATATGTATTATGTATAATCATAATTATAGTATATATATATATGTAAATATATATATACTATGCATATTATTTCTGTTTATATATATATATATATATATATATATATATATATATATATATATATATATATATATATATATAATTATATAAGTATATATAGTATATATAAATATATGTATACATATATTTATATATATATATATATTCTATATATGAATATTAAATAAATATTGCTGGATAATACAGCATATATATCTATATATATATGTATATATTTATATTTTTCTGCCCCGTCATTTCATTTATTACCTATATATATATATATTATCTATATATATAATATATACTACATAGTACTGGATATACAGTACACAGATATATATATATATTTACATTCTGCCCTGTCAATTCATTTTATTTATATATATCAGTGGATATACCCTGATAATATTATATTATATATATCAGTGGATATACCCTGATAATGTTATTATATTATATATATCAGTGGATACACCCTGATAATATTATATTATTATATATCAGTGGATACATCCTAATAATACTATATTACTATATATAACAGTGGTTATACCCTGCTAATATATATATTTACATCCCTGCATTTTCTTTGCTTTATATATATACTAAATATATTATATCTATATATGTATAAATACTATATATATATATATGTGTGTATACTATATATATATTATACATAAGTATGTATATACTTTTATATTATACCCTGATAATCACAAACCTGTATGTTTTAACAGAACCCAACTCCAGCACAGCCAGTGACCCCTGTCACCAGCACCCTCAAACCTGAATTTGAGAACAGGTTTCCAACACTATCAGGGAGTAGACAAGTATACCTTGCCAAGTTTATTATTTAAATTCAAATATTGTTATATGCTCTTGTTTCTGAATTTCATATAACTATGAGTACCTGAGACTGCCTCAGGTACAGTAACTGACATGTTGACAATTAGTATAATTAACTTAGTTTTACAGACCCACCAACAATTGTGAGGATATTCTGATATTCTCCTAGACCCTATCACGGGAACACGCAACAAGGTTGCACTTTATTTTGGGATGCAAGTTTGCGTAGTTGATTAGCTACCAGTACGTACGACGTGCATCACGGCTTAGAACAAAATCAGGAAGGTTACGACTTGGCATTAGTTACATTGGGCGGGGAGAACGACTAAAAGACGTATGGGACACCCACCTCTTTATCATGTGGTCGCACTCGACGGAGTGATACGGTTGTTATATATATATTCATGTGACCATACTCATCGTAGATGGAAAATTGTATAGTGCCCTTGAACGGGGGCATATGTGGCATATACTAGCCAATCACTACGGATTGGTGAATTACGTCAGCATATGTCTAGCCACACTTTCCCATACGTACTAGGTTGTCTCAAATTGCATTCACTTAGCTGGTTAGCACCCTGTATTTATTTATTCAGTATTTATATACATGGCATATTATTTTTCTGTATCTTGTTACGTCCCTCTGAGGACCTGGTTCCCTGCCAGGTTTAGCTGAGACATTCTACCCCACAGTACCTGGACCTGGACAGGAGTCTGGACATGCCCTTGAGATGGAGCTAGAAGAGATGCCATCAGAGTCTGCCTGAGTACATCTGGAGTTAGAGCTATATATTTTGAGGATGATGCATTAGTTTATCTTACTTCTCTTTCTGCTTATCTTTTTGTAGTGGGTTTGTTCCCACCTGACTTTATCTGATTTTATTATGGCATTTCAGACTCAGCATCTATATACTCAGCGCTTTTCCTGATATTTTTGTGGATGAGATAGATTTACCTGTATTTAGACTTGTAGTATTTTAGGACAGCGTAGCACATCACTTTGGGTCCATTAAATTGGGTAATCCCTTAGTGACGTGTCAGCTGGCCAATGCCACGTGGCCTAGTTCCGAATATTTTTGGAACTGGGGCGTGACACTAGTAGCCCGCCCTGATGTTCCGGTCCTACGGGATCTAGGGGGGTGCGTCTATTAGATAAGAGAAAGAGTTAAATTAGATAAGAAAGAGATGGAGATATGCTTGTTCATATTTTCTGTATCATAATATTTTTTTATCTGATAGATGTTTCATGTCATACATTGGTCTCGGACAACTTGTACACAAGGTAATAGTCTCTCGAACGATTCTTGGGGCAATAGAAATTGGTCGGTCTGGAGGAGATTGTGAGAGCACCCTGATGTTCCGGTCCTACGGGATCTAGGGGGTGTTGTTGTCTATTAGTGAAGAGAAGAACTATGATATCACGGCTTCTATTATTCGTGTGTGTTGGTGAAGAGCTGAACCTTGAGTCACATCTGCTGACATATGTGCGTATTAGTCCAGAGTTGAACCTTGAGTCACCGTTGCTATTCATGGGGCAACCCATTGACCATTATGTAGTTAGGGCACATGCTAGGTTAGGTGTCTTGCATACCTAACGTTTGATGCAGAGATGGACAGAGAATATAACCCATATATTTATGTAAACTGTTGCTAACTTGTATGTCTGTTGCAGGGATAACCGTCCAACCGAGGGTAAGGATCACTGTATAAGTGATCACTAGTTATTGTATATGTTTCTTATTGAATTTCTCATAAGACATATATGTTTTTCATATATATTACTGCTGCTGCCTTGAACTGAGAAGAATAGTCCACTTGATAGTTTATATTTCTAAGAGTTAAATAATATGGTTCACAATACATGCTGCACACTACACGATAGAACACTATCCCTATAGTATGCTTGAATGTGTTGAATGTGCAAACCGTTTTCAAAGGTATATTTTTTTAAAAAAAATGACTCTAATCTTGTGCTGCATGAAATGAACCTAGGTAAAAAGTAGCAAGATCATTAGTAATATAATATTTTGCCACATTATTACTTAACATTGGTTTTAGAGAGTATTGCTTATGTTCATTGCTTTTACTCACTAATACTTTCCCCAAAGTGCTGACCCCCACCAGTTTCCTTGTCCATAGGTAATGGATCGTCCGAAGAAGCGATAACATATCCTTATCCTCAGGAGCTGAAAATCTGGAATCGATGCCTTGAGCCGTATCGAGATACTTTGTATTTTTTTTTGTATAAAGGGATG
Organism: Iris macrosiphon; assembly: GCA_036927795.1. Lineage (NCBI taxonomy): Eukaryota > Viridiplantae > Streptophyta > Magnoliopsida > Asparagales > Iridaceae > Iris > Iris macrosiphon. The sequence continues at coordinate 154,223,196 of JAYESA010000002.1, read as the reverse complement.
TAATGTATGGAACGATATCATTGTAATCGAGAGAGAAAGCATTAGAAAATTATAATCTCGACCAAGTGCTGCTTGTAACACTTCTTGATTATCAATAAAAGCTTATTTTCTTATGCCTTTGTGTTATTTACTTTTCTGCAATCGTAGTGCTGCTGCTTCTAACTTGATTAGCCTACTTGTCCTTGTCCAAAGCCTTGGCCTTTTGCAAGCGTAAATTAGGCTTGTACGACATCAAGCCCATGTAAGGATGATCAGTTCTGCAAGATGCCAAGCGAGGACGATCGGCCCTTGCAGGAATCGGGACATGACATAATGGTATCAGAGCAACTCGATCTTCTGGCCTTACGCCCTTTTTGCTGCAGTTCATAGATGACGATTTCTTGCCCATTGATATCATTACTGAGTTGAGCGTTCCATACAATAAGTCCATAAATATTCTCAAGGATGCGCACAAAAGTTTTTTGGATTATTTTATTGCTTAAGAGATGTGATTTCGTGATTCTTGATTGCTAGAGTTTTTGATTGAGGATGGCGAGGGATGAGGACTATCGCTGCTCTGGATATTTTATGTTTCTTCTTGAGTTTCAAGGATGAAACATTTTATCGGTGGATAAGTATGTAGTATCCCGCTCCGCGATGGCACTATGTATAAGAGATATCACTTTGCTGGCTCGAGCGGAAGCCTTCTTTAAGAGTTCTCGATCAAAACATATGACGATTGATCTGGGTAAGTGGGCAGAACTTTATTATCTGATTCTTGTACACCTAAATAATAAATCTGAGTTTTTGTAATGCTTGTTGCTAAGTAGAGAATGTTCGCACATGAATGATAGAAATGAGAACCTGTATGATTAACTAGAGAACTCAAAATACTTGTCTATTGATAGAACCTTGCCATGCTTAGTTAAGAAATGAATGTGCATGCTAAGTTACACAAACACAGCTATTGAACAAACTATTGTCATGCTAAGTAAAAGATAAAAATGCTGCATACTAGTTACACCGACATCGCTATCGAACGAACACTTGCCATACTAATAAGAAAAGTAAAACGAATGCTTGAACATGTCCTTGTATCATATGATAAACAAGAGTAGAACTACATACTTGTTTAAAATATAAGAGAAGAAATATCGTCATGCTTGATAGATAGAAATCAATTACATGTTTCCTTGTTATTGTTGTAAAAGCTTAGATTGAATGTATACTTGTATTGTTACAAAGAGTTAATGGCTTATCATGATAAGAAAAGATACTAGTAGCCCGCCCTGATGTTTCTGTCCTACGGGATCTAGGGGGTGCGGCTATTAGATAAGAGAAAAAGATAAATTAAATAAGAAAGAGAAGGAGATATGCTTGTTCATGTTTTGTGCATCATAATATTTTTTATCTGATAGATTTTTTATGTCATGTATTGGTCTCAGACAACTTGTGCGTAAGGTAATAGTCTCTCGAACGATTCTTGGGAAACTGGGAATCGGTCAGTCTGGAGAAGATTGTGAGAGCACCCTGATGTTCTGCTCCTACAGGATCTAGGGGGTGTTGTTGTCTATTAGTGAAGAGCAAAACCATGGTGTCACAACTACTAGTATTTGTATATATTTATGAAGAGCTGAGCCATGAGTCACAGCTGACATACGCACGTATTAGTGCAAAGCTGAATCTTGAGTCACCCCTGCTAATCATGGGATAACTCATGGACCATCATATAGTTAGGGCACATGCTAGGTTAGCCATCTTGTATACCTAACATTTAATGCAGAGACGGACAGGGAATAGAACCCATATATTTATGTAAACTGTTGCTAACTTGTATTTATGTTGTAGGGATAACCGTCCGACCGAGGTTAAGGATCACTGTATAAGTAATCACTAGTTATTGTATATGTTTCTTATCGAATTGCTCATAAGACTTATTTATTCTGCATGTATATTACTGCTGCCTTGAACTGAGATAAATAGTCCATAGTGATAGTTTATATTCCTAAGATTTAAGGAATATGGTTCACGATACATGATGCACATTGCACGATAGAACATTATCCCTATAGTATGCTTGAATGTGTTGAATGTGCAAACCGTTTTCAAAGATATATTTTTGAAAGAAATAAATTGACTGTAATCTTGTGCTACATGAAATGAACCTTTGTAAAAAGTAGCAAGATCACTAGTAATATAATATTTTATCACATGCTTAGTATTGGTTTGAGAGAGTGTTGCTTATGTTCGTTGCTTTTACTCACCAATACTTTCCTTAAAGTGCTGACCCCCACCAATTTGTATGTCCGCAGGTACTGGATCGTCCAAATAAGCGATAGAATATCCTCATCCTCATGAGTCAAAAATATAGAGTTTATGCCTTGAGCTGTATCGAGATGCTTTGAGTTTGCTTTTGTATAAAGGGATGTAATATATGGAACGATGTCATTGTAATCGAGAGAGAAAGCATGAGCAAATTATAATCTCGGCCAAGCATCGCTTGTAACACTTCTTAATTATTAATAAAGAGCTTGTTTTCTTATGCCATTGTGTTATTTACTTTTCTGCAATCGTAGTGCCGCTGCTTCTAACTTGATTAGCCTACTTGTCCTTGTTCAAAGCCTTGGTCTTGTGCAAGCGCAACTTAGGCTTGCACGACATCATACCCATGCGAGGATGATCGGTTCTGCAAGGCGCTAAGCAAGGACGATCGACCCTTGTGGGAATCGAAGCGTGACACATAAGAATTATATTGTGTCACGCCCCAGTCCCAAAATATGTAGGACCAGGAATACGAAAGTATGCCAGCCGTATGCATATGGCAACTCCAATATATGGATACCATAATACACACTTATGTTGTAATATGAATATTAACTCACATGTGGTATATATATTATCACAAGTTGCAGGGCATAACTAGATCTCATCCACAGAATCAAATAACCAATCAACTATATAACTGAATCAAGTATAAAAATGCTTGATAAGAACAAGTAGTTGGGTGGAGACAAATCCACTACCAACTAGAATATAAGAGAAACCACATAAGTACATCTAATGATCAATGAGGCTCGAAGAGAAGACCTCATGGAAAGAGAGATAAGTAACAAGTCATGATCCGTGCACCTGCGAATAGTCAAGATCGTCTACACCTGGAAAGGGACCAGGTCCTCAGAGGGACGTAACAAGATACATAGAAGCATGTCAATTGAATATAGTAAAACATGCATAATAGACAGAAAATATATAAGTACGCTGTACTAGACAATCTATATGAAATGCATAATGAGGACAACCTTTTCGACGTATGGGTAGGTGTAGGATACTCTATCTATCTCACAACTCACACATACGTCCATGAACATCATCAGCCGTCATACCACGAGGGTAGCGACCATCGTGACACCATCAATCGACATATCGTGAGGGTGGCGACCATCGCGACACAACTACCGTAGTGCGTGCTAGTTACTACGGTTTACCAGAGTGGATAGCTCATACGCCTACTAATTGTCCTCTCCTCCCATGATACTATGTGTCAAGTGTGTGTCAACATATATAGTATATAATTATGACTGAAAGAAAATACATATATAATGAATATATAAAAATATGATAAGCATGCAAAGTACTATAAGTAATTTGGCAAGGTACCTTGCCTGGCAAGAAAGCTGTAAAGTGTAAGCATCCAGATGTTAGGCACAAGGGATCAGAAACTATGGCATCAGAATAAATGTCTCCGGATGCTGAAATAAATATCACCAACATTCCCAGAATAACCTAAATAGCTAGAAAATACTACCCTTTTGTCCAATTTGGACACAGGGGCAAAATGATAATTTCAGGTCAAAGTAGGGTCCATATGTGGTCCACTTTGCAGCAAAATACGTGCCAGAGGTAAAGATCTCTAAATGGGACAAATTATAGGTCAAATAAATTCTAAACGTCGATACGAACTCAACAGTATATCCAATTTTGGATTCCGATGAGCCGATCAAAAATTCGCCCTTCAAGTCAACCCGTGGGGCCCGCGAATAGGCGGCTTGGTCAACTGTCTGAGAATTACGTGAAACTTGGGTCACAGGACCAGCGTGATACCACGAATCCAATGGAACAAGTTTTGTCGCATTCTGACGAGCGTACACAAAATGGGGTGGTGTTTTGCAAAAGTTGCGATATGGGGACTGTTTACGGATACGGGTTGATTCCGACGCGCACACACGTCCGAATCAACTTTCGCGAAAGCCCACACGTCAGGATATACCATACGCGCCTTTCGGTACAATTGGTATGCAATGAGGCGGTCCTGTTTGGCGGAGCGTACTCCGTATCACAAAATTTTAATTTAAATTATCATATTTTTGGTCTTTTTGGAGGTCGAATAATTTAACGAATAAAATAAATTAATATAAAATAAAAAATAGTTAAATTCTTGGTTATAGAGAGCAAAAAACCTTTTAATTATATTTTAAAAATATTAAACAGGTTGGTGGCAAATTAGGCATGAACATGGGAGTTTTTTTGGTCAATTTTTTGGCCATTTTTCGGTCAATTTTTTCGACCAATCCGGGATACGAAAACTTGTGCCGCTTGAATAAAAATCCTAGAGGGTTAGGTTGTGAACGTACACGGATAAACCGCTCGAGAAAAGGACGAGAGATGAGATAGATATGTTACCTTGGAGATGGGGCGATGGAAGGGTGCTGCTGCACGCGTGCGCGCGCGGCGGAGGCGGACGGCGGCTGCTGCGGCGGCCCGCGGCTGCGACGGTGCAGAGGTCGGTCTAGGGTTATGGTTTAGAATTTGGGTTTAGGTTTGAAGTATGTGATATATATATATATATATATATATATATATATATATATATATATATATATATATATATATATAAAGAGAGAGAGAGAGAGAGAGAGAGAGAGATCGGGTATGGGAAGTTGGCCCGCGGGGGAGTTCGCTGTGAAGGGGGAAAGTTGGTTTGCTTAGGAATATGTTAGTATAGGGGTTTAGGTTTTGTTAGGTTTTTAGTATTAATTAGTTTAGGTTTTATTATTTTCTTTTCTTTTCCTTTTTCTTTTTCTTTTGTTTTATTATTATTATTATTATTATTATTATTATTATTATTAACTATTTATTATTATTATTATTAATAACTTTATATTTATTAACATATATATATATATACATATATAGATAAGGTTAAAAATCCAAAAATAATATTTGCACACAAAATAATTTCTAGAAAATTTATCACCTTTTAATAAGACTCCAAAAATAATAATAAAAAAATTATTTTGTGGAATAATTCTAAATGGGTATTTATATAATTAAATTAATCAATAAAATTTATTTTTTAATTACCTATGAAAATACTTTAAAGAAATTCAATAATTTAATAAAAATACTTTAAATAAAATTTAAAATTTTAGGGGGTTTACATATTGTGAGCCTTATATTATTATATTAAAGAATACTTTGAGAAAGTGTTATGGGAAAGAAGAAAGAACACGCATGATTGTCTTTATAAAAGAATTTTTTTTGAATTACTCAGCATATAGATGTTGTATGGTATTGTTTAATTGATAGTTATATGCATATATTACAATCGAGGGACTTGCCTCAAAGGTAACCCGACTAAGTAATAATTGGTTGACAACTTCTTTCATTTGATGGATTATCATCTCCATTGCCTTGGAGGCTTTGTCGTCGTCTTTCTCATCCCAGGCAATAATCAACTCTTTTGATATTTGGACTAGGTGGATCTCTAGATCTGGGACAAGAGAAATCCTAAGATTATTGCTATTACCAGAGGAAGGGGACATGAGGGTGGGGTGGGTGGATATGTGTATGTGTGTGTGTGTGTGTGTGTGTGTGTGTGTGTGTGTGTGTGTATAAACCCTAATTATGTCTAAACAAGGCTGCAAGAAGATTCGAGTTGAGTCTTCTTCGAAGCATGAGTGTCACGCCCCAGATCCATAATATTGGAGAACGGGGGAATGACTTAGCCAACCGCATCTTGCAGAATACCGAAGCAGCCCGCAATGTGTTAAGGTTGTCTAGAAATAAAGGGGTGCATACTACAATCAAGTCTCCTAGGGTCAAGACCTTCTATGTCTTAATCATTCAAATAAGTAGCAATAATATAGAATATTTCAGAATAAACAGTAAGGCGTCCCAAACGCCACATAAGAATGTTTTTTAGAGATTTGGCGGTACAAAATGATGTGCCATATGCAAGATCAAAATATACATGACAGTGAGTTAGCTGTAGTCTGAATATAGACAGTCATGTAAGAAGCAAATGTCCAGATTCGTCAGCTAACAGGTGCCGGTTGGCTAAACGCCCAAAAGAATATAGTTTACAAAAGAAGAGAAGTGAATAAAGGAACCCACTCATGTCCTTCAGCAGCCATCGTTCTGGTGCGTGCCATCAGTGAGGGTGATAAGCTGGATCCTCGGGTGATAGCTCTAAACCTGGACATACAAAATCAGTGGGATTATACCCCAAATAGCAAGTACCAGAAGGAAGCACAAAATGAAAAAACAAAACTAGATCTAGCATAAAGTACAAAAGCCAAGAATTATTGGCTCGTGGCCCATCTTTGGGATAACATGGTACTCCTTCATCAAACAAGGACATAAAATGCCATGCCATCCAAGATAAGGTACGTCCTATGATTATGGTCAATCTAGGATTCTGTGTCGTATTTCGGTCCATATTCCATCATAGCAAAATGACCCAACTCTCTAACCAAACAAGGACAGAAGTTGAACACCACACTTTGATAGTCCATGTCCCTAAGCTACTAGCAAAATTACAATCACAACCAAGTCAAGTTAGAACGACCAAATAATGTTACGGCTTGTTATGTGGAGTCTGGAGTTATCCCAGATATAATAATAAGCATCCTCAGATCATGCCATATCGAGCAGGGCTAACCGAGCCAATATTTTATAAGTCAAAAATAATATCATGATTGTACCAGTTCCTCGTAGGGCCACCGCGTTAATTGTCGCACCAGTCCCCCATAGGGCCACCGTGCTGATAAATCAGTAACAGTTCCAACCTTTATATAGAAAAAAAATGTTGGCTCGGTCTTAAATATAAAAATTTAAATATTACACTCCACTACATATGGATGATATACAATATCAGTAGTGGCCAGCCTTGCACACTATAAAAATTATCGCGGTATGACCTATCACTCACGATCTTGAGATGTTGTTTTCTTTCTATGTTCTAATCATCTTTTATGTTACTTAATTAACCCTATAGTGATATGGATTTCCCTGCCGTGGCCATATAAACATTCCCCTTAATGATGCCGTACAGAGTACGGACACATTTGATACGAATTCACTTAATATAAGGAGTCAAATCTGGATTCACCCAAATGTAGATGCAACATTCAAACAAGCAATAACCTAGCCACGCTATGGTTCTGACCCATTATCACTTCTGTGCCAATAATTCAGGAATATAGTATTATGCACCGAGCAGGTATTATGCACCAAGCAGGAATCATCATGTCACATTCAGTGTATATATTGGCCAATGTCCTACACTCATTTTACAATATAGTCTTTATAAACAGATGAATAAGACAAGTGTTTCAGCACGAATACAATAACCAAGTTAAGATATCAAACCTATCAGTTGGTCATATGAATCATATTTTGATCAAGTCAGGAATCATAATTAATTTGCACTTTATTATATTGATGAATGAGGATAAGAGTAGTTCGAGAAACCCTCGAGATCAGTTCCACAACCCTTAAACCAAAGAAGGACCGGGATTGCAGAACGCCACCTGAGTTGAACTATGCCTCTTATTCTATCCAACGTATAATAAGGTAATCCTAGAATGCAATATAATTATTAAGTCCAGGTTTGAGTGCCACTCATCGTGGTCAGCCACACCAAAGAATAATAATAAATAAATAAATACTGCAGGAAATGGATAAGGAAGCTGCATGAATCCCTCGAGATCAGATCCACAACCCTTAATCCAAATAATTACTGGGATTGCAGATCCTCATCTGAGTTGAACTACACTCCTTATCCTATCGAACACATAAGAATAAATTTAGAAAGGAAACATCAAGCATAACCAGGGCTACATCTACAGGGATCTCAATATAACAAGTCTATGTTGGATTCAGTACATTATGGCCAAGAACCTTATGTAAGTATCAATAAGGCAAATAGTCCTTAACATCACTCAATAATATGCCCAAGGCAACAAGAAATCACAAAAATAGGAAATTGGCACACAATCTCCAGAGAAACAAGCATAGGCGCACTTTGCAAAAGTACACGTGCTAGGTAATTTAGGATTGGCGCATAACAACCAACAAACAGGAAGTGGCACACTCTCACAAAAGTGCACACTCTATAAGAGAAGAAAAGATAGGCGCATAAAGCTACGCAGACAAACTTGGCGCATTCCTCCAAAAGTACGTGAGCCACAGGGGTTTAGGCACTCAAGGCCAAACAAAATAATGGTGGTACATAATGCCAACAAATAAGCAATTTGGTGCACTCTCACAAAAGTGCGCAAGCAAGACACTCGACGTATTTTGTTGAAGTATGCCAGTAACAAGGAGTGGCGCATTCAGCAAAGTGAGCGAACTAAATAACGATAAGAACTAAAAGATAAAATACAAGTTCCAAGGATGGCGCGATAGTCGATGGCACGACAGTCGAGGACTCAAAAATCAAGGTATGCCAAATTCAGAGCTCGTTTATCGAGGTTGAACCGAGCAAGAGTGCACCGAGAGATAACAAGTGCGCCGGATCATTAATCTATTATAAGTTCACCAACTATTGAGCATCCAGAAAGTGCGCCAAGGGTTATATGAGAGCTATACATATTTGATAGTTAATGTACAATGTGTGAATTGTGCGCCGGTCTGTTATTCTGGTTAAAAGTGCGCCAAGAAGCAAGTTGTCCAAAGTGTGCTGAAAGGTAGACTGGCACACTTTTTCTTAATTCGTTCGATAATACATCAATTGTGCGTCAGAGGATGAAGTCTTCCGAAAGTAGTCCAATAAGTATTTTTCTAAAAGTTTATCCCCATGACATACTTTTGCAAGAAAAATGGTAGTACTCTTAAAGTACGCACGAGTATGGAATACGGGTTACACTCAACATGTGCCCATGGACTTCACGTCACACTCAACATGCGCCCATAATACAAATTATCCTGTGTACTTCTTGTCACTGTTCTTCTTCTCCAACCGACCCACCATTGATGCACTCAGAGCTTAAGCTCGAGACTATGACAGTGCTCTAAATCATAAATGCCAAGAAGCAAAGCTATATAATATATGATGCTCATCACTATGAGCCAAGTAGTTTTCCAAAATACTATGTTTTGAGAGATTATTCCCTCAAAATATCAAGAAGATCCATAAATTAACAACTCAGATCTACAAGATCCTAGCCATAAAAATCTAAAACAGCAAGCACTAAAGATCAAGAGAAACTCAGTCCCAATAATATAAGCTAATAAAATCAAAGAACTAATGGAGAAATAAATCGATACATGATCCAAGTTTCTTCATTCCAAGCAAGATGTACTTGCTTGTAAAAAAAAGATGGAAAGAGAACAAGAACACAATAATGGAAGAGATAGAGAGAGAGAGAGAGAGAGAGAGAGAGAGAGAGAGAGAGAGAGAGAAGACAAGAATATATAGACAATGGGTGTATGGTGAACCGTCGAATCTCTCCAAAAAATCTAAACCACACACCCTACCTACCACCACCACACAATCAATATTAGCCAATGTGCTCCAAGATCCATTCAACCATGTGCTAGAAGTATACTCATAGTGCGCCAAAAATGAAAACACTATCAAAAGTGCACCAACTTGAGTATATTCCGAGTATGCGGGATTGGGGAGTGATATCTCTACTCATCTTAGGAAATTTTTGTCCTCGAAATTTTAGGACCAAGGCAACTAGAGACTTCAGGACAAGCACATCTAGCTATAAGCAATCTACACATACATGTAAGCAATCCAAGCAACATATAGCAAAGAAAAGCAACATCACATCACAAAGAAAATAGCAAGGATCAAGGAGTTCAGGACATGAAGGCATACAGAAGAATATGCCCCCTAAGTCATGCTAAAATAGTAACTCGTACCCTGCTGACTCCCAAAAATAAATAAGGGTCAAGTGTTAAGATAAGTCGATACCAATGAATCAACCCAAGATATGTCTTTGTCCAGGATGTACCTTCGTAGTCGGGACATATGATATCCATCAAGTATCACGAGTTACGGAGGAAGAAGAGCGAGACAAGAAACTCATCTCCACTCGTCGAATATGGAACCCAAGAATACGAATGAAGAAGCTCACAACGTACCCTTAACTTAACCGCCTTCAGCCAATATTTGTTCCAGCTCACCAAACCCTGGTTGACGCGTCTCAATGCTACTGCAACTCTATCATAAGGGTGACACTGTCGTCGTGGCCTCTGTTGACCAATCTAACATTGTCCCTGCTGAAACATCTGAGCTTGTGTCAACAGGGGACGCTGGGCTAATGGTTGTACTGCTAGTACTGGCTCTTGATTTGGAACTGCCCCTCGAGCTAGTAATGCCAGAAATTGCTGATGTGGTCCTCCTTGCCTCTGAATCTGTGGGCAAGTATCTATAATGTGGTCTGAACCTCCATATCGCAAGCATCTTCTACTGCCATTTTACATACGTCTCGAGTGACCCCCCTTGCCATAGTAAGTGCAATCTACTGGGTCCCCCGAGTGCTGTTGACGTTGCCTTGGCTGTCATTGCCAAGCCGGTGCCATTGTAACTGATTCTACTGGTACTTGCTATACTATATCACGAATAGGGACACCGGGTGTTGGTGCTGAAGTCCGAGGTGCTGGTCCTCCTCCTATATTATGGGCATAAGACCTCTCCTGATCTCCTGTCCTAACTACCAATCTTTGTGTAGTCAGCTCGCATCTCCTACCTGCTATCAATACTTCATCGAAGGTTTAAAAATTATGTCCCTTCACCAATCATAAGATCTCGAGATGAAGTCCGTACTAGAACCTTCTTGCTCTTTCCGGCTCTATGGCTACCATGGCTGGAGCAAATCTACAGAACTCTGCTACATACCTGTCTATGGTCTGGCCTGCTTGCCTAATATCAATGAACTGTTGTTGTAGCTCATATAATGCTACTACTTCTAAATACTTTGTCCTAAAATGGGCCCTGAAATTGTCCCAAGAGATAGGATGCCTCATGCCAGCTTCTTTTGTTGACCACCAATCTCGTACAAGATCTTCGAGTTGCAATCTAACTTGATCAACTTGCTCATCAGCTGGGACTTTTGCTGCTACAAATATCGTCTCAATGTCTTGGATCCAGTCATCTGTTGTGATAGCGTCTTCCGTGCCATCAAAATATTTGGGATTCAGTTTGCAAAATCTGACAGATGCCCCAGAATCTACCCTGGTACCTCTTTTCAAGGTTGTCTGCAATCCTTAGTTTAACAGGTCATACTACTCGTGATGCTGAAGCTGTTGTTATTGTTGTGTAGCCATCATCCCTCTTATGATCTCTAGTAACACTTTTTTATCAAACGTCACAGGCGATGCTGGTACAACCGGGGGAACTGGTATCTCCGGTATATGCTGCTCTTCTTGTTCTCCCACGGGCTCTACTAACATGTGTTGCCTCTCATTGTGGATTAACGGAGTCTTGCCCTGCTAAAACTGCTGGTGCACCAACCATGGAGGGTGGAGAAGCCCTAAAGAAAAGGACACAAGAAACAAGACAAATCAAGAATAGGACGAGAAAGAATCGAGGAAACCAATCAGCAGGAAAGTTTAAGCTCGATATTGAGGAAGACGAATGCAAGATTTCAAGAAGGAACAAGGTGGATAGATACATCCTATGAACAAGACATCCCACAAGTCTAAAAAAATTGAGACCTTCATGGGCCACCACTAAAATTTTGTCACGCCCAGACCCAGAATACTAGAGAGCGGGAGAATGACTCAGCCAACCGCACCTTGCGGAATATCGAAGCAACCCACAATGTGTTCAGGTTGTCTAGAGACAAGTGATGCATACTAAAATCAAGTCTCCTAGGGTCAAGAACTTCTAAGTCTTAATTATTCAAACAAGTAGCAATAATATAGAATATTTCAGAATAAGCAATAAGGTGTCTCAAATGCCACATCATAATATTCTTTAGAGATCCAACAGTACAGAATGATGTGCCAGATGCAAGATTAAATTATATATGACAGTGAGTCAGCTGTAGTCTGAATATAAATAGTTATGTAAGAAACAAATGTCCAGATTCGTCGGCTAACAGGTGCCGGTTGGCTAAATATCCAAAATAATATAGTTTACAAAAGATGAGCAGCAAATAAAGGAACCCACTCGTGTCCTTCATCAACCATCCTTCTGGTGCGTGCCATCAGTAAGGGTGAGAAGCTGGATCCTCTAGTGCTGGCTCTAAACCTGGCCATACAAAACCAGTGGAGTTAGACCACAAATGGCTAGTACCACTAGGAACCACAAAATAAAGAAACAAAACCAGATCTAGCATATAGTGCAAGAGCCAAGAGTCATTGGCTAGTGCCCCATCTTTGGATAACATGGCACTCCTTCACCAAACAAGGACAAAAAATAACATGCCACCCAAGATAATGTACTTCCCATGATTATGGTCAAGGTAGGATTCTGTGTCGTAGTTCTGTCCATATTCAATCATAGCATAATGACCCAACTCTCCAACCAAACAAGGACAGAAGTTGAACACTATACTATGACAGTCCATGTCCCTCAGCTACTAGCAGGATTACAATCACAAATAAGTTAGGTTAGAACGGCCAAAAAATATTATGGCTTTTTATGTGGAGTCTGGGGTTATCCCAAATATAATAATAAGCTTTCTTAGATCGTGCCATATCGAGCAGGGCTAACCGAACCAATATTATATAAGTCAGAAATTCTATCATTAATGTACCATTTTCCCGTAGGGCCACCACGCTAATTGTCGTGCTATTCCCCCATAGGGCCACTGCGCTAATAAATCAGTAACAGTTTCAACCTTCCTATAGAGAAAAATGTTGGCTCGGTCTTAAATATACAAAGTCGAATATTGCACTCCACTATATTGCACTCCACTACATGTGGATGATATACAATATCCGTGGTGGCCAGCCTTGCACACCTTGAAAATTATCGTGGTGTGACCCATCACGCACGATCTCGGAATACCGTTCCCTCTTCATATTCTAATCAATTTTTATGTTACCTAATTAACCCTATAGTGATATGAAATTCCCTATCGTGGCCACATGAATATTCCCCTTAATGATGTCATACAGAGTACGGGCATATTTGATACGAATCCATTTAATGTAAGAAGTCAAATCTGGATTCACCCAAATGTAGATGCAACATTCAAACAAGCAATAACCTAGCCACACTATGGTTATGACCCATTATCATTTTTATGCCAATAATTCAGGAATATAGTATTATGCACCAAGCAAGAATCATCATGTCACGTTCAGTGTAGATGTTGGCCAATACCCCACACTCGGTGCATAATAGAACCGTTAGAAACATGTGAATAAGACAAGTGTACTAATACAAATATAATAACCAAGTTAGGATACCAAACTTATCAGTTTGTTATATGAATCATGTTTTGATCAAGTTAGAAATCATAATTAATTTGTCACTTTATTATATCGATGAATGACGATAAGAGTAGTGCGAGAATCCCTCGAGATCAGATCCACAACCCTTAAACCAAACAAGGACCGGAATTGCAGAACGTTACCCGAGTTGAACTATGCCTCTTATTCTATCCAACTTATAATAAGGCGATCCCAGAATGCAATATAATTATTAAGTCTAGGTTCGAGTGCCACTCATCGTGGTCAGGGTAATCTTACACACCAATGAATAATAACAAATAAATAAATGCTGCAGGAAATGGATAAGGAAGCTATATGAACCCCTCGAGATCAGATCCACAACCCTTAACCCAAACAATTACCGAGATTGTAGATCCTCACCCGAGTTTACTACACTCCTTACCCTATCGAACGCATAAGAATAAAGTTAGAAAAGAAACATCAAGCATAACCAGGGCCACATCTACAGGGCTCTCAATATAACAAGTCCATGCTGGATGCCGTACATTATGGCCAAGAATATTATACAAGTATCAATAAGGCAAATAGTCTTTAACATTACTCAATAATATGCCCAAGGCAACAAGAAATCACAAAAATAGGCAAGTGGCACAAAATTGCTAGAGAAACAAGCATAGGCACACTTTGCAAAAGTACACGGGCTAGGCAAATTAGGGTTTGTGCATAACAACAAACATACAGGCAGTGGCGCACTCTTATAAAAGTGCGCACTCTATAAGAGAAAAAAGGTAGGCGCATAAAGCTAGGCAGACAGACTTGGCGCATTCCTCCAAAAGTGCGTGAGCCGCAGGGGTCTAGGTACTCAAAGCCAAATAAAACAATGGTGGCGCACAATGTCAATAAACAAGCAACTTGGCACACGCTCACAAAAGTACGCAAACAAGTCACTCGGCATATTTTGTTGAAGTATGCCAGCAACAAGGAGTGGCGCATTCAGCAAATTACGCGAGCTAAAAGATGACAAGAACTAAAAGACTAAATACAAGTTCCAAGGCTGGCGTAACAGTCGATGGCACGATAGTCGAGGACTCAAAAATCAAGGCACGCCAAAGTCATAGCTCGCTTGTCGAGGCTGAATCGAGCAAGAGTGCGTCGAAAGATAACAAGTACGTCCAGTCATTAATCTATTAAAAGTGCGTCAACCGTTAAGCATCTAGAAAGTGCGCCAAGGGTTATATGAGAGCGACGTATTTTTGATAGTTAATGGATAATGTGTCAATTGTGCTCTGGTCTGTTATTCTGGTTAAAAGTACGCCAATAAGTAAGTTGGTCCAAAGTGCGTTGAAAGGCAGAATGATGTACTTTTGCTTGGTTCATTCGATTATACATCAATTGTGCGCCACTGCCCGAAGTCTTTCGAAAGTGCTCCAAAAGGATTTTCTAAAAATTCATCCCATGACATACTTTTGCAAGAAATTGACAGTACTCTTAAAATAAGCACGAATATGGAATGCGGGTTACACTCAACATGCGCCCATGGACTACATGTCACACTCAACATGCGCCCATAATACAAATCCTCCTGTGTACTTCTTGTCACTATTCTTCTTCTCCAACCTACCTACCATTGATACACTCAGAGCTCAAGCTCGAGACTATGACAATGCTCCAAATCAAAAATGCCAAGAAGTAAAGCTACATAATATAGGATGCTCATCACTATGAGCCAAGTAGTTTTCCAAAATACTAAATTTGGGAGATTATTCCCTCAAAATATCAAGAAGATCCATAAATTAAGAACTCAGATCTACAAGATCCTAGCCATGAAAATCTAAAATAGCAAGCACTAAAGATCAAGAGAAACTCAGTTTCAACAATATAAGCTAATAAAATCAAAGAACTAATGGAGAAATAAATTGTCACCCTCACTTTTCCAAATAGGGATAATTTAGTAATTTGGCATAGTTATTTTATTTTTAGAGATTATATTTAATTAGAGTGCTATATATATTTATTTGTATTTTGTATTAATTATTTATAGTAGTGAGCTAGCCTATTAAATAGACTTGACACTAGTGAACCTAATAAGACTTGTCATGACAACAAGTGAGCCCAACATGAACTAGGCCCATTAGACCATTTTCTCTAATTAATTAGGAGGATTAGACTAATTGCATTAGTATAGAAACTTTTCAAAATAGTCATCCTTAATTATTCTTCATAATTCATCATGTAAGGGCATTGTAGATATTTGATGGTGACTTAGAGAAGGAGAAAGGGGCCGGCCTTTATAGAGGGGTTATTCTCTTCTCTCTCCTCTTCATTTACACTCATTCCTAGATCTCAAAATTTTTAGATACCTAATTCACTTTATCCCTCCATCAATCCCTCTCAATTTATTCATATTCCCTCTCATTTTTATCACTCAAGGGACATTAGAGCTTGGAGTTGCAAGGAGCACCGGAAGAATGAGCTTTGGCAAGGAGATCCTGTCCGTATCATGTCCGTGGAAACAATTCATTGGTAATCAATCTCCTAATAGGTACAATTTTGAATTCACCTTCATTGTAGGTTCCAAATCATGTATTCGACTATTAGAAACCCTCATATAACATATGGCTACATATAGGAAGAAGTTCTAGGCTAATTGGATGTGTATTATGATTTCTATATGGTAATTTGTGTCTATTTTGAGAGAATTATGAGATTGACACATCAAGTGTGTGTCATAATACTAATTTAGTCATATTGGACTTACATCCGGGTTGGGACACTAGCTACGTGTCTACAATTGGACATGAGTATGACGTATCATAATTTGGTGCGATATCGTGTGATACGGGGCTCATTTTGAGTGCTTTATACTAATTCTCTTTAATTCTTAGTGTAGCAAGTTATATTAGTTATTATTTTGAGTACTTGACATATATGAATGGTTATTGTGAGAAAATTAGGATTTTGGCTTCTCAATGGGATGAGTATCATGAATGTTTTTGTTGTGCACTTAATGTGTTTGCTTAAATGCTAGTGTGTGTTTGTTGTTATATTATGTACTTGATATATAAGTGTTATATATATTTATATAAGTTGGTGTGTGTGCCTACACATTGTGGTGAAAGTGACTGATGCTTGAGAGCATCTTGTGACAAGAGGGGCTCATGACAGTATGTTGTTGTTGTGTGTGTGTGGGGGGGGGGGATTAATCATATAGCAGTAACAGTGCAAACTCTGTTGTGCACTGATGTCAGATGGGTATTTGGTGTGTACTTGATAAGTAGAAGCAGCAACATTGGGGAGAAGCTGGGTATCTGCAAGTCAGATATGGATATATGTGTTTGTGTAGTATCAAGCAGGGGAGTTTAGTTGTATCATAAGGTATCAATAGCAACAACTGTAACAATAAATGGGAGTGGGGTGTCGGGTTCAGATCAGAAGCAAGGAGGAGAGGAAAGTCTGTTTACAATAGACTTTAGCAGTAGAAGCAATTGCTAACTGTTGTGTTGCAGTCCCATAATGTGGCAGCAACAACAACTCAATGATGTGTACAGGCAGGCCAACCAGGAACCCCCAGCACCAGTAACCCTTGGTTCTTGAGCAACATGTAAGGATGAGTGTTATGCTAGTGAATCATTATGCTCTTTAGTGTGGTGTGCACAAGTTATAGGGTATTAAGTATCCTATAGAGATGGGTAATTGGTTAGTAAGTGAGAGTAGCAGTTAGGTGAGAGTGATAGAATATCAAGGTAAGATGGTATTGGTATTGGGATACCAAGGATGGTGTATTAAAGATATGTATATATAGCACTAGTTGGTTAAGTATATTGAGAGCAAGGAGTTATGAGTGAGGGTATCATGGAGGGTATTAAGTTTAGTTAGAAAATTTTGTATTGGTTGGTATTATTCAGTATTGAGTAGAGGGTAGATATTAAGTTATATATATCAAGTTAATTGGTATGTTAGTATATAGGAGTATCAGTTAGTATAGTGTAATATCAATTAGTTAAGTCAGTATCGATCTTTTGAGTGACAAGTTAAGATTAGCAAAAAGTTAGTAAGTAGGTTAGCACTAGTCAACAGTTAGTGTTTCAGTTAGTGAATATTAATATAAATGTTAGAGTTGAGTTAGTATAAGTTGTGGTATCAGTTGCAATATAGTAGTAGAAGGTTAGTTAGTTAAGTTAATAATTGTGATTAGTTGTTTGAGTTACATTAGTATAGGCTAATTATCAGTTGGTGTATTAGATTGATTACTTGTGGCATGTTACAACTAAGGTACTAGTTATACTATATGGTATGATACTTTAACTACCATTAGTATTATTTATACTTATTTAGTAAGTAGTATATAATACATTACCTGGTGTTAATGAGTTAGTATAACTAATACACTAAGTTTTGGTCTTGAAGCCTAGGTAATAACCTAGTATAGCTAGTAATAGCTAGATTGTGACCAATATAGACTAATAACCTTAGTTTGAACCTAAAAATTGGTGTATGACTTAGTTTGGACCTAGAACATCATGTTTTAGCATATTTTTAGCATTTTATCACTTTATACACCATTTAACATGATATTTCCTAAATAGAATTGTGTGACACCAGCTTGGGCATCTAGAGACACCTTTGCTCAGGACCAAAGGCGAGTACATCTCTTTGTTAATTTTTATTTCATGATAGTGGATATATCACATGTTCTAGAACTGTTTAATTAATTCTGACACAGTGGCTACACGAACTGGTACTAAGTGGATCATGTCATGGGATGTAATCCCCTACCGTGTTTAGCAGGTACTCCTTTACATGTATATTATCGTATGTTTCGGGTATTGATTATCATGTACTTCGTGTTCACACACTGCTCATGTTCATTATGCTTATATTCGTGTTCGTAATGTGTCATGATTGGATCCATAAGTATTAGTTGGGTACGGGGGAATAGGAGTTGGTTACGTGATCAAGCCCAAGTGTATTCGTGTACATGTCGATTACATATCACACGTATAATCGAGTTACCATATTATATTCATGTTCAACCCAAACCGATCACATAACGAACTTATACTCTAAAGCACATTAGCTAGTTTATCTATTTTTATTACTTGCAGATATTTTATATTGCATGTTCTTCCCTTCTAGTAGATTATCTGATTACTATAGTTTATTTCCATTTTTTGTTGTTATTTATCTAGTATTCGTTTCTATTATTTGTTATATATGTTCTACCATGTATTTGAAACTGCTTCCAAAGTTTTGTACTTCGCTCCAATCCTGATTGGATATATTTTTCAGATGATTGGTTTGAGGAGCAGTGTCCCACTTACTACGGATCGCAAGACGGCGAACCATTAGAGGATACTCCCCTAGAGCAGGAGAACCTAGTGCCAGTGACAGAAGAGGCTTAGACTTATATTGTTTAGACATTGTAATAGTCTTATTTTAGACTCATGGCATGTATATTGGTATTTTGGGAGTTTTTTGCGCTTAGATTCATAGTGTGGACTTGTGGATATTTTGTGATTCTTATTTTATCTTTATATTCCATATCGTGCTCTATTTTTCTTAGTTTGATATTGTGATTGAGTATGGATATCTTATCATGTCATTATACATGTTCCTCCATTTGGAGTTGAGATAGCATGACAGGTACAAGATATATATTTTGTATGATGTTATATAATATTGTTGACCCAAATAGCGTTCTACCGTTGATGTTGTGACGTAGGCTGGGCGTTGTTCACATACTCATACCCGTGTTTCGGTTGCAGGTAGTGACATAAATCCATGCATGATCCAAGTTTCTTCATTCCAAGCAAGATGTACTTGCCTGTAAAGAAAAGATAGAAAGAGAACAAGAACATAATAATGGAAGAGAGAAAGAAAAGAATATATAAACATGGGGTGGATGGTGAACCGTCGAATCTCTCCAACAAATCCAAGCCACACACCCTACCTACCACCACCACACATTCAATATTAGCCAATGTGCGCCAAGCTCCATTCAACCGTTCGCTTGAAGTATACTCATGGTGCGCCAAAAATAAAAACACTATCAAAAGTGCGCCAACTTGAGTATATGGGATAGGGGACTAGTGACAATGAGATTTTGCCATTTGACGTAGGTGCCTCTGGAGGCTCTTCCGCAACCGTGATAGATATTTGTATGGTTGATCAATCTCAATCACAAGAGAAGGATGGACTGCATTCTTGGGAAAAAGATCCAAGCAACAGAAAATGGAAAGGGAGTGAGTCGCCTACTGTGACTCAACTTACTGCGAAGGCAGTGATCGGTCCTCCGAGAGTGAAAGGGTCTAGGTCCAAGTCTTGGCCAAAGGTAGCCTGGGATAAGGGGTCCTTCGGTGGGTCATGCTCCCCCATGTTGGGAGGTAATATTCAAGGCATGTGTTAGGCCGGGTGGCCCGGAACCCAGCCTTGAACCAGCTCGGTCAAACCCGGTCATGTCAGGTCCAGGCCCGATCAACGAGCAAACTCGGCCCAGCCCACTATCTTTGCGGGTTCGAGTTGGGTTCAGGGAAGTGGCTTGAAAGCCCGGCTTGGTCGTTCGACCGAACCGTTCGGGTTCAGACCTTGAAATTCGTTCGACCCGACCAGATCGGTAATCTGGTGGAGGCCCGGCCGAGGCCTGGTCTCAACTCGGTGCCATCCCCCCACGTGACGTAGGCCCCACTATTGGGCTGCTGGAGACTAACCCTGGTCACTGACCCCACAGGGTTGAGTGTGCATTATTAGTATAAAGGGGGTTAAATGACTAGAATACCCCCCATTTAACCATTTTTTAAACCGTTAAAGGGGTATTTTGGTCATTTACCCCTCCAACAACCATATTATCCATTTGGGGGTGTTTTGGTAAACATACCCCCCCTTTATGGCTATTTTTAATTATTTTGAATGGTATTTTGGTATTTTTTTACTAAAAATTACCAAAGTGTCCTTATAACAACTATATTGCAAGGGTATTTGGGATAATTTGGGTCCCAAAAATTCATATAAATAGGGTAAAATTCTTCCAAATTTTTTACAACAAATTTTTTTCTTCTCTTTTTCAGTATTAACAAGTAATCTAGTGTGAATATGCTATTTACTGTCATGAAAAATGGTCAATCACCACAAAACCACAAGATCAGCAACATGCACAACAACAAGGGCCGCAACTCGAAAGAAGATCCAAAGTTTGGCATCATTTTAGAGGAGTTTATAGAGAGCGCAATACGGAAAGAAGATTCTCGCAATGGAGTTCTTGTTAAATGCTTAAATTGTAGGAAACGACTCCAAAAGAAACCTAATTATGGCATATGAGTTCTACATAGACATCTGAAAAAGTGTATGAGTTCTTGTAATCTTGTATTTTCTTGAAAAATGTATCATTTTTTAATATGTTTTATTATTGTTAGATATGTCATAGGTATATTTAGATATAATTGTGATTTATGTTTAAGTTTCAACTGTCAACCTCTCTACAAACTTCATTTGGAGTATTACAAAAACAAATTGAAGAGAGGTTAAAAGGGGACACACGACATAAGCTGTATGACTTATATAACAAAAATAATATTAAAAATACGTCTTATTTTTTATCTTCTTATGTATGACTAACTAATGTTAATCACATTGAATTTCAATTTTTTGGTTTTTTTAATAAAACTAATCCAACACTAAACCGGCCCGAACCTAGTCCGGTTCGTCCCGGTCCACTCTCGACCGAACTTAGGTCCGGGCTTGGTCCCACTCTTCCGGTCCGAGACGGCCTGTCCTGCCTCCACTCTGGTCTAAGCCCGACCCTACCCAGGTCCGATCAAAACCGGTCAACACTGGGCCCGACTCGACCCTATACACACCTTGAGGTGATGTGGACATAAGTTTGTGCTACATGCTGGTGCAGACATCGTTGGCCTAAGTTAGGACACCAGAGAAAGGAAGTCCCCTCTCCTCCGTGGAAGATGAGGACTTCATATATAAATTTAGGGGATCATAATTGCTCAAGGAATACACCTTTCAGTTGTGCATCCCTATGAAAGCCCATAGAAGAATCCTCTTCCCTTTGACTTGGCTTAGCAGAACTATTGATATTTGAAGGGCAACATTCAACGCTAATCTCGAAAGAAGAAGAAGTGTTAACGGCTGTGGAAACATGGAAGCGAACGCGTGTTCTCTATGTCGTCGACCCATCGCCAGTATATCTTTTTCCTTACTGCATATGTTCGAAGGGTGTGGTGATTGCGAAGCAAAGTTGAAATATTCTCTCGCGAAAATGGGTTCTTTTTCATTGACTTTGAGGATGAAGAAGATCTGACTGTAATGCTTGAGCATGATCCATTGATGTTCGATGGTCGACTTCTTATGATCATGCGAAGCACTACTCTAATCTCGATGGTAATACGTGCCTCGGGAGGAGCTCAGTATCAGGAGGATATATGCAGTAGAATGAGATATTCAGGAGAGGTGGTAATGGTATTTAATATAGTTACTGTGCCAGTCTTCAATTGCCAGCTCAGATAAGTGAACCAACTCAGGTACCAGCTCAGCAACCAAGTAGACCAATTCCTATTACTAGGTGCTAGCTCGACTGAGTAGCTGAGGAGAGTATCAGAGAGAGTATCTGAGCTCATCCCTAAAAATAAGGACGGAATAAAGTAGAGGCATAAGAACATTTTTGTAATTCCTTTCTTTATTTTCGAATTTGAATTCTTGCTCATTTGCTTTTAATTTGTACTTTCCCGCCATTTCTTTGTTATCAAGAAATACACCAGTTCATCCCCAATTTTTCCTGTTTTCATCTTAATTCCATCACAAATTACTTACAAAAATGTCCAATTACATCCGTACTCCAGTGTTTCCAGGCCAGGTAGTTCGGGATCCAATCAATTTGGTATCAGAGCAGCATGATCTAGTGATCGAGGGCAGCAAGGAAGGAAGCTCCAGCCATGGCGGATATGGTGGAGTGACTTCGGAAGGATGAATAGCGATAGGCGATGAGGATCGGTTTCTCTCGATCGAAGGCACTTTGGGAGCTCTGTCAGGTACTGTTCTCGATCTCGGTGGCCGATTCAATAAATTGTAGGGCAGATTTGATTAATGTGAATGGATGGTAGAAGAAATAACCAGATTTAGAAGAGATCCACAGTTTCCAAACCCTAATCTGCATCAAACACCAAACCTGCATCATTCGATGGCTGAACAAAATTCTTTTCCACGCACTCACATGTCCAATTCCACTGTTCATGCTAGTGTCAACAATCCTTGGGGGTGTGCATCCACCAATGATGAATTCAACAGTGCTTTCCACAGATCAAACACCTTCAGGACACATAAGTTCATTGTCAAATAGGACACATAAATTCATTGTCAAATTCAAGATCACTGATCATGGGATCTATGTCCAATAGCCAAGGGGTGTACCCCTCTCCACCAATGTTATCTACACCTGTGCATGTAGGACCACAACAAACCTCTACTAACAATGTTCAGACTCGTGGTCCACCATCAATAAGACTCCA
This sequence comes from Iris macrosiphon, assembly GCA_036927795.1. Taxonomy (NCBI): domain Eukaryota; kingdom Viridiplantae; phylum Streptophyta; class Magnoliopsida; order Asparagales; family Iridaceae; genus Iris; species Iris macrosiphon. The sequence continues at coordinate 154,200,067 of JAYESA010000002.1, read as the reverse complement.
ATTACCTGAGTTTTATGGGGAGGGGGATGTAGATGAATGGATAATGAGAATCAATCATTACTTCCAATACCACAACACATCTGAAGGGGACATGATTAAAATTTGTTCAGTTCATCTCAGAGGAACAACAGCTTACTGGTTGGATTAGTTTGTTAAGACTAAGAGTGGCAAGGTAACATAGGAAGACTTCTGCAAAGCCATACATATGGAATTTGGGCCTTCACAGTTCACAGATTATATGATTGATTTGAAGCTACTTAAACAAGATGGCAATGTCCAGGAGTACAACTCCCAGTTTCAGAAACACTCTAAAAGAGTCCAAGGAGGAAATTATGTATGAGGTTCAAATAATTAAACCCAACAGCTACAAGCAGCTATGCAGTTTGCCAAACTCCATGAAGCTAAATCCATAGCAATAAGGAAGAATTACAAGAACTATTCGGTTGGAGGCAAGAACAGCAATACACTAGCTTCCCTATCACAGAACCAAACCACCACCACTAACACCAATGAGCCATAGAAGAAACTGTAAACCCCCTGAATTTTTAAATTATTAAATCTTGGATTTTTCCCAATTTTCTGGAATTTTCTGGGAATTTTCTGTAATTAAAATCAAGGTTTTCAATTAATAAATGATTTTTAAATTGTTAATAAATAATATTAAAATATTATGAAAATAATATTTTTGGGTGTAAAATGAAAAATTGGACTTAGGGTAATTTTTCTGGATTTTTCTGGGCCTCAGACCTATTTTTAAATGCCTAAGAAAAACAATTTTCTAATTAATTAATTAATTAACTAATTATTATTATTATTATTATTATTATTATTATTATTATTATTATTATTATTATTATTATCGAGCCCACGGCCCATTGGGCCGGCCCGGCCCAGTCCCCTCCAGCCCGTTGCCTTAACGGGTCGGGTCGGGTCCGCCCAGACCCGACCCGCCACCGACCCGTAGACCCGTTCCCAGCCCTCTCCCCCACGATCCGCTCCCCGCTCCGCTCCCGCCGGCCGCGCCGCCCGCCGCTCCGCCCGGCCAGCGCCACGCGCCCCCGCGCCCCCGCGCTAGCCGCCGCTCCGCCCGGAGCCCCCTCGCCTCGCCACCCCTATTTAAACCCCCCCCCGCGGTGGCCCTCCGCCGTTCCAAACTTCCCCGACCACCGCTTCCGCCTCGCCTCCTCCGGCGCCTCCCACCAGCTCCGCCACCCTCTTCGCCGGCGCCACCCTCCGCGAGACCCTGCGCCACCGCCCTCGACGACGAGCAGCAGCCGCGGTGGCCACAGCAGCAGCAGCAGCCTTTGGAGCCGCCCCCGTCGGCCTCCGGCGCCGCCCCGCCCGTCGACGCCTCCGCCCCGCCCCGGCGAACACCCCCGACCGCCTCCGGCTAGCCAGAGCCGCCTCAGCCTCCGGCCGGCCGCCGTAGTCCCGCAAACCCTAACCCTAAATCCCCTTTTCTTCGTGTCGTGTCCGACACGACACGGACACGTCTCGACCCCGATTTTCGGGTCCCCTTCAGGTGCGTGTATCTTTTGCCTCGTAGCTCCGTTTTCAATTTCGCAAATTGCGTTGTGAAGCCTGTATGACCCTCTCGGTGTCCGGACAAACTGTTCGGGGCATCGCGTCCTGTGGTGATCGCACATCGCGATCCAAAAATAGGAAAAACCAGACCCTGTTTCACCCCTGAACTGAGTCCTCCCCGCCAAACGGGACGACTTGGTCGCGTGCGGTCTTCACAGATACGTACGCATCGTCGATACGGAAGTGTGAGATTTCGTGGAAGCTGATTCGGGTGTGCGTGCACACCGGAATCAACGCGTATCCGCGGACATCGCCCCGTATCCGCCCTTTCTGCAATTCGCCCTAACTTCGTGTACACTCGTCAGATCGAGACGAAACTTGTGCCATCGGACTCGTAGTGATACGCTGGTCCTGTGGGTCAAGTTTGGTTCGATTCTGAGAACGTTGACGAAATCGCGTGTCGTGGGCCCCACAGGCCCCCGCTCGACGGGCGATTTTGTGTTCGACTCACCGGAATCCAAATCTGGAAGTTCTGTTGGGTTCGTATCAGCGTTTCTGACCTGTTGACACTAAGTTTGGTGAATTTGGAGACCTTTGACCCGGACACGTTTTTCGGTGCAAAGCGGGCCCACCGGCGGACCCCGTTTTGACCCGAAACTGTCGTTTTTGCCCTTGTCTCCAAATCGGACCCAAGGACAGGCATTTCTAGCTATTTGACATCTTCTGAGCGCGATGGTAATGTCTATTTCAGCTTTTGGACTCATCTCTGGACTTTTTCCCCGAAGAACCAAATCAATCAGATCCAAACAACAGACAAGTACCCGCACTTCAAGTTTAACCTTTATATTGTGATAAATAAATTCCCTGCTTTATTTGTACCATTGATGATTATATGTAGAGTTAGAACACTGGATTTCATGCCTTGAATAATGTATTTCGTGTCTTGCTTTTCATGTCAGGTGGGAGAATACTAGGAGGCATGTAGTTTACCCTTCCCCAGGTCCTGTTACTAGCTGTTGGTACGCGACTGTACCATCAGCCTTATACTTGATTGTTCCTAGTCACTAGTCGTCTATGACGGCCTTATTAGCCTTATAAACCCCTACATGCCAACTATGTATTCTAAATGCACAAGTTCGCGCACATAGTTCATGTCTTGTTGCAGTTCTTGTTGTCTCGTTACAGTTACTTTTCCTGTCACATTTTTCCTGTTTTACTCGTATTTCTGGTTTATAGCAATTAATCATACTTTACTTCTAGTCTTGTTTTATAGCATTATTTCTCAGTTAATTTCACTATTTACTTACGCATATTCTCAACATGATGCTTAGTCAGTTGTTATTTTCTACCTGTCACAAATATTTAGCTTAAATCTTGTTGTGCATTGTGTACTTTGCTCCTTTCCTGACTGGATCCGTTGTTTAGGCGATGACGAGAACCTTGCCCCTACCTACTATGGACCCTATGAGCCAGCAGGTGATACAGTTGCAGAGCCGGTTCCCACCCAGGAGACTACTCCTGCAGAGTAGTTAGCATTAGTTGTTTATTTCCTTTCATCTTAGTAATCGGGTTTGTCCCCGATATAATCTATGGTTCTGTAATAAACTCTGGATTTGATTATCATATTCTGGTTATAAAATCTTAGCATTCTTTTCCTGCTATTTTTCCTTGCCTATTTAATTATTGTGAATGAGCTAGATTTATCACCTGTGATCATGCCCTAGACAGCGTACTACCGCCGACACTGCGGCGTAGGCTGGACGTACCCACGCACTCGTGCCCGAATTTCCGGGTGCGGGTCGTGACACGTTTTTGTGGTGGCCCATGCAGGTCAAACGACTAAATTGTTCGGTTTCAACTTAGGGACCGAACAGGCCTGCAATAAGATTGAGGAATCTAGGAAAAGCTCATTCACAGTATAGGGTCCTGATTTCAATTCTTAATATCACTTCTGATCAATTTTTCCTATCGCCCTTGATTTCCAAGTAATCTATTCTGAACTCCCTATCCCTTAATCTTTCAGAATGGTTCAGACTAGGAACACAGTAGGAGGCACATCAGAACCAGCTGAGCAGAATGTGCCCGAGACTCTTGCACTCCCGCCGCCTCCATCTGTTCCAGCAGTTACTCTAGATGGGGCACAGCTACTCGGAGTGTTCCAGGGACTAGTGGAATCCCAGAAGGAACAGACTGCACTTCTGCGGACCAGCCTCTCAGAAGCTCTTAGGTCCCAGGAGTCGCCACACAAGAGGCCAGGGAGTGCCAAAGACTTCAAGAACCTTAAACCCCTGGAATTCTATGGAACTGAGGGCATTCTCTACGCCGATGAATGGATAGAGAACGTAGAGCGACTCCTGAAGACTGCTCGGGTCCCTGATGATCTCAAAGTGGAGTCCGCAAGCCTGCAACTGTTCGACATTGCTCGAACCTGGTTCAGAGATGAACCCCAATTATCTGCCCCTGACATCACCTGGGAAGACTTCAAGAGGCTATTCAAGGAGAAATTTTACCCCGAAGTGGCTCGGGAAGCTCTCGAAAGCCAATTCGAGAGACTGGAGCAAGGTAACCTGACTGTTGATGAGTATACTGCAGAATTTAGCAGGTTAAGCCACTTTGCGGAATGCATGGTTCGTACCCCGGAGGACAGGGCCCGTAGATTCAAGAAGGGGCTGTCTCCGGATATTCGCCTTGCTGTCACCACCAGCCGAGCTCGCACCTACGAGGAAATCTTGAACGTGGCACAAGGCGTTGAGAGAGACATGGGGCATAAGCTAAAGCGAGAAAGAGATACCGGAAATGTGGGACCCAACAAACGCCCTTTTCAACAACAACAACAGCAGAGATCCCCGCAGCAAGCCCAGCGTCCTCTCCCTCGAGCTCCAACACCCCAACATCAAGCTCAAGGGCAGACCCAACGAGTTCCCACTTGTGGCTTTTGTCGAAAACAAGGTCACACCTGGCAAGTTTGTAGGATGAGACTGGGTGCCTGTCTATATTGTGGATCAACAGAACATCGAGTGAGGGACTGCCCCACTGCTCCAGGACGCGGACAAGCTTACGTGATGACCGTGGAGAACGCGCAAACTCTGGAAGCAGCTAATGCGCGTAAGTGATTCGTAGATACCTTTCCTAGTATTGTTTAGCTCATGCCTATTGGTTCGCGGCCTCAGCCCCAACCTAGTAATTTTAAACTTGCTAAATAACCTGGTATACTTTTAAAATTGGATAACTGTTTTAGGGACTTTTTGCTATTGTGCTTATTTTGTGTTATTTTGTGAACTTCAAATTCGTACCTCCTTTCATCATTATCTAGCGCACTTGAATTTTGCTGAACTTGACATATGCTGCTATTTTATAGCTTAGTTTTGCAAGCTTACCTTTATCGGGCTTGTTCAGGACACATGTATTACTGAGGCCTGATCAACCCCACTAATACAAGTGTCTACTCAGAATCAGTGTACTGCGGTCTGATCAACCTTAGTGCATTTTGATTCGCACTTCACACGACTACTTTACGTGGATTGAGAGATATAGTGACTAGTATACTTGCTCTAAAATATGCCCGAGCATATCGTATCAGTTACATAACCGTACTAATACGAGCATGCGAATAAATGATTACCAGAATAGAATCTCAATCCATAACCGCCGACAATCCCCATTAGAATTCTTTAAAACACCTTGATCCCTGTACCTCTGTTCTACCACCTCGCCCTTAAACTCTTTATTATTGATCCTCGTCTTCCCTTACTTCAAAAAAAAAAAAAATCCTGTGTTTGGTGTTTAGTGCTAGATGATAACCCTTTATGACTAAGGCAATACCCTAGGTGATGTGTTTGTGTTGCAGACTTAAAGATTCAATACCATGATTTATTAAGTTGGGACCTAGATTTACTAGTTGTACAGCCTTAGAGGATATATGGGTAAAATTATAAGTTGGGTAGCGACCGCAATGTTCACTTGAGAGAAAACCGTTGGACTGTAATCAAGTGAGATTGGACAGAGAGAACCCTGCCTTATTTTAAATTTCGAGGACGAAATTTTTGTAAGTTGGGTAGGTTGTAAACCCCCTGAATTTTTAAATTATTAAATCTTGGATTTTTTCCGATTTTCTGGAATTTTCTGGGAATTTTCTGTAATTAAAATCAAGGTTTTCAATTAATAAATAATTTTTAAATTGTTAATAAATAATATTAAAATATTATGAAAATAATATTTTTGGGTGTAAAATGAAAAATTGGACTTAGGGTAATTTTTCTGGATTTTTCTGGGCCTCAGACCTATTTTTAAATGCCTAAGAAAAACAATTTTCTAATTAATTAATTAATTAACTAATTATTATTATTATTATTATTATTATTATTATTATTATTATTATTATTATTATTATTATTATTATTATAATCGAGCCCACGGCCCATTGGGCCGGCCCGGCCCAGTCCCCTCCAGCCCGTTGCCTTAACGGGTCGGGTCGGGTCCGCCCAGACCCGACCCGCCACCGACCCATAGACCCGTTCCCAGCCCTCTCCCCCACGATCCGCTCCCCGCTCCGCTCCCGCCGGCCGCGCCGCCCGCCGCTCCGCCCGGCCAGCGCCACGCGCCCCCGCGCTAGCCGCCGCTACGCCCGGAGCCCCCTCGCCTCGCCACCCCTATTTAAACCCCCCCCCCCCGCGGTGGCCCTCCGCCGTGCCAAACTTCCCCGACCACCGCTTCCGCCTCGCCTCCTCCGGCGCCTCCCACCAGCTCCGCCACCCTCTTCGCCGGCGCCACCCTCCGCGAGACCCTGCGCCACCGCCCTCGACGACGAGCAGCAGCCGCGGTGGCCACAGCAGCAGCAGCAGCCTTTGGAGCCGCCCCCGTCGGCCTCCGGCGCCGCCCCGCCCGTCGACGCCTCCGCCCCGCCCCGGCGAACACCCCCGACTGCCTCCGGCTAGCCAGAGCCGCCTCAGCCTCCGGCCGGCCGCCGTAGTCCCGCAAACCCTAACCCTAAATCCCCTTTTCTTCGTGTCGTGTCCGACACGACACGGACACGTCTCGACCCCGATTTTCGGGTCTCCTTCAGGTGCGTGTATCTTTTGCCTCGTAGCTCCGTTTTCAATTCCGCAAATTGCGTTGTGAAGCCTGTATGACCCTCTCGGTGTCCGGACAAACTGTTCGGGGCATCGCGTCCTGTGGTGATCGCACATCGCGATCCAAAAATAGGAAAAACCAGACCCTGTTTCACCCCTGAACTGAGTCCGCCCCGCCAAACGGGACGACTTGGTCGCGTGCGGTCTTCACAGATACGTACGCATCGTCGATACGGAAGTGTGAGATTTCGTGGAAGCTGATTCGGGTGAGCGTGCACACCGGAATCAACGCGTATCCGCGGACATCGCCCCGTATCTGCCCTTTCTGCAATTTGCCCTAACTTCGTGTACACTCGTCAGATCGAGACGAAACTTGCGCCATCGGACTCGTAGCGATACGCTGGTCCTGTGGGTCAAGTTTGGTTCGATTCTGAGAACGTTGACGAAATCGCGTGTCGTGGGCCCCACAGGCCCCCGCTCGACGGGCGATTTTGTGTTCGACTCACCGGAATCCAAATCTGGAAGTTCCGTTGGGTTCATATCAGTGTTCCTGACCTGTTGACACTAAGTTTGGTGAATTTGGAGACCTTTGACCCGGACACGTTTTTCGGTGCAAAGCGGGCCCACCGGCGGACCCCGTTTTGACCCGAAACTGCCGTTTTTGCCCTTGTCTCCAAATCGGACCCAAGGACAGGCGTTTCTAGCTATTTGACATCTTCTGAGCGCGATGGTAATGTCTATTTCAGCTTTTGGACTCATCTCTGGACTTTTTCCCCGAAGAACCAAATCAATCAGATCCAAACAACAGACAAGTACCCGCACTTCAAGTTTAACCTTTATATTGTGATAAATAAATTCCCTGCTTTATTTGTACCATTGATGATTATATGTAGAGTTAGAACACTGGATTTCATGCCTTGAATAATGTATTTCGTGTCTTGCTTTTCATGTCGGGTGGGAGAATACTAGGAGGCATGTAGTTTACCCTTCCCCAGGTCCTGTTACTAGCTGTTGGTACGCGACTGTACCATCAGCCTTATACTTGATTGTTCCTAGTCACTAGTCGTCTATGACGGCCTTATTAGCCTTATAAACCCCTACATGCCAACTATGTATTCTAAATGCACAAGTTCGCGCACATAGTTCATGTCTTGTTGCAGTTCTTGTTGTCTCGTTACAGTTACTTTTCCTGTCACATTTTTCCTGTTTTACTCGTATTTCTGGTTTATAGCAATTAATCATACTTTACTTCTAGTCTTGTTTTATAGCATTATTTCTCAGTTAATTTCACTATTTACTTACGCATATTCTCAACATGATGCTTAGTCAGTTGTTATTTTCTACCTGTCACAAATATTTAGCTTAAATCTTGTTGTGCATTGTGTACTTTGCTCCTTTCCTGACTGGATCCGTTGTTTAGGCGATGACGAGAACCTTGCCCCTACCTACTATGGACCCTATGAGCCAGCAGGTGATACAGTTGCAGAGCCGGTTCCCACCCAGGAGACTACTCCTGTAGAGTAGTTAGCATTAGTTGTTTATTTCCTTTCATCTTAGTAATCGGGTTTGTCCCCGATATAATCTATGGTTCTGTAATAACTCTGGATTTGATTATCATATTCTGGTTATAAAATCTTAGCATTCTTTTCCTGCTATTTTTCCTTGCCTATTTAATTATTGTGAATGAGCTAGATTTATCACCTGTGATCATGTCCTAGACAGCGTACTACCGCCGACACTGCGGCGTAGGCTGGACGTACCCACGCACTCGTGCCCGAATTTTCGGGTGCGGATCATGACAGAAACCTACAGGCCTGAGCTTAGGAACTAGCCCTACAACAAATTCAAGGCCACCTAGAGCTACTATATCTCCTTCAGAACTTCTGAGGAAGAAAAATATGGGATTATGCTTCCTTTGTGATAAGAAATGGATCAAGGGACACAGATGTAAAGAGAAAAGACTCTTTATGCTTGTTGCAGATGAAGATAAAGAAGAGGCAGTGGATAAGGAAGAAGATAGGATTGAATTGGAAGGAGACAACTCATAGTCCTTTTCTATATCATTGCAAGCCTTGTCTGGCACCCTGCAAAATTCCACAATAAAGTTGACGGGTACAATTCAGAGTAAACCAGTTGTCATACTGATAGACTCTGGGTTTACTCATAGTTTCATTAACAAAAGGTTTAGTGAGAGGTTACAGCTTCCCAGTAGAGAGGAAGACTCATTTGTGGTCCTACTAGCTAATGGGGAGAAATTGCAAAGTAAAGGCCTATGCACAGGAGGCATTATCGATTGTCAGGGTAAAAAGCTCAAAGTAAATTTGCTCAAATTGCCCATAATAGGGTGTCAGATTGTCTTGGGGGCTAATTGGCTCAGAAAATTGGGTGAAATTACTTGGAACTTCAAGGAATTAATTATGAAGTATCACGAACATGGTAAACACAGTGTTTAAAAGGGCCTCATACAGATAGTACAAGCTTACTTGAACCTGCTACCAAAGAAATGAGGCAAAAATCACAATTCTATGTCATCCAGCTGTGTTCAACTGAGGTGAATATCACACCTACAGGTACTCCTTCATCCATAGCCAGGGGCGGAGGGACACTATGGGTGCTCTGGCTGTAGCCCAGTGCAAGGAAAAAAAAAAAAAAGCTAATAATTTTTTTTTTTTTATGTAAAGTGGTCAGTCTAGTGCAATGAAGTCAGCCCAGTGCAACTGTACAAAAAAATCCGACCGGATGTTCAAGTTAGCAAATAACAACTGTATGTTCAAAACAAAATTTTGAAGTGAGCAACTAGGGCCCGACCTCTCCAATCCAAGACTCCATCTCTATTTCTCTCTTTCCAGACTCCCTCTTCTCTCTTCAGTGTTCTCCAACACGGCAAAATCCCGTCGTCCCGACTTCCAGAATCTCGGCTGTAGGACAGCAGCGGGCCAGCTGGTGCTTACCCTTTCCAACCCGACCGCCAGGCTGCAGAGACGCAGCTCCTCCTGCTCTCGATCTCGGCTCTAGCCTCTCCCAATCTCCCTATTGACTCTTCACACTTCAGCTTCTTCATCTCCTTTGGACCTCTGGTAAAACCCTAACTAACCCCCAAGTTATTTTAAAATCATAGCCCTAATTTTTTGTTGTTTAATTGTTTTGATCTTAATTCATTTTTTTCTTGTGTATTGCTGTTAGTAGTTCCCATTAGTAGTTAGAATTCCATATTATGATAGTTATATGTCAATGTATGTTGCAAAGGTCCATTTCATTCCCATAATCAGATGGTATTCTTATATGCAATATCTTCTTTCTAATGTATGATTTTTACCCGCTTATGCTTTCCAGCATCTTACAAATATTTGTTCGTTTTAATAGATTGGAGACTCCATGTGTCAAACTTTTAAGCATCATATTGGTCATCTCTGTTGGGGTTCTTTTAACAGATATTTCCTTATATGACAACATCTAGTTTGTGTTTAAAAATTTCTTATTGTAAAAATATTTGTGTTGCTTGATAGTGTAATATGTCTAAGAATTTAGATCTACACTAATTGTATGGTCTGGATTTCAAATTTTTTTTTTAATTGTGCCTGCTAATTAAAGAGTTCTTTGTTGCATATCAAGTCTCTATAAGTCATAATAAGTCTCAAATTTCTCTAGAGCTAATACAGATTTAGAAAATAAAAAATGCGCTAACCAGCACTTTTGTTATTAAAAGTTTTTCTACGTGTCTATGACACTTGATGCACCCCTAACTGGTTCAAGAAAATTAACATGTGTGGTTATGAGATGGTTCAATAAAAGATTATCAGTCAAACTAGCAAGTTGTTTCTAAGTGGAGCACCCTTTCTTAAGTTTATTGTCTATGATAGATTTCGAATCATCAAATTTATAAAGGAAACTTTGTCAAATTTTTGACATAAATTTTAGAACCTTAAGTAACTATTAGCTAGCCCACCCTATTACGAAATCATGTCTCCGCCCCTGTCCATAGCTCCTCTTTTATACAAGTACAGACAATTGTTTGAAGAACCAAAAGGATTACCTCCAAAAGGGGATTTTGATCATAGAATTCCCTTGGTGCCTGGAGCCTTACCAGTGTGTCAAAGACCATACAGACACCCTTATGTACATAAAAATGAGAGAGAGAAACAGGTCAAGGAAATGTTGGACAGTGGGATCATTAGGCCAAGTACCAGTTCTTACTCATCACCTGTCATTTTGGTTAAAAAATTAGATGGGTCATGGAGGATATGCATAGACCATAGAGCACTAAATCAAAGTCCCAATTCCCTTCATAGATGAGTTATTTGATGAGCTTCATGGTGCCAAATAATTTTCAAAACTGGATTTAAGGGCGGGGTATCACCAAGTTAGGGTGGTTGAAGAAGACATAAACAAAACAACCATTAGAACTCATGAGGGGCATTATGAATTTCTTGTAATGCCTTTTTGACTCACAAATGTTCCCTCAGCCTTCCAAGTTAAAATGAATACACTGTTCAAAGACTATATGAGGAAGTTTGTTCTCATATTTTTTGATGACATCCTAGTTTATAGCCTTACTCTAGAAGACCACATGTTACACCTGGAACAGGTATTCTGTAGGTTGGCAGAACACAATTTGAAAATTAAAGAGAGTAAGTGCCAATTTGCCCTAGAAAAAGTGGGGAATTTGGGACATGTTATTTCCCAAGAGGGAGGGCAAGTTGATACTGATAAAATAGCAGCAGTGGTGTAGTGGCCTGTGCCAAAAACATTGAAAAAACTGAGGGTTTTTTTAGGCCTCACTGGCCACTACAAGAGGTTTATCCAAGGCTATGTATCCATAACTGGACCCTTAACTGATTTAATTATAAAGAACTTCTTCTACTGGAATGACAAAGCTAAGGTAGCCTTTGAACAGTTGAAGAATGCTCTTACAAGACCCCAGTCCTTAGCATGCCCAATTTTTTAGAGGTATTTGTGCTGGAGTGTGATGCATCAGGGGAGGTCATAGGTGCTGTTCTGATGCAGAGAGAGAAACCTATAGCTTTCTTAAGACAAGGTTTAAAAGGAAGAACAAAATTTTATCCACACATGAGAAAAAGTTGTTGTCTTGGCCATAAAAAAGTGGAACCAATATTTGTGGGGAAGGGAATTCATCATAAGGATTGACCATAAACCCCCCAAGTATTGCTAGAGCAAAAGATATGCACAGAAGCTGAAAACAGATTGGTTATAAAATTGCATGGGTTTAGTTGCAAAGTGGAGTACAAAAACGGAAAGGATAATGGAGCAGCAGACAGTCTTTCCAGGAAGAACACTGCATCCTTACATGTTATCTCCAGGGTTCAAACTGATTGGTTGCAGCAGTTACAACATCAAATGAGAGGGTCACAGTACAACAAAGAATAATTAAACAAATGGGAACAACGGTTGTTAGATCCTAACAAGTACTCACTAAGGGGAGAACTTTATTACAAAGACAGGTTGCTCTTAGACCCTAAATCTAAATTTGTCACCACCATGTTGAAGGTGTTGGTGTTTTCCACTTGGCTTTGGGAGTTTTTAGTCCCACATTGAAAAACCACCAACGTGTATATCTCAACATATAGCTATGCTTAGTATTGGTATATGCACATGAGATGGAGGTCCGTGTGGGTTGACTTTTCCTATAGGGATAAGTGTGAACTCCATTATGACAATCTTTGTTTTGTCACCACCTTTGGGAAGTTTCCCTTAAAACTAAGTACCGCAGGGACTTAGCGACTCGGACTCGGACTTGTGCTCAAGGGCGCAAAGTGGCACTTTGTTGGCGGACTTAGCTCGTCGCATGGCTCTCATGCACTCTTTTCTTGCGCGAGTTGCATGCACGGTTGCTAGCTCGGGCGCATGCTGCCTGGCACTCTTGGTGCCCATGCGACCAGGAGCATGCGGCCCGTGTCCATGCGGTCAGGGCCTTGCGGCCTGGTCGACATGAGGCAAGGTGCTATGTGGAGAGTCTGATGTGGAGGAGACATGGCCTCACTTCGGCGTTTGGCGGTGCTGTCTGCCTCGTGCAGTACAGCATGCCAGGCGGCGCGAGCTGCTGCTTTCGGCGTTTAGCGGCACTGTCTGCCTCGTGCAGTGCAGCGTGACTTGCGGCGCCGGCGGCTCTGACACCGAAAATAGGGGATCTGGTCGGTCAGAGCGTATGCGGCCTGGAGTTTCCTAAGGCCGCATAGGTGTTGTTTTTCTCTATATATAGAGGACCTCCTCTTTCATTTGAGAGGGTGAATACAAATGGAAAAACCGAGTATACCAGATCATATGCGGCCCAGAGTGTCCCCCTCTCACATGGTGCTTTTTGAGTTTTTTCGAAGGTGACTTTGAGCGTGACTTTGAGCGTTCCAGAAGTTCTTTTATGAACTTGGTGGTTTCTGGGGGCAGATCGTCTGTACGACGAATCTTGCTTTGAGTAATGGTGGTTTTGACCACCCCAACAAGGAGCTTTTCTTCAGCTTTTTTCTTTGCTTCGTTCTTTCTCATTGTAGCATCTACGAACCTAAAAAGAAGAACATTTTACTTGTTGCTTGTTGTATTCTTTATTTTTTTCGAAGTCAGTTTGTAACCTGTTCTTGGTTCGTGCTTCGTTGGAATTAAAAAATATTAGATGATAAACTATTGTGTGAATCTCTGATCTCGACGACACTTAGGTTCCAGTAGAGAGCGGACCTTCGGGTCTCACTAGTAGCTCTTCTATGGCACTCGTTCTAGCATCTTTGATCCATCTCGGGACTAACAATCTCAAAGCAAGATCCGAAGAAAGAGGTAGAACATCCGATCAAATCTTTTCGGCAACAAGTTTCACAAACTTGAGAAGATTGATGGGATACACTTCGAACATTTGGATAAAAAAAGGAGTCATTTGTCAAATGTTGAACATGAGTTGTCAGAACCTACCATTTTCCAGGATAGAGGAGTTAGCGTTTGAAGGACGCGCATTCCAGTTGGAAGAAAGATTATAAGTTGACCAAGGATTGCAAAGTATGCGCATAACGAGACTAAGCGCATGAAAGTTCTTGGCGGTTGGCAAGACTTGGCCGCATGGCAGTCTCTGGCCGGATAAGTGACTTATGCGATGGACGTCTCTGCGCATGGCAGAGCTGGCCGCAGAGTGGTTTATGCGCATGCAGGATGCATAGAGGCTTATGCGCATGGCATAACTTGATGCATGGCTGGAATTGGAGCCTGAAAGCAGAACCAATTCGAACCAATATAGCAAGGTATAGCTAAAACTTGGTTCCTTTGATCCTATGATTACGCAGGTTGAGTAATCAAGCGTGGTTACTTACTGGTGGGTAGACACTGGTGGATACGGCCATGCATGCTCTGTGAAAGAGCTGTTCACCAAGGAAGAGCACTATCTAAAGAAGGAGGTCTCTATGGCGAACAAGTGTCAAACAGGGAATCTAGGGATCAGAATTATAATTCTGGACTTCCAACTTGAGGAAGGGATTGCTCTTATTTGAGTTGTGTCACATCTAACTAAGACATATCTTTTTCAACAAAGATTTCTACTTCAGGAATATCTCCAAGATGTGGGGGTAAGGAGGTGAAGAGACGTGATGGCTATGTTCAGACATAGGCAGTCAGAAAGTTGTTTAGATGGATGACTACAAGTACAGATCCTATGGAGTTGCTGCGCTCAGATATCTGTGACTTCTATTCCTTACAAAGGGCCAGGTGAAGTTTATCACTTCTTTCTTTGACGATTTCTTAAAAAATGCGTTCGCGTATCTTCTCATAATCGAAGGATGAAGCTTTCGAGAACCTCAGGGACTGCAAGTTTGGAGCTGAGCGTCATATCGGTCCATAACTCAATAGACTTAGAAGTTTCCTATATGAATAACATCATTCTTTGGATTCGCATCGTTCAACTTAGAACATGGAATTGACTATGGAACATGCATCGTTCTTTGGATTCACATCGTTCAGCTTAGAACATGGAATTGACTATGAAACATATATCGTTCTTTAGATTCACATCTTTCAGCTTAGAACATAGAATTGACTATGGAATGAAATCTTTGTACTCTCCCAATCCATTGATAGTGCAGATAGGCGGGAGGAGCAATTAACAGTAATGATGACTTCTATATTATTGTTCAAAGGGCCTTCCAGATTGTCTGTGGGAGAAGCTTGCACTTACGGTCATGTCCTCAGTACTGTTCGTCACTTCTGATGTAATTTTGGTTCAAAGTTAGATTCACATGAATATCGTTCGATTGTGGGGTTTTTTCAGAGGACCATATCAGCCAGAGTTATTGGCACTTTTGTAGAAGAAGATATAGTCCAAGAAGGAGTTGTCTTTTAAGAGACAACATTTGAACCAAAAACTTACCTATCATCGAAGAGCAGACAGCTAGAAGAGTCAGGAGGTCGAAGGACCAAAGATGATCTTATCACCTATCATATGGAGATCGTGCCACTTCCCAATGATGAGACGATAAAGGCCAGAGACTTAGTCTGCTAAGAGGAGGCAGTCCAAGGAGAGATTGACCCCATATCAACACTTGAATGTTGATCAATCTGCCTGAAGGAGCTAAACCTTTCAGATGCTTATATATCTTCACTAGAAGTATATGGATAGAGATATAAGCCATCTCTTGAGGAAAAGCTTGTAGATGTCTAAGATACATACACTGAGACCAGGTCAGCACATGGCCTTTAACGTGCGACCGGATGGCACAGTTGAGGTCATTGTGTGAGTGGAAAGAATAGCAGCTA
Source organism: Iris macrosiphon (assembly GCA_036927795.1). Classification (NCBI taxonomy): domain Eukaryota; kingdom Viridiplantae; phylum Streptophyta; class Magnoliopsida; order Asparagales; family Iridaceae; genus Iris; species Iris macrosiphon. The sequence goes on along the minus strand of JAYESA010000002.1, from coordinate 154,184,735 downwards.
TGGTGCAGAATTTAAGGCCTAGTCCATTCTTGTATCGTACCGTTGTTTGATCCATGCAGAAAGATTCAAGTCATCAGTGACATCTATCCTAATGCATGATTGTAGTCACTGTGAGGAACTCTCAACCATATATTATGATATATATGGAGGATTGTTGGTATTTTTCCATTTAACTTTGGGAGTTTTTAGTCCCACATTAGAAAACCGCCAATGTGTATATCTCAATATACGGCTATGCTTAGTATTGGTAATTGCATATGGAGTGGAGGCCCGTGTGCGTTGACTTTTTCTAGAGGGATTAAGTGTAAACTCCATTATAACAATCTTTGTTTTGTCACCACCTTTAGGAAGTTTCTCTTAGGAGCTAAGCCCCGTAGGGGCTTAGCGACTCTGACTCAGACTCAGACTCGGGCTAGTGCTCAAGGGCACAAAGTGGCCCTTTGTTGGTACATTTTGCACTTAGCACGTCAGCATCGTCGTATGGCGCTCAAGCGCTCTTTTCTTGTGCGAGTTGCATGCACGGTTGCTAGCTCTAGCGCATACGGCCTGGGACTTTGCGTCCAGGCACTATGCGACTAGGTGCGCATGCAGCTCGATGCCCAAGCGTCTCAGTCAACATGCATCTCGGTGCGCATGCGGCTCGGTGCCCATGCGGCCAGGAGCACATTCGGCCCGGTGCCCATGCGGCCTGTATCCATGCGGCCTGTGCCCATACGGCCAGGTCGACATGAGGTAAAGTTCTATGTGAAGAGTTTGACGTGGAGAGTACATGGCCTACTTTTGGTGTTTGGTGGCACTATCTGCCTCGACTAGTACAGCGTGTCAGGCGGCACGATCGGTTGCTTTCGGCGTTTGGCAGCACTATCGGCCTCGTGCAGTGCAGCGTGACTTGCGACGCCGACGACTCTGACACCCGAATTTGGACGATTTGGTCGGTCAGCGCGTATGCGGCCTGGAGTTTCCTCAGGCCACATAGGTGTCTCTTTATATAGAGGACCTTCCCTTTCATTTAAGAGGAGAATATTGATAGAAAAATTGAGTATACCAGATCATAGGCAGCCCAGAGTGTCCCCCTCTCACATGGTGCTTTCCGAGTTTTTTCAAAGGTGACTTTGAGTATTCCAGAAGTTCTTTTATGAACTTGCTGGTTCCTAGGGGCAGATCATCTGGACGACGAATCTTGCTTTGTGCAATAGTAGTTTTGACCACCCCAGCAAGAAGCTTTTCTTCAGCTTTTTCTTTTGATTCTTTCTTTCTCATTGTAGCGTCTGCGAACGTAAAGAGAAGAACATTTTACTTGTTTCTTGTTGTAATTTTTAGTTTTCTCGAAGTCAGTTTGTAACTTGTTCTTGGTTCGTGCTTCATCAGAATCAAGAAATATAAGATGATGAACTCTTGTGTGAATCTCTGATCTCGACGACACTTAGGTTCCCGTAGAGAGCGGACCTTCGGGTCTCGCTAGTAGCTCTGCTATGGCACGCATTCTACCATCTTTGATCCGTCTTGGGACTAACAGAAGGAGCATCATGATCACCTATAGGCAGGTCATTCTGGAGTCTCTAAAGTACTACACAAGTTGAAGAAGAGTTGCTACTGGAAGGGGTTGAAGACTGCAGTCATGAATTATGTAAGAGCCTGTGAGGTTTACCAATAAAATAAGTATTAAAATACATCTCCAGATGGGTTATTGCAGCCTCTACCTGTGCCAAATAGGATATGGGAAGAGATATCCCTAGATTTTATAGAGGAGTTGTCTAACAGTCATCATAAAACTATAATAATGGTTGTGGTTGATAGGATAACCAAGTATGTAGTGCCTCGTTCCTCCTGTTCGGGGATCGCGGGTAAGAAATCCTTGGTATCGTTCAATCGGGACAGATTGAATCAAGATCCTTTCCTCGTTATGGATTGGTTTTTTCATAATCAAGTCCCACATTCAGTGGATCGTTCCTCAAGAAAGGACTCTGCAGCAAAGTCTTGAGGGATCTTTCCGTTGCGCTTGTTTCCTTGCCCATTTTCGATGCCGCTTGGTTGCTTTTTTGTTGGTTTTATGACTTGCATTTTCTTGAACAGTTTTGATAGATTTCATTGTCTTCGTTCATTGAACTTCGTATTTCGTATCATACTCTGGGAGACTGAGGTAGCAGATATTGATCATATGTTGGTGCGTTCACGCGATCGTATAGGCGACGTACGAGCGGCGTCTTGAAGATCTCCCCTTTCTCTTTCCTGATTCACCAACTTGTGAGTTGTCTTACTTTCGATTAGCTCCCTTCATTTAAGTCTTCACTCTTAACAATCTGACTCGTTTGTGCGTTTCGACTATCGATACCATAATGATAATAACAGAGTCAAGATAATAAGCAGTAAACTTGGAAATACTTGATGCTTGTCGCACAAAATTACTGAACGATCAAATTATTGCGTGCTTGTCTGCTATTTATGTAACTCTTTTATGTTTTAGTTATAGCTAGAACTTATTCATCTATAATTATGCAATGAGTAGTATATAGTTTGTAATGTGATCACTTGAGCAGATAGACTATGCCATCGCACTGTGCTAAAGTAGCTTTGTTCATTATGATGTCTTAAAATGCTTGGTATAATAACTTAGTATTAAGAAGTTTTATGGTCACGGATAACTTGTGCACAAGGTTTTAGGCTCTGGGAACGATCATCGGGGCACTGGGACCGATTCAACCCAGACAAAACTCGGATAGCATGGGTGATTCGGGAACTTATAGCGGGGCTCGCTGCCCGTGCTGTAAGGATCGTCGTCTAACCCCGCTACGATCTAATATGGCTTGTGGTGCCAGTGACCCAGAATGTATATTTAAACTGTGCAGCTAACTTATGTCTTCGTGGCAGAGAAGGTCATGGTAAGTTGTGCAGGTGATTTAGACGGCGCAGGTAAAGTCACCAAACGGTGGCATATTTATTTCAGTTATTCTATAACTATTGCACATTGTAACTTGAACTAAGGAAAAATAGAAAGACCATAATAATAACTTTTATGCTTCATCACTTGAAAATGTATCATCACTATGTATCGATTTGGTGTGTTGGGTTAGCTCGCCCTCACCGGTACTTTTTAAAGTACTGACCCTCGTTGCAACAGGTTCCCCGAGCCAAGGCGACACGGGGGAGGAGCTGAAGCTTCTTCCCCCAACTAGTCCACTACTTGGCGCACTCCGTTCGTGCCTATTGAAGCTTGTACAAATTATTTGGAGCTCGTGTATATATATTATGCAGCTCTGAGGCAAGGCAATAGCTTTGCCTGAAGGTTTCTATTATATTTTAAAGTTCTAGTTTGGAATGTAATGTATAGAACGGCTATCTCATTTTGAGGCCATGTTGTAAGCTCGCGCGGCACCCCTTTTCTTATGAGTCAAGAGTTCGTAACAAAGATGTACATTATCAATAAAGATAACTTTTTTTGTTCAATGTGTGTGCTTTAGTTTTCGTAATCTATTGTTGTGTTTATATATAAATATATTATTATGCTAGGCCTTGTGCGAGCACGTCCTACGCTTGCACGATATTATGCTCAAGGGACGAATAACGATTCTGTGGAATCAGGTGTGACATATTGGTATCAAAGCATGGCTGCAGATCTTTTGGCCTCGTGTCAAGAAAAGTTTTTATAAAATGATCATGTCCCTCCCAGTTGAACTCTTGAAATCGTTTGGCCAAAATAAGATGCATTCCATACAGTGAGTCCGTAATACTCTATGAGACTGATGGAAGTTCTTTATTTTTTAAGGAATGGCTCAAACGCAAGGAATAACACAAGTAGAAGCGCAAGTGCAAGCAAGTAATACGAGCACTTCAGCAAGCTCCAAGAGCCAACGACCTGCGCCCCCTGTCGATCCAATTGAACGGATTTGAGGCACAACAACAGAGGGACGAGGCTCAATTCGAACGAGCCGAGAAGCGATGGGTAAAGCGTAAAGCCAAACTAGAACAACAAATTGAAGCCCACTTCCAGGTCCAGCAGAAACAAATGGACACTATGCAGCAGATAGTACAGACCTTGGCGTCAAATCATTCAACACCTCAACCGTACCACCTATGCGACCAGTAGTCGAAGCTGAAGTGCCCTAGACCTCTGAGGAAAGGGATGCTACCACCCTTCCGTCTAAGGAGAAGGAAACTACATTCATGTCATACCCCAGAACCAGAATACTGGAGAGCGGGGGCGGACAAAGCCAGCTACGTATACCAGAGTACTTTATACCCCGAGATACGGTCACGACTGTCTAGACAAGTGAGGGTTTACTCTACAATCCAATAGGCATTTCTGGGTCAAGAGTCCTAGTTGTCTTAATCTCAAGGAAGCGATAAGTTACAAGAACTATAATCATCAAACATATAATAGTAAGACGTCCCAAACTATACATACATAGATGATCATGAAGCTAGTTACCAAAATAAAGAACTAGCAGAATATAATATTACATGATCATCTCTAGTTATAGTCTAGAATATGCATTATATGTAGGCCTACATGCTAGAATATCAAGTATCAAACATGAGCTAAACACGTGCTCGGTGGCTAAAGGCCTCAAAAGTATAAGTACAAGATCAGGTGGGTGATGAAGAAGAAACCCACTCAAGTCCTCGGGTGTTCCTCGTATTTACCATATGGAGGCGAGATGTACGAAAGATCCTGTGGTATTGCTCCAAAATTTGGATATTGTCATGCCCCAGGTACAAAATACCGAGGGACCAGACACATGGCAATGGCCAGCAGCACACACCGATGGACAACCCAATTTAATGGATCCATCAGGGCGTACTTAAGCTGTAATACAACAATAAAGAGGTCCAATGATACAAGTCACAGTCTATTCTAATCTCATCCACAACAGATAATCACAGATCAAAGGCCAGAATAATGTAAATAAAAATAAACTAACATATATCAATAAAAGTGTCCCGGAGAACAATCCGAGAACAAGTCTGATACATCAATGCAATAGACTGGAAATAAAGTAAATAGAAACAGAAATAAATGAGTATCTCAAGCCAATACTCAGGAGAAGTCCTCTGGTACAATCTAGTCCTCTGATCCTGGTTCTGCTCTAATGTAGGAACCTGCTTCTGCTAATGCTAATGCTCTGGTCCCGTATACCTCGGGATAGATCTCGTCAGCTAATCCTGGGGACATAATCCGGATCCAGGTCCTCAGGGGACATAGCAAGGTACAAAATAACTCAAGACAAAATAAATACAGTGAAATAGTCAATGAAATAAACAGGGTAAATATGTAACCATCTATGTGAAATGCAAGATGAGAGCAGCACTATAACTCAGGCTGAGATCACTACAAGCTCTGTGTCGGGGAGCCGGTAGCAGTAATAACTATGTATTTTACTATGTAGTTTACTATGTATTATATGTATAAAATAAGCCTGTAGCCTGTGTGTCTCTCCCTACCCCATGTAATCACACGTCTCATGTCCATGATGCCTCATGTCCATGTCACGCACGATCATATCTAATACAATAAGTCATCTAATGTCTATGAATATAATGTCTATGTCATAAAACCTGTATCCTACACAGAATCACCATGAATATCTCAGGAAGATTCTGTCTCATGAATAGTGTCAAGTGTCTTGGGTTATATGTACTTGATAAGACAAGTACGAGAATGTAAAGTGGTCACGATATCCATGTCTAGGTGACGTACACAACTCCGCGTACGGTATTGGCACCCGACTATTAATCGGACGCTAAGTAAGTCACACGGTCCTAGGTCAAGCATGTACAACAATATAAATAAATCAAGAAAATATGTAACAAGAACTGCAATGTAGGCAAGGTACACTTGCCTTGGGTTTGAATACCAACAGTTGTCCCTGTATCAGTGGATCCTGCAAGTACTCCTCTAAAAGCTGTAATAAACATCACCAACAGTCTCAGAAAATATCAAATAGCTAGAAATGCCTGTCCTTGAGTCCAATTTGGACACAGGGCCAAAAATCACAGTTTCGGGCCAAAGCGGGGTCCACATGTGGGCCGCTTCGCACCAAAAAATGTGTCAGGGTCAAAGGTCTCCAAATTTGTCAAACTTAGTGTCAACAAGTTCAGAACGATGATATGAACTCAACATAACTTCCAGAATTGGATTCCGATGAGCCGATCACAAAATCGCCCGTCAAGTGGAGCCGCGGGGCCCACGATACGCGATTTTGTCAACGTTCTCAGAATCGAATCAAACTTGGGTCACAGGACCAGCGTATTGCTACGAGTCCGATGGCGTAAGTTTCGTTTCAATCCGACGTGTGTACACAAAGTTACAACGTGTTCCAGAACAGGCGGATACGGGGCGTTGTCGGCGGATACGCGTTGATTCCGGTGTGCACGCACATCCAAATCAACTTCTGCGAAATCCTGCACGTCCGTATCGACGGCGCGCACGTTTCGGTGAAGACCGCGCGCGACCAAGTCGTCCCGTTTGGCGGGGCGCACTCAGTTCCGGGGTGAAACGGGGTGTTGGTTTTCTTGTTTTTGGATCGTGGTTAGCGATCGCCACAGGACGCGATGCACCGAGCGGGTTGCACAAATATCGAGGGGGTTACACAGTCTACGCGACAGAACTGGTGGAACGGAAAATGGAACAACGAGGAGAGATAACGGGTTACCTGAACAGGGCTTCGTGGAACGAGAATTTCTCGTGTCCGGGTACTGTTTTGTGTCCTGTCTCGAGTCGGACGTGTCCGGGTCACTTGGATGCTGCTGTGTCCGGGTCGGCCGTGTCCGGGGCTAGGGCAGCGGGTCGTGGCCGAGCTCGGAGAGGGCGGCCGGCGTAGGGTTTCGCTGAGGGTCGACGAGGCGAGCGGAGGTGGTCGAGGCTGAGATGTTGGGGTGGTGGTGTTCGTCGAGGGCGGAGCGGGGAGTTCTGGACGGTGGAGCTCGTCGGGGCCGAGGGCTTTGGGGAGGCTGTGGGTGGAGCGGAGGCGGAGGAAGAGGGATGGTCGAGGGTCGACGCCGGTGGAGTCGGGGTGAGGTGGTGATGGTCGAGGCGGAGGGAGAGGGACGGTGTTCGTCGAGGGGATGGTCGAGCGGGGTGCTCGGTGCAGCGGCGGAGAGGGAGATGGCGAGATGGGGGTGCTGCGGGTCGACGACTGAGGGAGACGAGGGTTAGGGTTCAAGCTAGGAAGCGGCGCTGCGGGCGGCGGAGAGAGGTCTGGAGGAAGGAGGCGGCAGGTCTGCATTAGGGTTTCGGCCGGCTGGGCTCGATTATCGAGGGACTTTAAGGAGGCTGGAACAGTGTTTCCGGATAGAATTTGGGAATTAGGGTTTCGGTTAGGGTTTCGGGTCCGGGTCGGGTTCGATTCGGATCCGACCCGACCCGACCCGTTAAGGCTGGGTTTGGTTTGATTCGGTCTAACACGGTTTGGGTCGGTTTGGATTGGTTTATTTCAAAATAAACCGGGTTCAGTCAGGGTTTAATTAGGTTTAAAAATACATTGGTTTTTAGGGCTTTAAAAATGCTTCCGGGGTCCAATAAATTCCCGAAAAATTACCCTATGTCTAATTTCTTATTTTACACCATAAAAATATTATTTTCATAATATTTTAATATTAATTAACATCATTTAAAAATCATTTAAATTCAAAACACCTTAGTTTTAATTACAGAAAAATCCCAGAAAATTCCAAAAAATTATAAAAAATCCAAATTTAAAAATTGCTGAAAAATCAGGGAGTTTACAATCTACCCCCTTAAGAGGATTGCGTCCTCGCAATCAAAGAATAACCGGTCAACAGAGATGACACGGTTTGTAAACATTTGTTCGAAGCACATCACGATCAAGGAGAGTCAAGGTTGAGAGTGTAAGAATAACACATAGGAAAAATCATTTCCCTAAGCATTAAAAGTTATGTAATTTCCCGGATGAAGGAAATCTAGAAGACTACAGTTTAGAAAAACTAGGTTATCATTTATAACATACTAGGTTATTAATTATTAGCAAGTTCAAAATTACGAGGTTAAGACTGAGGTCACGAACCAACAGGCATAAACTAAAGCAAATCTAGAAGCAGATAACTATAAAAACTTACGCGCATTAGGTACTCCATGAATCTGTGCGTCCTTCAAAGTCATCGCAAAAGCTTATTCGTGTCCTCGCGGTGGATTCCTCTGCTGCTGCTGGGCCTGCTGGAAGAGTGCTGCTTGTGGTGCCAAGGGTGGCCTTGGTTGATACCCTCCTGGTGCTGATAGGGCTTGTCTGTTTAATATTAGTTCTCCATCTCGATGTTGAGGACAATCCTTGGCTAAGTGTTGATTGGTTCCGCAAATCAAGCATAATCCTAACTTACGTCTGCAGTCCCTCTCAATATGGCCTACCTTGCCACAGTATTGACATGTAGGTAGTATCTGCGGAGAGGCTCTGGGTGGCTGGTGCATGTGAGGTCTCTTTGCAGCTTCTTCTTGTGGTGCTCTGGCTGGTGCTGATGCGGAAGATCGTTTCAGACTGGTCTCTCTCCTGGTGACGCGTTCCATGCGTTGAGCTGCAACAAGAACGTCCGAGTAAGAGGTAGGTACGATGGATCCGATGAGTCTCTGTAGCTTGAAGTTTAGTCCGTCGAAGAACTTCTCGGCCTTCTCTTCTTCTGTTGGAATCAAGGTAGGGGCGAAGCGACTCAGACGAATAAATTCTGCGTTGTACTCTTACACTGTCATACTGTCCTGAGTGAGGCGATTGAACTTGTCCCAAAGTTCTGATCGAGCGATAGCCAGAATGTACATCTCCAGAAAGAGTCTGGAAAACTCTTCCCAAGTGACTCGGTCTGGTCCGAGCCGTGTTTCCTCAGATAGCCACCAGTGATAAGCATTGTCCGTCAACTGCATTCTAACGGCAATCATCCAACGTTCTCTTGGAAGCTCAGCTGCTTCCAACTGGTATTGTGTGTTGGTGAGCCACTCATGAACTTCTGTGGGCTCCTCCTTGCCAGAAAAGGTACGGGGCTTCAGCTGCCGGAAATCGGTGATAGAGCCCGTCGTTGGCCGTCGTGCTGGTAGATTCGCCTGCTCCAGTTCGAGTGCTAGGCTGTGACGTAGAGCCTCGTGCTGAATCTGCTGTTGAGCTTGCATCATTGCGTAGATCATTTGAAATATCTGTTGCCCGTCCATAGCTTGCCCTTGTGGGAATACAGCCATTGGTGGTGTGAGCTGCGGTGGAGGTGGAATGTCGTCTTGCCGACCTCTTGAGGTATCTTGACTGTTTTGTTGTTCTAGTTGACCTCTACCAACTGGTATCACTTCATCGTCATAGGTGTCATTTGCAACTTGTGGTGTTCCTGCGGGAGTCTCATCGCGTACTTGTGGATTCATTGCTCTGTATCAAAAATAAACTATAAGAGGCGCACAGGAATCAAGGCAAGATGCAAGTCAAGAAATTAATTTGAATCCGATATAGATATCAAGAACGTTTCAAGCAAGTGGATGAGATCCTAAAAACTTATCCAATTCTTATTGCAGGCTTGCTCGGTCCCTAAGTTGAAACCGAAGCAATTTAGTCATTGACCTGCATGGGCCACCACAAAAACCATGTCACGCCCCAGTCCCAAAATACCGAGGGACCAGACACGTGGCAATGGCCAGCAGCACACATCGATGGATAACCCAATTTAATGGATCCATCAGGGCGTACTTAAGCTGTAATACAACAATAAAGAGGTCCAATGATACAAGTCACAGTCTATTCGAATCTCATCCACAACAGATAATCACAGATCAAATGCCAGAATAATGCAAATAAAAATAAACTAACATATATCAATAAAAGTGTCTCGGAGAACAATCCGAGAACAAGTCTGATACATCAATGCAATAGACTGGAAATAAAGTAAATAGAAACAGAAATAAATGAGTATCTCAAGCCAATACTCAGGAGAAGTTCTCTGGTACAATCTCGTCCTCTGATCCTGGTTCTGCTCCAATGTAGGCATCTACTTCTGCTAATGCTAATGTTAATGCTCCGGTCCCGTATACCTCGGGATAGATCTCGTCAGCTAATCCTGGGACATAATCCGGATCCAGGTCTTCAGGGGACATGGCAAGGTACAAAATAACTCAAGCCAAAATAAATGCAGTGAAATAGTCAATGAAATAAACAGGGTAAATATGTAACCATTTATGTGAAATGCAAGATGAGAGCAGCACTATAACTCAGGCTGAGACCACTACAAGCTCTGTGTCGGGGAGCCGGTAGCAGTTATAACTATGTATTTTACTATGTAGTTTACTATGTATTATATGTATAAAATTAGCCTGTAGCCTGTGTGTCTCTCCCCACCCCATGTAATCACACGTCTCATGTCCACGATGCCTCATGTCCATGTCACGCACGATCATATCTAATGCAATAAGTCATCTAATGTCTATGAATATAATGTCTATGTCATCAAACCTGTATCCTACACAGAATCACCATGAATATCTCAGGAAGATTCTGTCTCATGAATAGTTTCAAGTGTCTTGGGTTATATTTACTTGATAAGACAAGTACGAGAATATAAAGGGGTCACGATATCCATGTCTAGGTGACGTACACAACTCCGCGTACGGTATTGGCACCCGACTATTAATCAGATGCTAAGTAAGTCACACGGTCCTAGGTCAAGCATGTACAACAATATAAATAAATCAAGAAAATATATAACAAGAACTGCAATGTAGGCAAGGTACACTTGCCTTGGGTTTGAATACCAACAGCTGTCCCTGTATCAGTGGATCCTGCAAGTACTTATCCAAAATTTGTAATAAACATCACCAACAGTCTTAGAAAATATCAAATAGCTAGAAACGCCTGTCCTTGAGTCCAATTTGAACACAGGGCCAAAAATCACAGTTTTGGGCCAAAGCGGGGTCCACATGTGGGCCGCTTCGCACCGAAAAATATGTCAGGGTCAAAGGTCTCCAAATTCGTCAAACTTAGTGTCAACAAGTCCAGAACAATGATACAAACCCAACAGAACTTCCAGAATTGGATTCCGATGAGCCGATCACAAAATCGCCCGTCAAGTGGAGCCGCGGGGCCCACGATATGCGATTTTGTCAACGTTCTTAGAATTAAACCAAACTTGGGTCACAGGACCAGCGTATTGCTACGAGTCCGATGGCGCAAGTTTTGTTTCAATCCGACGTGTGTACACAAAGTTACAACGTGTTCCAGAACAGGCGGATACGGGGCGTAGTCGGCGGATACGCGTTGATTCCGGTGTGCATGCACATCCAAATCAACTTATGCAAAATCATGCACGTCCGTATCGACGGCGCACACGTTTTGGTGAAGGCCGCGCAAGACCAAGTCATCCCGTTTGGCGGGGCGCACTCAGTTCCGGGATAAAATGGGGTGTTGGTTTTCCTGTTTTTGGATCGCGGTTCGCGATCGCCATAGGACGCAACGCACCGAGCGGGTTGCACGGGCATCGAGGGGGTTACACAGTCTACGCGACACAACTGACGGAACGGAAAATGGAACAACAAGGAGAGAGAACGGGTTACCTGAACAAGGCTTTGTGGAACGAGAATTTCTCGTGTCCGGGTACTGTTTTGTGTCCTGTCTCGAGTCGGCCGTGTCCGGGTCACTTGGATGCTGCTGTGTCCAGGTCGGCCGTATCCGGGGCTAAGGCAGCGGGTCGTGGCCGAGCTGGGAGAGGGCGGCCGGCCTAGGGTTTCGCTGAGGGTCGACGAGGCGAGCGGAGGTGGTCGAGGCTGAGGAGTTGGGGGGGTGGTGTTCGTCGAGGGCGGAGCGGGGTATTCTGGACGGTGGAGCTCGTCGGGGCCGAGGGCCTTGGGGAGGCTGTGGGTGGAGCGAAGTCGGAGGTAGAGGGATGGTCGAGGGTCGACGCCGGTGGAGTCGGGGTGAGGTGGTGATGGTCGAAGCGGAGGGAGAGGGACGGTGTTCGTCGAGGGGATGGTCGAGCGGGGTGCTCGGTGCAGCAGCGGAGAGGGAGATGGCGAGATGGGGGTGCTGCGGGTCGACGACTGAGGGAGACGAGGGTTAGGGTTCAGGCTAGGGAGCGGCACTGCGGGCGGCCGAGAGAGGTCTGGAGGAAGGAGGCGGCGGGTCTGCGTTTGGGTTTCGGCCGGCTGGGCTCAATTATCGAGGGACTTTAAGGGGGCCGGAATAGTGTTTCCGGATAGAATTTGGGAATTAGGGTTTCGGTTAGGGTTTCGGGTCTGGGTCGGGTTCAATTCGGATCCGACCCGACCCGTTAAGGCTGGGTTTGGTTTGGTTCGGTCTAACACGGTTTGGGTCGGTTTGGATTGGTTTATTTCAAAATAAACCGGGTTCAGTCAGGGCTTAATTAGGTTTAAAAATACATTAGTTTTTAGGGCTTTAAAAATGCTTTCGGGGTCCAATAAATTCCTGGAAAATTATCCTATATCTAATTTCTCATTTTACACCATAAAAATATTATTTCAATAATATTTTAATATTAATTAACATCATTTAAAAATCATTTAAATTCAAAACACCTTAGTTTTAATTACAGAAAAATCCTAGAAAATTCCAAAAAATTGTGAAAAATCCAAATTTAAAAATTTCTGAAAAATCAGGGGGTTTACAGATATACAAAACCAGTGGGGTCAAACCCCAAAACAGCAAAGTACCACAAGAGACCTAACTTAAGAAACTAAACGAGCATGCAAACATTCAATAGCATAAGGAAGTATAAATAAGAGCAATATATAAATAAGCAGTTAAGCAGTTCTGGAATTAGTAACGAGTACAATTCAGGATTAGTAGCTGGGTGATCTAAGACAAGATAAGACTAAAAAAATGCAATCATGGCCAACCATGACCTATGTCTTACAACCATTAACTAACTAGGGTTATCATAATCCTGGTTACTAACAAATATAGTTGAGATTTCATACAGCCATATGCCCTGCAGACTATCCGAATTATCTAGACGTAATAATACATAGCATAGATTAATTAAGTATATAGTATTTTTCTGGTAAATTGTAACACTCGAGGGTGTGCTGGAAGTGTGCCCCTCTCGACTGAGAGCTCCAAATCCATCAGGTGTCACTGGGATACCGGGATTGTATGTAGCCAAAAAATCTCTCTAGATGCTTCTAGATAATTATTCTAGTTATTAACTTAAGCAAGTTATCAAGGATTCCTAACCGTGGTGCTCAAAAATCTACTTTAGACATGATACAAGATTGGACAATAGCTTGACTAGTACAATCAAGATAGGGACAAGAAATTAACCATGGGAGTTATCTTATCAGTACAAGCATTTCAGTTTTGGAGATTCTAGCATGTCAAGAGTAAGCTACAACGAGCTACTATCAGGTTTATCAGTACATGTCAGGTATCTGGAGTCAGGGGTCAAGTTCATTAAGTACAAGTCAGGTGCCTGGAGTTCTCAGTTTAACAGTGCCATTACATTCCATATTTTGGGTATTCCATGTTCTGGTAAGTGTAGCATCCAGGTTATAAGCAATTAGAAATAACATGCATCATGAGAATTACACTAATTGGACCAAGCACAAGAAGTAAATAATCCACAAAAGAACATATAACAAAGAAAAATATTGCTACTATAAGTGCTAGAAGTACAAGAGATGATCTGGCCACAGGCAAAAAACTGGCAGCATGCATCAAACTGGCCACATGGAATCAAACTGGCCACATGGATCATCGCAAGGTCCACTCCATAGGACAAGGCTTGAGTGACAAAAAATAAATACAAAGCCAGGAAGTGACTAGCCAATAAAGCGTGTCAGAGAAGTGACCGAAGTGACTGGCCAATAAAGCATGTCAGAGAAGTAGAGACAAATTCAGGGAAAATTGTGCCAAGGTGTTGTAGTATAAGGCATTGGAAAAGAGGAATACATAGCTTAAGCCACATGGAAATTTTTTGCTGCATGAACAATTTTGGCCGCATGATCTACTGGGCCGCATGCTCCTCTGGGCCGCATGGAGTCTGGAAATTATAGAAATTTCTTTCGTTCAAGTTTTATGTATTTAGTCAAGGGGCGCATGTACAGATTCAGTATTGCGTCCAACAAGATATCCACATGCTAAGTTTTGGAGCGAGGAGTCTAGACGGCATACAAAGCAGGCCACATGGAGCTCCTTTATCCCAGAACAACAAGTTTCAGTCATGGAAAATATCCAAGTGCTAAAAATGTTATTCTCCCTGGAATTCTTATTTCCAGCTCAAATCTAGAGAAGTAAAGTTCTAAACCACTTGAAATTAGATGCTCTCTCACATAGAACAACTAGTTTTAGAAAATAACAAGTTTTAAGAGATCAAAACCATAAAAATATTAAGAACACATTAAACTAAAAATGTAGATCTAGTCCAACTAAGCTATCAAAACCAAAAATACCAAGAAGTAAACATGCATGGGAGTTCATAGAGCACAATATAAACCAATAAAATGCAAAAAATCCATAATAATGTCAAAATGCAAGTTCTCCATCATTGCCAAGATGTACTTGCCTAAAACTATCACTAACTACTACCAATACAACCAAAGAAAAGGGGGAGCGGGACCGGTCCAGGGCTGCTCTCGGCTAGGGAGGAGAGGAGAGAAAAGGAGAAAAAAAATAAAAATAGGGGAAAATGAAAGAATGGGAAAGAGAGACAAAAAGAGGGTATAGGAAAGAGAGAGAAAGAGATGGTTTATATATCAAGGCTGATCAACACTATTTATAAATATATAAATTACATAAGAGCAGCTGGTGAAATCCAAAAATATATGGAAAGCAATATATAACATAGCACACATATACATTATATGAGCATGAAAAATATGCAATATTGAGATGAGTCTCACAACTCTCACCTCCTTAGAAAATTTTTATCCTCAAAATTTTAATAAGGTACGAGATCTAGCAAGGAGACTACAGGAATCAGGCAATAAAATAAGCATTATGGTACGGGTGTCAATTATAAGCTATTAGCTATCTAGAATAAGACAAGATCAGGGTATAAGATATACGAATAAATATACCTCGAGAGTCAAACAGATATGGGTATCGAGCTCGGATATCATCCTCGCGCTCTCAAATTGACTCGTCCGGTGAGTGTTGCCCCCAAGTAACTCGTACTAAACGAATGGTCCGGTTCTTAAAAAATTTCTCACTCCGGTCCAAAATAGATACAAGCCTCTCCTCATACGAAAGGTCGGTACCAATAACCAATTATGAATGATCTAGGATATGGCGTGTATCCGGTATATACTATCGTACTTGGGATACATGGAAAATATTATGTATCTCACGAAGCGGAGGCGCAAGAGCAAGACGATAGAAAATATCTCCTACTCGCTCAAGAATATTGAACGGACCTATGTACCGCAGACTAAGCTTTCCCCGTACACCAAATCTGATGACTTCACGGGTAGGCAAAATTTGAAGGAATACATGGTTGCTGACAGAAAACTCAAGAGGTCGCCGATGCGAATCGGCCCAATGACGCTGGCGATCTTGTGCTACTTGAAGATAGTTCCGGACTTGCTTGACTACTTTAACTATTTGGGCTATCATCTCGGGACCAAGAAATTATCTTTCGCTAATATTATCCTAAGCTACAGAGGATCTGTACTTCCAGCCATACAATGCCTCGAAGGGTGCCATCTGGATACTGTCCTGAAAACTGTTATTGTAGGAGAACTCTACCAAGTACGGATGATTCTCCCATGAACCACCAAAGTCAAGGGTACATGATCGAAGCATATCTTCTAGATTCTGGATGGTTCTCTCCGACCGACCATCTGTCTGGGGTGATAAGCCATACTAAACTTCAGGCAGGTGCCTTGGCTCTTTTGAAGACTCTGCCAAAAGTGAAAAGTAAATCTGGAATATCTATCTGAAACTATGCTAACTGGTACCCTATATAGTCTAACAATCTGTCTCATATACATCTCGGCTAACTGTTCTGTGGACTGGCCAATCCTGAAAGGAAGAAGTGTGCAACTTTCGTGAGTTAGTCCACTATCACCCAAATAACATCCCTGTCAGCTGGGGACCTAGGTAGAATTGTCACAAAATTCATGGCAATATGTTTCCACTTCCACTCCAAAATTGGTAAATATTGAAGATGTCCTGCTGGTCTCTGATACTCAGCTTTAACTTATTGGCATACCAAACATCGAGAAATAAACTGCGCTATCTCGTGCTTCATTCTATTCTACTAGAAATACTGACGAATGTCTCTATATATCTTGGTTCCTCCGGGATGCACTGAATATTGTGAACTATGGGCCTCCGACATAATCTTACGATGAAGGTCTCCGTTAGGTACACAAAGACGATTCCAAAATCGAAGAGTTCCGTCACTGAAAATTCTAAGTTCGGGTCTACGCCTTGCCTCACACTCTACTCTAAGTCACTGAAGCTTGGCATCTGCTGTGCTACCTTGATTCTTTTTACTATACTGGACTAAACTTGTAGACCAGCCATCAATATTATGTTGCCAGAAAATACTAGTTTTACACCCATCTCTTGAAGATCTTCTAAAATCTCTCGCTGTGCTATAAGAAAATAAGCTTCTGCTCTCCGGCTTAAGGCATCTGCTACCACATTGGCCTTTCCAGAATGATACTGAAGGTCAAGATCATAGTTCATCATTAACTCTAGCCATCTTCTTTGTCTCATATTGAGATCCATATAGGTATAAATCTTTACTCGATCTTCATATAGGTAATGTCTCCAAAGTTTGAGTGCAAAAAAAAATACCGTTAAGTCCAAGTCGTACATCGGATAACTTATTTTATGATCCCGAAGCTACTGGGATGCATAAGCTATAACCTTGATATGCTACATTAGAATGCACCCCAGCCCCTTGTCGGACGTATCATAATAAACTGTGAATCCACCTGTCCCGTCCTGAAGCATCAAAATAGGTGCTGTAATCAATTTCTGTTTAAGCTTCTCGAGAGAGGTCTGACATGCATCCGTCCAATCAAAGTGCATATCTTTCCGTGTTAGCTGCGTCAAGGGTGCAAAAATTCTAGCAAAGTCTACCACAAATTGTCAGTAATATCCTACTAATCCCAGAACACTGCAAACTTCTAAAACGGTTCTAGTTACTGGCCATGTCACCCTCACTTTTTCAGCTAGGGGCAGTTTAGTAATTTGGCATGGATATTTATTTTTAGATATATTAATTAAATATTGTGCATGTTGAATATTTATTTATTTATTTATTATATTATTTATTTATTGTTAGATGTTAGATTTTATTTCGGACTTGTGTAGTGGACCTAGCTAGTTTGGATTAGATCCATGGACCAGTATTTAATTCTAGCTAGAATTAAGCCCAATAGTATGCCCATTCATTAGGAGAATGAATTAATTAGTTAAACAAATAAGACTAGAACCTTCCCTCCTTAATTAATTTTTTTATGATAAGCCCCAAGGGGTATTGTGGATATTTTATAGTAGCTTGGAGGAGGGGTAATGGCCGGCCACCTATTGGAGTAGGGAGAGACTCTCTCTCTTCATTTTTTATTCCAAATCTAGATCTAGAATTTTCTCTCTTCCAAATTTTTTTTATTCCCATACTAATTCCTACACAAATTTCTTTCTAATTTCTTTCCTATTCTTTATAGGAGGCTATTAGAACAAGGAGGAAGCAAGCATATACAAGGAGGAAGCAAAGATCTACAAGGAGGAGCAATGATCTATAAGTTGGTGGCTCTTGACACTCAATTTAGAGATTTCATTGGAAATCCATCTCCCAATAGATACAATTTAGTTTTTCTCTCTTATTAGGCTCTAAATCTGTAATCTAATCATTAAGAACCCTTCCATGTACTAAGGCTACCCATAGGAATTAGAATTAGGTTCATAGGAGGCCTATGGAGAAAGTTATGTAGTATTTTGTGTCAATTTTTGGAGAATTCAGAGATTGGCACATCTTGTGTTTGTTAATAGGTCAATTAGACCAAATTGACATGTGTTTGATTGTGTATGACTAGTGTCATATCCACAATTGGACACGTGTAGGCCGTATCTCGATAATTTGGCGATAAGGGTTGAATTGGGGGTTTTCTTCCGACACGGGGGTTTGAGCATGTCATATTTTGACACGGGCACGTAGACGAGTAGCTAATACTTTATGTTACTTCTAATTATGATTTTAGACTTGCTTGTATCCTTCGAGATACGTTTAGTTGTGTGGTGGTGCCGTATCACAAGCGTATCATAGATTGAGTGTGATAAGGGTGTGGTGCACTCTACATGTTTGTTTTCTTGTATTTCAATTTAATATACCTTGGATATAGCTATTAGAATATTATAATTATAATTGTTAATGATATATATGTTTATATATAATTATGTGTATGTGCTATATTTTATTTTGATGTGTTGGTGGTCATGGGAGAATAGGAGAGTGCATATGCATCTTTAGTATGGGTATGTGGTAGCATACATACGTATTTATAAGGATATATATATATATATATATAGGGATATATATATGTATTTATATATATATATATGTAGTTATGTGAGTGAGTGTATGTGTGTATTAGATGTGTACATGTGAGCTAGAGGGATGAATTATAGGCATAAGCAGCCGGATAAGCAGGGTAATAAGCTGCAGTAAGAAGGATAATAAGCAACAACAACAAGAAGCAGCCGCGAAAAGCAGTAGCAGAAGCAGTGAGCAGCAGAAAGCAACAGCAGAAGCACTGGGCAGCAACGGCAATAAGAAGAAGCAGTAAGCAGCAACAACAGAAGCAGCGATAAGCAGTTACAGCAGAAGCAGGAAGCAGCGGCAGAAGCAGCGATAAGCGGCTGCAGCATAAGCAGTAAGCAGCAGAAGAAGCAGAGATAAGCTGCAAAAATTATAACAAGCATCAATAGTGTTAGTTAGGGATACGTTTAATAAACTAGTTAATAAGCTAAGTTAGTTTTATTGATAAGTTATTTTTATATATCAATAAAACTAACTTAGCTTATTAACTAGTTTATTAAACGTATCCCTAACTAACACTATTGATGCTTGTTACAATTTTTGCAGCTTATCTCTGCTTCTTCTGCTGCTTACTGCTTATGCTGCAGCCGCTTATCGCTGCTTCTGCCGCTGCTTCCTGCTTCTGCTGCAACTGCTTATATATATATATATATATATATATATATATATATATATATATATATATATATATAAGAACTAGTTAGCATTGGTTAGTATTATTTCTAGATTACCTTGTGTGACACCAATGTAATGAGAGTTGAGGTATCTTGGGTACGGGTATTAAATATCAAGAGGTATGTTAGTGTGTTAGCTAGTATAGTATTATTATAAGTTAATTCATATTAGTGTATAGTGAGGTGTATGTGTAGTTAATTATATGTTAGATATTGAATTACCTTGTGATGCCAAGGTAATGTCAAGGTATTGGTTTATACTCAAGGGATAGAGTTTGTATATCAAAATGGGTGTGTAGGTGGTGTTATACCGCATTTGGTTCAAAGCCAAGGTATCCACTTAGCATTAGTTTGTCTATGAGTATTATATATTCTCTTGTATATATATATTTTAGTATTTTTATATCTAATAACTTGTGTATCTTATGATACGGTATTTTATTGGTATCCTAGTATCCTAGTATAGCCTAGTTACATAGTGTATGGACCCAATATCCTAGAGATGGACTCATACAACCTAAAAATAGCTAGTTTGACCAAGTTTGACTTAGAGTTGACCTAGTTTGACTGTATTGACTTAGAAATGGCTTTATGACATAGAATTGAACTAGTTTAAATTATTTTTATTCTAAAACCTTGTATTGATGCAATATACCATAAATAGGTCTGTGTGACACCATCTTAGGCATCGAGAGACACACCTTGCTTAGGACCTCAGGCGAGTACATTTCTCTGTTAGTTTTTATTTTATAGTAGTGTATATATCTCATGTTTTAGAACTGTATACTTAATTTTGCTACAGTGGTTTCACGGACTGGTACTACATGGATCCTGTCAGGAGATGTTATTCCTTACCTTGTTCAGCGGGTACTCTTTCACATATATTTTATCGTGTGTATAGTGTATTGATTTAGTATACTTTATGTTCACACACTGCTCGTGTTCAGTGTACTTATATTTGTGTACACACACTGTTCGTGTTCAGTGTGCCCATATTCATGTTTGTAACGTATCGTGCTTGGATCCATTGGTATTAGTTGGGGATAGAGGAGTAGGAGTTGATTATGTGATCAAGCCCTGTGTATTCGTGTACATGTTGATTAAATACCACACTTGTAATTGAGTTACCATATTGTCTTCGTTTTTAGCCTAAACCGATCACATAATGAACTTGTATTCCATGGCACATTAGTTAGATTTTAGTTATTTCTATTATATTACAGATATTCTATTGCATGTTCTTCTATCTAGTATATTACATGTTCACTCTAATTTATTTCATTCTGTTGTTTAGTTATCTTGTATTTTTTTCTATTATCTGTTTTATATGCTTGATTATGTATTTGAAACTGCTTTTAGAGGTATATACTTAACTCCAATCCTGACTGGATATATTTTTTAGATGATTGGCTCATAAATCAGTGTCCTACATACTACGGATCACAAGAGGGCATACCATTAGGGATACTCCTGTGGACCAGGAGGACTTAGTACCAGAGCCTGGGGAGGTTTAGTTTATTTTGGTGGACTTATATTAGACTTTTATTGAGACTTATGGCATGTATATTTTATTTCAGATCTGTGGTCGTATTATGATTCTTTTCCTTCATTATTCTATTCGTGCTCTATCTTCCTTAGTTTACATTGTGATTGAGTATAGTTTACATTTATTAGATACCATTTTGGTCCTCCATTTAGAGTTGAGATGATTGTTAGGTACCATATACATATGTTGAGATATTTAGTTAGTAGAGTTGAACCAGACAGCATTCTACCACCGATGCTGTGGCATAGGCTGGATGTACCCACGTACTCGTGCTCGAATATCCGAGTGCGGATCATAACACATTTTTAGTGGTGGCCTATGCAGGCCAGGCTTCGCAGTAGAGTGATATCGTAGTAGTGCTCACCTAGAGTACTGCTACGAGCCTGCTTTAGGATATAGGATTTAGGTTGAGAGTATACTCAATCACAACTAGGAAATACTTACAATATCAGTTTTGCTATCCTTATCTATTGAATGTTTGCTTTGAAGATAATCTACCCTTCTTTAATGATATCATATCATACTTAATATTGATTCCTTTGGTCAACCTATCTTCAGGATGTTGTCTAAGACGCGTTCCCAGCACTCAGGCGCAATATCAGCGAGATTGGTCACTTTATCGCCTATGAGGGTAGCACGATCAGACGCTGTTCTAGCAGCTATATTCTAGAGGTCCTCTTTACCAATTCAGGTGGACATTTTTGCAGCAGCTTTCGGAGGTGCTCCACCTCCGGTGCAGAGGGCAGCGAGAACAATTTCAGGGGATCTTCCACCCCTACCATCAGCAGTCGATCAGACATAGATGTTTGTGCTTTTTTAGCAGATAATGGAGGCACAGCAGCGTCAGTCAGAGGTTATGAGGTAGGGCATTGAGAATGTTCACCAGATTATACTCGTTGCCGTTGAGAGAGTCGCCTTAGTTCGGCTACAGATGGCACCACCTCAGTTCACCCCTTAGCAGCCGAAGCCGGGGACCATTATAGATTTTAAGAGGATAGGGCTAAAGGAATTTAAAGGCATTGAAGGGATGATATATGCTGATGATTGGATAAAAGACATTAAGCGAAACATACGCCTGGCACAGATTCTAGAGAGGTTGCAGATAGAGGCCGCAGGGAGCATGATGTTCGACATTGCATTGACTTGGTTCAGGATGGATCCCAGGATCGCAGCACCCGGACTTACTTGGGAAGCTTTCAAAGAGCTCTTCAAGAAAAGGTTCTTTCCAGGTGTGGATCTGACATCTCTAGATAGCCAATTCTAGTACCTCATTCAGGGAGGTATGACGGTGGATGAGTATGCGACAGAGTATTATAGATTAGACCACTTTGTGGAGGGGAAAAACCCCAAAGGAAAGGCCAGAAAGTTCAGAAAGGGCCTGAACAGGGAGATCAAATCATATATGAATGCAGATCCTACCACTACTTTTGAGGAGATTCTAAGACAGGCACAACGGACTGGAAGAGTTGAAGAAGTAGGTGGATGAGTTGCCGTGGCTTTATCCGCTCTGGTTTATCACTGTGGGGTACTCCGATATTATTTGTACCAAAGAAGATGGGTCGGTACGCATGTATATCGACTACAGGGTACTCAAAAACCTCACTGTCAAGAAAAAATATCCGTTATCACGGATTGACAATTTATTTGATCAGTTGAACGGAGCGAAGGTATTCTCAAAGATAGACTTGAGGTCGGGGTACCACCAGATAAAAGTGAAGAAGGAAGACATCCCGAAGACATCTTTCAGGACTCGGCATGGGCAGTTTGAGTTCTTGGTGATGCTGTTTGGGTTGACCAATGCCCCGGTGGTATTCATGAACCTGATGAATAAGGTATTTCATCAGTACTTGGATTAGTTTGTGGTAGTATTCATTGATGATATATTGATTTATTCGAAGACTCCGGAGAATCATGAGAAACACCTGAGGATAGTTCTGGAGACCCTCAGAAAGGAGAAGCTATATGGCATACTTTTAAAGTGTGAGTTCTTCTTTGATAAGGTTGAATTCCTCGGGCAAGTGATTACATGAGACAAGATCTCAATAGACGTGAAGAAGATTTTGGTAGTTAAGTCGTGGTCTACCCCGAGTTCAGTAGCGGAGATCAGGAGTTTTCTTGGACTAGCAGGCTATTATCGGAGGTTTGTTCAAGATTTTTCCAAGATTGCGGAGCCAATGACTAGACTAACTAGGAAGGACATAGTGTTCGTCTGGACTGAGGATTATCAGTCTGTTTTTAAGGAGCTAAAAAAGAGGTTGACTATAGCTCCAATATTGACATTGCCATCAGGGACAGGAGAATTTTCTATATATAGTGATGCATCGGGTAAGGGTTTGGGTTGTGTGTTACAGTAGAACGGGAAGGTGATTGCCTGTGCTTCCAGGCAATTACGTCCGCATAAGAAGAATTTTCCTACCCATGACTTGGAGTTGGCAGCAGTTATTTTTGCTCTTAAACTGTGGAAGCACTACTTGTATGAAGAACGAATAGAGATCTTTACAGACTATAAGAGCTTGAAATATGTGTTTATACAAAAAGAGCTCAATATGAGGCAGCGGTGGTAGTTGGAGTTGATGAAGGACTTCGACATTGCTTTGCAGTACCATCCAGGAAAGGCCAATATAGTCGGGGATGTCTTTAGCAGGTATCCAGTGGCTATGTACTTGACGAGGGACAAACATTTATTGGCTGATCTTGATAGCTTGTGTATTGAGGTATTAGTTCCTGGAGTTGCAGAACAAATATGGGAATTCAAGTACAGTCAGAGTTGATAGACCAGATCAGAGCCGCACAGTTCGAGGATGAGTCTCTGAGGAGCATCAGAGCACAGGCCCAAATAGGATTGGCAGAGGACTTCAGCATTGCAGATGATGGATCATTACGATACGGTACCA
This sequence comes from Iris macrosiphon, assembly GCA_036927795.1. Taxonomy (NCBI): domain Eukaryota; kingdom Viridiplantae; phylum Streptophyta; class Magnoliopsida; order Asparagales; family Iridaceae; genus Iris; species Iris macrosiphon. Next base: position 154,161,150 of record JAYESA010000002.1, on the reverse strand, counting down.
GATTATGTGTGCCGAGTGGAGCATTGTGCGAGGAGATTCTTCAGGAGGCGCATCGATCTCAGTACTCTATGTATCCAGGTGCCAACAAGATATATAGGAATATTAGAGAGCATGTTTGATGGTATGGTATGAAGTGGGAGGTAGCTAGCTTCGTATCCAGATGCTTAGTATGCCAGCAGGTAAAGGCAGAGAGACAGAGTCTAGGTGGATTACTTCAGCCTTTACCCATTCCAGAGTGGAAGTGGAAGCATGTGACGATGGACTTTGTTTCAGGGCTTCCACGTTCTCGAGGAGGTAAAGATGCAATTTGGGTCATCATAGACAGGTTGACCAAATCAGCCAACTTTCTTCCATTCAAACTAGGTACTTATACGGAGAAGCTCGCAAAGATGTATGTTTGTCAGATAGTCAGATTGTATGGAGTTCCTATGAGCATAGTTTCAGATCAGGATAGTCGCTTTATATTCCACTTTTGGAGGAGTTTGCAGGCTAGCTTGGGCACTCAGCTAAAGTTCATTATCGTATATCACTCTCAGACAGACGGGCAGTCGGAGAGGACTATTCAGACTCTCGAGGATATGCTACGCACTTGTGTTTTGAATTTTGGAGGCTCTTAGGAGTATCGTCTTTACTTGGTAGAGTTTTTTTACAACAATAGCTACCAAGCCAGTATAGAGATATCACCATTTAAGGCATTGTATGGATGGAGATGCCGTACTCCGTTATCATGGGATGATGTTGGTGAGAGAGCCTTATTGGGACTAGAGATGGTCGTGGATGCAGCTGAGAATATAAAGCTCATCAGGGATAGACTTAGAGTCGCGCAGGACAGACAACAACATTGGGCTGATAGCCACCGGAGACCATTGGAGTTTGAGGTTGGTAGTTTGGTGTTTCTAAGTATTTCAATGACACGAGGCACGATTCATTTTGGTGAAGGCAGAAAGCTTAGTCCGTGATTCATCGGACCTTTTAGTATTCTCGAGAGGGTCAGTGTAGTTGCTTACAGACTAGACTTGTCACATGCATTGGAGGGAGTGCACAACATATTTTATGTATCATAGTTGAGACGGTATGTGGCAGATCCTAGCCCTTACTAGATCATTCGGAGATAGAGGTAGGCCCTACTCTTAGCTATCCAGAGAACCCAATTAAGATTCTGGATCGAAGAGAGAAGGTGCTGAGGAACCAGACCATTCCTTTGGTGCATATCGCGTGGAGGCATCATTCGCCAGGAAAGAGTACTTGGGAGCGAGAGGCCGAGATGCGCGAGCGATATCTATATTTGTTTGAGCCGTGAGGTATAATTCTTTCTTGCTTGAATTATTGCATTTGGTAGTTAGTTTCTTCCTTAATTTTAAGGATAAATTTTTTCTAAGGTGGGTAGGATTGTCATCTTTACTTTTTCAGCTAGAAATAATTTGATAATTTGACATGGGTATTTATTTTTAGATATATTAATTATATATTATGCATGTTGAATATTTATTTATTTTATTATTTATTTATTGTTAGATGTTAGGTTTTATTTTGGACTTGTGTAGTAGACCTAACTAGTTTAGATTAGATCCATGGACTAATATTTAATTTTAGTTAGAATTAAGCCCAATAGTAAGCCCATTCATTAGGAGGATGAATTAATTAGTTAAACCAATTAGACTAGAACCTTACATCCTTAATTAATTTCTTCATGACAAGTCCAAAGGGGTATTATGGATATTTTATAGTAGCTTGGAGGAGGGGTAATAGCCGACCACCTATTGGAGTGGGGAGAGACTCTCTCTCTCTCTCTTTATTTTTTTATTCTAAATCTAGATCTACAATTTTCCCTCTTCCAAATTTCTTTATTCCTACACCAATTTCTAGAAAAACAATTTCCCAATCCCTTTTCTATTCTTCAATGGAGGCTATTAGAACAAGGAGGAAGCAAGGATCTATAAGGAGAAAGCAAGGATCTACAAGGAGGAGCAAAGATCTACAAGTTGGAGGCTCTTGACACTCAATTTGGAGGTTTCATTGGGAATCTATCTTCCAATAGGTACAATTCAGTTTTTTCTCTCTTATTAGGCTCTAAATCTGTAATTTAATTATTAGAAACTCTCCCATGTACTGAGGCTACCCATATGAATTAGAATTAGGTTCATAGGAGGCCTATGGAGAAAGTTATGTGGTATTTTGTGTCAATTTTGAATTTTTTTTAAGATTGACAGATCTTGTATTTGTCAATAGGTCAATTAGACCAAATTGATATGTGTTTGATTGTGTGTGACTAGTGTCGTATCCATAATTAGATATGTGTAGGCCGTATCCCGATAATTTGGTGATACAGGTTGATTTGGGAGTTTTCTTCTGACACGGGGGTATGAGCATGTCATATTTTAACATGGGCACGTAGATGAGTAGCTAACACTTCGTGTTGTTTCTAATTATAATTTTTTATTTTCTCGTGTCCTTCGAAATATATTTGGTTGTCTGGTGGATCCATATCGCAAGCGTACCATAGATTGAATGTGATACGGGTGCGGTGCACTCCACGTATTTGTTTTCTTATATTTCAATTCAATATACCTTGGCTATAGCTATTAGAATATTATAATTATAATTGTTATATATATATATATATATATATATATATATATATATATATATATATATATATATAATTATGTGTATGTGCTATATTTTATTTTGATGTGTTGGTGGTCATGGGAGAATAGGAGAGTCCATATGCATCTTTAGTGTGGGTATATATATATATATATATATATATATATATATATATATATATATATATATATATATATATATATATATGTGAGTGAGTGTGTATTAGATGTGTGCATGTGAGCTAGAGGAGTGAATTATAGGCTTAAGCAACTGGATAAGCAGGACAATAAGCTATAGATGTGTGCATGCTCACTGCTTATGCTGCTGCTTCTTGCTACTACTGCTTTCCGCTGCTGCTTCTTGCTACTGCTGCTTATTACCCTGCTTACTATAGCTTATTATCCTGCTTATCCAGCTGCTTAAGCCTATAATTCACTCCTCTAGCTCACATGCACACATCTAATACTCACATACACTCACTCACATAACTATATATATATATATATATATATATATATATATATAAATATATATATATATATATATAAGCACTAGTTAGCATTGGTTAGTATTATTTCTATATTACCTTGTGTGACACCAAGGTAATGTGAGTTGAGGTATCTTGGGTACCGGTATTAAATATCAAGAGGTATGTTAGTATGTTAGTTAGTATAGTATTGCTATAAGTTAATGCATATTAGTGTACAATGAGGTGTATGGGTAGTTAGTTATATGATAGATATTGAATTACCTTGAGATACCAAGGTAATCTCATGGTATTGGTTTCTACTCAAGGTATGGAGTTTGTATATCAAGATGGGTGTGTAGGTGGTGTGATACCGCATTTGGTTCAAAGCCAAGGTATCCACTTAGCATTAGTTTGGCTAGTAGTATTATATATTTTATCTTGTATATATATTATAGTATTTTTATATCTAATAACTTGCGTATCTTATGATACGGTATTTTGTTGGTATCCTAGTATCCTCATATAGCTAGTATAGCCTAGTTACATAGTGTATGTACCCAATATCCTAGAGATGGACTCATATAACATAGAAATAGCTAGTTGACTAAGTTTGACCTATAGTTGACCTAGTTTGACTATTTTGACTTAGAAATGGCTTTATGACCTAGAATTGAACTAGTTTAACTTATTTTCATTCTAAAACCTTGTTTTGATATATCATATATAGGTCTGTGTGACACCAGCTTGGGCATCGAGATACATACATTGCTCAGGACCTCAGGTGAGTATATTTCTCTATTAGTTTTTATTTTATAGTAGTGTATATATCTCATATTCTAGAACTGTATATTTGATTCCGACTCAGTGATTTCACGGACTGGTACTACATAGATCCTATCAGAAGATGTTATCCATTATCGTGTTCAACGGGCACTCCTTCATATGTATTTTATCGTATGTATCGGGTATTGATTTAGTATACTTCGTGTTCACATACTGCTCGTATTCAGTATGCTTATATTCATGTACACACACTACTCATATTTAGTGTGCCCATATTCGTGTTCATAATGTGTCATGATTGGATCCATTGATATTAGTTAGGGATGGGAAAGTATGAATTGATTATGTGATCAAACCCCAGTGTATTCATGTACATGTCGATTATATACCACACTTGTAATCGAGTTACCATATTGTATTCGTGTTTAACCTAAACCGATCACATAATAAACTTGTATTCTATGGCACATTAGTTAGATTTTAGTTATTTCTATTATATTATAGATATTCTATTAGATGTTCTTCTTTCAAGTACATTACCTATTCACTCTAGTTTATTTCATTATGTTGTTAGTTATCATGTATTCTTTTCTATTATCTGTTTTATATGCTCGATTATGTATTTGAAACTGCATTCAGAGGTATGTACTTTGCTCCACTCCTGACTGGATATATTTTTCAGATGATTGGCTCATAGATCAGTGTCCTACATACTACAGACCGCAGAAGGGCATACCATTAGAGGATATTCCGGTAGACCAGGAGGACTTAGTACCAGAGCCTGGGGAGGTTTAATTTATTTTGGTGGACATGTATTAGACTTTTATTGAGACTTATGGCATGTATATTTTATTTCAGACCTGTGGATGTATTATGATTATTTTTCTTCGTTATTCCATTCGCGCTCTATCTTCCTTAGTTTGCATTATGATTGAGTATAGTTTATATTTATCAGATACCATTTTGTTTCTCCGTTCGGAGTTGAGATGATTGTCAGGTACCATATATATATTATTAAGATATTTAGTTAGTAGAGTTGACCCAGATAATATTCTACCGCGGATGCTGCAACGTAGGCTGGATGTACCCACGTACTCGTGCTTGAATATCAGGGTGCGGGTCATGACATGCCATGTCTCAACGGCTTCTATCTTCTTGGGATCTACCTCCACTCCACCTCTGGCAATGATGTGGCCTAAGTAGAAAATACGATCATGCCAGAACTTGTATTTGCAGAACTTTGCATATAGCTTATGCTCTATGATAATTTGAAGAATTGCTCGAAGATGCTTCTCGTGCTCTTCTTTACTCCGATTGTACACCAAGATGTCGTCGATGAAAACTATCACAAACTAATCCACGTAAGGCATAAAAATACGATTTATAAGATCCATAAATACTGCTGGCATATTGGTTGCTTCAAAGGGCATCACTATAAACTCCCAATGGCCATATCTTGACCTGAATGCCGTCTTGGGTATATCTTGCTCTCTGACTCTGATCTGATGATATCCAGACCGTAAATCAATATTCAAAAACAAGGTCGCTCCACTAAGCTTGTCAAACAAGTCATCTATCCGAGGCAATGGATACTTATTCTTGATTATTACCACATTGAGGGTACGATAATCAATACATAATCGTAACGTGCCATCCTTCTTCTTCACAAGTTGCATTGGAGCTCCTCAAGGAGATCCACTAGCATGAATGAATATTCGCAATTCTTAATCATTCGGTACATGACTTCTAACTCTGAAGGCGCCATCCTGTAGATTCTCTCTGATACTGGGGCTGTTCCGGGAAGTATATCGATGGTAAACTCAATTTCTCTTTATGGTGGCATGCTTGGAAGTTCTTCTGAAAATACATCTGGAAATTTATCAACAACTCTGGGAAATTGTACTTCTTCAGCTACTGCTATTCTCAAGGTTGCTGGTGAAGACTCTGTCTCGCCTCTAAAAAATGAGAATTCTTCTTCTCGAGGAATATAAAAGATAACCTTGCCAGCATGACAATCTATCATCGCGTATCTAGCACTCAACCAATCCATGCCTAAGACGATGTCATAATCTTCCATAGGAAATTTTATCAATCTGGTAGAAAATTCTTACATGCATACTATGACTCGACAAGATGCGTAAACCCTATCGACTGCCATGATATCTTTACCAGTAAGTATATTGATTCTTACTGATAAGGATTCAGATTTCAAACTAATTCGTATCGCAAATCGTACAGATATAAAAGAATGTGATGCACCCGAATCAAACAATACTGAATCTGAATAAAAGTTGATGAGAATGGTACCTGTCAGTACTTTACCTGAAGCTAACTACTCTTTCACAGTGAGTGCCATTGCCTGACCTCGTCCACTTGGTGCCGGTCCTTTCTGCTGTAGACCTCCTTATCTGGCCTATGCTTGAGCTTGAACATATGCATACTGCTGTGGCCTTTGTTGATGGTATACTTGAGATTGGGTCGACAAAGGCCTCTTACCCTGGTTTTGCTGAGCCGGCACTGGATCCCTATACTGTGGTCCTTCCGGGGAAGACGATAATGAATTGGCTCTGTGTGGACAAGATTCCACTCTGTGTCCTGGAGCTCCATAGGCTAAATACAATCCTTGTGCTCTGTGGCACTCAAAAAATATGTGCCCAGGGTTTCCATAATGAGAACACCCTACTGAAGAAGATGTCCTTTGCTGCTGGTGTCGGGTTTGTGCCATTTGCTGGATCGATACTGTTAATGCTGGCCTCATCAGAGATCTAATATTTCAGGTCCTAACTGCCGGGGCTGGTACTGAAGACTGGGAGTAAGAACCTCATGTGGTGTGGGTCCTTTTCCTTCCTCCAGTTCTATCCATAATTCTTTAGGAGGTATAATCATGCCTCCTTGCTGCCCTCAATACGAGATTGAAAGTTTCAAAATTATGTTGTTCTACTGTCAATATGATCTCCAAGTAAAGTCCTTAGTGGAACCTCCTAGCTCTATCCAACTCAGTCACCACCAAGGTGGGAGCAAACCGACTTAGTCTACAGAACTCTACCGCATAGCCATCGACAGTCCTGCCTATCTGCTTCAAGTTGTTAAACATTTGCTGAAGGTCATAACGCAACATCGCATCAAAGTACCTCATCTAGAACCTTTCACTGAAGATAGCCCAAGGGACGGGTAATGTCAGAGAAATCATCTGTGCTATCCACCAGTCTAGGGCCAAGTCTAGCAACTGCAATCGAACAACTGATACTTTCTCTCTGTCAGGCAATCCTGCTGCCTCTAGGATAGCTTCAGTGTCCTGAAGCCACGTATCTGATATAATCGTATCTGATAAAAATTATGAAGGTTGGAGGTGCTTGAAGTTGCTTGCTTAGTTGGGGGCACGATGTTCGCCTCTCTCTAAGGCCTCCTGTACAGACTGGGTGAGAGCGTCACCCATCGCTTTTGAGATGTAAGTAACTGCCTGATGATCCCCATCCGGGCCTATGTATCATTTTCTACATTGGTGGGTACTGGCGGGACTGCCAATGTAGTTAGATCTGGTGGTTCTGGCTGGACCTGTTGTTCCACATCTTGAGCCATCATGGACTCTACTTCAGAATATTCTGACTAAACCGCAAAGAGATGCTGACCGAATGGTGGTTGCCTTGCTACCGGCAAAACTTTAGCTGGCTGATCGAAAGGACCAGGTAAAGTATCCTTGAAAGATAGAGAACACAAGGATCAAATCGAAAGAACAGGATATATCGAGGTTCAAAGCAGATATTGAATCAAGATTTCTGGGATGCAAATTCGATGCTGGAGGAGATCACGAAGTAACATTATTGAGACATATAAACAATGATAAACCCCCACACTACTAAATTTTTAGACCTGGATGGGCCACCACTTATACTGTGTCACGCCCTAGAACTAGAATACTGGAGAGCAGGGGTAGACAAAGCCAGCTACGTACACCAGAGTACTCTATATCCCGTGATACGATCACGGCTGTCTAAACATGTGAGGATTTACTTTATAATCCTACGGTCATTCCTGGGTCAAGAGTCCTAGTTGTCTAAATCTCAAGAAAGCAACAAATTACAAGAAGTATAATCACCAAACATATAATATTATGGCATCCCAAATTATACATACATAGATGATCATGAAGCTAGTTACCAAAATAAAAAACTAGCAGAGTGCAATATTACATGATCAACTCGAGCTATAGTCTAGAATATGCTTTACATGTAGGCCCATATGCTAGAATATCAATTATCAAACACGAGCTAAACACGCGATCAGGGGCTAAATGCCTCAAAAGTATAAGTACAAGATCTGGTGGGTGATGAAGAAGAAACCCACTCAAGTCCTCGGGTGATACTCATGATCACCATGTGGAGACAGGATGTACGGAAGATCCTGTGGTGTTGCTCCAAAATTTGGCCATACAAAACCAGTAAGGTCAGACCCCAAAATAGCAAAGTAACACAAGGGAGCCAACTTAAGAAACTAAAACCAGTATGCAAACATTTAATAGCATAAGGAAGTATAAATAAGAATAATATATAAATAAGAAGTTAAGCAGTTCTGGAATTAGCAACGAGTATAGTTCAGGATTAGTAGCTGGGTAATCGAAGACAAGACAAGACAAAACTAGAAAATATGCAATCACGGCCATCCATAACCTAGGACTTACTACCATTAACTAAATAGGGTTCTCACAATCCTGTTTACTAACAAATGTAGTTGAGATTCCATACAGCCATATGCCCTGCAGACTATCCGGATTATCCAGACGTGAGAGTACATAGCATAGATTAATTAAGTATATAGTATTTTTTTGGTAAATTAGAACACTCGACGGTGTGCTAGAAGTGTGCCCCTTTTGATGGAGAGCTCCAAATCCATCAGGTGTCGCTGGGATACCGATATTGCATGTAGCCAAAACATCTCCCTAGATGCTTCTAGATAATTATTCTAGTTATTACTTAGGCAAGTTATCAAGGATTCCTGACCATGGTGCTCAGGAATCTGCCTTAGATATGATGCAAGACTGGACAATAGCTTGACAAGTACAATCAGGACAGGGACAAGAAAAAAACCATGAGAGTTATCTTATCAGTACAAGCATTTCAGTTCTGGAGATTCTGGTATGTCAGGAGTGAGCTACGTCGAGCAACTATCAGGTTTATCAGTATATGTCAAGTATCTGGAGTCAGGGATCAAGTTCATTCAGTACAAGTTAGGTACCTGGAGTTCTTAGTTTAACAGTGCCATTATATTCCATGTTTCAAGTATTCCATGTTCTGGTAAGTGTAGCATCCAGGTCATAAGCAATTAGAAATAAGATGCATCATAAGAATTTAACTAATTGGGCCAAGTACAGGGAGTAAATAATCCATAAGAGAACATATAACAAAGAAAAATATTGCTACTATAAGTTCTAGAAGTACAGGAGATGAGCTGTCCGCAGGTAAGAAATTGGCCGCATGCAGTAAGTTGGCCGCATGGATCAAAACTGGCCGCATAAATTAAACTAGCCGCATGAATCAAACTGGCCGTATGGATCATCGCAAGGTCCACTCCTCGGGATAAGGGTTAAGTGACAGGGAATAAATACAAGGCCAGAAAGTGACTGAAATGACTAGCCAATAAAGCGTGTCAGAGAAGTAAATAATGTAACTAGCCAATACAGCGTGTCAGAGAAGTAAAGACAAATTCAGGGTAATACGTGCCAAGGCGGTGCTGAGTCATGCATTGGAAAAGAGGAATACATAGCTCGGGCCGTATGGACAATTTTGGTTGCATGAATAATTTTGGCCGCATGCCCCTCCGGGCCGCATGGAATCAGGAACTTAGAGAAATTTCTTTCGTTCAAGCTTCATATATTTGGTCAAGGGGCGTATGTGCAGATTCAGTCATGCATTCAACAAGATAGCCGCATGCTAAGTTTTGGAGCGAGGAGCCCAGACCTGGGGGTAGTCACCTTCACCAGATAACTCGATATTTCGAGGAGATATTATTTTACAAGAAACTAATGTCGAGATCCCTGGGGGTAGTCACCTTCACAAGAAAGACGCATCTTCCTACGCTGGGGGTAGTGTTCTCTCGGAGTCCAAAGAGGATGCAACGCTGACATCTTTTCCTGAGGACTGTTCGATTCAAGAGTCTGAGGCAGGAAGTACGACATCCATTGTCCCATCTACTGTCTCCCATGTAATATCACTTCCCGTTCCCGATATACGTATTTGTAACATATTTTTATATTTAGCATGGTTGCATGTGCATGAAGACTAGACCCATTCTTTGGTTTAATCTAGTTCATGGTTTATTTTGTGGGTTGGTTCAACTCATGAGAACTTTGGTTCAACCCTCAAATCCTACCATATATAACCCAACATTTCTCTCTCTTCTCTTCATTCCTTCATTTCTTCCTCCTTGCTTTAGCTTTCTCTCCCCATTTCATAGGCAAGTACACCTTGCATAAGAAATGGAGAAATCCTCCATATTATTGTTCTATTAGGTTTATTATGTGTTTCTAAGCACTTTAAGTTTTTTGAGTTTTCTATTTTGATGGATAGATTAGTGTAGATATATATTTCTAACTTTGGGTTTCATGTATTTTTCTTGGTTTTAATCTATTAAACTTGTGTCTTTGAAAACCATTTTTTCTTACGTGATATATCTTTCAATTTAGAGTATTTTGTCTTTTGGTTTACCCAATTTGGACTTAAAATAAGGATTTTATGGACAAAATAAGATTTTAGTTTTTGGAGCTTTTTTGCCAGGGTCAAACCTGCTGTTGGAGAAGATAAAGTTTCCATGCGACTAGTGAGCAATATGCGGCCGAGAGTGCCATACGGTCCGAGAGGGTTATGCGGCCCAAACTCTTGCCGCATATTGACAGCATGAGTCCATCTTGTTGGATGCATGACTGCTAATTTGTACAGTATCCTTGAACACCTTGTTCTTTAACTCATTGAACGAATAATTTTTTTTCTAAGTCCTAAAGAACTCCATGCGGCAGAGAACTTCATGCGGCACCGACACTCATGTGACCAGAAGAACATGCGGCCCCTATTTCTGGGATGCATGGCTCTGAACCATTGGCACTTATTTTTTTGATTTTTGTCTTTTCTTTCTGACATACTTTATGGTCTTGTCTTTTCTTCCTAACACACATTATAGCTTGTCACATCAGTCATATCAGTCACTTTATGTTACATTACTGACACTTTATTTATTTGACTGTCACTTCAACACTTGTCCCAAGGAATAGACTTAACACTGGGCATGCGGCCAAGTGGTTCATGCGGCCTGACTTTATGCGGCCCGACTTCATACGGAATACCTTCTTATGCAGCATGACTTCATGCGGTCTGACTTTTAATGCGGCCAGGATTGTCATGCGGTCTGATTTTTCTATGTCGCCTAGAGACCCATGCGGCCTTTCTTATTTGATTGAATATTTTTCTGACTCTTGTGACCCAATGTATAATTGGAAATTAGACTCAAATACTGTATCCGTGCTAATACCACTATTTTATGATTATTATTCATAGTTTAATGTGCACCAAGGAGCGACACATCCTATCACGTATTTAGTGATTATATTTGGGTTGTACATCGAGAATGCCTCCAAATCCCTGAATGAGTGATATTATATATATATTGTTTCCGCAGTACAGGAATAATAAGCGAGTCAACTACCAAAGTGTGGCTAGAATATTAATTGTATGAATATTGCATACACGCTCGGGTGAATCCAGATTTGACTTCCATGGATTCGTATCTTGCGTGCCCGTACTTTGTACGACATCTGAAGAAAAATTCTCATATGACCACGTCTTGAGATTTCAAGCACAACATAGGACTAACTAGGTAACTAAAAGTGGTAGTAACATTTGGAGAGAACGGTATCCCGAGATTATGCAAACGAACCTTCCCATAAATATTTATTCTAAGTACGCTGTGGGCTGGCCACCACAGATACTGTATATCATCTGCCTTAGTGGAGTACAATATCTGACTTATTATTATGCCGAGCTATTATTTTAATATAGGAACACCGGAACCGCTAATCCGATATTTTTAGCGCAGTGGCCCTACGGGGGACTGGTGCATCTTGCAAGTGCTTGTTTATTTATATTGGTTCTGTTAGCTCATGTTCGACACTGGCATAATTTGAGGATACTTATTATGCATTATTCTGAGATAACCTCAGACTCCATAAAATAGTAAGCCATACAAATGATTGAATGATATAAAAAATAGACTCGATTGTGATTGTACGACTAGTATCCCAGGAAAATGGACTATCACAGTATGGGGATTCAACCCTTATCCTTGTTTGGTTGTAGGGTTGAGCCTTAGCGCTAGGATATGCCATGGACCTAAGTTACGACACAGAATCTATGTATTGTTATATGTTTTTCTTCAGTTTTTGTTTCTCTATTTCATGCTTCCTTTGTGATAATTGCTATTTGGGGTCTAACCCCACTGGTTTTGCATGAACATGTTCTGATCCAGCACCTGAGGATCCAGTATTCTTTTCCCCTCCTTATGGAGCTCACCAGGAATATGTTCATAGGAAATAACGAGTGGATTTTCTTCTTCCCTGCTCATCTTACATATTTACTTCTTTTTTTAGCGTTTAGCCACCGACACCTGTTTGATGGCTCATTTGGGCATTAGTTTTCCTTACATAATTATATTAAATCAGACTGCAGCTGATCACTGTCATGTACTTTTGTTACTCTTTTAGCTTCTTATTTTGCACAGTTGGACTCTAGAATATTTTAAGAAAGTATTTGGGATGCCTTATTGCTTATCATATATGCTCTATATTTTTTTTGTTTGAATGATTAAGACATAAGTTCTTGACCATAGGAGACTTGATTGTAGCATGCACCCCCTTATCTTATACAGCCGTGATCGTCGTACGACGTATAGCACCTTGTACAGGGTAGTTGGCCATGTCCGTCTCCGTGTTCCGGTACTGGAATGTGACAAGATTTTGGTGGTGGCCCATGCAGGTCTGTTCTTCAGACTTGTGGGGTATCATGGTCATAGGAGTCTTAATAAAATATGATCGTTCTTGAAATTTTGAATTCTTCCTCTTCGATACTCAGCTTAAATTCTCCCAAATTGGTTGCTTCTTTGTTCCTTCTCGTCCTATGCTTATTATTTCTTATAATTTTCTTTAGGGCTTCTCCTTCCCCCGATGCTGTAGCAACAAGAGATGCGGAGTTGCCAGTAGAACAAAATTATGTAGAACCCCAACCAAGGATCCAAGTTAAGCCCGCGATGAATGGGTCAGAGCAGCAGGCTCTAGGTATTTCTATACCTCCCGCAGTGCCGTCAGTACTGGATACCCCAGCTTTGCTAGAGATTATCCATGGATTATTGGCTGCCCAACAACACTAGATGGTGGTGCAACAACAACAACAACAACAACAACAGCAGCAACAACAACATCAGCAACAATAGCTCCAGCAGCAGGAACATAATGTTCTGTTAAACCAAGGATTGCAGACAGCCCTAGAATACGGCAAAAGAACAGATTTTGGGGTATCTGTTAGATTTTGCAAACTGAATCCCAGATATTTTGATGGCTCAGAGAACGCAATCACGACTGACAATTTGCTCCAGGATATTGAGACCATTCTGATAGCGGCTAAAGTTTCGACCGAGGAATAAGTTGACTTGGTTCACCTACAACTCCAGGATCAGGCAAGAGATTGGTGGCCTACGATGGAGGTAGGACTGAGGTATCATATTTTATGGAAGGATTTTAGGACCTGATTCAGGGCAAAGTACTTTGGGATTGTGGCTCAGTGTGAGTTTCAGCAAAGGTTCATTAACCTCAAGCAGGCAAGAAGGATAGTAGATGACTGTGCTATAGAATTTTATCGATTTGGCATATTTGCTCCAACCATGGTGGCAACAGAGTTGGAGAGAGAAATGATATTTTGGCAGGGACTTTACTTGGAGATCTTGCATATGGTAGAGGTACACGACTACCAGACCTTTGATACAGTATTGATAGCAGCCAAGAGGGTTGAGCTTACTTCTCAAAGGATGGCATCAAGAAGAGTTGATCAGAAGAGGCCTTATGACAGAACAATAAGGGAGGACCAGTACCCTGAATGTCAGCTCCATAACCTGGCATTCATATCCATGATTGAGCATGGCGGAGGATGGCAGTTTAAATAGTGATAGTACCAACTCAGCAACAACAGTCAAGGTAGCAGCAGCAGTAACAACAATGACGGAGAGCGCCGACAAGTTGTACCTACTATGGCAAAGGAGGTCATACCCAGAATGTTTGTTGGGTAGCTAACAGACTATGTTGGAGATATAGGAACCCTGATCACAAGATTTCCATATGCCTATTGATGCCGAGGCCAGGAGGGCTAGTACAAAACTTTTATGCATTGCCAGCTCCAAGGACAGTACAACAAGAAGGACCAGCAGTAGCAGCACGGCCTTTGGCTCAGCGTCCGTTTCCAACGTAGGCCCAACTTTATAGAAAGAAACAGCAGAATCAACAGGTGCCGCAACCACGGCAGCAAAAAAGACAGCAGCAGGGAACTCAACAAGGCCAAGGGCAGACACTCACCTTGTCTTTGGAGGAAGCTATAGCGTCAGGCGACGTAGTGGCAGGTAACATTTTTGTTACAACCTTTTCTGCCATATCTTTATTTTATTCTGGAGCTTTACACTCATTTATATCTGTACAATATGCGACATGTATTGGATTAAAGTTTGAGACATTATCAGCTAGGTTAAAAATACTCACTGGCAATGGGATCGTAGAAGTTAGTAGGATGTGCCTAGTATGTCCAGTCATAGTATGTGGGCATTTATTACCTACAAAGTTGATCGAGTTCCCTATGGGTAACTTTGATATTATCTTCGGCATGGACTGGTTGAGAGACAATCATGCAACGATAGACTTTCGTAAGGGTAGAGTGTTATTTAGAATTCCTGGTCTAGAAGACTTTGTCCTTAGCAAAATAACAAGAGACCAGCATAAGGGAGGAGTCGCAACAATAGCAAGGAAAGAAAACCCGCTGCCCAAGATAGTTGAGGAGTTTATAGATGTCTTTCTTGAAGATCTTCCCGAATTACCCCCAGTAAGAGCAGTAGAGAGTTGATGCCAAGAGCAGAACCAGTATCTCAGAAGGTGTATCCAATATCACCATCAGAACTTGATCAGTTATATCGACAAGTGGAAGAACTGAAGGCAAAGAAGTTTATTCAGACCAGTGCATCACCTTGGGGAGCACCAATGGTATTATTAAAGAAGAAGGATGGATCGACGTGGTTGTGTATGGATTACAAGCGGTTGAATGTAGTAACGGTGAAGAACAAGTATCAATTACCAAGGATTGATAATTTGTTTGACCTGTTAAGTGGAGTAAAAGTCTTCTCCAAGATAGATTTACGATCAGGATATCATCAAGTACGATTTTGGGAGCAGGATATACCAAATATAGTATTTAGGTCACGATATGGGCATTACTAATTCTTAGTTATGCTATTCGGACTGACTAATGCTCCAGCGGTATTAATGGACTTGATGAACCATATTTTTATGCCTTACTTAGACCAATTTATGGTAGTATTCATCGATGACATCCTGGTATATTCTCGTAATGAGGAGGAGCATGAAGAACATCTAATGATAGTACTACAGACTTTGAGGGAGCACTAGTTATATTGAAAACTTAGTAAGTGTGAGTTTTGGCTGGATCGTATATCCTTTCTTGGATACATTATTTCTGGAGCAGGAGTGTCAGTTGATCCCAAGAAGGTAGAAGCAGTAGAGAACTGGCCAGTCCAAAGATAGTAGCAGAAGTGCATAGTTTCCTGGGCTTGGCAGGATACTACAGAAGATTTGTATCAGATTTTGCTTAAATCTCGGCACCATTAACCAGGTTAACGCACAAAGAATTTAAATTTATGTGGTTAGCAGAATGTCATATAGACTTTAAAGAGTTGAAGAAGAAGTTAATCTCTGCACCAATCCTTACTCTTTCAGCAGGCTCCGGAGGATTCATAGTGTACTGTGATGTATCAGGCAAAGGACTTGGATGTGTTTTGATGCAACAAGGAAGAGTGATAACGTATGCTTCTCGGCAGCTCAGAGATCACGAGAAAAACTATCCCACTCACGATTTGTAGCTAGTAGTAGTAGTGTTTGCACTTAAGCTATGGAGGCACTACTTATATGGCGATCGAGTAGAAATATTCACGGATCATAAGAGTTTGAAGTATGTGTTCATACAGAAGGACCTAAACATGAGGCAAATAAGGTGGCTAGAGTTATTGAAAGATTATGATATGGAACTTCAGTACCATCTAGGCAAGGCTAATGTAGTTGCTGATGCACTTAGCCGAAAAGGTATAGAATTTATGTTGACTACTCAGAAGCACATTCTAGAAGACTTAAGAGAGATAGGTATCAAGATAGTACTTCCACAGAGTATAGGAGTTTAGGCTAGCCTTTAGATTCAGTCAACTTTTGTAGATAGAATCAAGCTAGCTCCGGCAGAGGACCCGAAGATTCAAAAGCTACGAGAAGAATGTGAGTCAGGTCTTTGGAAGAAGTTGACAATACATGTGGATGTAATGCTAAGGTTTGGGAATCGTCTATATGTACCAAGCGGAGATATTCGGTAAGAAGTTATGACTGATGCATATAGTTTCCAATATTTTATTCATCCGGAAGGTACGAAGATATACCAAGATATCAAGAAACACTTTTGGTGGAACAAAATAAAGAGAAAAATTGAACACTTTGTATCGCGGTGTCTGATATGTCAGCAAATGATGGCAGAACAACAGAGATCGGCAGGATTATTGTAACCGCTTTCTATTCCAGAGTGGAAGTGGGAACACATCACGATGGACTTTGTGACTGGTTTACCTAGATCATCGAATGGTCGAGATACAGTTTGGGTGATAGTAGATAGTCTCACAAAAGTAGCTTAATTTTTTTTTTCGAGTAGGACAGTATAGAGAACAATTGGCTGAAATATACATATGACAGATAGAGAAACAATACGGTATCCTAGTAAGTATCGTGTCAGATTGTGATAATCAGTTTATTTCTTATTTTTGGAAATGTTTGCACCAGAGCTTAGGCACCAAGTTAAGATTTAATGCCGCTTACCACCCCCAGATGGACGAACAATCAGAAAGAACCATCAAGTTTTTGAAAGATATGCTACGAGCCTATACCTTAGACCTTGGTGGATCTTGGGAGAATCACCTTCACTTGGTAGCATTCTCGTACAACAATAGATATCAGGCCAGAATTCAGATGGCACCTTTCGAAGTACTATACGGCAGGAAGTGTAGGTCACCATTGGCTTGGAATGAAATTGGTTAGCGAAAGATGTTAGGCCCTTAAATGATTATGCAGATAGTAAAGGTTATCAAGCAAATTAGAGAGCGATTATGGGTTGCACAAGATAGGCATCATCATTGGGTAGATCAATATCGTAGACCTTTAGAGTTTCGTGTCAATGATCACATATTTTTATAGATTTTGCCTACCCGTGGAGTCATTAGATTCAGGGTTCGCAAAAAGCTTAGTCCCAGATACGTAGGTTCGTTCAATATTCTCGAGTGGGTAGGCGATGTTGCTTATCGTCTCACCCTTCCACCTTTGTTACATGTGGTATACGATATAATTCATGGGTCTCAGTTGCGTAGGTATGTTCCAAATTTGAGTTATATCCTTGATCACTCTGAATTAGTTGTTTGTACCGACTTATCTTACGAGGAGCAACCCGTATCCATATTGGACCGAAGGGAGAAGTTGCTCAAGAACCAGACTATTTCTCTTGTTTAGGATGCTTGGGGACATCATGCTCTTGGAGAATCAACGTAGGAGCACGAGGAATATATTCGATCCCGGTACCCGCACCTATAAATTTTAGAAGGTATATTCTACCTTTTGCCTTTGTATCTAGTTTTTTTGATCTGGTGATCACCTTTAGGTTGTGATGATATTGCTTGCATGTGTAGTTGCTAGTATATTTATATCGTATTTGTCCTGACTTCTATAGATATTGCTTGGATTGGATTCGAATTCCGAGGACATAATCTTTCTAAGGTGGATAGAGATGTCACTCCCCATTTTTGATATACGTATTTGGAACATATTTTTATTTTTAACATGGTTGCTTGTGCATGAAGACTAGATCCATTCTTTGGTTTAACCTGGTTCATAGTTTATTTTGTGGATTGGTTCAACTCATGAGAACTTTTGGTTCAACCCTCAAACCCTACCATATATAACCCAATATTTCTCTCTCTCTCTTTATTCCTTTATTTCTTCCTTCTTGCTTTAGCTTTCTCTCCCTATTTCATAGGCAAGTAAATCTTGCATAAAAAAAGAGAAAACCTCAATATTATTGTTCCATTATGTTTATTATGTGTTTTTAAGCACTTTTAGCTCTTAGAGTTTTCTATTTTGATAGATGGATTAGTGTAGATCTATATTTTATACTTTAGATTTTATGGGTTTCATGAGTTTTTCTTTGCTACATGATAGAGCTTTCAATTTAGAGCATTTTGTCTTTTGGTTTACCCAATTTGGACTTAAAATGAGGGTTTTATGGACAAAACATGATTTCAGTTTTTGGAGCTTTTTTGCCATGGCCGAACTTGCTATTAGAGAAAATGAAGTTCCCATGCGGCCAGTGAGCAATATGCGACCGAGAGTGCCATACGACCTGAGAGGGTTATACGGCATAAACTCTTGTCGCATACTGACAGCATGCGTCCATCTTGTTGGAAGCATGACTGCTAATTTATATAGTATCCTTGAACACCTTGTGCTTTTACTCACTGAACGAATAAAAATTTTCTAAGTCCAAGAGAACTCCATGCGGCAGATGACTCCATGCAGCAGAGAACTTCATGCGGCACCGACACTATGAAAACTTTATGCGGCGCCGACACTCATGTGTGATATCATCTTTCCCAGCTCCAGCGAGATAATCTTTCCCATCTGGGCATGATGTCGTACGAGCGTAAGCCACGTCCGTGTAAGGCCATGATCCGAACATGTGGTAAGATGACTAAGCCACAGAGTTGCACAGATAGTCCGAGTGCAGCATAATAAGAAAAGTACAAGCAATTGGTAACAAGTTCACAGAATCGTGAATAGCGAAAGCATTGAATAACACAACTATAAAAATAAAACAAGCTCTTTATTGATATTGAACAAGTATTACAGGCTGTGCTAGGCCGAGAATACAAGTCCCTAAAGCCTCTCTCTCTTCGAAACAGTAAAAGCGTGTCAAGTGGCTATATTTGTGGAATAAGATACAAAGGTGATGTTCCACATTATGTCTTGTATATATGCTTCTGTTTCAGACACAACACTCCAGAGCGAACTCCATACCTTAGCACGTACGAAGGGGGCATCCGCACCGAACGAGATTCCCCCGTACCCTACAAGCAATCTGGTGGGTTATCAGTACATGAATGCACTAGTAGGGAGGCTTCTCGCCCGCTCGACAAATCCAAACATGTTATATAGGTTCCATGCACCATTTATTAAGTTATCTTTCTAGTCTTTCCTTAGGATCAGTTTTATGAAATAAATAAAAAGCCTAAATCGTGTGGCAGTACATCGTACGATATGCAAAAGAAAACGACGAGACTTACCAACTTACCATTCGTCATTCCATGTCCAAGGCAAACCAAGTTAAAATCTAGCGCATGCATATATTTAATAAAATCCAGGGCAATAACATGTGCAAACAGGAGGGTAGTGAGCGAGGTTATGTTTCTGGTGCACGAATTACACAAATTATCAGGAGTGTTATAGTAGATGTTCAAGTATTCAATTATACACAAGTATATCATATTTATATCATTCATGTGTTTCAGATACAGTTATAGGTACTTGTATGTTACACAGAGCAGTCGTCTATAATACAATGACTCAAATGCGGGTTACCATAATTGAGCCAACTTAATCTATATGACAGAAGGTTACGGCTATAACACCATGAAGGATGGTATAGTCTAGAGGCAAAGATGGTGTGCAAGCAAAACATATGACATTGTACCCATCCTACCCATAACAGACGACTACCAGACGGCTCCATCTAGATCGGATCAGCCCAGTGCCCCAGCGACTGTCCGAGAAACTAGATTCGAAAATCTACCTTGTGCACAAGTTATTCGTGACCATGCTTATCCTCAAGTTTTCCATATTCTCACAGGTACAGATATAGTTACATATTCAGCTTCAGTCAGTACGGTATCGACTCCCCAAGCCGTCAGATTCAGTACAGGACGAGTATTGATTCTTCAAAGATGTTGTGAAGTTATCTTGCTTAACTGTCCATTGGCGCAGTCTCCTAGTTCGTGAAATGCCTTGGTGACCTAATGGTCCCGGATACTTTCAATGTTCTATACTTGGCTCAGAATGACTATTTTGATAGCCTTCTTGCCTCAACTGGGTAGATCATAAATAGTAAAATACGATGAATTATAGCATACATATAAGTAACAAGCATTAAATCAAGGTAACGAGTACAAGTTAGCATCTAAGCAGGAAAGCATTTAATTTGTGTGAACATAAGCATAAGGAAACATATAGTATAGCCTTTAGGTTTAGCAAGGGACTAAGGGGTAGTGCGAAGAGTGGAGCCGTAAAGGAACATATCGAGCGACATAGTCTATGGGCGTGCATTGTAGCAAGTGAAGTGGTGTACTACGAAGAGTATAATGTTCTACTCAAGTCATAGTGGGGTCTACTTGCATGAATCAAAAGTAGCATGCGAGGGTCCAAGTTATAAGCCAAATTTTATTTCCATGTTCTAACACAAGCAATACAAGATAGGATTATTCCCTTAGCTAGGTGTGTTGTATTATTTATTTGCATGCAGTGGATGAATCACCTAGCGACTAACATGTATTGTCCATATTTTAAGCGTGTTGGCTAAGCAAAGACAAGTTTATTATAGCCACCCACCTTAGCGATAATTTGCCTCGGTCGAGCGATATTCTGAGCGAGCCTTTGATAAGTCTAAGTTCGAACTCCTAAAGGGCCAAGTCTAGAAATTCTTTGCCTCAAGCGAGTCTTCTCATTGGGCAAAGCGGGTTGGATCATTGTACTTGCGCTGTTTGAATCGGTTGTCTGGTTGAATGAAATGGGTCATCATATTATACACCACTCAGAAAAAGTCTCATCCTCGAGACTTCCTGAGTGCAAGTCATTCTAATGCACTATCGAATCTATCTTAAGCCTAGCAATCGGTACCACTTGATCCGTTCAAACATAATTTTTTACTCGTTCCTTATACCGTATCGCGTGTATACTGGGTCGGTCTTATTAAATGATGCTATCATTCAATCCAAGTCTGACTCGGTCTCTATTACACCTTAGCGCAAAATATATATCGCTTAACGGGGGGTACGTTATGATCCAATGTGAGTGACGATCTAAGGTCGAGACAAACTTATACAAGTCGTTATACTTATCCATGTGGATCTAACATATTCACTTGCACTTGCATTCGAGATCAACATATCGCGAGTCTAGATTGTGCACATATCCAAAGCGTTCTTCAAACATATGCATGTCACCAACTTAGCGATAGTGAAGTCTTTGCACTGGAGTTTCACATATCACTGGGTCTTGAATTATGCACACGTTCAAGGTGTCCCTCAAACATATGCATTCAACCAAACTTAGAGATAGTAAAATTGGACAAACTACTAGCAAAAATCTCAAGGGTTCTCGTCTTACAAATCACGATGATATTTCCAACAGGGTCAATAAAATCTAAGTCATTTTCCAATTTGACTCAAATCAAGTATTAGCACTACCGTTAAGCACGATATATCCGATGAACCGATTAGCGTTCATCCGTTCGAGTCCAACATAGCATACACTTACTGTTCCCAGTCTAACACTAAGTCTTGCTGCCCCAGTTCTATGGCTTATTCAAGCAATGTTCTAAAGTCGGTCAAACAAGTTCTTTCACTTGGCACAGGATCGTCTGCCTAATTATTAGGTCAGCTCACAAGGTCATAGGTACAAGTTCAACTACATGATTTATCATACAAATTTGTCGCACGATGCTCGCCCCAATTCCTAAGATCAAACCATTATTTATTTTTACAAAATATTCTACCCAAGCTCGTTTCACTCATTTTTCTAAACATCGAGCACAGATCATCCTACTCTCTTAACATGTTCGTTCACACATGGTTTGAGTTCGTTCAGGCAATCCATGATATGTCCAAGTTGCAGGACAAGCCTAACATTTTGCATAGTCTATCTCCTTAAGCATGTTTGATAGAATCCATATATCCAATCCAAGTCTAGACTACCAAGCCAAGATTCAATTCTAAACCTTTGATTATAACTCCAAGTCGTCCAATATCATTTATATATCTGTTCATGAAACCATCAAGCGTGACTTACTTCAGGTTCTAGGCTAACTTATCCCTGAAACACTTTTGATTCACTTGTATTTCCAAATTCGTCTTATCGTGTCGAACCATAAGTCAATATGATCCATCAATTTTTATGCTCTGGTCTCCAGTAAGTTCGATTATCCTTGTTGGACATAAAATTACCATGCCAATGCTTCTATTGGATAATCGTTCTAATTCGGGCATGACAAATGTACGAGCATAGAGTTACGCTCGTACAAGACAAGAACGTCGAACATTATGGTTATCTTCGAAACTATCGAGATACCTTATCATTTCACTTTGCTCCATCAAGTTATATATAATATCCATCAAGTCATGTCCGTTCATGTAGTGATTATAATTCATTTTAGCAAAATCATCCAACTTCAATGTTACCGTTCGGTAAATCCATAGTCTACTTCTGGCATCCCTCATACAACTAAGTTTAAATTCTCAAGCCAAAGTCTATTCACTTTTGACACATTTCATTCATCATGTTCATTTTAGAATAATTATCGAACATGTTTTCATGAGTTCGATCATCCCCGCCGTACGTGAAATTACCATGCCGGCGCTCCCGCAGGATAATCGTTCTCGCTGGGACTGATTTTGAAGGTTATCTTTTTAAATTAGATTCAAGATCGTTCTTCCAAACTCCAGGTCAAATCCGTTATCGCTTATCTCTTTCATGGAACCACAATATTCATTCTCGGGCTAACTTTTATTTGAGAAATATTTGTTCAAACTTTAATCCGTTTGATTCAATTCAAAATCGCTCGTACGATCCTCCAAGTTTCAAACAAGTTTTCTTTTACCAAGATATTGATTTTTATTTCCTTGAATCCCTATTCAATATAAGCCTTATCATTTGTTCAAGATATTCTCAAATCGTTCAATCCAACGATCGTATAAGACCTATAAATCCGTTTGGACATTTCCAAAATGAACCATATACCACTCAGGAATTGAGTCAACCAATCAAATCCTCAATCGTGTTCGCATCAATCGCTAGTATATTCACCAAGTCGTTCCTTAGAATTCTTGCACGATACCTAAGAATTGGCTAATAAATCTTAGTCTTTTATATATATCCTATTGATAGTCGTCCAAGTAAACCTTATTTGATTTGTATATTCCGACAAAAAATATTGTTCGAGCTATTTCTCAAAATCTAAGCACGGTTCTCTATATTCGCCTAAGCGATAGATCTTATAATATTTCTCTCGGTTGCTATTCTAAGTCTGACTTATCCTTATTTGAACGATATCCCAATCTTGCTTGTAACTAGCCTGCACCAAGGGTCTTGGCGTGCGATACTCAACATAGCCGAAAGGATGTGTGCATAGCTAACCGTTCGAACGATATTCTATTCCGTACACAAACTAGTTAGAAAATCATGTATAGGTATTCGAGTTCGCACATAACTTGCAATTTCTAGCACGAGTCTATTCCCACAAAGCCTAAAACAGGTCGGCACTCGCATCATAATTTTGCACAAGCAATCATATCATTCACATGCACTTTTGAAAGTATTTAGACTCATTATTTGGAATATCTCGTCGAGTCAACGAGTGAGAGTGTATGCGCATAACCTATGAACGAGCTTTCAAAACCAAAAAGATTGATAAGAAGTCCAAAGGCGTAAAGCCATACTCTGATACCAATATGCCATGCCTCGATCTCCCGCAGGTAATCGACCATCCCCACTAGGAGCGAATTACCGTGCCAGCGCTCCCGTGGGATGATCTTTCCCATCTGGGCATGATGTCGTACGAGCGTAAGCCGCTCCCGTGCAAGGCCATGATCCGAACAGGCGGTAAGATAACTAAGCCACAGAGTCGCACAGATAGTCTGAATGCAGCAGAATAAGAAACGTACAGATGATTGATAACAAGTTTACAGAGTCGTGAATAGCGGAAGCATTAAATAACACAAGTATAGAAATAAAATAAGCCCTTTATTGATATTAAACAAGTGTTACAAGTGATGCTAGGCCTAGATTACAAGTCACTCAAGCCGCTCTCTCTCTCTTTGAAACAGTAAAAGCGTACCAAGTGGCTACATTTATGGAATGACACAAGGGCGATGTTCCAATATTATGTCTTGTATATGTGCTTTTATTTCGGATGCAATGCTCCATGGCTCCAGAGCGAACTCCACGCCTTAGCACGCACGAAGGGGCATCCACACCGAACGAGGTTCCCCCGTATCCTGCAAGCAATCTGGTGGATTATCAGTACATGAATGCATTGGTGGGGCAGCTTTTCGCCCGCTCGACAAATCCAAACACGTTATATAGGTTCCGTGCACCATATATTAAGTTATCTTTCTAGTCTTGCCTTAGGATCAGTTTTATGACATAAATAAAAAGCCTAAATCATGTGGCAGTGCGCCATAGATATGCAAGGGAACACGGCAAGACTTACCAACTTACCATTCATCCTTCCCTGTCTAAGGCAAACCAAGTTAAAATCAAGTATGGACATATATATAATGAAATCCAGGGCAATAACATGTGCAAACACGAGTGTATTAAGCGAAGTTACATTTTGGGTGCACGAGTTACACAGATTATCCGGAGTGTTACGGTAGATGTTCAAGTGTTCAATTATACACAAGTGTATCATATTCATATCGTTCATGTATTTCAGATGCAGTTATAGGTACATATGTGTTACACAGAGCAGTTACCTTTAATGTAATGACTCACACACGGGTTGCCGTAATCAAGCCAACTTAATCTATATGACAGAAGGTCACTGGCATGACGTCATAAAGGACAGTGTAGTCTCAAGGCAAAGATGGTGTGCAAACAAAACAGGTGGCATTGCACCCATCCTATCCATAACAAATGACTACCAGACGACTCCGTCTAGATCGGATCGGCCCCAGTGCCCCGACGATCGTCCACGAAACTAGATTCGAATATAAACCTTATGCACAAGTTGTCCGTGACCATGCATGTCATGACCCGCACCCTGGATTTGGGCATGAGTCATGAGTACGCCCAGCCTATGCCACAGTATCGGCGGTAGAACGCTGTACAAAAAGCCACAAGTAATCTACAACTCACAACATATATACATCTCCACACTATACTCAATCACATGCACTAGTTTAAATGAATACACCAAGATAATAATGAAATAATAGTCTTGATGCGGGTTCAATGAATCTCCATAACTAAATATCTAAATTAAAATATTCAAAATATTTTAGAAAAACTGTCAGAGAAGAATCCGGTCCAAAATAACTAACAAAATCAACTACTACTATACTACTCCATTGCAAACGATATATGAGCTACTAACTCTCCCTGATCCTCTGGAAGGGCAAGACCAGGCTCTATTATTTCGCTAGCATACGGTCCATAATGTGTATGGATTGCATCCTCATTGTAGTCACCTAAAATGTTTATCCAGTCAGGAAAGGAACGAGTATATCACAGTAAAAATAGTTCCAACACATGGTAGAAGCTATAAGATAATAAATAGTAAGGAATATATGATAGCAACAAATTGAACTCACAATAAAGCAACTAGAATAACCAATGTTGAAGTCCTGTCATGGCACATATATAGTATAATATCTCCAAGCAACAAAAGAAATAACTGTAATGTATGGAAGAACATATAGGAACAACTACTCTATGTGATTTGAAATACCTTGTCGACATGTGAACGGCTAGGGGGTACTATCCGACAAAACATACGTGTCATGCATGGCTGCTATTATTCCAGAAAGACCATGGGAAAGAAAGGGTAGTTCACACGTCTAATAAGTATTTCCCCTCCCCACAAGTAGACATGGATTCCAAACCAGTCACGAAGAAATAACAATAATCCAGAACAGTCACATATCTCATAATAAGAATCCATCATACTAATCCGTGTAACAAGTGTCAAGAATCAAACAATCAACACTAAACATGCATTATAGAGACTATCAACCACTAAAATTAATCATAAAAATATACTCGTCTGTGGTCCTTAGCTAGTATGAATCAGAATCCAAGTCACAGTCCAAATAGCTTATGTATTATAAATTTACCATATCAAAAGACAATTTATTTTAATTTATTTAATTCAGAAACAATTACTTTAAAATACTATTTTAATCTTATTATTCTTATTTTTAGGTCAATTCCTAAATTTTGTTCAAAAAACTAAAATTTATCAACTCGAGACTCAAGGCACGCAAATCGAGGCAATCTGTTGTCGAAAAGTCAACCGACACAAACTCGACTTTCATGCATGATTTTCTGTAGATTTCAATGTCAAAAATATGTTGGAATTTATGGCTCATCCGAATTCTAATTTGTTTAGGAAGTATTGCACATACCAAAATTGTATTATGCAACGGTGGTTGATTGTTAATCTAGAAGTTCTAATGAATTAACAGAAATAAAATATTTCGAATTAAATTCTTGGAAAAACATGTCAATGATTTCATCATTATATTTCTGAAACTTCAAACGGTTCATGATTCTGATTCTTGGTTCTCCCGAAATTGCAAAAATACCGAGACACATCTATTTTCGGATATATTGTGCTCTACAAATTTTTTAGAATTTAATTTTCATAATTTCATAAAACAATTTATGTATTCAGAAAATTAACCTTAATATGGTTCTAATGCAAAAAACTAGGCCACGTTTGGAGTCCGGAGCTACGAGTAATAGATTCTGGAAGATGAAGGAAACCCTAGATGACAATTCTCCAAAATTGGCTAAACGAAAACCCTAGAAATTATAAACTAAACACTATATATGTATAGGTGAGAGGGAGAAGCTGCGGCTAAGGATGTGCCATGTGGCATCCATCCACTACTGCCCACTCAGATCGGATGACCCGCGTTCCAGCCGGCTTGGCTCGGCTGAGTCCGAGTCGGATTAGGACGCGACTCGGCTCGGCTCGGCTCGGCTAGGACCGACTTCTCCCGTGCCCACCCTCTCCCTCTCTCGCTGACAGCTGGGCCCCACTGACTGGCCATGCTGGCTGACACGCGGGCCAGGCTGGCTGCTGACTGGGCGGATTGGGTTAAATTAGGATTTTTTTTTCTAAAAATTAGTTTTTAATTCAGTATTTTCCTAATTAACTCAAAATAAATGCTAAAAATAATCAAAAAGTTCTCAAAAAATTCTAGAAAATATATTTGATTATTTAGAACCTAAAATATAAGTTTAGAGTATTTTTATTTATGTTTGACCCTAAAATAAATTCTTGAAAATCCTAGGAAATTAGTATTACTAGGTTTTTATTAACCAAAAATTATGAAAAAATTCTACTAGCCCCAAATTATCCTAAAAACAATATTTAAGCTAGAATTTCAAGATACGGACGTTAGAAGTCTACCCTTCTTAAAAAATTTCATCCTCAAAATTTAGGGCAAAACAAATACAAGAAGGAAATTACCTCATGGTGCAAAAAGATTGGGGTAACGCTCTCGCATCTGCTCTTCTTGCTCCCAAGTGGATTCATTGGGAGAATAATGCCTCCAAGCAACGCGAACCAAGGGAATTACTTAGTTACGAAGCACCTTATCTCTGCGGTCTAGGATCTCTACTGGCTGCTCCGGATAACGGAGGCTTAGTCCAACCTCAAGCTCCGAATGATCTAATACATGGCTAGGATCCGTCACGTATCATATCAGCTGGGACACATAAAACACGTTGTGTACTCCTTCCAATGTAGGCGGTAAGGCTAGTCGATAAGCTACTACTCTGACCTTCTCAAGAACATAGAAAGGTCCGATGAATCTTGGACTAAGCTTTCCACCTCTACCGAAATAAATTATTCCACGTGTCGGAGGGATCCTCAAGAACACTAAGTCACCAAACTATGCTAAAATAGGAACTTAATGCATGATCTAAGAACATAATAGATATTTAAATAAATAAATCGATACCTCAAACTCTAGCGGTCTCCTGTGGCTATCGGCCCACTGCTTCTGTCTGTCCTGAGCCACCCGAAGTCTCTCTCTAATCTGCTTCACCTTTTTTGCAGCATCAACTACCATCTCTGGTCCCAAAAGTACTCTCTCTCTCCTATGTCGTCCCAAGATAATAGAGTTCGGCATCTCCTATCGTATAAAGTCTCAAAATAAGACATCTCGATACTAGCTTGATAGCTATTGTTGTATGCAAACTCTACCAGCTGAAGATGATCCTCCCACGAGCTACTAAAATCTAGTACACATGTCCGAAGAATATCCTCGAGCGTTTGAATAGTCCTCTTTGACTGTCCATCCGTCTGAGGGTGGTAAGCAGTGCTAAATTTGAGTTGGGTACCCAAGCTAGTCTGCAAAATCCTCCAAAACTGGAACGTAAATCTACTATCCCGATCGGATATGATGCTTATTGGAACTCCATACAGCCTGACTATCTGTCTCATATATAAATCGGCGAGCTTCTCCGTAGACAATCCTACTTTGAAAGGCAAAAAGTGGACTGATTTGGTTAGCCTATCAACAATGACCCAAATTGCGTCCTTCCATCCTGGAGTACATAGAAGTCCGAAAACAAAATCCATCATGATAAGCTCCCATTTCCACTCAGGAATAGATAGTGGCTGTAGCAATCCTCCTGGTCTCTGTCTCTCGGCTTTGACCTGCTGACACACTAAACATCTGGAGACAAAACATGCTACCTCCCGCTTCATCCTATACCACAACACGTGTTCCCTCAGGTCCTTATACATCTTGTTAGCTCCCAGATATATAGAATACTGAGAACGATGAGCCTCCTATATGATCTCTTCCCGCGGATCCCCGCTAGGCACACATAACCTAGTCCCATGCATTAAAGAACCATCCTCAGCAATAGAGAAGTCATCCATCAATCCTGCCTGCACCTGAGCTCTGAGGTTTCGCAGACCCTCATCCTGGTACTGCGTCTCTTGGATCTTCTCTATCAATCCTGACTGAATTTGTATGTCCATCATCTGCGTCTCCACTCTAGGAATAATAATCTCGATGCCCAGGCTATCCAATTCTCCTAGTAAGTGACGATCCGTTGTCAAGTACATCGCTACTGGATATCTGCTCAAGGCATCGGCAACTACATTAGCCTTACCTGGATGATACTGTAGTGAAATATCAAAATCCTTTATCAGTTCTAGCCATCTGCGCTGTCTCATATCTAGCTCTTCCTTCGTAAAGACAAACTTCAAGCTTTTGTGGTCAGTGTATATTTTTACATGCTCTCCGTACAGATAATGTCTCCACAGCTTTAGAGCAAAGATCACCACTGCTAATTGCAGGTCGTGAGTAGGATAGTTTCTCTCATGTGGCCGCAACTGTCTAGAAGCATATGCCACTATCTTCTTGTTCTGCTCTAGAACACATCCTAAGCCCTTCTCTGAAGCATCGCTATAAATGACAAATCCTCCTGTCCCCGATGGTACCGTCAAAACAAATGCTGTGGTCAATCTCTTCTTTAGCTCATTAAATACAACCTGACATTCCTCGGTCCACATGAACTGTACATCCTTTTGAGTGAGTCTAGTCAACCTGATATTCCGTCTCCAGTCATCATATACCCAAGAAACTCTACCTTATCCAGGAAGAACTCATATTTTGAGAGTTTCCCATAAAGCTTCTCCTTCTGAAGGGTCTCTAGCACAATCCTTAAATACTTCTCATGCTCTTCCGGTGTCTTTGAATAGATAAGAATATCATCTATGAATACTAATACAAACTTGTCAAGGTACTGGTGGAATACCTTGTTCATCAAGTTCATAAAGATTGTTGGGGTATTAGTCAACCCAAATGGCATCACAATAAACTCATATTAATCGTATCTTATCTGAAATACAGTTTTTGGAATATCTTCCTTCTTCACCTTTAACTAATGATAGCCAGACCTCAAATTAATCTTCAAAAATACCCTCGCTCCACTCATCTGATCGAAAAAATCGTCTATCCTTGGTAGCGGATATTTATTTTCGATAGTGATATTGTTCAGAGCCCTGTAATCAATGCACATTTGCACTGACCCATCCTTCTATGGTACAAATAAGACCGGGGCTCCCCAAGGCAAAAAACTTGATCTAATAAAACCCTTGTCTAGTAAATTATCCACCTGCTTTTTCAGTTCTGCCAGCTCGCTGTTGGTGATCCTGTAGACTTGCTGCGACACCGGTTCTGCCCCAGGCACTAAGTCTATAGAAAATTCAAGATCTCTGTTTGGTGGCAATCCTTGTAGCTCCTCAGGAAATATGTCTAGAAATTCTATAATAATAGGGTGTGGCAAGTCCTTCTCTACTACTATGGCTCCACAAATAATTCTATCACTCTCTCTACTCCTCCCCTAACAAACTCAAATTCTGGCTTTCTTGGAGGACGGAACAATACACGTCCTCCATGACAGTCTATGCTAGCATGGTGCATACTTAACCAATCTATTCTAAGGACAATGTCAAAACTCGAAAGTGGTATTACGAGTAAACTAGCATCCAAATTATGGCCTTCCAAGGTAACATGATGCCCCTTGCAAGTATCACTGATTAGGATAGTGCCTCCACTAGTCATGATCTTGCAACTCCGACTCAAGGGTTATGTTACTAAACTATACTTAAGCACAAAGGATACAAATATGAAGCTGTACGATGCAGATGGTGTGGGAAAAGCACCATTGGCTCTGGCATCGCGTGTTCTAGTCTTGGGTGGCATTCTGAAAGGTTGGAAACAACAAGAATAAAGTTGATATGACACAAGATAAGAAAGTATTCAAGAAGGACAATCAACTATAAAAGAGATCTGATTGCTCGAAAGGAATTTATAAGGGTTTGCGAGTTTAGTATATGGGATCCTAGTTGTGATTGAATATCTTCCTATTCCTAGTATGTATATCCTATAGCAGGCCCGCAGTCGTACAAATAACTTGAGTACCACTACGAGTTCGCAACCTTGTACGAAACCTGACCTGCATGGGCCACCACTAAGAATGTGTCACGACCCGCACCTTGGATTTGGGCATGAGTCATGAGTACACCCAGTCTAAGCCGTAGTATTGGCGGTAGAACGCTGTATAAAAAGCCACAAGTAATCTAGAACTCACAACATATATACATCTCCACACTATACTCAATCACAGGCACTAGTTTAAATGAATACACCAAGATAATAATAAAATAATAGTCTTGATGCAGGGTCAATGAATCTCCAAAACTAAATATCTAAATTACAATATTCAAAATATTTTTGAAAAACTATCGGAGAACAATTCGGTTCAAAATAACTAACAAAATTAACTACTACTAAACTACTCTATTGCAGACGGTATCTGAGCTGCTAACTCTTCCTGATCCTCCGGAATGGCAAGATCAGGCTCTATTATGTCGCTAGCATACGGTCCATAATGTGTAGGGATTGCATCCTTATTATAGTCACCTAAAATATTTATTAAGTCAGGAAAGGAACGAGTACATCACAGTACAAATAGTTCCAACACATGGTAGAAGCTATAAGACAATAAATAGTAAGGAATATATGATAGCAACAAACTGAACTCACAATAAAACAACTAGAATAACCAATGTTGAAGTCCTGTCATGGCACACATATAGTACAATATCTCTAAGCAACAAAAGAAATAACTTTAATGTATGAAAGAACATATGGGAACAACTACTCTATATGATTTGAAATACCTTGTCGACATGTGAACGGCTAGGGGATAATATTCGGCAAACCACACGTGTCGTGCATGGCTGCTATTATTCCAGAAACACCATGGGATAGAAAGGGTAGTTCACACATCCACTAAGTATTTCTCCTTCCCACAAGTACGCATGGATTCCAAACCAGTCATGAAGAAATAACAATAATCCAGAACAATCACGTATCTCATAATAAGAGAATCTATCATACTAATCCGTGCAACAAGTGTTAAGAATCAAATAATCAATACTAAGCATACATTATAGAGACTATCAAGCATTGAAAGTAATCACGGAAATGTACTCGCCTGTGGTCCTTAGCTGGTATGAATCAGAATCCAAGTCACAGTCCAAATTCCCTATGTATTACAAATTTACCATGTCAAAAGATAATTTATTTTAATTTATTTAATTCTGGAACAATTACTCTAAAATCCTATTTTAATCTTATTATTCTGATTTTTAGGTCAATTCCTAAATTTTGTTCAAAGAAACTAAATTTATCAACTCGAGACTCGTGGCACACAAATCGAGACGATCTGTTGACCAAAAAGTCAACTGACACAAACTTGACTTTCATGCATGATTTTTTATAGATTTCAGCATCAAAAACTTGTTGGAATTTATGTCTCATCCAAATTTCAATTCATTTAGGAAGGATTGCACATACCAAAATTGTATTTTGCAAAGGTGGTTGATTGTTAATCTAGAAGTTCTACTGAATTAACAGCAATGAAATATTTCCAATTAAACTTTGGGAAAAACATATGTCAATAATCTCATCATTAGCTTTCTGAAACTTCAAACGGTTCATGATTCTGATTCCTGGTTCTCCCAAAATTATGAAAACACCGAAAGTATCTATTTTTGGACATGCTGTGCTCTACGAATTTTCTAGAATTTAATATTCATAATTTTTTGAAACAATTTATGTATTCAGAAAACTAACCTCAATATGGTTCTAATGCAAGAAATTAGGCCACGTTTGGAGTCCGAAGTTATGAGAAATGACTTTTGGAAGATGAAGGAAACCCTAGATGACAATTCTCCAAAATCGGCTAAAAGAAAACCCTAGAAATTATAAACTAAACACTATATATATATATAGGAGAGAGGGATCAGCCACGGCTAAGGATGTGCCACATAGCGTCCATCCACTGCTGCCCTCTCAGATCGGACGACCCACGTTCTAGCCGTCTTGGCTCGGCTGAGTCCGAGTCGGACTAGGACGCGGCTCGGCTCGGCTCGGCTAGGACCGACTTCTCCCGCGCCCAGCCCACCCTCGCCCTTTCTCGCTGACAGCTGGGCCCCGCTGACTAGCCACACTGGCTGACACGTGGGCCAGGCTGGCTGCTGACTGGGCGGGTTGGGTTAAATTAGGATTTTCTTTTTTTGAAAATTAGTTTTTTAATTCTGTATTTTCCTAATTAACTAAAAATAATCAAAAAAATTTTAAAAAATTTAAGAAAATATATTTGATTATTTAGAACCTAAAATTAAATTCTATGGTGTTTTTAATTATTTTTGACCCTAAAATAAATTCTTGAAAGTCCTAGAAAATTAGTGTGATTATGTTTTTAATTAACCAAAAATTATGAAAAAATCGCACTAGCCCCAAATTATCCTAAAAACAACATTTAAGCTAGAATTTCAGGATACGGAGGTTACAATGCATATCCTCAAGCTTTCTAGATTCTCGCAGGTACAAACATAGTTACAGATTCAGGTTCAGTCAGTACGGTATCGACTTCTTGAACCGTCAGATTCAATACAGGACGAGTATTGATTCTTCAGAGATTTTATGATGTAATCTTGCTTAACTGTTCATTGACACAGTTTTCTAGTCAGAAAATACCTTGGTGACCTAACGGTCCCGAATACTTTCAATGTCTCAACTGAGTGGATCACAGATAGTGAAGTACGATAAATTATGGCATGCATATAAGTGACAAGCATTAAATTGAGGCAACGAGTACAAGTTAGCATCTAAGCAGGCAAGCATTTCATTTGTGTGAACATAAGCATAAGAAAATATATAGTATAGCCTTTACGTTTAGCACAAGACTAAGAGATAGTGCGAAGAGTGAAGTCGTACAGGGACATATCGAGCGACATAGTCTATGGGCGTGCAGTATAGCAAGTGAGTGCACTACGAAGAGTATAATATTTTACTCAAGA
Organism: Iris macrosiphon; assembly: GCA_036927795.1. Lineage (NCBI taxonomy): Eukaryota > Viridiplantae > Streptophyta > Magnoliopsida > Asparagales > Iridaceae > Iris > Iris macrosiphon. Next base: position 154,127,013 of record JAYESA010000002.1, on the reverse strand, counting down.
CAAAGTGGGGTCTACTTGCACGAAGCAAAAGTAGCATGCGAGGATCCAAGTTATAAGCCAAATTTTATTTCCATGTTCTAACACAAGCAATACAAGATGAAATTATTCCCTTAGCTAGGTAGGTTGTATTTTTTATTAGCATGCAGGGGGTGAATCACCTAGTGACTAGCATGTATTGTCCATATTTTAAGTGTGCTGGCTAAGCAAAGATAAGTTTATCGTAGCCACCCACCTTAGCGATGATTCGCCTTGGTCAAGTGATACTCTGAGCCAGCCTTTGATAAGTATAAGCCCGAACTCCTGAAGGGCCAAGTCTGGAAATCCTTTGCCTCAAACGAGTCTTCTAGCTAGGCAAAGCAGGTTAGATCATTGTACTTGCACCATTTGAATCGGCTGTCCGGTTGAAAAGAACGGATCGTTACACATGCGCCCCCTATTTCTGGGACGCATGGCTCTGAACCGTTGACACTTATTTTTTTGGTTTTGTCTTTTCTTTCTAATACACTTTATGGTCTTGTCTTTTCTTTCTGACACACATTATGACTTATCACATCAGTCACATCAGTCACTTTATGTTACATCACTGATACTTTATTTATTTGACTGTCATTTCAACACTTGTTCCATGGAGTAGACTTAACTCTGGGCATGCAGCCAAGTGATCCATGCGGCCTGACTTCATGTGGCATGCCTTCTCATGCGGCCATACTTTTATGCGACCAGGATTGTCATGCGGCCTGATTTTCCTATGCGGCCTAGAGACCTATACGGCCTTACTTATTTTATTGAATATTTTTCTGACTCTTGGGACCCAATGTATAATTTGTAATTGGACTCGAATATTGTATCCATGATAATACTACTATTGTCTGATTATTATTCAAGATTTAAAGTATGCCAAGGAGTGACCCATTCTGTCACGTGTTAAGTGATTATATTTGGGTTGTGTATCAAAACTGCCTCCAAATCCCTGAACGTGTGATATATTATATATATATGTACATTTTTTCTCTAGCACAGGCATAATAAGTGAGTCAACTACCAAAGCGTGGCTAGGACATTGATTGTATGAATGTTGCATACACGCTCGGGTGAATCCAGATTTGACTTTCGTGGATTCGTATCTAGCGTGCCCGTACTTTGTACGATATCTTAAGAAAAATTCTCATGTGACCACGCCTTAAGATTTCAAGCACAACATAGGGCTAGTTAGGTAACTAAAAGTGGTAGTAATATTTGGAGGGAATGGTATCCCGAGATCATACCAACGAACCATCCCACAGAGATTCATTCTAAGTGCGTTGTGGGCTAGTCACCACAGATACTGTATATTATCTTCCTTAGTGGAGTGCAGTATCTGACTTATTATTATACTGAGCCACTATTTCAATATAGGAACACTGAAACCGCTAATATCCTATTTTTAGTGCAGTGGACCTACGTGGGACTGGTATATCTTCCAAGTGCTTGTTTATTTATATTGGTTCAGTTAGATCATGTTCGGCAATGTCGTGATCTGAAGATACTTATTATTCATTATTCTGAGATAATCTCAGACTCCACAAAATATTAAGCCATACAAATGATTGGCCGATATAAGAAATCACTACTAAAAATTATGGGATTAGCGCTATTTTTTGCTACGTCGAAATAAAACGTCGTTGAATTATAGGTATTTAGCGACGTCCATATAAAACATCATAATACGTCAGTAAGAGCGAAGTGGAGCGACGTTTAGCAACTATAATTATTATAAATATATAATATATTGCTAGGTAGTCGCTAAACGTCGCTAACTTTTTAATTTTAGCGACGTTTATGTATTTAAGTCATAGTATATTATTATATCCGCGACGTTTAGTGACGTATAGACCGATGTCGCTAATTTATTTCATATAGGGTTTGACAAATTTCTCTTCCCCCTATTTCCTTCAAAATCTCGAAAATTTTAAACACCCCTCCATCCCGGAGCCCCACCTCGGCGACCCCCCTCCGGTCGCGTCCTCCCCCCCGAGGATGCTCCTCCCTCCGTAAGCTCCTCCTTCCTCCGGCTCCCCTCCTCCCTCCGACGTCCTCCCCCCTCCAACCGCTCCTCCTTCCTCTGGCTCCCCTCCTCCCTCCGGCATCCTCCCCCCTCCGGTGGCTCCTCCTCCCTCCGGTGTCCTCCTCTCTCCAGCTCCCCTCCTCCTCACTCGGTGAGCTCCTCTCTCTGTATCCTTTCTCTGTCTCTCTCTCTAACATGACACAACATAATACGACATGACACATACTAACCCTAACCCTAACTCGAATACACACACACGCACATGGACATACTAACACATGCAGACACTAACCCTAATACTGACATGGACATACGGACACACACAAACATAGACAAAACATGACATGCCATGGACACACGGACATAAACAAGACGCAGACATAGACAAAATATGGGATACGACACAAACACATATACTGGGCTCCCACCTATATGGCATTTAGGCCCATATGTCATAGAGTTATTTATAATGGGTGACCCAAAATGAATAAATTCTACTTTATTAACAGAGATTTTAACCAAGTAGAAAGAGTAGAACCTACCCACATATTTTGAGCTCTATGCGACTGCGAGTACCATCCTTTTTGTCCTAATTAGCCAGCTTCATGCCTTTTTTGTGAACAGCTGACATAAGTTCTCCTCTCTCCTGATCTCTCCTACAACAAGCTAAGTAACCCTAGTCAAGTTGAGTGTAGAAGAAGAGAGAATAGCTTGCTAGCTAGTAGTGTCTCACCAATAATAATGAAAAAAACAAACTATATAATTCAAGAAATTACCTAAACCTAACCTCAAAGAAATTTTTTAACAACCAGAACAAGAACACACACACACATGCAGAAGAGACGTGTACAAGGAGGAAGGGAAAAAGATTTGAAAACAGTCAATGGTCTTGCATGCGTATAATGGGAACAAGTGCAGTAATTAACTAAGGGTTTTTTTGGGAAGAAAAACCCTGAAATGAGACTCTGCAGCTTCCACTTGGAAGCTGCCAGCAATTCAATGGTTTCGTCCAAAAATATGGAAGCAATAAATTACTATTCACCTAATATGTAGCTAGGAAAACTCGAAAGTCAGGAAAGATAGACATCACTGTTTTGACTTGTCCTTCACTTTATTTATCATATTTAAGGGTACACTCCATTGTTGCACTCTATTATTTTAGACACAGACCCTAACCCTATCTTTTTTCTAGTTAGCTGTATGAGTTTAGATATAACCTTGCATATTTGCAGCATATATAATATGATATAGATCTTGACTCAAGGAGAGTCGTATACACGAACATGGGAATGACTCTTCAAACTCGAGATACGATATACGGTATTGGCTTCTTCTAGAACCCGTATCCAACTTGGGCTGATGCTTCTTGCTGCACGAACTGTTGTATTGGCTACTACAAACTGCTAAACCTGTTGTTGAAGGCTCTGTAGTGCAGTGGCTCTGCTGCTACTTGCTGAGTTTACTTGCTGCTGTACATCCTTCCTACTGTGCACTGCACAGTATTGCTGCATACTGATTCCTCACTATTGTACTGTACAGTATAGCTAGCTGCTACTGCTATAAACTGTTGTATGCTTCCCCTTGTACTGTGGTAGCACAGAGCTGCACACTGCTCAGTTGTGCTCCCCCTTGCTGTGCTAGCACAGAGCTGCACACTGCTCTCCCTTCAGTTGATCACTGCCAAATGATGCATACTGAAAACTGTGAACTGGTCTCCCTAGTGACCCAAGCTCATTCAATCACTCAAACAACCATACTTGAAGGTAGCAGTGAGTATCAGTGCATGTACTGTATTTAACGATGAGTATATATGCTAGGACTAGGAGTATCAGTGCATGTACTATATTTAATGATGATTATATACTTGAAGGTAATTGTATATTCATTTTTGCTGCAGAAGTATCTAGAAATGGATATGAATTACTATCTGCATCATCGTTCATGGATGTATAACTGTCATCCTGATGACATATGCGGTGTGCGGGATAAATTCATTGAGGGTGTATAGCAGTTCCTGTAGTTCGCCAAGGCGTTCCCTCAGTACATGGACGGTACCAAAATTAAGTGTCCGTGTGTGAGATATCACAACTTAAAATATTATCCAGAAGTGGAAGTCACATATCATTTGTACTCGAAGGGTTTTGCGCTGAATTACTATCATTGGACCGTGCACGGAGAAATTATGTCTTTAACATCGAATTAGGAGCCTTATGTGGAGCTGTATATGGATGTCCATGACCATGCTGCTTATGACGACGGGTGGGTGAATATGGTTTTTGATGCGGCGGAGCCTAGTTTCGATCCGGACAATCATGATGCCGCTGAGGAGGCACCGAATACCGATGGTGCAAAGTTCATGGAGTTGCTGGAGAATGCAAGGACTTCATTATATCCTGGTTGTGAAGATCATTCACCATTGGAGGTTGTTACAAGATGGTTGAGCATCAAGTCCGATTTTAATATGTCGCAAGAATGCTATAACCGACTGATGAATTTGATTATAGATATCTTACCAGAGGATGCAAAGTTGCCTAAAGACTTCTACCGATCTAAGAGGATAGTGAGATCGCTCTGGATAGGATATAAGAAAATTGATGCATGTCACAACGGGTGTATGTTGTACTATAAAGACGACAAGGATAAAGATGTATGCAGATTCTGTGGTGCTGATCACTATAAGGCTATTGGAAGAGGAAAGTCTGTCGGTGCAAAGAAGCCTACCGATTCGATGCACTTCTTGCCTTTGACGCCGCGGTTGCAGAGGTTGTTTATGGTGAATAAGACTGCAGAAAATATGAGTTGGCACAGGCAGAAATAGATCGAAAGAGTATTGGATCATTCATCCGATGGAGAAGCATGAAAGTACTTTGATCGAGAGTATCTAAATTTTGCTTCGGATTCGCATAATGTTATATTGGAGCTCTCCTCCGACGGTTTTACCCCATTCGGACTTTCAGACTCCCAGTATTCGTGTTGGCCTATGATCGTCACTCCGTACAATCTACCACCTTGGATGTGCATGAAGACTCCGTATATGTTCCTAACCGTTATTATCCCGGGTCCGAACAATCCGAAGTGGAACATCAATGTATATTTACAAGAAATAAGATACCAATTTTCTTCTTGGTTGAGCGAATATGTAAGGAGCTTGGTAATTAGTTTTTCTTTCTACACTTGCATAATAAATAACTTCATATTGCTACTTTGGTATTTAGGTCGATCGTCTAATAACACCCGAGACTGAATCTATTAGAACTCTAGCCAAGGGACCAATTACTGCCGTCAAAATATGGCCATATTTCTGTGTGAATGGATTTAGTTTCAAGTCAAAAAATGCTCCGATCAGAGACAGTTTTTTGGATCTTGATTTCATAAAATATAGTTATTTGTGTATCAAATCTTCGAACTACAAAGACGTCGATCCAGGCAATAATTTTTTTAGCATCTTACGAGAGATTGTGGAGTTGACATATAATTATAGCACATAACCTGCTAAGATCGTGCTATTCAAGTGTGAATTATTCGATCTGATTCAACATCAAGGTTGGAAAATTGACAAGCATGGCCTTGTGGATATAAACTACAAGCGTAGATATCAAGGGTACGAACCATTTGTCCTATCAAGTCAGGCTCAGCTCATGTACTTCACAACTTATCCTAGACAGAGGACAGCGAGATTGGATTGGTGGGCAGTATATAAGACTAAAGCTAGAAATACCTTTGACATTGACGAAATAGCTTATCAGGAGGATGATCTACCTCTTGTAACAAATATTGTAGATGTGGACTCAACGAAAGTTACTCATTACACGAGTAATAATATAAAAGATGTAGAATTATTCGAAGAGGAAGACGAAGATGAAGACGAAGTAGATGAAAGTGAAGATCAGGAGGAAGATGAAGAGGAAAAGGAGGAAGAGGAAGGCGAACAAGATAAATTTTCTGAAGATGATTGAAAATAAAATATTTTGCCTATAGAATGTATTATATTTTGACTGTAGAATATACTATTTTGACAAAGATATGTATTATATTTTGACTGTAAAATATACTATTCATTTAGACTTGTGACACCACTAGTTATTTACTGTATAATTCTATGAATGCTTTGAGATATGTATAACCTTTTGACTGTAGAATATACTATATATTTGTGTATTTCTTTATTCATTATATGTTGTTATCAGGTATGACAGGATGACTCGGAGGATTTGACAGGACCCGAGGTAGATAGTGTGCTCCTCAGGTATTGCCTACTATTGGTTCTGGATCCTCTTCGCCTAGTACTCCAGTATATCGATCAGTCACATCTTCGACTACGACAACATTACGTGGCATCACTCCTGGGATGAGTAGTTCCAGGCCTAATAGTACTCCCTCGTCCAGCGTTCCTTCTACTGACGAAACCATAGAGACAGATGAGCATATGGAGGAGGTCGAGCCGACGTTGTCCCAGCATCAGCTAGATCCTCCATTCGTTCCTCTGAAGAAAACGATGACAGAGATTTGGGCCGACGGTACAAAATAAGTCAATTAGGTGGTTTAGCATCATATATATCGTGTATTTCTTTATTCATCATATATTGACTTTTTCGATCAAAATAATTATCTCTGTATAGATATCGTCCCTCGTCGGTACAGAGATGCCTGGGCCTCTTTCTGAGGAACAACTATAGTGGCCCTTGGATCAACTACTCTGAAGCTCCGGAGGAGAGGAAGGCGTTCTCGTTTGCGCACTTCAAGGTTAAAGTATATTATATAAATCCTATAATTTATGCATATTATATTACTTACTAAATTATTTATTGTAGCAAACATATTTCTATCCTCCGTACCGGGCCGAGTTGATCGAGTAGATATTTCCTGCCATTGCCGCCAATCTTATCCGTGATGCTCTGGATGACCAGAAGGCTCGTGATCGTGTTGGAAAACCGATCCAAGGTTGTATCACGCCTGAGAAGTAGACTGCGATGAGGGCTAGATTCGATGATCCGAGGTATAAGAAAAGGTCTGAGAAGGCCAAGGTGGCTAGGCGGAAGGCAGCAAAGTGGTGTGGTGGCTCAATTTCGATGACAGGATATTTCTGTCATTTGGTATATTTTTTATTTCAGATATATTATTTTAATGCAAGTATGATAAGTAGTAGAAAAAAATGTTTAATTTTAGTACTAAATAATATATTTTTAACAAGTACAGAGGGGTGAGGATGCAAACATGGTGACCGTCTTCCTGGCCACCCATCGAAAGGGCAGAAATCTTATTGATGAGAGGGCCTCGCAGACCTATGTAAGTATTACTTTACTTTGTGTTAATTTAAATATAACTTAGGCAATTATCGAGTATCAAAACTTTTCTAGGCCGAGTATCTTAGGCTGCATGAGCGGGCGACTGCTAGTGCACCTACCGCGGGAGAGGCTGGTACTTCCTCGCAGCCTTCTCTAGCTCCGTCGGTGGACGAACTGTGGGTGACCGTTGCTAGTAGTCTTCAGAGCGGTACGTACTAAGGTAAGGGATCCTATGGCACCCTTGTTGTAACAAAGTCATCTATGGCCTCCCCGACAAGTGTGCATTCCCCACAGCCCTAGCAGTCGTCGGCCCGAGTCCAGGAGGCCGTTGACCGTTAGATTGCATCTCTCCGTGACGAGTTGCTGTGAAGGATGGAGGAGCAGCCCCTATCCTAGCTGCAGGCGAACGATGTGACGCTCATCGCACGATTTGATATGCTCCAGCACATAATCATGGAGCTCCAAGATTTGATAACTGATCTTAGAGCGTCGACAGAGCACATCGTGACGGAGCTGCATGCATCACAACTGTCCATGGGTGAGAGACTGACGATGATGCAGGATTTAATGGTTCATAGCAGTACGAGACTGTTATCTACTATGGATTCATACAATCAGCGACTAGCAGAGTTGGAGCGAATACGTCCTCCTAGTGTGCCTACATCGACACATACTCCACCGATGTCACTGCCTTCTCCATCGATATTGGTGTTAATTTTATGGGAGTAGTATGATCTGTTCTTATCCCTCACACACGCCTGTGGTCATCCTCCTGTAGATCCGCAGTAGTCCTAGTTATGATCGTTTATTGATTGTTTGTGTTTCAGACCTATGATATTTGGTCATTTATGAATATTTTTTGTTTTTGAGACTTTAAGACATTATTTCTTGTATTCTTTAGGACGAGGCTTTCAGACTCAGTTGTGTGGATATTTGCTGTATTTTTTACGATAATATTTTCTCCTGATTTGGTTTGTAATCTCAATATTTTGTTTTCTTCAAATATTATTATATTATTTATATTAAATATTTCTTAATTTATCGGTGTTGAGTGTTCAACCAAAGGGGGTCGAGAAATCCAGCAAATTCAATGGAGGTTTGCTCTGGGTCTATTTGTATAAATTATAAATTCATAAACTGCAGAAAGAATAGTTTGAAAATAATTCAGTATTCATTTTTTTATTTTTTCATTATCTTTAGTGACGTTTTACGTCGTTTAGCGATGTCTACTTACGTCGCTAATTACGTCACTGAATACGTCCCTATATACGTCTCTAAATCCGTCGTTACACACGTCGCTAAACAAGTCGCTATCCGTCACAAATTGCTGACATGGCAGTATTGCCACATCATAATAATGTGGCTAAATTAGTCGCACAACATCGCTAAATTAGTCGCACATACGTCGCTATAAAAGTCGCTATCTACGTCGCTAATTTAGCGACATATAGCGACAAAAATATACATCGCTAATTTAGCAACGTTGCATCACTAAATGTCGCTAATATAGCGACACATATACGTCGCTAGAAAATATCAGAATAGCGACGTTTGGCGACATTTTTTTTGTCAGCGACTAGTTTAAAGACGACTTTAACAAAACATCGCTAATTACGTCGCTAATATTTAGCGACATTTTTTGGCCATTTAGCGACGTTTTTTTACGTCACTAATTTGACTTATTCTGGTAGTGAATTAACTCGGTTGTGAATGTATTATTCGGCTAGTAGCCTAGGGAAATAGACTATCATAGTGTGAGGATTCAATGCTTGTCCTTGTTTGGTTGTAGGGTTGAGCCTTAGCGCTAGGATATGGCTTGGACCTAAGTTTCGACACTGAACATATGTATTATTATATATTGTCCTTGGGTTTTTGTTTCTTAATTTTGTGCTTCCTTTGTGGTACTTGCTATTTGGGGTCTAACCCCACTGGTTTTGTATGACCAGGTTTCAAGCCAGCACCTGAGGATCCAGCATTCTTTTTCCCTACTTATGGAGCACACCAGGAATATGGTCACAGGAGATAATAAGTGGGTTTTTTTCTTCCTTGCTCGTCTAATATATTTACTTCTTTTTTTGGCAGTTAGCCACCGGCACCTGTTTTCTGGCTCGTCTGGGCATTAGTTTTCCTTACATGATTATCTTAAATCAGACTGTAGTTGATCACTGTTATGTACTTTTGTTACTCTTCCAGCTTCTTATTTTATACAGTATGACTCCAAAAATTTTTGAGAAAGCGTTTGGGATGCCTTATTGCTTATCATATATGCTCTATGCTTATTGTTTCTTGTTTGAATGATTGAAACATAGAATTTCTTGACCATAGAAGACTTGATTGTAGTATGTACTCCCTTGTCTTATACAACCGTGATCGCCATACGAAGTATAGCACCTTTTATGAGGTAACTGGCCATGTTCGTCTCCGTATTCTGGTATCCGGGCATGACATGTAAGAACAGTATACATGACAGGGGACGATCACGAGGGCCCTAGCGATCAAAAGTGCCTCAAAACTCTCGAGGCTATGATTCACACCATGAGTGCGTCGATGCAAGCCTTGACCCAGACGATGCTGGAGATCAAGGAAAACATGGCCTCATAGACACCAAGAACCTCGGGACAATCTAGTTAAGATCCTGGGGCAAATGGAGACTAAAATGCCACCGCTTTGCCCATCAATGGCGATCGCATTAGACCCAGATCGTCTACTCCTTTCACATTTGATGAGGCTTGGGAAAAAATATGGGAGGTATGAGAACTGCGAGCCTGTTTGGACTCAATGGGGAATCGAGACTCACTGCGCGAGCTTGTGATTCGACAACCGTATCCCCTAGAGTCGAGAGACATGCCCAATCCACCTAAATACAAGCCCTTCAAATTAAATCTATTTGAAGGGAAGACGTCTCCACGTCAGTTGTAAGCCCCCTAAAATTTAGATACGTTATTTTAGTAATTTTAATAATTTAGAAACACTGGGCATTTTAATTAGTCAAATTTGAACCTTTTTGATTAATTGCACCTTACAGATCTCGAACCCGCAACTTGAACCCTCAAACTAACTTGACTAACTCATACACAATACCAAACACCCATCCCCCACCTTTATACTCACCAAACACTATTTTTTCTCACACTAAATTATATTTTTTATTATTTAAATTTAAATTCATATTTTACTATTCTTAGCCTGCATTATGGACTAGTTTAACTTAAATTGAACCATATGAACATGTTTGGAGGGGGGGGGGCAACTGTAGCCAAGGGAGAGTAGGGGTCAGGTTCCAATAGAATATTACTTTGGACGTTTAATTTTTAGCATGTAACATATAACTTTTTACCTCTCCTTTGCATTCATGACCATTAGTATCTAATAACTCCTAGGGAAACCCACCCACTTACATGTGCAGCCAAACTTCATCTCCCTTCCTTGAGTAACCTCCTCTTCCTTATCTCCTATTCCTCTTCTTCTCCATATCTCCTTCTTCTTTTTCCACCACCCTGAGATCCGGTCGGTCCCTCTAATCCAATAACACCACCTCAACAATACCACCTACGACCGACCACCACCTACACAAGGTCTAGCAGCAGCCCTCCTCCATTCCAGACTGTGCACACCCACTCCATCACCCATGGGACACCCTCCTTCAAGTCTTGGGAGGCCATAGAGGTGGTACAACCATCCGGAGGTCGAAAACCTCGCCAAAGCTCAACCAACCATCGTATACATCAAGTTATGGTAAACCTCTTCATCCTCTCCTTCCCTTATAATGTTATGGTTATAGTGAGACATGAAAACATCTATATTAGATCTATAAATCACCCTCCCCATGTGTTTAACCCATGCACCTAATCCTATATTTTATGTACATGCTTCATGGATATTGTAAGGAGGAAAATGAGTTGTTCTAATTAGAAAATTTTTATTTCATAATTATTAAGTTATAATTTTAGGATTATAGGAATAAATTTTAGATTATTAAACTTATTTATCTTCATAATATAAGATGTTAATTAGTAAAATAAAATGGTTCCATGCATGCTCAATTAACCGGTTAGCGTTGTATAGCATTTTGCGACATTGAACCCTACCTACGTACGTGTAGGAATACATTATTTAATCACATGTAAAGACCTATATGTACGCATGGTATATCAATGTACGAGGCCCTTACAACGTTAAAATTAATAGTATGGTACGTGATTGTTGGTACATTAACTAAAGCCATTCAACTATAGAAATTATTGACACGAATATCACGACCTTATTGACGTACGTGTAGCGACTTTATATTTTACATAAAATAGATAATAAAAGAATTAGAATTAATTTAAGTAATATTATCAGGGCACATAGGTGACGTAGAATCATCGAACGTGGACTTTGGATCCGTTACAGCGTAGCAGCAGGCAGAAGGCAAGTGTACCTTGCCTTGGTCTCAGTAAATTGTACTTAATTTTAACTGCAGTTTATATTTTATATTTTAATGCATATACTTTGTTATACCCTAGGACCGTGAAGATACTTAGCGTCCGAGTTATATTCAGATGCTGACTTTCGTAAGCAAAAATCGGGTATCATGAGATTGCAGTCAACATATATATTATACATACATCACTTGCATGATTTACTTTAGGACACTGTACATGACTCTTATGTACAAAAGATTTACTTGAGATATTCGAGGAATCTGGCTTCTATTATAGGACAGGACTTGAGACATGTGCTAGTTGACATGATATTATTTACACCTTGACATGAGACATAGATAGTGATTTTCTTGCGTGTCATGGACATGAGACGTAAGATACATGGGTTGGAAAGAATTTACCGTACCGTTGGGCTACCACATAATACTAGCTACCGTTGCTTACATTTCTGGCCCTTTAGTGTTGCAGGTACCTTGACGAAGCCTGTACGTACCTACTACTACTATTATTACTAGCTATTGTTGTGTCTATGCAGACCTATATGACCCGGTGGTTTAGCGGATGAGTACGTTCTTACTGTATTCACTTAGATGGTTTATGTTAGATACCCTGAGCACACCTTTTAATTATTTACTGTACTTTGGCTTGAGTTATTCTTGTACCTTGCTATGTCCCCTGAGGACCTGGATCCGAATTATGTTTCCATGTATAGTAGAGGAGGATTACCCCAAGATTTACAGGACAGGAGCTGACGTTGGAGCGGTACTTGCACTAGGGGACGAGGTTGTGCCAGAGGACTTCTCCTGAGTACTCAGTTATCTATTTAGTTATTTATGCTTAAGGTTATTTTATATTTGGACTTGGACTTCTGAACATATGTATTTGTTGTTATATCTCTTTTCTTTATTATGACGGGTTGTTCCCTGAGATACTACTATTTGGACTTGCTGATGGACAGTTTCTTGTTATTTAATATCTTGATAGGACTATCATCTTGTATTGTGATAGTAGTCGGTGGATGAGATTAGATTTATATACTGTGGCAGATGTTGTAGACTTTTACTTATACTTCATACAAATTAGGTGCACTCTAACGGGTCTATTAAATTAGGTTTACCCAATGGAGTTATACTGCTGGCCATTGCCACGTGGTTAGTCCCTTGGTATTTTGGGACTGGGGCATGACATCAATACATGAGCTACTTTGAGATAGAAACCGAGCATCTGCCCTACATTGATGCTCTCCTCACCAAGCTCTTTGTCGGGGCATTATTAGGAGTCGCCTTCGATTGGTTTTGCAGCCTCCAAGACAACTGTATATCGTTATTCGACGATCTTAAAAGTCTCTTCCTCGCCCGATTCTATGATGGGGGATGTGACATGATGATGTCCTCCTTGCTGGATATTATACAGAAAGAAAAAGAGCCTGTATGAGAATACGTCGAATGCTACAGGCAAGCCGCACTGAACCTACCCCCGAGTAATCCTGAATCCACTCTGATAGACATGTACTGGAAGAACCTACTTTCGGCAGTCAGGCTCTGGATGAGTGACACACTCTTCAAAGATTGGATGGCGTTCATCATAAATATCGTCGGCATTGAGAAGAAAGTGAAGGATGCCCTTCTATTGGGAATACAGATCTCTATCGCTAAGGATAGGGAAAAATGCCCCTATAATTCTACTAAATACTCATGAACTGATCACCGTGATCGGGCAAGAGCGGGTATGCTCGAAGAACAACCTCTATCAGTACTTGAGCTACTCAGTTGTGACAAGCACCGACTCCCAAGACTAGAGACTCTAATTCATCAACTACGCAGTCTATAAAATTTTCTTCGAGAACCCGAAGGAAGCCACTTCCATCAAAAGACGTTCCATGTGGTTCTATTATGATAAGGCTACCAAAATGGTATATTATTGCTCCTATGACGGTCTTCTGCTATGATGCCTATCGAATGTAGAAACGAAGCAGGCTCTTCCAGAAGCCCATGATGGTATCTGCGGTGCCCACCAACCTGATCCAAAGCTGCAGGATCGTCTCTGGGGTTTGGGCTACTATTACCCCACAATGGTAGTGGATGTCGTCAACTATGCAAGAAAGTGCCAAGCATGCCAAATCAATGTAAACTTCATCCACCAACCCTCGGAGTTCCTATATCTTATTATTGTGTCATGGCCGTTCGAAGCCTGGGGTATGGATATTATTGGGTCAATTAGTCCACCTTTATCCAAGGGAATTCTGTTCATCCTCGCCATCACTAACTACTTCTCCAAGTGGGTGGAAGCCATACCATTCGCAAAAATCAAAACATCGAACGTGATCAGCTTCGTCAAGCATCACGTCATATACTGCTTCAGCTTGCCACGATGGATCATCCATAATAATCATCCACAGTTTGCTATCCATGCATTCTACCGATTTTGTGATAAAAAATAAATTCAGAATATAACGTCGACTGCCTACAACCCAGCAGTGAATGGTTTGACAGAAGCCTTCAACACGACCATCATAAAACTTCTTAAAAAGTTCATATCTTCCAATAAATATGACTGGAACGAGAAGCTGGATGAATGTCTCTGGGCCTACCGTACGATGATCCAGACAGCTACTGACAATATTCTTTTCTCTCTGGTACACGGAAGTGAAGCGGTCCTCCCGCTCAAAATCCAAATTTTTTTACTCCGAGTGGCTCTCTTCAACCAATTAACCGTCGACGACAACCACCGCCGATGGCTACAAGAGTTAGAAGCACTCAACAAGAAATATCTCTTAGCTCAAACAACGAATTGAGTTATACCAAGAACGTCTCTCTGGAGCCTTCAATAAACAAGAGAAGAATAGGACCTACTAAGTGGGTGATCTTGTCCTGACCGTGAGAAGACCAATGGTCATAATCCACAAGACGACCGATAAATTCCAACCCAAATGGAAAGGCCCGATCATCGTAGAATCGGTATTCTCGAACGGCGCCTACCGACTCAAGAAATCCAACGGTGACTTGCTCATGATTCCTATCAACGACAAGTTCCTAAAAAAGTACTACATCTAAACTTGACTTTTACTCCCCTCAACACCAGCCAGCCAATCAAGATGTATATATCTACATTCTTGGTTCTTTGTCCTTTGTAATTTCCTATATACAACATATCCCCTTCTTTATTTAGTCATTATCTGTATTCAGGGGTCCTGGATACGCAACTAATGATGGATCCTCAAAGTCTTCCCAGCGGAGCAGTCCTCAGGTTGACTTGCGCACTCCCGCAGTGACCACTCAAATAAATCATGTTAGACGCTAGTCATGTTCATATTTACCTCTGAGCTATCATCCTAACAATCTTCCCAGCGGAGCAATCCTCAGGCCTATATTCATTTTTGGATAGACCATACCCAGCAAATCACTCCTTAGTGATTTTCTCGGACATTGGTTCACGTCCATTTTACCTCTGAACTATTGTCCAAATATTTTTCTCTGACTGAGTTTGCCACATCCATATTACCTCTGAGCAACCCTCCCGGTCTTTGCTATCGATCATTACGTTCAAATTACCTCTGATATCGGTTGGCATCCCCACTTATCACCCGTACTTACCAAGGTACACCAACGGTGTTAAGTTCACAAAAACTACCACATCCATATCACCTCTGGCAGGGCTTGTCTCAAACCTATTACTTGCACTAACATACGCAAAAAGTAATGGGTTCACAAAAACTGCTATGTCCATATCACCTCTGATAGGGCTTGTCTCAAATCTATTACTTGCACTAACATGCACAAAAAGTAATAGGTCCACAAAATCTATCACGTCCATATTACCTTTGATAGGGATTATTTTTGAACTTATTACTTGCACCCTAGTTCGCAAAAAGTAATAAGTCCACCAAAAATCCCCTAGTGGAATTTTTTTAATGGAAGCAAACAGCTACGTCTATATTACCTCTGGCTTACTTCTTTTTCATAAAGAAAATATTAGGATCATACCTATCCTCTTGGTATAACTACCGATCAGGTCACGTCTATGTCACCCCTGAGCTATTGGCCTCACTCGAGAGTTTGCCATATCCATGTAACCTCTGAGAAAACCTCTCCCTACGACTATCATCAGTCATCATCTCTACTTAGCACACGTACTTAGCCCTAAGTACGCCTGCGGTGATGAGTCCACAAAACCTATCATGTCCATATTATCTCTAATAGGGTTTTATCTAGAACTTATTACTTGCACTCTCGTACGAAAGAAGTAATAGGTCCACCAAAAGTTCCCCAGTGGGATGTCCTCAATAGAAGCAAGTAGTTCACATCCATATTACCTATGAACTATGAGCTTCCCATGTTCTCCATCCTAAGAAAACAACCACGTCCATATTACCTCTAGCTTTTTTTTTTCTTCCACTAAAAAATACTGGGATCATACCTAACCTTTCGGTACAACTATCGATTAGTTCACGTCCATACTACCACTGAACTATGTCTCTCCACTTTTCCAGCAGAGTGAATCTATTACCACAAGAAAATGGTCACGTCCACATTATCTCTGTCTTATTTTTCTTTATCCCCACCGAGTCATATCTGACCACGTCCATATTACCTCTGATTAAGATATTTCAGAACTTTTTTATGTCCATATTACCTCTGAGTAAAGTTATGCTCTTCGACTTTCTACTATCACGTTCGCATAACCCCTGATAGTGCTAGTCGTTTCAGTTTATTATTTGTACTTAAGGTATGCCATGGATAATAATTCTATAACCCAAGAGTTTTTTATGTCCATATTACCTCTGAGAAAATATTCTTTTCCATCGACTTTCAATCGTCACGTCCATAATACCTCTGATGGTGTCAGTCGTTTCAACTTGTCATCCATACTTAGCTTTAAGTATGCCCATGATAATAAGTCCACTAAAATTCTTTCGCAGAGTTCTAATCATGTTATATTCTGCCACGTCCATATTACCTCTGAGCAGATATATACCACCATCCTTAGTAGTGTCACAACTCAAAAGTTTGCCATGTCTATATTACCTTTGAGCAAATATTCTTGTCTATCGACTTTCTACCACCACGTCCATAATACCTCTGATGGTGTCAATCGTTCTAACTTATCATCTGTACTAAACCCTAGGTACGCCAAGGATAATGAGTCCACAAAATTCCATAACAGAATTATCACAAAATAATCATGTCCATATTACCTCTGAATTATCTTTCCACAAAAAATCCAATCCTAGTGAAGTTTATTTGACCATGTTCACATCACCTCTGAGTAAGATACCTCTAACAGAATTCTAATTTTGCCACTTCCATGTTACCTCTGAGCAAATATCCCTCCAAATAGTCTGCTATTACGTCATTTTAGACCCCTGGTAGTGTCAGTCATTTCAACTAAATATCCGTACACAGTCTTAGGTACGCCATAGGTAATAAGTCAACCAAAAATCCCTAGTGGAATATCCCGAGAGAATACAATATCCTACTACGTACATATTACCTCTAGTAGAATATTCTCCTTCTTAACCAAGTCAAAACTCTCTTCCATGATTCTTTTTCAAAGTATTTCAAAACTTGTTCAACTTTTAAAAACTTTAAAGGGGGTCTTGTAGAAGAATAAAAAATTCAAGTACATGTGCCAGAAGATATGCCCTCAAATCCATCCTTAGTCATGCTGTAGAGAAGCTATACGGCCAAAGGAATCATCTAGATCCCTAAAGCAAGTCTACATGTGTAAACCCCCTCGACCAAATTTTAGGTCTACTTATCTTAGATAGAGAGACTAGGGTTAATTTGGAGCCAATTAGAATTAGAACACAATATTTCAGAATTATTGTGCAATATTTGTATCACTTAGTGCACCTTAATGTTGCTTCGATATTTGGAGCACTACACTAGCATTTACCTTTAAATAAATTTTATATACTTTTCCTAGATGTGCCAACCTTCCGTTCTGACCCTTGTGTAACTCATAAATACTCTCTCTTGTACTTTATTTTAGTCGCACAATATTCGTTACAAACGTCCATGTTTAAATCAAAATAAATCCAACTTTGCATCTTTGTCTGTTCCAATCAAAATTGGAGACACAACCTCAAACCATTTTGTGTAACCCAATTTATGACAATATTTTATTCGGAGTCTACTACGTTCATGACACTTGGGTCCCACCCAATTTTAATCCCATGTACTTCCAATTAATTAAAGAGCACCAATTATACTAATTTTAATTAAATTGGTGTAAGGACCCAACCTTACCCAAGACTAGACCCAACTCCAATCCAAACCCTACTCACACCCTCAAGGTTCATACTAAATACCACACACCATTTTAGTCCACTATATCACACCAAACATGGTGTTTTGCCTCATACAATCCCAAATTCCATTAATTATACAATTTCCCAATTGTTAAGGGACTTTTATGCAAAAGTACAGTGAGGCGTCCACCCCTCATAGGACCCAACACATGAAGAAACTCTTCCACCCTCTTTGACCGGTCCATCCTAAATTTCTTTTCCTTTTTGTTGTACTTCATACAACTTTATTTCCTTGCATCTTCACCCTCCATTTCAAAACCCCTCTATCCTAGCCATTCCTTTATCATGTAGAGTTTTCCCTCAACCCAAAAAAAATACCCAGTCGACCCTAATCCCAAGGAGAGCCCCCCCCCCTCTCTCTCATATATATACTACTCTCTCTCTCCCAAAAGTCTAAAACCCACAGCCACCTACATCACAATCGAAACCCTAAAAAAACTACACCCCTTCCTTTTCAACCCGCACTCCCCCTTCACTCGACCACCTCTGCATAGCCCTGCCACCCACAGCTGCCACCTTTCTCCACCGCCTGACCACCTCAACCTTGACCCCGACCTCGGCCAACCGCCGCCACAGCGCCACATCACCGCCAGCCACCTCCTCCTCTATCACCGTTTACCTCACTATCCCCATCTCGACCTGCACCCGACTCCCTTCTTCCCCGTTTATCTCAACCAGCCACCCTCATCACCATCTCCACCGCCACCAGCATCACCATCTCCACCGCCAACACCATCAACAACCAGCTGCCTTCCTCCACCGCTAGCCGTCTCCGCCTCTTCCCTTCGTTTATCATCATCACCATCACCATCACCATCGCCAACATCAATCGCACCACCCTGCAACCCGACTTCCCTTCCTCAGTTATCCCCACCACCACCTCAGGCAGCCATCTCTACGGCCAGAATTATCTCCCCCACCTCACCGTCTCCACCACCATCAACAACCATCATCGCCACCACCGTCGTCTCCACCACTCCTATTACCGTCACCAATATCCCCATCACCAATACCATCATAATCATCACCCGCAACCATATGTACTTCCTCGACCTTCGTCGGAGGCCACCACCACCCTAGCCGCTGTCCTTCCACGACCATCCCTCCACCGTCAGTGACCCACCACCGCCAACCCAGCCGTCGCCGCTGCCGTTGCAAGCTGTTGTCTTGGCCGCAGCTGCTGCTACTGTTGTTATATACTGTGCACGCCAGAGCTCTGCTCTTCCTCGCCGGAGGCAGGCCGACGAGCCGCAGACACCCCCCTCTCGACCACGATCGATTAGGTATATACATATTCCCTTCCTTCTTCATGTATTGTTGTATGTACTGTGTTTTATGAACCCTAAGTGCTATATGTGTGTATTTTTATTTTAGAATAAAATTAGTGTTAGAATACACCTTATAAAAAAATATGGTTATTTATTATGGAATACTTGTGTTGACCTAGAGTTTAGGCAACTGGCCTTGTGCACGTATTTTGATAATATGTTAGCTAGGACTTGTAATTCTGTACTATACGTTATTTAGTTTCATAACATATTTTTAATAATTTGTTGTCTTAATGTATACGGTAATTGAGGATATGACACATGTACGTCTTAGCTGCGTGCACACGCGACCTGCTAGTTGACCAGTCGTGACCCCCCTGCGTCAGTTCCTAAGTACAACGTAGTTGTGTTCCTGTGCGTACTATTGTAATGACTGATGATTATATTATACTTTATTATATGTATAGGGTCGCTAGACCGTTCAGGCAAGACTTCGGGAGCAGGTTATTGGCACTCGCAACTTGAGGACCCAAGCAAGTATACCTTGCTGATTTACTATTTAATTTAAATTATAAAAATGTTGTATGATATCTTATTGTAATATTACATAGAACTGTGTGCGTCCGAGAATGACTCAGGTGCAGTCGACGAATGCGTCGATGTGTAGTGTAATTGACTTAGTCACTAGTAGACTTACCTACCATTGTGAGGATATTCTGATATCTTCCTAGACCCTGACACTTTTACACGCAACACGATAACAAACTCATATTGGGATACGGGTTTGCATACCCGACTAGCTATCGGTGCATGTAACATGTATCACAGTTAGTGCGCAAGTAGGGTTATCTAAATACTTGAGACTTGGCATGTAGTTACGTGGTATGTACGTCGTATATTCGACTTGTATATCTGTATTGGGTAGGGAGGATAGCTGGTAGGCGTATGGGACACACACATTAGTACCCAAAGTATTTGTCGGAGCTATAGGGACTGATGACCCCCTTTATTCAGATTCTATGTTCTACGGAATGATATAGACTTTATACTATTCAGATTCTACGTTCTATGGAATGATATGGACGTTATACTATTTAGATTCCAAATTCTACAGAACGATATGGACATTATACTATATAGATTCTACGTTCTTCAGAACGATGGACGTTATATATATAGATATCATGCTCTTTGGAGTGCGGATGTTATACCTACACCTACCCATACTTACCAAGGTTATCCTCATATTGTATTCACTTAGATGGTTAGCACACCCCTTTATTTTATTCAGTATTTATATTTGGCATGCATTTTTTTATCTTGTTATGTCCCTTTGAGGACCTGGTTCCTTCCAGATTTGGACGAGGCTTACTATCTTACCGTGTACGGACCCGGGCAGGAGACGAGGTTCACGTCCGAGGAGGAGCTTGAGGTGCTACTATCATAGTTTCCTTGATCACTGGTAGGCCTTCCACCTAGGGCTGGAGCATCCTTATCTAGTTAGCTGATGCTCAAGTTGCACTCTCTTATCTGTTTTTTTGTACTCTTATTTCATCATTGTAGTGGGTTTGTTCCTATCAAACATATCTGGATTGTACTATGATATTTCAGACAGGCACTTATTTTTCAGTATTTATTTTAGTACTCCTTGTTATATTGTGGATGAGATTAGACATTTACCTGATGTATGATAGTATTAAACTTGTTTGTATTTTAGGACAGCATAGTATGCTTTGTTGGGTCCATTAAATTAGGTAATCCCTCAGAGACGTATTAGCTGGCCATGCCACATGGCCTGGTCCTGAGTATTTTGGGACAGGGGCGTAACATGGTTTTAGTGGTGGCCCATGCAGGTCTAGTTTATCGCTTGTGGTATAGTAATATGCCCAGCGAGCCTGCAATAGGATAGAAATTACTAGATCTCATCCACTTTGATTACGTCTTTGAACCTCCTTCGTATCTTTTAAAAATATCTGTATCATATTTGCTTGTTTCCGTACTCTTTTAATGAATTTCTATCTCTTGCAGCGAAATAAACTTGTGCAGTGGACGCGAGGTATACGGTGCCATAGTGCCATCCTCCACCGTATCGAGGGAGGAGACATCCCAGGGACCACCCGGTGAGCAGCCACCACCACTGGCCCCGGTGATCCCACAAGCCCTGCTGATACATTGGCACCAGACTTCTCCTAACGACCAGACACAGCAGCCCGAGGGCCAGACTTCTCAGACTGTCCCGACATACCACATAGAGGGCTAGACATTGAGGGCTACGCTGATGCCGCAGTCCGAGAGACCGACATCTGAGGAGACACCTACGACGCAGCTAGAGGTCCCACTTCCACCACCTCTACCCTTTCCACCGCAGATGCCACATCTGGAGGGACAGCCGTAAATGTTCCAGTTCTTCCAGGCTATGATGCAGGCGTAGTGGCATCAGACCGAGACCTTGAGACAGAGCTTCATGGCAGTTCTGGAGAGGACACCTGCCCCAACACCTGCACCAGTACCTACACCTGTTCAACTAGCTGGTACTGTTCGAAGATTTTGCCAGATGGGCCCGAATACCTTTTCGGACAGCGAGACTGTAGAGGAGATCTCCGATTAGGTCGCCAACACGAAGATGCTACTAGAGGCTTCTCAGCTACATCCAGATCTTTGGATAACTGCAGTGAAGGTCCAACTGAAAGGTAACACCCTTAACTGGTGGGACTCCATAGAGCGCAGCATCAGCAAGACACAGATGTGGGAGCAGTTCTTAGAGTACTTCAATGCAAAGTATTCCCCGGCTAAGGTCAGGAATGCCCTATACTCCTAGTTCCTATACCTGAAGAAAGAGAATATGACCGTAGATGCATACGATGCAGAGTTTAGTTGACTTAGCCGATTTGGTGCCGTCTTGATACCCAATGACCTGGAGAAGGCTAGGAGATTCCATCACAGCCTGACTTTTGAGCTGCAGAGATACACCACCACCCAGGCGAGGATCTCTTATGAGGAGGTTATGTTAGAGGCGAGGATCTAGGAGGCTATTGGCAGAGGAGCAAGATATTCCAGCATGATCGTACCAGCCAGAGCCCAGCCCAGAGCAGGAGGACCGATCGTCGTCCAGGAGCGCAAACATAGCAGAGGACAGTACCATACCAGCAAAAAGAACTTTTGACTTGCCACTACTGTGGTAAGAGAGGGCATGTCCAGAAGGACTGTCGAAAGAGACTGGGGACATACATGATTTATGGAGCGAACCAGCACCAAGCTCGAGATAGCCTACAGTGTAGGGATACAGCACCGCAGACAGGACAAAGGTTAGTAGCACCAGTCCAGAGGATACTACTCCCGATAGGAGGTCAGCGTCCACCAACACCCAAAGGATTTCAGAGGGGACCACCCTTGGCCCCATAGGAGGCACAGTTTGATCGAGTCAGACCGCAGGCCAGAGGGCAGAGGTGTAGGCAGGCCTTTACACTAGCAGCAATTGAGAAAGAACAAGAAGGGGAAGCTATCACAGGTACCATTTTAGTTGCATTATTGCCTGTGACTGCATTATTTGATTCTGGTGCTACACTATCTTTCATATCCAGTAGTTTTGTAGCTATGCATAGAGTAGCTACTTCCCCCTTACCTAAGAGTTGGAAGATTCTTACCGGAGGAGTCATCGTACCGGTTACCAGCACTATTAGAACTTGCACGATAGTCGTGTATGGTAGGGAGATAAGAGCATGACTTTTGGTATTCCCGATGCCAAACTTTGATATTGTGTTAGGTATGGACTGATTATTGCATCATTTTTAGACCGTAAGATCACCCAGAGTTCGAGTACATACGGGGCACCATCGAGCAAGGAGTAGGTCAGACAGCTGGAGCTTACATGGCTATGGAGATGGCACCCCCACCGATTATTGTAGAATTCGAGGATGTTTTCCCGGAGGAGTTGCCAGGCCTACCGCCAGATAGAGAGGTGGAGTTCACTATTAAGTTGGTACCTGGAGCAGCGTCGGTGTAAACCCCCTCGTCAAATGTAGAAATTACTTAAATTGAGAAACAACCACAACCCAAATCCCCAGTACATAAATTAGGGTATCAGTCTACACCAAGCCTGTTATGCCACAACTCTTGTGTACCATCAAAAATCTAGTTCAATATGTTTTCGATGCATTAGGAATTACCATGTTCAATTGTTAAATTAATTTAAATTATAGGCCAATTCCCCCTCAAGCAGGACCTAACCCAGCCCACGTGCTCCCTTTCATGTGGACCAGCACCATTTCCATGAGTCCTGGCCGGCCCAAGCCTCAAGGCTAGTCCATAAACTTTCCACATATAAATATACATATCCAACCTCAAAACCCTAAGAAAATACTATTCATTCATCTTCTCCAAAACCCTAGCCGATCAATCCCGACCTCCCCAAATCCCTCCCGACCGGCCATGCCGACTCCGGCTACACCCTCACTCCCCCCCGCCAGCCGCCTGTGCATCCTTTCCCGACCGCCTGTGCATCCTTCCCGACTACCCCGACCGCCTATGCATCCCGCCCAGACCGCCTGTGCATCCTTCCCGACCGCCTGTGCATCCTTCCAGACCACCCTGACCGCCTGTGCATCCTTCCTGACCACCCTCGACCACCCGAATTTAAATCCTGACCACCGTACACCCTTCCCGACCACCCACGACTGCGACAGACCAACCCCGACTCCCACGGCTGGACCTCCATCCAGGCGCTGCCTTCCCCGCCGACCGAACGGCCATAGTAGCTGCTGCGACCCCTGCCGTTCTGTTGTTACTGCTACCGGAGTTGTCGTACGACACCGGAGCCACCGTCGAAGGCTGACGTCGACTGGACAACACCCTCGACTACGATTGGTAAACACCCCTACTCCGTTGTATGATATTATAAATCATAATAACCACATTATCGTGTAGGATAATGACACGATTAAGTCACAGTAAACCATGGGTATTAGTATGAAGGTGTAAATAGATTTTTATGGGGTCTATGGCTATTAATTATCTCGACTAAACGACCTGTACAGAGAACTTGTGTTCCACCTGAAAGTATAGTTGTAGACTTAGTATCAAATGCATGGAGAATAATGAAGTACAAGACGTAGTATAGTTTCGTGAAACCATAAATGAGTGTTTTATTGACATAAGTTGCACAGTGACAGAGGACAGGGCATGCTTGCATCTTAGCTACGTGCACACGCGACCCTGTAGTCTATCCACCGTGAACTTGCGTCAATACCTAAAAACAACGTCGTAGTCATGTATGTATTGTTTAGTGTCTGATGCTGGATTGCTATATTATATTGTGTTTAGGATTATTGGATCAGCCAGGAGACACTGCAGGATCCGGCTTTTGGCATTCGCAGCTCGAAGACTCAGACAAGATACCTTGCCATATTTACTGTTATATTAATACTGCATATATTGTATGATAAATTATGTTCTCTTTCATATGACTGTGTGCGTCCGATATTGATTCGGGTGCTATCGACGGCTATGTCGATGATTTAGTATACTTGACCTAGTCACTAGCAGACTCACCCCATTGGAGGATAATCTGATATCTTCTAGGACCTGACACTTTACACATTTTACTGTGACATTCATATTAGGATGCGGGTCCGCGCATTCGACTAGCTATCGGTGCATGTGACATGCATCAAGGTTAGTGCATAATTCAGGTTATATTATATGATAGTAGAGACTGGCATGTAGCTACGTGGTATGCACGTCGAGTATTCGATTTGCATATTTACATTGGAAGGGGAGGACCACTAGTAGGCGTATGGGATACACCCATTGGAATCTGTAGGATCCGGAGGAGCCACGGATCCAATAATTTTCCTTTATTCAGATTCCCCGTTCTTCGGAGCGGTATGGACGTATATATACTGGCAGATTCCCCATTCTTTGGAACGGTATGGACGTTATACTATTCAGATTCCCCATTCTTCAGAGCGGTATGGACGTATATATTATTGCAGATTCCCCGTTCTTTGGAACGGTATGGACGTTATGCCTACACCTACTCATACGTACCAAAGTTGTCCTCATATTGCATTCACTTAGATGGTTAGCACACCCTTTATTGTATTTACTTTATTCAGTATTCATATATGGCATGTTTCTATGTATCTTGTTACGTCCCTTTGAGGACCTGGTACCTTTCCAGATTTGGACGAGGCTTTCTACCCCACAGTATACGGACCCGGACAGGAGACAAGGTTCGCTACCGCAGAGGAGCTAGAGGTACTACCGTCAGAGTTCCCGTGATCACTTGGTAGGCCTTCTGCCTAGGATTGGGAGCATCATTATCTAGTCAGCTGATGCCCCAGTCATTATCTTTTATCTATTATTTCAGTACTTTATTTCATCATAGTAGTGGGTTTGTTCCCACCTGACATTATTGGTTGTACTATGATATCTTGAGACTGGTGTTTATCTTCTAGCAGTTTATTTAGTACTTCTTGCTGTTTATATTTGTGGATGAGATAGTTTACCCGTTGATTGACTGATATTGGACATGTTAGTAATTTAGGACAGCGTAGCACTCTTCGCAAGGATCCATTAAATTGGGATATCCTTGGAGATGTGTCAGCTGGCTATTGCCACATGGCCTAGTTCCGTATATTTTGGGACTGGGGCGTAACATGGTTTTAGTGGTGGCCCATACAGGTTAACTTATTCGCTTGTGGTATGATAACATGCCCAGCGAGCCTGCAGTAGGATAAAAATTACTAGGTCTCATTCACTCTGATTAAGTTTTTTGAGCTTTCTTCATGTTACTTCTAAATATCTGCATCCTGTTTGTTTAATTTCGTCCTCTTCTTAATAAATTCCTATCTTTTGTAGCAAGATGAATTTGCGCAGTGGACAAGGAGCACCCAGTGCCACGGTGCCAGACAACACCACTCAAAGAGAGGAGGTACCCCAAGGGCAACCCCCACTACAGACACCGATGATACATTGGCATGAGACATCGTAAGGCAATCCTACACCACAGCCCGAGGGACAGACTTCCCAGACGATCCCCACACAGCATTGTGAGGGCCAGACTTCAGGAGCTACACCGATGCCGCAGAATGAGAGGCCGATATCTGAGGAGACGCCTACTGCACAGGCAGAGGTTCCACTACCACCACCTCCACCTTATCCACCCCAGATGCCATAGCTAGACGGACAGCCATAGATGCTACAGTTCCTTCAGACTATGATGCAAGCATAGTGACACCAGACAGAGACATTGAGGAAGAGCTTTATGGCATTAATAGAGAGGATACCTGTCCTAGCACTTGTACCAGCACCTCCACCAGCCCAGACAGGTGGCACTGTTAGATGGTTCTAACAGATGGGACCAGATACATTCTCAAGCAATGAGACTGCAGAACAGATCTCCGATTGCATCACCAATACAGAAATGCTACTAGAGGCGTCACAACTATACCCCGACCTTTGGATGACTGCAGTAAGGGCCTAACTAAAAGGTAACGCCCATCACTGGTGGGATTCTATTGAGTGCAGTATAGGCAAGAACCAGACCTGGGAACAGTTCTTAGAATACTTCAATGCGAAGTATTTTTCAGCCACAGTTAGGAATGCCCTGTACTTCCAGTTTCTATATCTCAAACAAGGGAATATGACTGTGGACGCATATGACGCAGAGTTCAGTCGTCTTAGCAGATTTGGTACCGTCCTGATATCCAATAATCTCGAGAAAGCTCAGAGATTTCATCACGGCCTTAATTTCGAGCTATAGAGGTACACCACCACACAGGCGAGGATTTCGTACGAGGAGGTTCTTACAGAAGCAAGGATCCAGGAAGCCATTGCCAGAGGAGCTAGATGTCCCAGCATGACTACACCAGTCAGAGCCCAGCCCGGAGCAGGAGGACCGATCCGTCGTCCCAGAGTACAGACACAGCAGATGATAGTACCATACCAGCAAAATGAGCTTCCGTCTTGCAACTACTGTGGTAAGAGAGGACATTACCAGAAGGACTGCCGGAAGAGATTAGGAATATGCATGATTTATGGAGGAAATCAGCACTATGCCCGAGACTGCCAACAACGCAGAGACATAGCACCCCAGACAGGATAGAGGCTAGCAGCACCAGTTCCGAGGATACTACCCCCACCAAGAGGACAGCGTCCACCAGCCCCCGGAGGATTTCAGAGGGGACCACCCTTGGCCCTACAGTAGGCACAGTTTGAGCAAGCTCGATAGCAGACCAGAGGACAGAGACAGGGACAGGCCTTTGCATTAGCAACTACTGAGGAGGAAACAGAAGGAGAAGCAATCACAGGTACCATTCTAGTTTCCTCTTTACCTGCGACTGCATTATTTGATTCTGGAGCTACATTATCATTTATATCTAGTAGATTCATAGCAATGCATAGAGTAGCTACTTCCCCCTTACCTAAGAGTTGGAAGATTCTTACTGGAGGAGGTATCATATCGGTTACCAGCACTATTAGAACTTGTTCGGTACTTGTATGTGGTAGGGAGATAAGAGCACGATTCTTGGTATTGCCCATGCCGTACTTTGATGTTGTGTTAGGCATGGACTGGTTAAGCCAGTATAATGCGGTACTGAACTGCCGGAAGGGTAGTGTCACTTTTAGACCACCAAATCAACCAAAGTTCGAGTACATACAAGGAACCGTCGAACAAAGAGTAGGACAGATAGCTGGAACTTGCATGGCTATGGAGATTATACTCCTACCAATAGTTGCAGAATTCGAGGATGTATTCCCCGAAGAATTGCCAGGCTTACCGCCAGATAGAGACGTAGAGTTCACCATTGAACTAATACCCGGAGCAGCACCGGTATCTTCTAATGTATACCGATTGGCGAAGAAGGAGTTAGATGAGCTGAAACTACAATTGGAGGAGTTTCAAAGCAAGGGATTTATCCATCCTAGTATATCACTCTGGGGAGCACCAGTATTGTTTATACCTAAGAAAGATGGAACAGTACGCATGTGCATTGATTACAGAGCCCTTAATGCTTTGACCATCAAAAACAAGTACCCCTACCGCGGATTGATAATTTATTCGACCAGTTGACAGGAGCAGTGGTGTTTACCAAGATCAACTTAAGATCGGGTTATCATCAGGTGAAGGTGCGAAGAGAAGACATTCAAAAGACAGCATTCCGGACTCGTTATGGTCACTACGAGTTCTTAGTGATGCCTTTTGGATTGATGAATGCGCCGGCTGTATTTATAAACTTGATGAACAGAGTCTTCCACCAATACTTAGACCAGTTCATGGTAGTCTTCATCGACGATATCTTGGTGTATTCGAAGAGCCACGAGGAGCACGAAGAGCACTTGAGGCTAGTGTTAGAAACCTTGAGGGGAGAGAGGCTTTATGCCAAGCTGAGCAAGTATGAGTTTCTTCTGGACCGTATCGCTTTCCTTGGATACGTTATCTCAGGAGATGGCATTTCAGTAGACCCAGCGAAGATTTCATCAGTAGAGACATGGCCAACCCCTACCAATGTCTCAGAAGTGAGGAGTTTCCTAGGACTTGCCGGATATTACCGGAGGTTCGTGGAGAACTTCGTAAAGATTTCAGAGCCGATGACCCGCTTGACCCGTAAGGAGCAGGAGTTTACTTGGATAGAGGAGTGTCAGAAGGCATTCGATGAGCTGAAGAAGCGCTTGACTACAGCACCAATCTTGACCATACCTTCTGGACCCGGAGGATTCGTGATCTACAGCGATGCATCCAGGAAAGGATTAGGATGTGTCTTGATGCAACATGGAAAGGTTGTAGCTTATGCTTCTAGACAGTTGAGGACACATGAGAAGAACTATTCCACCCACGACTTGGAGCTTGCCGTGGTGATTTTCGCTTTGAAGCTTTGGAGGCATTATTTATATGGAGAAAGAGTGGAGATATTTACTGATCATAAGAGCCTAAAGTACGTCTACACCTAGAAGGACCTGAACCAGAGACAGAGACGTTGGCTCGAGGTGATGATAGACTTTGATATCGAGCTACAGTACCATCCAGGAAAGGCCTCATAGCTGACGCGTTAAGCAGAAGACCTATGGCATTCTTTCTGACTACCCAACAACATCTGTTGAGGGATCTAGAGCAGATGGGTATAGAGATTGTCATACCCAGAATAGATGGACAGTTGTCGAGTTTTTAGTTGCAATTGACATTGGTGGAGAGAATCAAGGCTGCTTTGCCGCCAGATGCCAGATTTTAGAGGCTTAGACAGAGGACAGAGGCTGGATTACAGACAGGACTGCAGATACATGAAGACAGAACTTTGAGATCTGGAGATCGTCTCTATGTTCCAAATGGAGAACTTCGGCAAGAGTTGATGACAGAGGCACACAGTTCGACCTACTCTATTCATCCAGGAGGCACGAAGATGTACAGGGACTTGAGACAGTACTACTGGTGGCACGGAATGAAGAGAGAGATAGCACGCTTTGTGGCCAAGTGCCTGGTGTGTCAGCAAGTCAAGACTGAGCATCAAAGATCTGCAGGATTTCTCTAACCACTACCTATACCAGAGTAAATATGGGAGCACATCACTATGGACTTTGTTACGGGCTTTCCGAGGAGTCCTAGTGGTTGCAATACAGTATGGATAATCATGGATAGACTCACCAAGTTCGCATACTTCTTACCTTTCAGACTTAGGCAATCTATAGAGGTCTTAGCAGACATGTACATGAGGGAGATTGTGCGCCTGTACGGAATGCCAGTTAGTATCGTGTCTGACAGGGATACGAGGTTCATATCTTACTTTTGGCGGAGTATGCAAGAGAGACTCGATACCCGCCTGAAGTTTAGCACAGCATATCACCCACAAACAGATGGCCAGTCGGAGCACACCATTCAGACATTGGAAGACATGTTGAGAGCGTGCATGCTAGATTTTGGAGGATCATGGGAGGACCATTTGCATTTGGTTGAGTTTTCCTACAATAACAGCTATCAAGCGAGCATCCAAATGGCTCCCTATGAAGCATTATATGGAAGGAAGATTCGTTCCCCGGTATGCTGGAGTGATATAGGCGAGCGACAGATTCTCAGACCAGAGTTGGTTGTTCGTACAGTGGAGAAGGTGAAGAAGATCCAATGATACCTACGAGCAGTACAGGACAGGCAGAAACATTGGGCGAACGCGCATCGACGACCCTTAGAGTTTCAGGTTGGAGATCACGTATTTCTAAAGATCTCGCCTACTGGAGGGACTATCATATTCGAAGGCCAAGGAAAGCTGAGTCCGAGGTGCATCAGACCATTCGATGTGTTAGAATACGTCGGAGAGGTTGCTTACAGATTAGCCTTGCCGCAGACTTTGGAAGGAGTCCATGACGTCTTCCATGTATCTCAGTTGAGAAGGTACATACCGGATCTGAGTCATGTGCTTGATCATTCCAAAATCATAGTCGGCCCGAGCCTATCTTACGAAGAGGAGCCTGTGGAGATTCTAGACAAAAGTGAGAAGGTATTACGAGGGCAGACTATCCCCCTAGTTCGTGTTGCATGGAGGCATCATGCACCCGGCGAGTCAACCTGGGAACGCGAGGAGGATATTCGCCAGCGTTACCCCCACCTCTTTGAAGGCCTAGGTATGTAGTAGCATTTAAATTCAGTCTTTAGTTCTTACCATACGTATGTTTAATTTTGAGGACGAAATGCTCTAAGGAGGGTAGATTATAAACCCCCTCGTCAAATGTAAGAATTATTTAAATTAAGAAACAACCACAACCCAAATCCCCAGTACCCAAATTAGGGTATCAGTCTACACCAAGCCTGCTATGTCACGACTCTTGTGTACCCCCAAAAATCTAGTTCTATATATTTTTGACGTATTAGGAATTACCATGTTCAATTATTAAATTAATTTAAATTATAGGCCAATTCCCCCTCAAGCAGGACCTAACCCAGCCCACGTTCTCCCTTTCATGTGGACCAGCCCCATTTCCATGAGTCCTGGCCGGCCAAAGCCTCAAGGCCAGCCCATAAACTTTCCATATATAAATATACATATCCAACCTCAAAACCCTAAGAAAATACTATTCATTCATCTTCTCCAAAACCCTAGCCGATCAATCCCGACCTCCCCATATCCCTCCTGACCGGCCACGTCGACTCCGGCTACACCCCCACACCCCCCCGCCAGCCGCCTGTGCATCCTTCCCCGATCGCCTGTGCATCCTTCCCCAACCGCCTGTGTATCCTTCCCCGACCGCCTGTACATCCTTCCTGACCACCCCGACCGCCTGTGCATCCTTCCCAACCGCCCCGACCGCCTGTGCATCCTTCCCGACCACCCTCGACCGCCCGCATTCAAATTCCGACCGCCGTACACCCTTCCCGACCACCCACGACCGCGACCGACCAACCCCGACCCCCACGGCTGGACCTCCATCCAGGTACTACCTTTCCCGCCGACCGGACGGCCATAGTAGCTGCTGCGACCCCTGCCGTTCTGTTGTTGCTGCTACCGGAGTTGTTGCACGACACCGGAGCCGCCGCCGAAGGCTGACGCCGACTGGACAGCACCCTCGACTATGATTGGTAAACACCCCCTACTCTGTTGTATGATATTATAAATCATAATAACCGCGTCATCGTGTCGGATGATGATACGATTAAGTCACAGTAAACCATGGGTATTAGTATGAAGGTATAAATAGATTTTTATGGGGTCTATGGCTATTAATTATCTCGACCAAATGACCTGTGCAGAGAACTTGTGTTCCACCTGAAAGTATAGTTATAGACTTAGTATCAAATGCATGGAGAATAATAAAGTACAAGACGTAGTTTAGTTTCGTGAAACCATAAATGAGTGTTTTATTGACGTAAGTTGCACAGTGACAGAGGACAGGGCACGCTTGCATCTTAGCTACATGCATACGCGACCCTGTAGTCTATCCACCGTGAACTTGCGTTAATACCTAAAAATAACGTCGTAGTCATGTATGTATTGTTTAGTGTCTGATGCTGGATTGCTATATTATATTGTGTTTAGGATTATTGGATCAGCCAGGAGACACTGCAGGATCCGACTTTTGGCATTCGCAGCTCGAGGACTCAGGCAAGATACCTTGCCATATTTACTGTTATATTAATATTACATATGTTGTATGATAAATTGTGTTCTCTTTCATATGACTGTGTGCGTCCGATATTGATTCGGGTGCTATCGATGGCTATGTCGATGATTTAGTATACTTGACCTAGTCACTAGCAGACTCACCCCATTGGAGGATACTCTGATATCTTCCAGGACCTGACAAATTACACGTTTCATTGTGACATTCATGTTGGGATGCGGGTCCTCGTATTTGACTAGCTATCGGTACGTGTGACATGCATCACGGTTAGTGCATAATTCAGGTTATATTATATGATAGTAGAGACTGGCATGTAGCTACGTGGTATGCATATTGAGTATTCGATTTGCGTATTTACATTGGGAGGGGAGGACCACTAGTAGGTGTATGGGATACACACATTGGAATTCGTAGTATCCGGAGGAGCCACGGATCTATTAATTTTCCTTTATTCAGATTCCCCGTTCTTCAGAGCGGTATGGACGTATATATACTAGCAGATTCCCCATTCTTCGGAGCGGTATGGACGTTATACTATTTAGATTCTCCGTTCTTCGGAGCGGTATGGACGTATATATCATTACAGATTTCCCGTTCTTCGGAGCGGTATGGACGTATATATCATTGTAAATTCTTCGTTCTTCGAAGCGGTATGGAGGTTATGCCTACACCTACTCATACGTACCAAAGTTGTCCTCATATTGTATTCACTTAGATGATTAGCACACCCTTTATTGTATTTACTTTATTCAGTATTCATATATGGCATGTTTCTATGTATCTTGTTATGTCCCTCTGAGGACCTGGTACCTTTCCAGATTTGGACGAGGCTTTCTACCCCACAGTATCCGGACCCGGATAGGAGACGAGGTTCGCTACCGCAGAGGAGCTAGAGGTACTACCGTCAGAGTTCCCATGATCACTTGGTAGGCCTTCTGCCTAGAATTGGGAGCATCATTATCTAGTCAGCTGATGCCCCAATCATTATCTTTTATCTATCATTTTAGTACTTTATTTCGTCATAGTAGTGGGTTTGTTTCCAGCTGACATTTTTGGTTGTACTATGATATCTTAAGACTGGTATTTATCTTCCAGCAGTTTATTTAGTACTTCTTGCTGTTTATATCTGTGGATGAGATAGTTTACCCGTTGATTGACTGATATTGGACATTTTAGCACTCTTCGCAAGGATCCATTAAATTGGGATATCCTTGGAGATATGTCAGCTGGCTATTGCTATGTAGCCTAGTTCCGTATATTTTGGGACTGGGCATGACAGTCGGTATCTTCAAATGTGCACCAATTGTCGAAGAAGGAACTGGATGAGCTGAAGCTACAGTTAGAGGAGTTACAGATCAAGGGATTTGTCCGTCCTAGTGCATCACCCTGGGGAGCACCAGTGTTATTTGTATCAAAGAAGGATGGAACAGTCCGTATATGCATTGATTACAGAGCCCTTAATGCTTTGACTATCAAGAACAAGTACCTCCTGCCATGGATTGATGATTATTTGACTAGCTGACAGGAGCAGTGGTGTTCACGAAGATCGACTTGAGATCGGGTTATCATCAGGTAAAGGTGCAGAGAGAAGATATTCCAAAGACGATAATCAGGACTTATTACGGACACTACGAGTTCTTGGTGATGCCTTTTGGACTAACGAATGTGCCTGCCGTATTTATGAACCTGATGAACAAAGTCTTCCACTAGTATCTGGACCAGTTCATGGTAGTCTTCATCGACGATATATTGGTGTATTCAAAGAGCCACGAGGAGCACAGAGAGCACTTGAGGCTAGTGTTAGAAATGCTAAGGCATGAGAGGCTCTATGCCAAGCTAAGCAAGTGTGAGTTCCTTTTAGATCGTCTCTTTTCTCGGACACGTTATCTCAGGAGATGGTATTTTGGTAGATCCAGGGAAGATTTTGTCAGTAGAGACGTGGCTGACCCCTACCAACGTCTCAGAGGTAAGGAGTTTTCTAGGACTTGCTGGATATTATCGGGGGTTCGTAGAGAACTTCGTAAGGATCGCAGAGCCGATGACCCGCTTGACCCATAAGAAGCAAGAGTTTATTTGGACGGAGGACTGTCAGACGGTATTCGATGAGCTAAAAAAGTGTCTGACTACGACACCCATCTTGACTATACCTTCTGGACCCGGAGGATTCGTGATCTACAATGATGCGTTTGGGAAAGGATTAGGATGCATCTTGATGTAGAATGGGAAGGTTGTGGCCTATGCCTCTAGACAGCTGAGAACCCATTAGATGAACTATCACACGCATAACTTAGAGCTTGCCACAGTAATCTTTACCCTGAAGCTTTGGAGGTACTACCTATACGAAGAGCAAGTGAAGGTATTCACAGATCACAAAATCTTGAAGTACGTCTATACTCAGAAGGACCTGAACCAGAGACAAAGATATTGGCTCAAAGTGATGACAGACTTTATGACTGAGCTACAATACCATCCGGGAAAGGCCAATGTGGTAGCTGACACATTGAGCAGGAGGCCTATGGCATTCTTTTTTATTACCCAGCAATATCTGTTGAGAGATCTAGAGTAGTTAGGTATAGAGGTCATTATGCCCGGAGTAGAAGGCCAGTTGTCGAGTTTTTAGGTACAATCGACATTGGTTGAGAGGATCAAGGCTGCCTTGCCAATAAATGCCAGATTCTAGAGGCTTCGACAGAGGACAGAGGCCGGGATGCAGACAGGATTACGCATACACGAGGACGGGACTTTGAGATATAGAGATCGTCTCTATGTTCCGAATAGAGAACTTCATCAGGAGCTGATATCAGAGGCGCACAGTTCAACATACTCTATTCATCCAGAAGGCACAAAGATGTACAGAGACTTGAGGCAGTACTATTGGTGGCATGAAATAAAGAGGGAGATAGCCCACTTTGTGGCGAAGTGCCTGGTGTGTCAGCAAGTCAACGCTGAGCATCAGAGGTCTGCAGGTTTACTTCAGCCGCTCCCGATACCTGAGTGGAAATGGGAGCACGTTACTATAGACTTCGTTATGGGCTTTATGAGGAGTCCTAATGGTCATAATGCGGTATAGGTGATCGTAGATTGACTCACTAAGTTCGCTCACTTTTTACCCTTCAGAGTTGGGCAGTCTACAAAGGTCTTATCAGATATATATATGAGGAAGATCGTGCAACTACATGGAGTGCCAGTCAGTATAGTATCTGACAGGAATACAAGGTTCACATCTTACTTTTGGTAGAGTATGCAAGGGAGTCTCGGTACCCGTCTGAAGTTCAGCAAATCGTATCACCCACAGACAGATGGCCAGTCTGAGCACACCATTCAGACGCTGGAGGACATGTTGAGGAAGTGCATGCTTGATTTTAGTGGATCATGGGAGGACCATTTATATTTGGTCAAATTTTCCTACAATAATAGCTATCAAGCGAGCATTCAGATGGCTCCTTATAAAGCATTGTATGGCAGGAAGTATCGTTCCCCAGTATGCTGGAGTGATATGGGCGAGAGGCAGATTTTGGGACCAGAGTTGGTTGTTCGTACAATGGAGAAGGTAAAGAAGATCCAAGGGCACCTGCGAGCAGCGCAGGACAGACAGAAGCATTGGGCAAACGCGCATTGACGACCCCCTAGAGTTTCAGGTTGAAGATCATTTATTTCTGAAAATCTTGCCTACCCGAAGAACCATCAAGTTTAGAGGCAGAGGAAAGCTGAGTCCGAGGTACATTGGACCATTCGATATATTGGAGCGCATCGGAGAGTTTGCTTACAAATTAGCCTTGCCATAGACATTAGAAGGAGTTAATGACGTCTTCTATGTATCTCAGTTAAGGAGGTACATGCCAGATCTGAGTCATGTACTTGACCACTCAGAGATCACAGTCGGGCCGAGTTTGTCA
This sequence comes from Iris macrosiphon, assembly GCA_036927795.1. NCBI lineage: Eukaryota > Viridiplantae > Streptophyta > Magnoliopsida > Asparagales > Iridaceae > Iris > Iris macrosiphon. The sequence continues at coordinate 154,090,679 of JAYESA010000002.1, read as the reverse complement.
TACCAGGAGGAGCCTGTAGATATTCTGGACAGAAGCGAGAAGGTGTTGCAAGGTCAGACTATCCCTCTAGTTCGTGTCGCATAGAGGCATCATGCACCAGGCGAGTCGATATGGGAACGAGAGGATGATATTCGGCAGCATTTTCCCTATCTCTTTAAAGGCCTAGGTATGTAGTAACATTTAATTTCAGTCAATAGCTTCTTTTACCATATGACTGTTTTAATTTCGAGGACAAAATATTTATATCACCTAGTGCACCTTACCGTTGCTTCCATAATTGGAGTACTACACTAGATATTGTCTTCCTACAAATTTCATATTCTTGTCCTAGACATGCCAGTCATCTATTCTGACATTTGTGTAACTTATAATTATGCTCTCTTGTGCTATATTTTAGTCGCAAAATATTTGTCGCAGACGTTTATATTTAATTCTATATAAATATGACTTTGTACCCTTGTGCGTTTCAATCAAAATTGGAGACACAATCTTGACCCGTTTCGTGCAACCTAAATTATGATAATATTCTATTCTGGGTCCTCTATGTCCATGATGCTTGTGTCTCACCTAATTTTAGTATCATGTACTTCTAATTAATTTTAGAACACCCTGTGCATTAATTTTAATTAATTTAATCTAATTTTTATCTTTGTGCAATTTTTCTAATTATTGGGCACTTTTATGCAAAAGCGTATTAAGGTGTCCCCACCATTGGACACAACGCATGAAGAAACCTATTTCTTCTTCATATGAATTTTTCCCATGATTTTTGTAGTGTGTAGCAATCACCATCACCCCCCATCTATTCCTAGCCTTACATTTCAAATAATGCAAATCCTAGCCCTCCAAACATCTTTATGTAAGGCCAAGCCCATCCCAAGGAGGATGTTGACCAGGCCCAACTACCTAGGTCAACACCCAACCCAAATTCTATATACATATATATATTTATAATTTTTCCTTCATTCTTTTTTATTCACCCCATCCCCTAAACTATTCCTAGCCGACCTCCTCCCCAACACCTGTTCATCTCCTTCAACCCAGCCGAGCACCCCACCGGATCCGCCAAGTCCGGCCACCGCAACCCGCATGTCAGTCCAACTCACCTGAACCTCCATCCTCTCACCGAAAACCATCGACTGAACACCTTCTCTCCCTCCATCATCTTTCTTCAGTCCCTGCAAACCTCGCCGAAGCCCAGGACCTGACCGCCTGAGCCGCGGCCATCCACCACGATCACCCGCACCATTAAGACCACCACCATTAACACCCTCTGCCAGCACCACCATCGTCCCCAACTCCTCTTCCCTGACCATCCCCCACAGTCGACCTCCCCGCGCTCGACTGAACCGTAGGCAAGCCGCTGCCAACCCAATTGTACACACGACTGAATACCATGACCCGACTGCTGTCAGTCGCCTGACCCGACCGGCCCTCCTTGCTACGACGCTGGAGCCGAACCGACCCCGCTGAACTCCCCCTCGACCTCCGCTTCTCTCCTTTCCTCGACTCGTCGGAGACACCCGCCTGGACTTTACCCCACGACCGACGACTTCACACCACCACCTTCCTCGTTTCTCCTCTTTTCGACCCGCTGCTGAACCACTGCTCCCAACCACCACCACCGTTCACCTCTCCTCCCCCTCATCGTTCTCTTCCACCTCTCCTCCTCATGCCTGAGCTCCAACTCCGACAGCCCTGCCACGATCACCTTTAATCAAAATCATCCCTATCATCATCCACATTATCATCCCTATCATCATCCATATCATCACCATCATCCCTATCATCATCCACATCATCACCATCATCCCCTTCATCATCTCACCATTATCATCCTCAATCATCATCATCATCATCACCTATTCATCCTCATCATCATCACCCTATCATCATCATCATCATCATCATCATCTCATCATCATCACCCCATCATCACCATTATTGGTACTACACAACTTTTTTGCCAGGCAAGTATACATTGCTATTGTACTATAATTTATATTCTATATATTGCATGCATCTTATTTCTGCCTATTAGTTCATATATTTTAACTGCTATATAAACTGTGCGTCCAAAAAAACTTGGGTGCAACGACGGTATCATCGTATTCTGTTTTTATTATGTATATGTATTGACCTAGTTTATGAGACCGTCCCATTATCATGAGGCATCATTAGGTTTCATTGGCCGTGACACAGCTGTTACACGAGTGTGAGTCTCATATAGGACACGAACTGCGTATTGGTTTGGCCTTCTGTAGATATGGGACATGCGTTAGGAATAACTGCCGATAGAAACTTTGCATACTAGAAGACTTGGCAGTTATTAGAGGTATTATCATATCATGGATATGACATGCTTAGAGCATGGGGTGGGAGGAATAACAAGTAAGGTGTTTGGGCTCCTTTGCACTTTCCTTTTTATGTAACCCGTACGCTCCGCCGGAGAGGCGTGGTCGTGATGACCCCTATACTAACTGGCGACATTTGCCATTTAAAAGATGACATACTTTTTAGGCCCATGAATCTCCAAGAGAATCATGCCAATCCCATTTTGGCCAGATAGTCCACATGTTAGAAAGTTGTTCTTAAACTGCATTCATTTAGACGGTTAGGCGACCCATTGGATATTTATTTCAGTACTTTATTGGTATGCTTTTATGTATCTTGTTATGTCCCTCTGAGGACCTTGTCCCTTTCCAGGTGTAGATGTTCATGAGTATTTGCAGGAGCACAGATCCGGACTAGCTACTTATATTTTGAGGAGATTTTCTCTTCGAGCCTCGTGATTATTAGTTGATGTACTTATATTATTTCTTTTATATTCTAGTTTGGCAGTAGATTTATTTCCATCTAACTATCATCCTTTGATACTTCTTATTGAGATTTAGTACATAGTTATTGGTTATTTATTTTTTTATAATTTCTGTGGATGAGATTTAGGTTATGCCCTGTGACTTGTGAAAGTTTTTACCACTTATGAATTATTGTTCATAATACAGCGTACGCATGTGTCATGGTTTCTATATATTAGAGTTGCCATATACATGCGATTGGCATGGTTAGGTATTCCTAGTCCTACATATTTTGGGACTGGGACGTGACATAGTTTGAGTGGTGGCCCATACAGGTCGAGAGCATATTGTCTCAGATACGTTACTGTACCGAGCAAGCCTGCAAATAGGATTAGAGTATAGGATCTCATCCACAATTGACTATGACTCACATTCTTTCTAGTCCGTTCTATTTAAATAATTGCATCCTACTTGATTCATGTGCTTCCCTAATAGTTCCTTGAGTATAGTCTCTCCTAGAATATAGAAATCCCTGTTGTTAGGATAAAAATTAGGGTACCTTTCCTATTAAGATACAACTAGGATATTGACACATCACTAAGTTTAGAATACCTAATGAACCCTAGCATCCCTTACCTGTAGATTGATTTACTATTATCCCTTGATATATTTATGAAGACTTCAGAGTGGTATAGACGCTACTAGGGATTAGTTAGAAATTTGACCATAATATTTTACCCTAGCATTGAGGAACCAATAGAAATCCAAGATTTAATAATAGGACTAAACCTAACTTTCATAGTAAGATAGTATTAGAGAACTATAAATTTAGATTCTTGGTATTAGCAGACAGTACATTAGGAAGCCAAGAGGAATGAATATGACATTTTCCTTGATCATACCTCGAACAAAGAGATTAGCTCGCCACCTTCCCCTTAGAAAACCATGATGTTATCTAGAGTCTTTCTATTTAGTTTTATATCTTGTTTCTCTGAAACCTTAGCACTCGCTAATTGTGCGACGACTAATTTTGTTTTATTCATCCTTCAATTTGTGCCACCTAATCCTCCTGATTGTAGGCCAAGTAATTTTATTTCATATTAGGATATATAGTTTGCTAGGATTATAGTTGTTACTCTTGAATTTTGAAATTATGTGCCTTGTAGTTAGAACTTGATAGTTTGAGTTATTCCTTTATATTATGATTTGATTATTCTTAGTTTTAAATTACATAATTTGTACCCCCACCTCGATACAAGTTATATCTTTTCACTCGAGAGCCAGTAACCTTTTTATTCCTAATATTGACACATTTATTCTATAAGTACTATGATTAAGACTTAAGATAACCATTACCTATAAAACGAAATAGGATACCCTGATAAGTACCAAGATCTTTTCCTCGTATACCCCAATAAGAATTTCTACTTCATTTACATGGACAAGGTTATTTTGTAGAATCCCCTTTAAAACAGTTACAATATTAGTTTATACTTTTAAGGTGGATAGTATGTCTTACAACCTAGTATCACATAGTCCTCTTGACTCATTAATAAAGTATAACTAAATGATATTAACTGTATGCTAGCATAAGAAGATAGTATTTATTCAGACTGTAGAACTTAGAGGCCCATACCCCTATTTGGTCGACTAGCGACTTAGACAAGGAGTTAGTATGACAACTGTAGAGATTGTAGAATCTTATCTTCTTTATGAACTTGAATTATTTTATAACTTCTCTCATCATAATCTAGCGTACTTATATTTTCTGTACTACCATGACTTATGTTGCTGTTACAGCCTAGTTTTACATGCTTATTCTTTATCGAGCTTGTTCATGACATATGTATTATTGGGGGGCCTACACTAATACATTGTCTAAATCAGAATTAGTGTATTAAGGTCTAGCTAACCTTAGTGCGCTTGGTTCGCACTTCGCATGACTACTTATGTGGATTGAGATAAAATTAACTTAGCTTCTTAGACGAATGTACTTTTCCTCTAGACAGGTCCAAGCATATCATATCAGTTACATAACTATTCTGATATGAACATGCGAATAGAAATTACCAAAATAGGAGTTTAATCCACACCTGCCTTGATAATTCTCTTTGAATTATTTAATCGCTTTAAATTTTATACTTGTACTCTATCACATCCTCATTGAATTCCTTATTATTGTTCTCCGTCTTCCCCTATTTTGGAAAGACGAACGCTCGTGCTTGGTATAAGTTTGATACACACAGAGTACTAGATATATCCCATAGGCCAATCACATTACTAGGTGACTATCTTTTATAATTGATTAAGGGCATATCATATATGATATATTTGGTGTTAAAGTTTTGAGGATTGAATAACATGAGTAAATAATTTGAGGAATATCTTTCTTAAATGTATAGCCTTGTGTGCTAGATAGGCAAATTTTAAGTTGGGTAGAAGTTGCATTATCAACTTGAGAGAAATTTATTTTAGATTGTGATCAAGTAAGATTAGATTGAGAGGTTCAAGTCATTTTAATTTTGAGAAATTTTAAAGAAAGGATTAAGATGATGAGGATTTAATAAATTTTAAAAAAACCTTGATATGGCAGACCAAATATTTATACTTGGAGCACATGATTTAAATTTTGAATACTGAGGGTTAAATCATCGATTTAAATTTTGAGGATAAATATAGAATCTTATACTTGAACAAATTAGTGAATTAGATTTAAATTTTTATAATTTATGATTTGAATTAAAAGTTAAAATTTGATTGTTGGATCACCTATTTAAAATATTGAGGATGAAAATTGAATTTAAAATTTGAAGAGTACAAAAATTCATAAGTTGAAGATAGGAATAATATTTGATTAGAATTATTTTCTAAAGGAGATTATGATAGTTGGAGATCGTGATATAAAATTGGGTATAAATTATTTAAATCTTGAGGATGTTACATGAATTTAACTTAAATTTGGATCTTGATGATTTAAAAATTGAGAAGAGACTACGATAGGTTGAATCTTGATTTAAACAATGGTTATTTCAAATTGGAAGTAAGTGAGATGGATTTGAATAGATTCTGTTATTTAAAATTTTGGAAGAGATCGCGATTGACTTGCCTTATATATGAATGTGAATGATTTAGAGAATTATGCCTTATTTTAATTTCGAGGACAAAATTATTTTAAGTTGGGTAGATTGTAAATCCTTTCACCCAAAATTAGGCCTACTTAGCTTAGATAGTAAAACTATGGCAAGCTGAATTCAATTAAAAATAGAATACGGTATTTTATTTAATTATACAATATTTATATCACCTAGTGCACCTTACCGTTGCTTCGATAATTGGAGCACTACACTAGCCATTGCCTTCCTACAAATTTTATATTCTTGTCCTAGACATGCCAGTTATCTATTCTGACCTTTGTATAAATTATAATTATTCTCTTTTGTGCTATATTTTAGTCGCACAACATTAGTCGCAGACGTTTATATTTAATTCTATATAAATACGACTTTGTATCCTTGTGCGTTCCAATCAAAATTGGAGACACAATCTTGACCCATTTCGTGCAACCCAAATTATGATAAAATTCTATTCTGAGTCCTCTATGTCCATGACGCTTGTGTCCCACCTAATTTTAGTCCCATGTAGTTCTCATTAATTTTAGAACACCGTGTGCATTAATTTTAATTAATTTAATCCAATTTCCATCTTTGTGTAGTTTTTCCAATTGTTGGGCACTTTTATGTAAAAGTGCATTAAGGTGTCCACACTATTGGACACAACGTATGAAAAAACCTATTTCTCCTTCATGTGAATTTTTTCCATAATTTTTGTAGTGTGTAGCAATCACCATCACCCCCCATCTATTCCTAGCCTTACATTTCAAATAATGCAAATCCTAGCCCTCCAAACATCTCCATGTAAGGCCAAGCCCATCCCAAGGAGGATGTTGACCAGGCCCACCTACCTAGGTCAACACCCAACATAAATTCTACATACATATATATACAATTTTTCCTTTATTCTTTTTTCATTCACCCTATCCCCTAAACTATTCCTAGCCGACCTCCTCCCCAACTCCTGTTCATCTCCTGCAACCCTACCGAGCACCCCACCGGAGCCGCCAAGTCTGGCCACCGCAACCTGCCAGTCAGTCCAACTCGCCTGAACCTCCATCCTCTCACCGGAGACCATCGACTGAATACCTCCTCTCCCTCCATCATCTTCCTCCAGTCCCTGCAAACCTCGCCGGAGCCCAGGACCCGACCGCCTGAGCCACGACCATCCACCATGATCACCCGCACCATTAAGCCCACCACCATTAACACCCTCCGCCAGCACCACCATCATCCCTGACTCCTCTTTCCTGACAATCCCCCATACCCGACCTCCCTACGCTCGACTAAACCGCTAGCAAGCCGCTGCCAACCCGAATGTACACACGACTGAATGCCATGACCTGACTGCTGTCAGTCGCCTGACCCGACCGGTTCTTCTCGCCACGATGCCAGAGCCGACCCGACCCCGCTGAACTCCCCCTCGACCTCCTCTTCTCTCCTTCCCTCGACTGGCCGGAGCCACCAGCCTGGACTTCACCCCACGACCGATGACTTCACACCACCATTAAAAACCACCACCATGTCTCTCCTCTTCCCGACCCGCTGCTAAACCACTGCTCTAAGCCACCACCACCGTTCACCTCTCCTCCCCCTCGTCGTTCTCTTCCACCTCTCCTCCTCCTGCCTGAGCTCCAACTCCGGCATCCCTGCCACGATCACCTTCAATCATCACCATCCCTATCATCATCCACATCAACATCCATATCATCATCCACATCATCACCATCATCCCTATCATCATCCACATCATCACCATCATCCCCTTTATTATCTCACCATTATCATCCTCAACCATCATCATCATCATCATCACCTAATCATCCTCATCATCATCTCATTATCATCACCCTATCATTACCATCATCATCATCATCTCCAATCCTAATTACCATTATCATTACCTACATCATCATTATCATAACCTTAATCATCATCACCCTCGTTGTCATCATCGTCATCGTCGTTAACCTCATCGTCGTAATCATCATTCCTGTGCGCGCACCCGAGGTTCGAACTTGTCCCTCTTCTCCTTTTTATGTGTGCTTGTGTGTATGCCAGTAGGATATTAGTATTGCTTTACCACAGTTAGTTGACATCAGACCCTGAGTTGGTGAACCCAACTCGTATACGTATACGTACGCGTATGCGTATATTATTTAATTTGGTATATATATATTATATAATTAAGTAAATGCTAAATAATAATTATGACTATATATGTGTTTAGACTGTACGACCCTAGGACACTGTAGATTATCCCATATTTACGTTTGACCAAGTGACCCTAAGAACTTGTGAATTGACTGCCGTGTGTACACTAACGTACTGGCCTAGACATGATAATGAGTTGACTGTTTAATTTTATACGACAGTAAGAACATAACACCCGCGTAATTAAATGCGTAATTGACCTTATTAGTTGACCAGTGTCACCCCTAGCGTACCCTCTGAGCCCAGTGTATTATGGTTGTGTTTGTGCTAGTGTAATGGATGATGTTGTATTATATTATATTATATTATATTATATTATATGTATATAGGACCCATTGGATTATTTTGTGCGACTTCTGGAGCAGGTTATTGGTACTACGCAGCTTTCTTGCCAGGCATGTATACCTTGACATTGTACTATAATTTATATTCCATATGTTGCATGCATCTTATTTCTGTCTATTACTTCATATATTTTAACTGCTATATAAACTGCACGTCCAAGGAAACTTGAGTATAACGACGATGTCGTCATATTCTATTTTTATTATGTATATGCATTGAGCTAGTTTATGAGACTGCCCCATTATCATGAGACATCATTAGGTTTCATTGGCCATGACACAGCTATTACACGAGTATGAGTCTCATGTAGGACACGAACTACGTATTGGATTGGCCTCCTGTATGTATGGGACGTGCGTTAGGGATAACTGTCGATAGAAACTTTGCATACAAGAAGACTTGGCAGTTATTAGAGGTATTATCGTGTCATGGATATGACATGCTTAGAGCATGGGATGGGGAGAACAACAAATAAGGCGTTTGGGCTCCTTTGCACTTTCTTTTTTATGTAACCCGTATGCTCCACCGGAGATGCGTGGTCGTGATGACCCCTATACTACCTGGCGGCCTCTGCCGTTCAAAAGACGACATACTTTTTAGGCCCCTGAATCTCCAAGAGATTCATGCCAATCATATTTTGGCCAGATAGCCCACATGTTAAAAAGTTGTTCTTAAACTGCATTCACTTAGACGATTAGGCGATCCATTGGATATTTATTTCAGTACTTTATTGGCATGCTTCTATGTATCTTGTTATGTCCCTCTGAGGACCAGGTCCCTTTCCAGGTGTATATGTTCATGAGTATACGCAGGAGCGCAGATCCGGACTAGCTACTTATATTTCGAAGAGATTTTCTCTTCGAGCCTCGAAATTATTAGTTGATGTACTTATATTGTTTCTTTTATATTCTAGTTCGGCAGTGGATTTGTTTCCATCCGACTATCATCCTTTGATACTTTTTATTGAGATTTAGTACATAGTTATTGGTTATTTATTTCTTTATGATTTTTATAGATGAGATTTAGGTTATGCCCTGTGACTTGTGAAAGTTTTACCACTTATGAATTATTGTTCATAATACAACGTACGCGTGTATCATGGTTTCCATATATTGGAGTTGCTATATACATGCAGCTGGCATGGTTAGGTATTCCTAGTCCTACGTATTTTGGGACTGGGGCGTGACAATATTCTATTCTGAGTCTACTACGTCCATGACACTTGTGTCCCACCCAATTTTAATTCCATGTACTTCCAATTAATTAAAGAGCACATATTACACTAATTTTAATTAAATTGGTGTAAGAACCCAATCTCACCCAAAACTAGACCCAACTCCAACTCAAACCTCCACTCACACCCTCAAGGTTTATACTAAACATCATACACCATTTTAGCCCACTACATCACACCAAATATCATATTTTGCCTCATCCAATCCCAAATTCTATTAATTGTACAATTTTCCAATTGTTAAAGGACTTTTATACAAAAGTACAGTGAGATGTCCACCCCTCATTGGACCCAACACATGAAGAAACTCTTCCACCCTCTTTGACCGGTCCACCCTAAATTTCCCTCCCTTTTTGTTGTACTTTATGCAACTTTATTTCCTTGCATCTTCACTCTTCATTTCAAAATCCCTCCATCCTAGCCATTCCTTCATCATATAGAGTTTTCCCTTACCCCTAAAAAAATATCCAGCCGGCCCTAATCCCAAGGAGAGCCCCCCCTCTCTCTCTCCTATATATACTACTCTCTCTCTCCCAAAAAACTAAAACCCACAGCCACCTACATCACATCTGAAACCCTAAAAAACCATACCCCTTCCTCTTCAACCCGCACTCCCCCTTCACCCGACTACCTCTGCACAGCCCTACCACCCTCAGCCGCCACCCTCCTCCACCGCCTGACCACCTCAACCTCGACCCCGACCTCGGCCAACCGCCGCCACAGCACCGCCAGCCACCTCCTCCTCCATCACCATTCACCTCACCATCCCTATCCTGACCTGCACCCGACTCCCTTCTTCCCCTTTCAACTCAACCCGCCACCCTCATTACCATCTCCACCGCCACCAGCATCACCATCTCTACCGCCAACACCATCAACAACCCACCACCTTCCTCCAACGCCAGCCGTCTCTGCCTCTTCCCTTCGTTCATCATCATCACCGTCACCATCACCATCACCAACATCAACCGCACCACCCTACAACCTGACTCCCCTTCCCCAGTCATCCCCACCACCACCTCAGGCAGCCACCTCCACGGCCAGCATCATCACCCCCACCTCACCGTCTCCACCACTATCAACAACCATCATCGCCACCACCGTCATCTCTACCACTCCTATTACCGTCACCAACATCCCCATCACCAACACCATCATCACCATCAACCGTAACCATCTGTACTTCGTCGACCTTCGTCGGAGGCCACCACCACCATAGCCGCCGTCCTTCCACGACCATCCCTCCACCGTCAGCGACCCGCCACCGCCAACCCAGCCGCCACCGCTGTAAGCTGCTGTCTTGGGCGCAGCTGCCGATGCTACTGCTGTTGTTACACACTGTGCACGTCGGAGCTCCGCCCTCCCTCGTCAGAGGCAGACCGACGAGCCACAAATACCCCCCTCTCGGCCACGATCGATTAGGTATATACATATTCCCTTTCTTCTTCATCTATTGATGTATGTACTGTATTTTGTGAAACCTAAGTGCTATGTGTGTGCGTGTTTATTTTAGAATAAAATTAGTATTAGAGTATACCTTATAGAAAAATATGGTTATTTATTATGGAATACTTGTGTTGACCTAGAGTTTAGGCAACTGGTCTTATGCACGTGTTTTGATAATATGTTAGCTAGGACTTGTAATTATGTACTATACGTTATTTAGTTTCGTAACATATTTTTAATAATTCGTTATCTTGATGTATATGGTAATTGAGGATATGACACTTGTACGTCTTAGCTGCGTGCACACACGATCCTGCTAGTTGACCAGTCGTGACCCCCCTACGTTAGTTCCTAAGTACAGCATAGTTGTGTTCCTGTGCGTACTATTATAATGACTGATGATTATATTATAATATATTATATTATAAAACCCAATTTTTTTAAATATTGTATTTAATTAATTAATCAATTATTGAGTTTATTTATATTATTTCGTAGTTAATTAAAAATTTATATTATTGATTTAATTACCTAGATAGATAATGATTTAGAATTATTGCATAAAAACTATTATTTTATTTTAGGAATATTTATGGAAGAGTGATAGGTTTTTTTTTTAGAATTTAATTTGGGTACAAATATTTTTTTTATATACCTTAAATATATACGTAAATAATAAATATATAGATAATAATAATAATAATAATAATAGTATTAGTAATGATAATAATAATAACAATAATAATAATAATTTTAGTTATAATAATAATAATAATAATAATAATAATAATAATAATAATAATAATAATAATAATAGAAACAAAAAGAAAAGAAAAAAAAGAAAGAAAAAAGAAAAAGAAAAAAGAAAGAAAGAAAGAAAAGAAATCCTATACTAAAACCTAATAACTAACTACGAAAAAAACCCCTAAACAAACTAACAAAGCAAAACTAGTAACCCACCCCTTAATTCCCACAACAGAACCCCCCTTCCCCGATTCCTTCTCTCTTTATATATAAATATATACATTACATATAACAACAAAACCAAAACTAAACCCAATTCCTAAACCCTAACCCTAGCTCCGGCCAACCCCCTCCGGCGACCTGTTCAATATTTTCAAAAACGAAAAAAGTTTTTCTTCTCCATATAACCGAGAATTTTTTTGTTCTTTTAGTTTTTGTTAATTCGTTCTATGTGCAAAATTATTCAACCTCCAAATCGACCAAAAATTTAACTTTTAAAATATTAAAAATTGTGATACGGAGCACGCTCCGCCAAACGGGATCGTCCCGTCATGTACCAATTGTACCAAAAGGCGCGTATGGTATATCCAGATGTGTGGGCTTCGTAAAAACTGATTTGGACGTGTGTGCGCGTCGGAATCAACATGTATTCGTAAAAATTCTCCTAATCGTGACTTTTGTAAACAACGCCCCATTTAGTGTACGCTTGTCAGAACGCGACGAAACTTGCGCCATTGGATTCATGGTATCACGCTGGTCCTGTGACCCAAGTTTCACGCAATTCTGAGACAGTTGACCAAGCCGCCTGTTTGTGGGCCCCACGGTTAACTTTTTGGGCGAATTTGTGTTCGGCTCACCGGAATCTAAAATTGGACGTACCCTTGATTTCGTATTGACGTTTAGAATTAGTTTAACCTATAATTTGTCCCATTTAGAGACTTTTACCCTTGGCACATTTTTTTGTGCAAAGTGGGCCACATGTGGACCCCGCTTTGACCAAAAATTACCGTTTTGCCCCTGTGTCCAAATTGGACGAAAGGGTAGTGTTTTCTAGCTATCTCGCTTATTCTGGAAATATTGGTAATATTTATTTCAGCATCCGAAGATGTTCATTCTGAGGCCGTAGTTTCTGATCCTATGTGCTTGACTCATGGACGTTACACTTTGTAGCTCTCTTGTCAGGCAAGATACCTTGCCAAATTGCTTACAGTACTTTGCATGCTTATATATTTCTGTATATTCATTGCATGTATATTTTATTTCAGTCATAAGTATATGATATATATATATATATATATATATATATGTTGACACACACTTGACACATAGTAACATGGGAGGGGAGGACAATCAGTAGGCATATGGGCTACAACCACTCTGATAAATCGTAGTATCTAGCACGCACTACGGTAGTGTGTCATGCTGGTCACTACCCTCGTGGTATATCGATTTCTGATGTCCCTGACGTGTGTGTGAGTTATGAGATTTAGATCGAGTAGCCTACACATGCCCATACGTCGAAAAGTTGTCCTCATTATGTATTCATATAGATTGTCTTGTACAGCGTACTTATATATTTTTTTGTCTATATTGCATGTTTACTGTATTCAAATTGGCATGCTTCGATGTATTTTGTTACGTCCCTCTGAGGACCTGGTCTCTTTCCAGGTGTAGATGTTCATGACTATTCGTAGGAGCACGGATCAGAACTTACTACTTATCTCTTCCGAGGAAGTCTTACCTTCTGAGCATCCTTGATTACCTCTAGCGATGGATCGCTCGCTGATACCTTTATATCATCATCTTATTTATATTAGAGATTTATCCTTCTCCCTCATTTTAGTATTGATATAGTCATTGGTAGTGGATTTGTCTCCACCCGGCTATTATTTTGGATTATTCAGACTCATTATTCTAGTTTAGTTATTTCTTTACTATGACTTGTTGTGCGGATGAGATTAGTATATCTGTGACTTATGACACTATATATACCACATGTGAGTTTATATTCATATTACAGCGTACGTGTATATGATGGTATCCATATATTAGAGTTGCCATATACATACGGCTGACATGCTTACGTGTTCCTAATCCTACATATTTTGGGACTGGAGCGTGACATATATGTATAGGGTCGCTGGACCGTTCAGGCGAGACTTCGGGAGTAGGTTATTGGCACTCGCAGCTTGAGGACCCAGGCAAGTATACCTTGCCTGATTTACTATTTAATTTAAATTATAAAAATATTATATAATATATTGTTGCCATATTACATAGAACTGTACGCGTCCAAGAATGACTCAGATGCAGTCGACGAATGCGTCGATGTGTAGTGTAATTGACTTAGTCACTAGCAGACTCACCTACCATTGTGAGGATATTCTGATATCTTCCTAGACCTTGACACTTTTATACGCAACATGATGACAAACTCATGTTGGGATGCGGGTTCGCGTACCCAACTAGCTATCGGTGCGTGTAACATATATCACGGTTAGTACGTAAGTAGGGTTATCTTATTACTTGAGACTTGGCATGTAGTTACATGGTATGTACATCGTGTATTCGACTTGTATATCTGCATTGGGCGGAGAGGACAGCTGGTAGGCATATGGGACACATACATTAGTACCCGTAGTATCCGCCGAGCTACAGGGACTGATGACCCCTTTTATTCAGATTTTACGTTCTACAGAATGATATGGACGTTATACTATTCAGATTTCATCTTCTACATAACGATATAGATATTATACTATTCAGATTCTACGTTCTACGGAATGATATGAACGTTATACTATGCAGATTCTATGTTCTTCGAAATGATGGATGTTACATATACATATACCATGCTCTTCAGAGTGCGGACGTTATGCCTACACCTACCCATACGTACCAAGATTGTCCTCATATTGCATTCACATAGATGGTTAGTACACCCCTTTATTTTATTTAGTATTTATATGTGGCATATATTTTTATATCTTGTTACGTCCCTCTGAGGGCCTGGTTTCCTTCCAGATTTGGACGAGGCATACTATCCTACCGTGTACGAACCCGGGCAGGAAATGAGGTTCACGTCCGAGGAGAAGCTTGAGGTGCTACCATCAGAGTTTTCTTGATCACTGGTAGGCCTTCCGCCTAGGGCTGGAGCATCCTTATCTAGTTAGCTGATGCTCTAGTCGCACCCTCTTATCTATCTTTCAGTACTCTTATTTCATTATTGTAGTAGGTTTGTTCCCATCAAACATATCTGGATTGTACAATGATATTTCAGACATGCACTCATTTTCTAGTATTTATTTCAGTACTCCTTGTTTATATTGTGGATGAGATTAGACATTTACTTGATATATTATAGTATTAGACTTGTTTATATTTTAGGACATCATAGTACGCTTCGTTGGGTCCATTAAATTGGGTAATCCCTCGGAGACGTATTAGCTGCCCATTGTCATGTGGCCTGGTCCTACGTATTTTAGGACAGGGGCATGACAACATGTGCATACATGAGGCTAGACTACAAGTTATATACATACAAGATTAACGTGTCAAGCTCTCAATGAGCCAAGTTCTCTACGGGTCAAGCTATTTATGCGTCAAGCTCTCTACGAGGACCAGACTCTATGTGCCCCATGCGTCTCTGGCCACATGTGTCCTAGATTCCATGCGTCCTATGTGGCCTCGACTCTATGCGTCCACATCCTCATAAAGCTAGAGTGTTCATCAGACCAAGGCCAGACGAGAGGACGTATTCACCAACGGCCCTATGCGATAGTCAGTTTGCAAAATTGTGTCATTATAACTGAAAAGATCTTCACACAATCAGTACTGACTACATTTTCAGTTGACCAAGTCACGTACACAACGGGTTAACAACAACCCCGAGATTTTATCAACCGTATATCCCAACCGAGGCTATGTGGTAGCCTACCTGTGATATGGATCCACAGTTACAACCATCAGTATGATGGTTATAAATAGGAGAAACTTGGACGTTCCCAGGGCCTCTCTTTTTTTAGACCGCAGATTAGAGCACACATGCGACCTCGACTCTATGCTTCCTCGTCCTCATGAAGCAAAAGTGTCCATCAGACAAAGGGTGGACGAGAGTACATATGAGACCTCGACTCTAGGCGTCTTCGCCATCATGCAGCCAGAGTGTCCATCCGACCAAGGCCAAACGAAAGCACATATGCAGAATCATTCTGTTACAACAGAAGATAATTTTTTGTGCAATCAGTGATGACTACGTATCCAGTTGACCAAGTCGCATACGCTACCAACTCGCGATCTCTTCAATAGCATATCTTAACCAAGACCACATGACAATCTTCCCGTGACATGCGGCTATAGTAGCGACCATATTCTGTTGAAGGAGCCTTATGCGTCCACCAAATAGAGGCATATGCGGTATCTATGGCCTATCAATATGATGGCTATAAATAGGAGCAACTTGAACTTTATAGAGGTCGACTTTTTATGCTTCAGAGAGAGACACCATACCACCCTTCGGCCACCTACATACGTGCACACAAGCTCAGGAGAGAGAAGAAATGAGGGCATACTCAATCCCTCATTGGACCGTCAATGGAGTAAAGGAGCCTCCACAACATTCTTTGTCCATCGTCACCACCCAAATTAAAATTTTATACTTAGAGTTTATGTCTATGACCTCTTTGTACTTTCTTTAGTTTGTTGATTAAATCAAGCTATTTTAGACTTCCAATTTAATGGCGAACACCATTCATCATCAAAAGAAAAACAAGTTCGTGCGGTTGCAACAAGAAAGCATATCAGTGAAATATTATGTCGTAGAGTTTAAATGGCTTGCTAAATTTGCTAGCTCTTACCTACCACTACAAGAAAAATGATATTTGGTGACGGTTTTTTTATTACGGTCGGTGAAACCCATCAACTAAGCTATTTTACTTGACGATTTAGGCCTCGTGTCAAGTAAACCCCTGTTTTGTGCTAAGTTTAAAATATTATACCCCTTTAGTTGACGGATTTTGGGGAACCATCACAAAATCTGTCTCTTTTCCTTGACGATTAGGTTAAAGCCGTCAACTAAATTCAGGAAAGGAATTCCTACGGCTATTTAGCTGCCATTATCATAAATATTTTAAAAATTTTAGGTTAGTGACGGTTTTGATATATTAAGGAAATAGCAGCGACACTGTTCAAGAGCCTACATCTCTTCAAAAAAATTTCTCTTCTAAAAACCCCTCTTCTTCTCAAGTCCCTTCTTTTTCCTCTCAGAAGACACTCTCCCTCCACTCCCTAAAACTCTTTCCTCGGCATCCCCGGTCTCCTCGGCGGCCTACGTCCCCTCTTTAAAACCCTATCATCTACGACAACTTCACATACAACAACTTCGGTCTTCACCATGCGGTAATATGCAATTCTATTCCATATTTTCTATCTGCAATTCAATTTTATGGTAATACAAGTTGAAGTTAGGGTTTTTTGTGGATTTTATTGAGAGAAGGGTTTTTTGTCAGTATGGTTTTTTGTGAATTTTATTAAGAGTAGGAATTCTTGTATGTGGCAAATAAGAATTTTATTGACAGTAGGGTTTTTTGTGGATTTTATTAATAGTAGGGTTTTTTATGCTTGGCAACTATATCGTGTCCTATTTGTCATTCAGTAGGGTTTTTTGTGGACTTTATTGGCATACACAACTGTGTCGTGTCCCATTTGAGAATGAGTAAGATTTTTTGTGGGTCAATTTTGGCATACTCAACTGTGTCATGTCCTATTTGAGAATAAGTAAGGTTTTTTGTGGGTTAATTTTGCCATATGATGTGGATTTTACTTTTATTGACAGAACTGAAACTATGTCGTGTCCTAGGATTTTTTTTAATTTGTTGGTTTTATTGGCATACTGAACTGTGTTGTGTCCTATGATTTTTTTTTTAATTCACAAAACTAAAACTGATCTTCTGCAGTAGACTAGAGCAATATACTAATCTGTGGCCTTATTATTATTGCAGGAAAGGAAGGAGCACCCAGATTGAGGTCGAGATTACGGTCATCTAATGCTGCTGCTCAGGTAGATTTATAACCTGATTATATAATCTGCTGTAGTAGAATTTTTGATTGATATACGTGGAACATCAGACAATACAACCATGTCTAAGTCATGGATGTCGATGGATAGAATACGCAGTGAATATGAGGAAGGAGTAGAAGAGTTTCTTATGTTTGTAAAGCTCCATTTGAATAATCCTATTTCTATTCGATGTCCATGCAAAAAAATATAGAAATTTGATATTCCAAAAGCTAGGGGATGTAAGAAAATACTTGTTTAGTAGGGGTATCGATCGAAGTTATACAATATGGTTTTGGCATGGTAAGGAACACCTTAGCAGAGGATCGACAAGCATTGCAGCAAGTGATGAACAAACATATAACTATAAATATGGCTCCTTTGAAGATGGTGCAAATGCTGTAGAAATGGTTAATGCGGCATATGAACATGTTTTTGGTGACCCAAAGGCATTTAAATCTCGACCTGAAGATATCGAAAATCCTCTTTATCCTGGTTGTTCAAAGTATACAAAGCTATCAGGCTTGATGAGAATAACATTAAAGGAAAATACGGTTGGTCTGACAGTAGCTTTTCTGAGTTGTTAAAATTACTTCATGATATGTTACCAGCACAAAATAAAATACCTTCATCAATGTACGAGGCTAAGAAGTCAATGACTACCTTGGGTTTGAAATATGAGAAGATTCATGCATGCCCCCAATGATTGCATACTTTATAGAAAAGAGTATGGCGATTTATTTAAATGTCCCACTTGTGGAACGTCAAGATGGAAGAAGGCAAATGGTGGTTCTCATCAAATTCTGATTAAAAAAATATCTTCCAATGTTCTATGGTATTTTTCATATTTCCCGGTTTAAACGGATATTTCAATCCTCACAGACAGCAAGGGACTTAACTTGGTATGCTTCTGAAAGAGTAGCTGACGGCAAACTTTGTCACCCTGTAAAGCCTCATTATGGAAGCTAGTTGACCATAAGTGGCTAAATTTTGTGAAAGAACCTAGAAACCTTCGACTGGCACTTTCAGCTGATGGCATAAATCCACATAGGTCCCTTAGTAGTAAGTACAATTGTTGGCCAGTTATATTGGTGACCTATAATCTACCGTCGTGGTTGTGCATGAAAAGGAAATTTATGATGTTGTCGCTATTGATATCAGGTCCGCACCAACCGGACAACGATATTAATATTTATTTAGCACCATTAGTTGAAGACTTAAAACTTTTATAGGAAGAGGGAGTCGAAGCTTATGATGCACAAAATAAAGAATTCTTTACTTTAAAGGCTGTATTGTTGTGGACCATCAACAATTTTCCTACCTATAGAAATCTATCTAGTTGCACTACTAAGGGGTATTATGCTTGCCCCATATGCGGGAAAGATACTTATGCGCCTAGACTGAAACATAGTGGTAAAAATGTGTATACTGATACAAGAAGGTTTCTCCTACACCACCATCTGTATCGTAGTCAAAAGAAAGTTTTCAATGGTAAGCAGAAATTTCATGGTCCTCCAACACCATTGAGCGAAAAAGAGATATTAGAAAAGGCTAGTAAAATTTTGAACTCATGGGGTAAAAAAAATGAAAAGTGCAAAGCATCAAAGTCAAGTGATAGAAGATGGCTGAAGAAGAAGTCAATCTTCTTCACACTTGACTATTGGGTACACTTGCATGTTTGCTACACACTCGACGTTATGCAAATCGAGAAAAATATTTGTGAGAGCATATATGGTACATTGCTTAACATTTTCGGAAAGACAAAGGATGGAGTCAATGCTCGTCTTGATCTTGTGGAGAAGGGGCTAAGGACCGAACTACAACCTGATTTTGAAAAAAAAATGTACTTATTTGCCGCGAGCTTGTTATACATTAACAATGGATAAGAAGAAGATATTTTGTCAAACATTGTTAGACATAAAGGTTTTGGAAGGTTACTCTTCTAATATCAGAAATCTTGTCCAATGCAAGATTTAAAGCTTTATGGTCTCAAATCTCATGATTGGCATGCCCTAATACAACAACTAATACCCGTGGCAATCCGTTTAGTTCTGCCTAACCATTTAGAGTTGCTATTACTTATTTTTGCTTCTTCTTTAATACAATATGTAAGTAAGTGGTGGATGTGAATATGCTAAACGATATTGAAAATGATCTTGTGGTCATATTTTGCATGCTAAAAAAGTACTTTCCACCATCTTTCTTTGACATTTTGGTCCATTTGCCTCTATATCTTGTTGTACAATTCATGATTTGTGGACCTGTTTTCTTGACATGGATATATCCTTTTGAAAGGTGCATGAAACCTTTGAAGGGTTATGTGCGCAATCATAACCGTCCCAAAGGATGCATTACAGAATGTTATATTGTAAAAGAAGCAATAGAATTTTGTAGCGGCTATCTATCACATTTTGAGGCAATAAAAAATCCCCTTGCAAGGAAGGACAACATTCAAGATGAAAAACCTTTGCTTTGAGGTCATCTCGTAGCAATTGATCGTGAAGAATGGCAACAAGCCCATTTATATGTTTTGGAGAACACAGATGAAATTGAACCTTATATTGAGTAAGCTTCTTTATCATAATTTTTTTGATTTTCTAATTCATTGTATGAAAATTGTTACATTGTATAATAAGTTCTCATAATGACTTAACAGTGAGCATATGGAGTGGTTACACTTATAAAATACCCTTAAGTCTAAAAATAGAAAGTGGTTGCAGGACAAATACAATCAGACATTTATCTATTGGTTACAATAGAAGGTAGTTGTTGAAACAAAATTAATATATTTATACTCTTCCTTAGTCAGAAGTTAAAGAATATTAATAATATTAAATTTGTACAGGTTGATGGTGCATTAAATGTGAAAGAAAATATTTCACAAACTGTCAAGTGGCTAGCACAAGGGCCTAGCCACCATGTACTTAAAAGTTCTAGATATGTTATTAATGATTACCGTTACCACACAAAGGATCATGATAATGCTCGAGTTAGCCAAAATAGTAGAGTTAGTCTTGTACCTATAACAATGCAGATTGCAAGTTTGAAAGATAAGAATCCTATAGTAGGGGACATGTGTTTCTATGGAGTTATCAAAGAAATATGGGAGCATAATTATCATAGCTTTAATATTCCAGTATTTAAGTGCGATTGGGTCGAGAGTAAGGGTGTTAAGGTTGATGAATTTGGCTTCACATTGGTGAACCTTAATCGAGTTGGGTACAAATCAGATTATTTTATTTTATCTTCACAGGCCAAGCAAGTATTTTATGTAAAAGACCAACTAGAACCTCAATGGTCTGTTATTTTGTCTGCTAGTCCAAAAAATTATCTACACAAAGAAGATTCTGAAGACATAGATAATTTGATGGAACATCATTCCTTTACTAATGCATCGTTGAATGATGGGTTGTTAGATGTTGGGGATGATAATAATATATTTTATAAAAGAGTGGGTTGTGAAGGGGATTGGATTGATTAGTAAATTTGTATCTGTGATTCCTTTACTTGTCTGGTTTATTTTATCTCATTTTCTTATTTGAAGGGTGTTAAGCTAGCTCTAAGTGCTACTATCTAACATATCTTTAGTTTAACATAAAGATGAAACCTCCTCATAAAAACTCAAGCTCTGAGGTTAATAGATATATTTAACTACCTTATTTTTGTTGTCACAGGAGGAAGCTAGCCCCTCCAAAAGAGGAACAAGATGGCCTACAATGATGGAGAGAACAATTAAAAGATAAAGTGATGGAACAAGGAAGATTTTCACTTTCAACGAGGCTGGACAGCCTATTGGAGAGGTCGGAGCAGAATGTGTTAGTCTGTTAGGGGTTGTTGCACAAAGTATGATACCAATCACTTATAATGATCGGTGAAGAGTCCCAAAAAATGTTAAAGAGAATGCCTGGGCCTCGAGGTAAATTTATATTGAAGATTAAAATTGTTTTGAGTTTATTGCTTGGTTATTAGTAATCATACTTAATATGAAGCAAAGTTTTATTGTAGATCCACAAACTAAAAAAATTTAATGCAAACGATGGGTGTTGCAACAGTCATTTTGGCATAACTTAACGGAGTATGTTCTTGCCAATATGGACAATATTGCAGTTTTGAAATATCCACCTCCAATTTATAGTTTTATCCATCAAACTTAATGTAGCAAGTTTGTGACATCTCGACTTTCTGTCACCCTCACATTTTTATTTAAGAGTAGTTTAGTAATTGACATGGGTAATTTTAATATTAGGATTATTTGTATTAAATATTGTGTATGCATGATTTAATTTATTATGGTATTATTTATTGTTTGCTAGTTGTAGATTTGTTTAGACTTGTGTAGTGGACCTAACCTAATTATTAGATGCATGAACCCAATATTTTGGATGAGTTTAGTTTGAGCCCATGAATTAGGCCCATGGATTAGGTGGGTTGGATTAATTAGTGAAATCATTAGACTAGAACCTTCTCTCCCTATTTAATTTCTTCATGAGAGGTCCAAAGGGTAATTAAGATATTTCACATTGCTTGGAGGGGGTATATGGCCGGCTACTTCTAGAGGAGAGAGAAACCATTTTATTTCACCAAATTTCTAATTCTTTAGATCTACAATTTTTCTCTTCCAATTTCCTTCATTCCCTCATTAATTCTCCACCAATTCTTTATAATTTCCTTCTCTAATTCTTCATTGAAGCTTCTACATCAAGGATCTATAAGAAGAAAGCAAGGAGCAAGGAGGAGGAGACCAAGATCTATAAGGAGAGGAGCTACTTTGCAATTGAGAATTTTTTATTAGAAATTCATCTCCCAATAGATACATTTCAGTTTTCTCCCTTCTAATAGACTCTATATATGAGATTTAACCATAAAAAACCAACCCACATGCATAGGCTACCCATAGAAATTAGTTTTATGTTCATCGGAGACCTACAGTGGAAGTTATGTGCATTTTGATGCCAATTTAGGGGAAATTCCGAGATTGGCACATATAGTAGTTGTCATTAGGTCTAATAGATCTAAATGACATATGATTACTTGTTTATGACTAGTGTCATGTTCACAATTGGGTACGTGTAGGCCGTATCTCGTCAATTTGACGAAACAGGTTGTTTTGGGATTTTTTCTCTGACACGGGGCCTTGTGCATATCATATTATGACACAGACACGTAGTTATTCTAATTACTATACGTATTATTCATAATTAGTGTATTAGAATTATTCGTATCCTCCGAGATGTGTTTGGTTGTGTGTTGGAGCCGTATCGCAAGCGTATCATAGAATTAGTGTGATACGGGTGCGGTGCACTCTATGTATTTGATGTTTTGTCTTTTTTCTATACGTACATATGTATTTATATATATGATATTTAAGTAATATATATATGTATATATTAGTGTAATTGAGTTTTTGCATATGTGTGTGTCAATATGTGTATATAATAGAGTATATAAATATGTGTGTGTGTGTGTGTGTGTGTGTGTGTGTGTGTGTGTGTGTGTGTGTGTGTGTGCTTGTGTTAGTAGGTATATATGTATATATATAGGTGTTTGTATATAGATATATGTGTGTATTAGTGTTTACTTATATATATATATATATGTATATATGTGTTTGTGTTTATGTGTGTGAGAGTGTAGGTATATATATATCTAGCTAGAGGTAGTTGTGTTTGTGTTGTGAGTAGTGTGTGCACAGTGTTGTGTTTGTTTTGTGCTATATTGGTGAGTGAGAGGGAAGCGACTGAGGTATCGAGAGGAAGTGGCAGGAGAGGTCCAGTATCAGCTCAGCACAGCAGGTTTAGTACAGCCTTCAGACCACTGCACATATTGGTGCATTCACTGTGCAGTTTTCACTATAGTATTAATACAGAATTTACCATGTATCAGCCAATATACAGTATCAGAAATAGTAGGAATTGGGTTCAATTCACTGTGCAGTTCTCACTGCACAGTGTCAGTTCAGTTCACTGTGATGTGCCCGAGCACAGTAACAGTTTCAAATTCAACTGTGCAGTTTCGGTGTAGTGTAGATTAGTTGTTTAGCTATTTTAACTATTGTATTATGTAGGTATGGTTGTTTTGGGTAGTTAGCTTACTTGGTTTAGTATTTTATTGTGTTAGAGTTAGTTTAGTGAGATATTAATAGTTGGTAGTTAGTATTTAAGGTGATTGGTTTCAGTCAGTTTCAGTTTAATGTTAGTTGGGTTTGTTTATATTGAGTTAGCTAGTAATAGTTATTGTATATATATATATATATATATATATATATATATATATATATATTAGTGTAGACACATATATATGTTAGTATGCTAGTTGCTAGTTAGCTACATATAAATATATATATATATATTTGTATTAGTTGTCATTGTATAGTAGTAGTTAGTTATGAATATATATAGTATGGTATTTATGTAGTAGTTAGATATATTATAGTGTTAGTTTATATAGTTAGTATTAGTTTGGCTTATATATATGTATTAGTTATATGTTAGAGTTTTCGGTTACCTCAGGATACCAAGGTATTACCAAGGTATTGGGCCGATATCCAAGGTATTGAGTTTGGGTATCGTGATAGGTGTGATACGCATTAGTGCTAGGCCAAGGTATCCTATTTCATTTGTATTGATATAGTATTATAATTAATGACTTGTATATATATATATATATCCAAAATACTATTTTCCTATAATTAAACTTGCATATCTTAGGATACGGGTTTTTGAATACCTTTTAGTATCTTAGCTTAGCTAGTATAGCATAACGTCATAGTGTATTGACTTAGTGACTTAGTGTTAGACTCTTGTAACCTAAATTTCATCGATTTGATCTAGAAATGATATTTTAACCTAGAATTGCATCAACTTAACTTATTTTCATTCTTGAACCTTGTATTGATACAACGTACCATATATAGGTCTGTGTGATACCAGCTTGGGCATCGAGAGACACACCTTGCTCAGGACTTCAGGCGAGTACATTTCTCTGATAGCTTTCAATTCATAATATTGTATATATGCATGTTTTAGAATTGTATACTTGATCCCGACACAGTGATTTCATGGACTGGTATTATATGGATCCCGTCAGGAGATGTTATCCCCTACCATGTTCAGTGGGTACTCGTGTATATTGTATCTCATCGTGTATATTGGATATTGATTATATTTTGTATTCACACACTGCTTGTGTTCAGTGTGCTTATTCGTGTACACCCACTGCTCGTGTTCAGTGGTTATATTTCGTATTCGTAGCGTGTCGTGATTGGATATATCGGTATTAGTTGGGGGTGGGAGAGTAGGAGTTGATTGAGTGATCAAAGTCCCATTGTTACATCGTGTATATTCTGGTTACATACCTCATTTGTAATCATCTTACCTGAACATGTTCACCCAACCCGATCACATAATGAACTTGTATTCTGAGGCACATTAGTTTAGATTGCAGTTACTTCATCATATTGTTTATATTCATATTATTGTTCTATATTCTCGTACATTACCTATATATCTATTGTTCATCATTCATATATTTAGTGATCTTGTATTTTATTTTTATATCTGTTTATATGCTCGATTATGCTATTGAAACTGCTTTCAGAGGTATGTACTTCATTCCAATCCTCACTGGATATATTTTTTTAGATGACTGGATTATAGAGCAGTGTCCCATATTCTACGGATCGCAGGATGGCATACCTATAAAGGATACTCCTATAGACCATGAGGACTTAGTTGCAGAGCCTGAGGAGGTCTAGCTTATTTGTATTATATTATTTTAGACAATTCTTTTGGTGGATTCACAGTTTATATTATTATTTTAGATTGTGAATTGTATCTTATTCTTTCCTTCGCTATTTTATTTGTGCATTATTCTTCCTTAGTCTGTTTTGTGATTGAAATTAGATATACTTGTGAGATACCATATTGCTCCTCCGTTTGGAGTTGAGATGATTGACATGTACCATATTATATTGTTAAGATGTTAGATAGTTAGAAATGACCCAGACAACGTTCTATCGTCGATTCTGTGGCATAGGCTGGCCGTAACCACATACTCGTGTCCAAATATCCGGGTGTAGGTTATGACACTTTCTGAGGACTTTCAGGTATCGGTCTCAAAAATTTGATTAACTTCTCTACTTTATACGTTGTTACTTATTATATATTACTTATGATTTTAGAAGCTTCGTATAGAGCAACAAAATAGAAGAGGCAGACATGTGTGCAACCATAGGCTAGGCAGAAAAGGCTATGTGGGTTTACGAAAAAAATTGTAAGTAATCTGAACTCTGATATAACTCTTTGAAACTAGTGATGGATGTAATACAAATGTGTACACTCATCTATGTTCATTTTTATCAAAAAATAAAAGAAGGATGCAACATATACTGAGGAGGAAGTAGACCGCTGCCTTTTTTGGAAGCTAGCTCGAAAAAAACAAAGAAAATCTACAGGGAATGCTAATGAACATGCTAAAGAAGATTATTTCGATTCGTTAGTTTATGTTATAGCTACGCAAGCAATGGTGGATTAGATTGTAAGAAAGTCTCAACTTTAGTTCATTTTTATACCATTATTTTAAGATAATAACATAAATTCTATATTTTTGTCATAACATTCTACACTTCATATTAAGATACTAACATAAATTTTATATTTTTATAGGATGAAGTTAAGAAAAAAATTTCTTGTGGCGAGTTGTCTATTCTGGTGAATCGTGATGCTCTGTGTTATGCAATAGAGAAGCCCGAGACAGTGGTCATGTTATGACCATGGGTAAATATGTCACCCCAAGCTCTTATTTCCACAATCCTAAAGCTCTGATTGGTTGGGAGGAGGAGAAACAAAAGTTGCTTGAGGTGATTGAGAAGCAAAATAAGATAATAAGTAAGTTATTGACACAAGGTAACTATGGTACACCAATATCCGATACTGGTTCCAACTTTTCGGTAACCAGATCCTCAATTCCTCCAATCCCTACCATGAATGCACCAAGTTCAGCTTTTAAAGGATTGCGGAGGCTAAGTGTTATAAAAAAGGTCTAATTTTATCCCCTTATCTAGCATTATAAATTTAAGTACTAACATTTTCAAACTTTTTGATAAGGTTGTTAATGCACAGTCCCCTTTGAAAAGTAATGAAGACATTGTTCATGCAGAAAAATCTGAATGCAAAAAGAGTATACGAAAGGTTGTCACTTTTTTTTGGAATGAGTACATGCTTACTTTTGTCTATTTTGTCACTTTAAACTTGTGTTAATTTTTTAGGAATCCAATGTGGTGAAGAAAAAGACACCAACTAAAGAGAAGATACCAACTAAAGTCAAATCACATACAAGAGCTTGTACAAGAATTATAAGGTCCTTTAAGAATCTACTTGGAATGGAATACTTTGCTATCCTGGCACAAAAATTGATAAGTGAACAAACTATAATTCGGGTTCCATGTGATATTAACTTGTTTGGTACTCCAATACGTACTTGTCTAGTCCAAGAGGATATTGATTATTTCGTTAACATGAATCCTCTCACAACAAATTGCATTCACGTATACATTAGGTACAAGAATAATTTGCTCTTTAAAAAAAATTCTTATTACATTAATAAGTTGAATTAACTTATCTGCAAACTGTAGGTTATTTTACTATCATTTAAAGGACCTAAAAACTGATAAAGATATTTTATTTATCAACCCAAGAAAAGTATCCACTTCTGGGTTGAAAGATATTTTTGCATCACGGGATGCAAAAGCATGAGATATTTGTAACGGTCTGAATTATGGAAAGCAAAGTTGACTATTTTTCATGCCATACATACCCAAGTTTTTACATTTCTTATATTTTTTCTTTTACAAAGTGAATTCAAAAAAAATTTATACACTCACAAACACACTCTACACTCTGGCCACTACACTATCCTACTTAAAAAACTATATTAACACTGACACACACTCTGGCCACTACACTATCCTACTTAACAGACTTTAATATACACTACAACTGCTCCTAATAGACCCTCTAACTCTGATACCTTAACTTGTATATATCTTGGTGTAATATGGTGTTACAAAGATCATTGGGTTTTGGTTGTCATTGATATTGTACTAATGAAAGTGTACTACTTGGATTCTCTGGGGGGGGTCGCATATGTGAGGACCTTAAACAAATTATAACAAGGAATGCATGAATATATCTGTCCCAAATCTTCGCACAACTATAGTTAATGTTATATGCTTTAATAATGATAAATAATATTGTCCACTTTAATTTGCATAGTGGGCTTCGGATGTATCATGCTCAATGTGGAAACCAAGTTAAAAAATTTAAATTGAATCGGTTATCAATTAAGGTACAATATATTTCTCTCGTTAATATATATAAATAAGAAATGAACAAGTGTGTAAGAAAAAAGTGGCGCTAGCGAATGTGGTTACTACATGATGAGATATCTGAAAGAGATCACAAATGATCTAAGCTAGCTTAATCCCAAGGTGATATTCTGCTTAATCAACATGTATGTTTAAAATATATTATGATCACTTATGTTTTTTCCTTCCTATTTACAAAAAGTACAATGAGAAGAGTGAGTACAGCTTTGAAGAGATTAACGAAGTTCACAATGAGTGGATGGATCATGTGTCACCGTTCTTGACCTAGCCATTCCTAAAGGTAATTTTTGGACTTTATCTAGGATTTCAGTCATTATGTGCTGTATATTTATGCATTATTGAATATAAGGATACTGTTTATTATTGAAGTATTATTGCTGCCCTTAATTTTGTGTTCAAGATACTTGCTGATATTGATACTCATGATACTAAGACACTACTAAGCTACTACTAGTATTAACTCTGATACTCATGTTCAGGATACTTGTGTTCAGGGTACTTGCTGATACTATACCTAGGGCTAATTGCTGATACTCATGTATTAGCTCTGATACTTTGATACTACTAAGCCACTACTAGTAGATATTAGCATCAACTTGAGCTATACTGTAGATGTTAGCTCTGATACTAACTATACCTAGGGCTAATTGTTGATACTCATATATTAGCTCTGCTACTTTGATACTGCTAAGCCACTACTAGTAGATATTAGCTCTGATACTTTGATACTACCTATACCTATTAGATATTAGCACTGATACTACTAACTATCTACTACTAAACCGGGCCTTATCACCACAATGCTCTGATACTTCACTACTAAGCTCTGATACTTCATGAAGCTCTGATACTTCTACTTCACGAAGCTCTGATACTTCTACTTCACTAAGCTCTGATACTTCTACTCCATAATGCTCTAATACTTCACTAACAATGTGTTTTTAATTGGCTACAGGGATTCGATGAATGATGGTTTGTGAAGCTGCAGGCTTCAGTTTCGGGTATTTTGTGTTTGTGAAGCTGCGAGCTTCGGTTAATGATATTTTGTTGTATTTTGGCACTTTAATGAATGAATTGGGGTTGGTATCATATACCAGTGTTCTATGACCAAGTTTCTTTTTGTTGATTATTGTACAAAAGTACTGGTTGAATATTGTACGAACATGTTTCTTTTTATTAATGTGAAATGTGTATTATAAGTTATTTGATGTTTGTGAGAGTTTCTAGAATTTATAGTATGCATTTCTGGAATTGATATTATGTGTATCTGGAATTGATATTATGCGTGGATCTGGTAACGTAAATAGGAACCATCAATGTAAATGGAAATTGATAAACAGGGTCTCTTGACGGCTGAAAAATGTCAAGAAAAATAACCTATGTTGACGGTCATCAACCGTCAGCTATGCCACAATCAGAAAAAGTATGCACCTATATTGACGGTCAAAACACTGGGTTTAGTTGATGGCTAAAACCTGTCAACTAAAGTCACTACGGCAACCGTCAACTAAAGTGGGGACTTTTGCTGACACTGGCCTAGTTGACGGAAGGAAAACCGTCAACTATATTCTTTGGCAACGGGAAAAAACTGTCAGCAAAAGTCATTTTTCTTGTAGTGTACCCAATGCGGCGAGCCATGCAAGACAATTTAAAGGCATCCTGTAAACTTCCATTCATGCACACGTTATCGTTCCTCAATATCAGATGATGCAGGAGGTACTTAACCATGCCCTCGTCCTAGAACCGTAGTATCCTTCAGTTGCTGCTGGTGCTGTGCAATATTCTTATCACAAATGTCCTAACAACACAGAAGGACAAAATGCTCTGAAGTGTCACCACAATGGCAGTTACCAAGGGTGCAATCTAGGGGGTGGTCAGGGGGTGCATTGTATCAAGTACAACCGAGAAGGGCATCAAGTGACCGATAATCCCGATCGCAATGGTGGATTCTTTTACTGTGGTCAGAATGGCCATGTCATTCGTGATTTCCCTAAACATCTCAACCGATTCCCTCTGCACCGTACTCAACAACCGAATCTAGCTCAAGCAACCCAAGAAAATCGGCCTGCACAATAATAAGAGCGTCATCCGAATGCTGTCAACCGGGTTTATGTATTGACACGGGATGATGTGTTCACCTCAGACACTGTAGTGACAGGTATATTGCTTTTTAATAATGTTCCTACATAAGTACTATTTGATTCTGGTGCCATGCATACTTTTGTATCCGCGAACTTCGCCAGGGAACATGAATTCCCTCAGACACCGTTAAGCCTAAAGCTTAGCCTTAGTACCCCGTCGGACATGGACTTGCTGCTAACTCAGTTTGTCGCGATGGCTGCATTTGCATTAGAGGAAGGAAATTGTCACTCGATGCGATAGTCCTAAATATCAGGGACTATGACATCATTTTGGGGATGAATTGGCTCAGCGTTTGCTCGGCTACTATTGATTGTGAGGAAAAAAAATGTGTTTCCTTTACCTAACGAGATCGAATATTGCTACGCGTGCAGTCCTGTGTCTAAAGCGTCGAATGCCTACATGGTGATTTCTACAATATCTGCTCGACAGATGATACATTTCGACTGTGAAGGTTAGTTGGCGTCCATTCGAGACACTCAATAATATTGTACAAACGTAGAGTCTACTTTCGTTGTGGCAAAATTTCCTGATGTGTTTCCTGAAGAGTTGCCCGGTATGCCGCCCGACCGAGATATAGAGTTCACTATAGATACATTTTCAAATACTCAGCCAATTTTCAAAGCAACGTATCGAATGGCCCTGCTGAATTGAAGGAGCTGAAGATCCAACTATTAGAACTGCTCGATCATGGGTACATCCGTCCAGTGTATCTCATTGGGGCACACCAGTACTATTTGTGAAGAAAAAATATGGTTCGATGCAGCTTTGCATAGACTACCGAGAGTTGAATAAATCTACCATCTGAAACAAGTTCCCCATTCCAAGAATCGATGACCACTTCAATCAACTGTAAGGTGCATCGGTATTCTCTAAAATTGATCTTCGTTCAGGATACCCCTAAAAATTTTTATTAACTGAAGATCAAGACAGACGACGTGTCAAAGTCAGCCTTTCGAACTCGCTATGGCCAATATGAATTCTTAGTCATGCCATTTAGATTGACCAATGTCCCTACCACCTTTATGGATTTGATGAATCGAGTGTTCCGTTCGTGCATTGACAAGTTTGTAGTAGTGTTCATTGATGATATCTTGGTGTATTCAAAAATAAGGAGGAACATAAGGAGCACTTGCGTACCGTGCTTTTGACTCTTCGGGACAATAAGCTATACGCAAAACTGAGCAAGTGCAAATTTTGGCTAAGCAGTGTATCTTTCCTCGGACATATCATTTCTACGGGAGGAATCTCATTCAATCCGAGGAAAGTTGAATCCATTGTCGAGTGGAAGCAACCTGCCTTAGTCAGTAAAATTAGAAGCTTTCTTGGGTTAGCGGGCTACTACAGACGGTTCATGAAAGACTTTTCTAAAATTGCTTCACCCTTAACTCGCCTCACTTAAAAAGGAGTCACATTTGAGTGGTCTGCCGATTGTGAAGCTTTGTTTCAAGAATTAAAGCAGTGTTGTCTCTACTCCGATACATGCACTGCCGAACGAGAATATGGGATTCCAAATATTTAGCGACGTCTCAGGCCAGGGCTTGGGAGCTGTGCTCATGCAGCAAAACAAGATGATAGCTTTTGCTTTGAGACAATAGAAGTTTCATGAGTGCAATTACCCGACACATGATCTAGAACTTGCAACGATTATATTTGCACTGAAGTTGTGGCGACACTACCTTTCTGGTGTGGCTTGCCAAATTTTTACTAATCACCAAAGAATCAAGTATCTTTTCACTCAGTCGGACCTAAACCTACGGCAAAGACGTTGGCTAAAATTGATCAAAGACTATGACTTAACGATCAACTATACTCCAGGCAAAGTAAATATTGTAGCAGACACGCTGAGTCGAGTATTTACGGGATCGCTATCAGTCAACCACAGGCTACAAAAAGAATTGGAGAGTATGGTCATTGAGCTACAAATTCGATATCGAGGCAGACCGATTGGGGGATCACTATCTCAGTTACTCCTTGAATCGAGCCTTATAGAAAAGGTTAAGTCTGCTCAGATGAATGACCCATTCTTGTTGAAGACGCGTAGGTAGATTTCAACAGAAAAGGCGACCGGCTATGCAGTGGATGAAAGTGGAATGTTGCAGGTAAGAGGAAGACTATGCGTGCCCAACGATGCAGAACTCAGAAAGGAGATTATCATGAAACCTCATTATTCATCCTATGTATCATATCCTGGAAGTATGAAGATGTATCAGGACCTCCGTATGATCTTCTGGTAGTACGACATGAAGAAATATGTGGCACTCTTCATGTCACAATGCTTGTCTTATCTAAGAGTAAAAGACGAGCACCAGAGGCCGGGCGGAGAGATGCCGAACCTTGCTATCCAGGAGTGGAAATGAGACCTTATCACGATAAACTTTATTGTTAGCTTGCCAAAGACGCAACGAGAAAACAACGTCATCTGGGTCATCATCGAATGATTAACCAAGTCAGCGCACTTCATTGTCATCAAAGTTACTTGGAGCATCGATCGCCTAACTGAGATATACCTTAATGAGATAGTTCAACTACACGGCATGCCAATGTCTATTATTTTAAATCGGAACGGATGGTTCTTATCACATTTCTTGAAAAGCCTTCAGTAAGCTATGGGGACCAAGTTAAAGTTTAGTTCATCATACCATCCTTAGACCGACGGCCAAACGGAGTGGGTGAACCAGATCCTCGAAGATATGCTATGCCTCAGTACAATCGACTCAAAGTCAAGTTGGGACTTCCATCTACAGTTGGCAGAATTTGCATACAATAATTGTTATCAGTCCAACATTCAGATGGCTCTGTACGAGACTTTGTATGGGCAAAAGTGTAGATCGTCTATCTATTGGCATAAAGTTGGTGAGCAACAAATCCTTGGCCCGAAGCTAGTAGAGCAGACCATTCAGAAGATTCGGCTGATCTGAGAGCGATTAAAGATGGCACAAAGCAGACAGAAGAGTTATGCAGACATTCGTAGACGACCCCTTGAATTTATAACTAGTGATCAAGTGTTTTTTAAGGTCAAGCCGACGAGAGGAGTTACAAGATTTAGAGTAAAGGGAAAGCTAAGTCCGATATTTGTTGGTCCGTTCAAGATTCTCAGGCGAGTCGCCCCAGTTGCATATTAAAATTTCCTACCACCGAGCCTATCAGACGTGCATGATGACTTTCACGTATCACAACTATGAAAGTATGTGCATGATTCGAGTTACGTGGTAGATTTTGGTCAGTTGGATTTGTAACCAGACTTGTCCTATGTAGAAGAACCTGAGCAGATCATCGATCAAAAGAATAAGAAGCTCCAAAATTGTTCAGTTTCGCTCATGCTCGTACTCTGAAAAAATCACACGGTCGAGGAGTCGACCTTGGAACTCGAATCAGACATGAAGGAAAAGTTTTTCTTATTATTTTCTTAGAGGTAGGTTTCATTTCTAAGTTTCGAGGACAAAACTTTTTATTAGTTGGTTAAGATGTAGTGCCTCGTTCCCGCAGTTCGGGGAGGACGGCTAAGAAATATTTTGTATCGTTCGATTGGGATAGATTGAATCAAGATCCTTTCCTCATTATGGATTAGTTTCTTTGGAATCAAGTCTCATATTCAGCGGATCATGCCTCAAGGAAGGTCTTAGTGGCAGAGTCACGAGAGAACTTTTCGTTGCGCTAGTTTTCTTGCCCGTTTTCGATGCCGCTTTGTTGCTTTCTTGTTGGTTTTGGGACTTGTTTTTTCTTGAACGGTTTCAATGGATTTTATTATCTTCATTTGTTGAACTTTGTATTTCGTATTAAACTTTGGGAGACCGAGGCAGGAGATATTGATCACCTATTGGTGCGTACAGGTGATCGTATAGGCGACACACGAGCGGAGTCTTGAAGATCTCCCCTTTCTCTTTCCTGATTCACCAACTTGTGAGTGGCATTACTTTCGATTAGCTCCCTTCTTCCAAGTCTTCACTCTTAACAATCTGACTCATTTGTGCGTTTTGACCAACGGTACCATAATAATAATAATTGAGTCAAGATAATAAGCAATAAACTTGGAAATACTTGATACTTGTCACACAAAATTACTGAATGATCATATTATTGCATGCTTGTCGCTATGCATATATCTATTTTATGTTTCAATTGTAGCTAGAACTTATTCATCTATAGCTATGCAATTTGTAGTATATAGTTTGTAATATTATCACTTGAGCAGATAGACTATGCCATCGTACTGTGCTAAAGTAGCTCTGTTCATTATGATGTCTTAAAATGCTTGGTATGATAACTTAGTGTTAAGACGTTTTATGGTGACGGACAACTTTATGGCAGAGAAGGTCATGGTAAGTTATGAAGGTGATTCAAATGGCACAGGTAAAGTCACCGAGCAGTGGCATATTTATTTCAGTCATTCTATAACTATTGCATGTTATAACTTAAACTAAGGCAAGATAGAAAAACCACAATAATAACTTGTATGCTTCATTACTTAAAAATGATGTGTTAATTTGGTGTGGTGGGTTAGCTCGCCTTCATCGGTACTTTTCAAAGTACTGACCCTCGTTGCAGCAGCTTTCCCGAGCCAAGCGACGCACTGAGGAGCTGAAGATTCTTCCTCCAACCAGTCCACTACTTGGTGCACTTTGTTCGTTCCTATTAAATTTTGTACAAATTATCTGGAGCTCGTGCATACATCTTATGTAGCTTTGAGGCAAGGCAATAGCTTTTCTCGAAGATGTCTATTATATTTTGAAGTTCTAGTATAGGATGTAATATATGGAATGACTAACGCATTTTGAGTCCATGTTGTAAGCCCGCACGACACCCATTTTTTATGAGTCAAGAGTTGGAAATAAAGATGTACATTATTAATAAAGAGAACTTTTCTTCGTTCAGTGTGTATTCAATAGCTTTCGCACTATGTTGTTGTAATTCTATATATATCATTATGCTAGGCCTTGTACGGATGCGCCCTATGCTTGCACGACATTACGCCAAGGGAACAAATAGAAATTCTGTAGAATCGAGGCATGACAAAGTGCATACATTTATTTCTACTGTGTCATCCTTGTACTGCTGCTATGGTTGCCCATGTTTTCATAGACGGAGTTTTTAAACTCTATGGCATGCCTAAGTCTATAGTATCTGACAAAGATCCATTTTTCATAAATCAATTCTGGGGGAAGTTCTTTAAAGCCTAGGGACTCAACTGAGGTATATCATAGCCTATCACCCTCAAATTGACGGACAAACTAAGGTAACTAATAGGTATATTGAAGCCTACTTGAGGTATTTTTGTGGCCATAAGCCTAAAGAATAGAGCAAGTGTAATGCCCCGCTCTGCGTCGGTATTATATATCAGGTGAGTGGGCAGAACTTCATTCTCTGATTCTTGTATGCCTTAATAATAAATCTGAGTTTTTGCTTGCTTGTTTTCATAAGAGAATGATAGAACCTGCCTTGCATGTTAATGAACGAACTCACCTAGCTTGTCTTTGAAACGATCATGTCTGCTTAATTAAGAGACCCTGAAATACTTGTCTAAGTATGTGTTTGCATGAATATGTTCACTATCGCCTATGCTCTGAGAGAACCATATTGTATGCCTGAATATGTTCAAAGATAAGGCGGCTTGCCCCACAAAAAAGAATATAGTCTGATGGTTCATCGTCTGCATACTAGAGTTTATTTGATTGTGTTTCATACATTCACATCGGTCGGACAATGGCTATTGGTGGAGAGCTGAACTGCATGTGTCACGGCTGCTACAGAGATAGTGGAAAGCAACCATGAGTCACAGCTGTCATCAATATCAGATAAATGACAGATTGGTATCAGAGCAGAATTAATTCTTAGCCCAATCCGTTGCTATGACTCTGAGAAATTATCGATATGGTATTGCAATAGAGCGTTCCATACAATAAGTCCATAGATATTCTCAAAGTATAAATGTTTTTTGGACTTGATTTTCTTGATTGTTTCGATTGAGTATGGCCATGGATGAGGACTATCGCTGCTCAGAATATCGAGAAGTTTATCCTTGAAGTTTCGAAGATAAAACTTTTTATTGGTGGGTAAGTATTTAATGCCCCGCTTTGCATTGGTATTATGTATCAGGTGAGTGGGCAGAACTTAGTTCTCTGAATCTGAGTTTTTGCTTGCTTGTTTTTATAAGAGAATGATAGAACCCGCCTTGCATGTTAATGAACAAACTCACCTAGCTTATCTTTGAAACAATCATGTCTGCTTAATTAAGAGACCCTGAAACGCTTGTCTAAGTATGAGTTTGCATGAATATGTTCACTATCGCCTATGCTCTGAGAGAACCATATTGTATGACTGACTGTGTTCAAAGATAAGTTGCCTTGCCCCGCAACAAAAAAATATAGTTTTATGGTTCGTCTCGTCTGCATACTAGAGTTTATTTGATAGTGTTTTATGCATTCGTATCGGTCGAACAATGGCTATTGGGGGAGAGCTGAACTGTATGTGTCACAGTTGCTACAGAGATAGTGGAAAGCAACCATAAGTCACAGCTGCCATTAGTATCAGATAATACCCCATTCTGCTCAAGCGGACTGCCGATTCAAACGATAAAAGTGCAATGTCCCGACCAGCTTTGCTCAGGCGAGAATTCTCGTTTGAGGCAAAGGATATCCAGACTTGTTCCTACAGGAGTTCGGCTTAGGCTTTCAGAGGTTCGCTCAACGTATTGCTCACCGAGGTGAATCATCGCTAAGGACGGTGGCTACGATGAACTTGTCTTTGCTTAGCCAGCATACTTAAAATATGGAACGATACATGCTAGTCGCTAGGTGAATCACTCCCTGCATGCTAATAAGAATACAACGCACCTAGCTAAGGGAATAATCCTAACTCATATTGCTTGTGTTAGAACATGGAATTGAAATATTGCTTATATTCAGACCCTCGCATGCTACCCTAGATCATGTTGCTCGGTAAGTACCTTTACGGTATCACTCCTCGGCTTACCTTCGGGCCCGAGCTAATGTGAATGATTATGTTTATACAAATGCATGCTCGTCTAATTGTATATTGCCTCATTCGATGCTTGTCGCATAAACTATGCCTAAAATTCGATAACACTGTGCATATCATGCATTCATCTAGTTCTCCTCGAAAGACTATCTAATAGTCATTTCGTGCAAGAATGAACCTGCAAGTATCCGAGACCGTTAGATCACCAAGGCAATCCCCGCACCAGGGGAATGCATCAAGGCAAGTTTTTCATTGAATGAGAATCATGTCAAGCAATTCAGGAAATACAGCTCATAGAGCAAATACTCGTTCAGAGCAAGAAATTAATTATACTCGTGTTATGGATTGTCTTGTTAAAGATGTGAATTTGGATAATCCTAGAGACCTGTATGTCGCGGACAACTTGAAAAAGGTGATCTTCGGATCTCAGTTCCACGGGCGGCCTCCGGGGCACCGGGGCCGATCCGATCTGGATGGAACTCATGCAGCCTTCTTGTAAGAGCTGGGTAGCGTCTCCGCTAACGTCGTGCCACCTTTGCAAAAAAAGGCTAATAGTCTCTTGTGCTTGGACGGGATGGTTTGTAGCGCCTCTTATGCTTTTATTGCATTCCATCCTCGTCACGACTAAAACTCATCCTTTATAGCTATGCCAGCGACACATGTCATATAAATAAATCATCCTTGCTTAGCGGCTATCCGCGTGTGAGTTATTGCATCGCATCGAGAATAACTGAGCAACCCAAAATATAGTCTCATTCATAACACAGTATTTACATATGTTATTGCCCTTGAATATTTATATCTGCTCGTGCTTGAATTAATTTGGTTTGCCTTGGACAGGGAAGGACAAATAGTAAGTTGCTAAGTCTCACCGTATTTTCTCTTATATTGCATGATGCACTACCACACGAGTTAGGTTATTCAATATTGCCATGAAACTGATCCTAAGGAATCTAGAAAAATAACATAATAGTTAGTGCACGGAACCTATATTACATGTTTGAATTTATCGAGCGGGTGAGTAGCCTCCCTACCAGTGCATTCAATGTACTGATAATCCACCAGATCGTTTGCAGGGTACGGGAGAACCTCGTTCGGTGCGGATGCCTCCTTCGTGCGTGCTAAGGCATAAAGTTCACTCTGGAGCCTTGGAGCATTGTGATCCAGAAATGAAGCACATATATAAGAAATAATGTTGGAATATCGCCTGAACATCGTTTGTATAATCATTCCATAAATGTAGCCACTTGGCACACTTTTATTATTTCAGAGAGAGAGAGGCTTGAGCGACTTGTAATCTCGGCTATAAGCTGCCTGTAACACTTATTTATATCAATAAAGAGTTTTACTTCAACTTGTGTTATTAAATACTTCCGCTATTGTCGACTCAGTGAACTTATTACCAAATCGCCTATGCATTTATATTCTGCTGCACTCGGATAATCTGTGTGACTCTGTGTCTTAGACTTCTTACCGCCAGCCAATGAATCACGGCCTTGCATGGGCGCGGCTCACGCTTGTGCAGCATCTGGTCCAGATGGGCTGAAGTGATCGTCCCGCGGGAGCACTGGCGCGGTGATTCTCGCCTAGTAGGGATGGCAGATTAGCCTACGGGAGATCGAGGCGTGACAGCAAGTACTTACCATGGGCTTAGTTCTGGTTTAATACTAACTGACATTCATCCACCAAAGTCACACCCTTTGAATTATTACATGGAAGACCCCCTCATCATCTGCTCACCGATATCATGAATACTCCACAAGACAAAAGTGTGGCAAAGGCCCTGCATTCAAGA
The DNA here is from genome assembly GCA_036927795.1 of Iris macrosiphon. Taxonomy (NCBI): domain Eukaryota; kingdom Viridiplantae; phylum Streptophyta; class Magnoliopsida; order Asparagales; family Iridaceae; genus Iris; species Iris macrosiphon. The sequence continues at coordinate 154,051,437 of JAYESA010000002.1, read as the reverse complement.
GATAATGCTCTGCAAATTTTTAAAGTTAATCTCCACTTAGCCCAGGACAGAATAAAAAATTAAGCTGACAGAAAGAGGACAGACAGTCTGTTCTTTCACAAGGCTGTGTGAGGCTTAGCTCACTTACCTGCCATGAATTTGTACATATTTTGATTAAGGATCGATTAGGTGAATTAATGATTATATAATTTTTTTACACTTGATGTTTGAGGCATGACTTTATATACCATGCCATCCTGCCATAACCTGATCCCTGGTCACGAGATTATTGACGGGATATTAGGCTAAGTAGAAATTCAAAGAGTTGTTCTCCAAAGTGCATCATCATATAGGAAACTTGATTGAGACTTTAGTAGTGAATTAAGGTTGTATTGATTGATTTGATTAGACACTAAGAGATCACTAGAATAAGACTTAGATAGAGTCATATTTTAAGTTAAAACTATAATACTTCTATAAAGTTCAATTATACCAAACTTTTATCCAAGATTAAGAAAATATCTTTCAATTATTCCATTCTTTTATCATATCTTCACTTCTTTTATCATTCTTGACCGAGGAGTTGTATGTCATTTTGACGACATAGTATTGTTCATATAGTATTGTTCACTATGGGAAGACGAGAATCCAGAAGAAACTCTACCACTATATAGCGAAGACGAAGCTGAGGACTGATCTTCAACAACTTGAGGAAGCAACAACTTTATTTTGTAGCTAGATAATCTATATAAATTAATGGTTTTGATGTAATAACTAATATAGTTGTACTTTTACCAGTTTATGTATAATAGTTATCGTTTGCGGTATAAAAGTATGTTTAGTATTACCTGTATTTCTATCCTTGAATATTACGGGCGACAATCGCGAATATGGGTACTGGGTATTCGTATATCGTGTAGCATGGGGATGTATTACGCACCCAGCTCACCATATTCTGGAAAGCGGGATGTGACACAAGGAGTTTGTGGCAGGTGATTGGGTATTCCTTAAGCTTCAACCATATAGACAGGTCTCGTGGGACAGAGTATCATGACCCGCACCCGGTGTAGGGGCACGAGTACGTGGGTACGTCCAGCCTACGCCACAACATCGTGATAGAATATTGTTTAGTAAACTATCTATCTAGAAATTAAGATATAATAATAAAATATGAATACTTAAATCACAGATCTATAAGATGGAACAATCGCACGAATAAGATAAAAGAACTTAAGAGATAATACAACTCACAAGACAAGATAATATCCAATGAGTCATAGAAATAAATACTAAATACAAAGCTGGAGACAAATTCAGTACAAAAGATCTATTTACTGAGCTACGAGTCCTGGGTCGTCTGTCTCAATCGGGATGAGACCCTCCTGAGTCAAAATCTCTTGCTCTAAGCCAACTACGTCCTGAGGCCCGTAGTGAGTGGGATATCACTCCTCAGTGTCATCTGAAAAAAAATATCCAGTTAGGAAAGAAGCAAAGTATATCTCTAACAGTAGTTCCAATAAATGATATAAACTATGTAACAGTAAATAGAGTGATTATACATGATACAATATAAGGTACAAGAGATATGCAATAAAGAAATACTAAAAATAAATACAAGAATGAGTATCATAGAAATGAACAAGAAATACTAGTACTAAGTGAGTGAGTACCAGCTTAAACATATGATCGGCTTGGAAACTAGCACAAGGATAATGGCCTGGTTAATCATACGTGCGGTGTATGATTAACATTATTCAAGCAACAAGACATGCACAAGAAGGGTATGATCATATATTTACACTAAATAATCTATGCCCCTGATTGGTATAGCGAATCCAACCATGGTACGTTATGACACAGGATTCTCTGGGTAGGTAGCAAGTCTCCCCAAGAATCAATGCCTGTACATGTACAAGAAGAACAAGGATCAAGGCTTGCACAAGATATACCATAAATACCAAGGAATAATATCTCATAATGAGATCTGGATATACCAATCCATGTAACCATCGTGTCAAAAAATCAAGGATATCTACACTAGATATAAGAAATATAGAGGATATCATGTATAAAAAATATCAGAGATTGTACTCGCCTGTATTCTGGTAAACAGTATCAAAGATGTCCGGTATGGTGCCTCGGAGACCTAAATATGGAATATTATATCAATATAAGGTTTTGAAATAAAAATAAGTTAAACTAGTCAAATTCTAGGTCATAAAGTCATTTCTAAGTCAAAATAGTCAACTTGATCAACTCTAGGTCAAACTAGTCAAACTTGATCAAAGTAGCTATTTCTAGGTTGTATGAGTCCATCTCTAGGATATTGGGTCTATACACTATTAACTAGGCTATACTAGCTATACTAGGATACTAGGATACCAACACATTACCGTATCATAAGATACGTAAGTTATTAGATATGAAAATACTAATATATATATATATATATATATATATATATATATATATATATATACAAGACAAAATATATAGTACTCCTAGCCAAACTAATACTAAGTGGATACCTTGGCTTTGAATCAAATACGTTATCACACCACCTACATACCCATCTTGATACATAAACCCAATATCTTGAGTATAAACCAATACCTTGACATTATCTTGGTATCACAAGGTAATTCAATATCTAACATTAACTAACTACCCATACACCTCACTATACACTAATATGCATTTAAATTTATAATAATACTATACTAAACTAACATACTAACATACCCCTTAATATTTAATACCTGTGCCGAAGATACCTCAACTCTAATTACCTTGGTGTAACTCTAGGCAATCTAGAAATAATACTAACCAATGCAAACTAGTGCTTATATATATATATATATATATATATATATATATATATATATATATATACTAACTTACTAACAATATATACATAACTTACTAACTTATCAATATAAACTACCTACCTTATATATATATATATATATATATATATATATATATATACACTAACTTACTAAATATATACATAACTTACTAACTTATCACTATAAACGAACTAGCTTACTAACTAGCTTATCCACAACTTAACTATAAACATTCAAGCTACTGCAGCTTATCGCTACTGCTTCTGCTTAACAATGTTGCTGCTTCTGCTTGCTTCTTCTTGTTGTTGCTTGTTGCAGCTTATCGCTGCTTCTTCTGCTGCTGCTGCTGCTGCTGCTGCTTATCCGGCTGCTACTTTCTGCTTTCTGCTCACTGCTTCCTGTTACTTTTTGGCTTACTTTTTGCTTCTTATCGGCCTGCTTCTCGCTTATAATTCCCCTCTCTAGCTCACATGCACACATTTATACACACACACACACACACACACACACACACACACACACACACACACATATATATATATATATATATATAATTACTATATTATAATAGCTATAACCAAGGTAAATTGAATTAAAATGCAATAAAACAAACATGTGGAGAGTACTGCACTCGTATCACTCTCAATCTATGATACGCTTGCGATACGGCTCCACCACACCACCAAACGTATCCCAAAGGATACGAGCAAGTCTAAAATTATAATTAGAAGCAATACAAAGTGTTAGCTACTCATCTTCGTGTCCGTGTCAAAATATGACATGTTCAAATCCCGTGTCGGAAAAAAACTATCAAATCAACCCTTATCGCCAAATTATCGGGATACAACCTCCACGTATCCAATTGTGGATACGACACTAGTCACACACAACCAAACATATGTTAATTTGGTCTAATTGACCTATTGACAAATACAAGATGTGTCAATCTCAAAATTTCTCCAAAATTAACACAAAATACCACATAACTTTTTTATAGGCCTCCTATGAACCTAATTCCAATTCTTATGGATAGCCTTACATGGGAGGATTTCTAATAATTAAATTACAAATTTAGAGTCTAATTAGATAGGAAAAACTGAATTGTACCTATTGGAAGATGGATTCCTAATAAAATTTTCAAATTGAGTGTCAAGAGCCTTCAACTTGTAGATGCTTGCTTCTCCTTGTAGATCCTTTCTTTCTCCTTGTAGATCCTTACCTTTTTCTTGTTCTAATGGCCTTCAATAATGAATAGGAAAAAAATTGGGAAGAAATTTGGGTAGAAATTGGTGTAGGAATGAAGAAATTTGGAAGAGGAAAATTCTAGATCTAGATTTAAAATAAAAAATAAAGAGAAAGAGTCTCTCCCCACTCCTATATGGGCCATCCACTAACCCCTCCTCCAAGCTACTATAAAATAATACACCTTAGGGCTTGTCATGAATAAATTAATTAAGGAGGGAAGGTTCTAATCTAATTGGTTTAACTAATTAATTCATCCTCCTAATGAATGGGCTTACTATTGGGCTCAATTCTAACTAGAATTAAATATTGGTCCATGGATCTAATCTAAACTAGTTAGGTCCACTAACACAAGTCCAAAATTAAATACTAATATCTAACAATAAATAAATAATATAATAAATAAATAAATAAATTTATAACATGCACAATATTTAATTAATTATGAAATGACCAAAATATTCTTTCCTAGAAAATATGGTTGTGACAAACCTACCCCCTAAAATAATTTTGTCCTCGAAATTCAAAGATGAAACTACCCCTAGAAATTAAAATATAACAGAATCAGGAAAGAACATACCTCAAGAAACAAATAAATATGGGTAACGCACTCACATTCCATCCTCCCTCTCCCAAGTAGACTCATCCGGAGAGTGATACCTCTATACGATGCGTACCAAGGGAATGGTCTGGTTCCTTAGTACATTCTCTATCCGATCCAGAATCTCAATTGGCTGTTCTGGATAGCTAGGAGTAGGGCCCACCTCAATCTCCGAGTGATCCAACACGTGACTAGGATCCACCACATACCGTCTCAACTATGACACGTAAAACACATCGTGCACTCCCTCTAATAAAGGTATCAAGTCTAGTCTGTAAGCAACTACACCGACCCTCTCAAGAATAGTGAAAGGTCTGATGAATCGTGGACTAAGCTTTCCGCCTCCACCGAAATAAATCATGCCTTGTATTGGAAAAATCCTTCGAAACACCAAACTACCAACCTAGAACAAAAAAAAAACCTTAAGAACTTAATCTATAACAAACAACTAATATCAAGGACAAAACAAAAATCTAAAACTATACCTCAATCTCCAAAGGTCTCCGGTGGCTATCGGCCCAATGTCGCTATCTGTCCTGCGCCAATCGAAGTCTGTCTCTGATCAACTTAACCTTCTCCGCTGCATCCACAAGAATCTCTGGTCCTAGCAAAACTCTCTCTCCAATATAGTCCCATGACAAAGGAGTACGACATCTCCGACCGTATAGAGCCTCAAATGGTGACATCTCTATACTAGCCTGGTAATTATTGTTGTAAGCAAACTCTACTAAATGGAGATGGTCCTTCCAAGATCTCCCAAAATCTAGTACACAGGTGTGCAGTATATCCTTGAGAGTCTGAATGGTACTCTTTGACTGTCCATCCGTCTGGGGGTGATATGTAGTACTGAACTTGAGCTGGGTGCCCAAACTTGCCTACAAACTCCTCCAAAAATGAGAAGTAAAACGACTATCCGAATTCGAGTATATACTGACGGGAACCCCATATATTCTGACGATCTACCTTACATACATCTCTGCCAGCTTCTCCGTAGACAAACCCACCTTAAAAGGCAAAAAGTATGCCGACTTGGTTAACCTGTCAACGATGACCCAAATTGCGTCTTTTCCTCCTAGAGATCATGGAAGTCCGGACACAAAATCCATAGTAATATGCTCCCACTTCCACTCTAGAATGGGTATTGGCTGAAGTAAACCACCTGGCCTCTGTCTCTCGGCTTTCACCTGCTGGCACACTAAGCATCTGGATACAAACTGTGCCACTCCCCTCTTCATGCCATACCACCACACACTCTCTCGCATATCCCGATATATCTTGTTGGCACCTGGATGCATGGAATACTGAGAGCGATGTGTTTCCTGCAACACCTTCCCACGCAGCTCCCCACTAAGAACACATAATCTAGTACCATGTCGCAAAGAACCATCCTCAACAATGGTAAAATTATTCTCCAATTATGCTCTCATCTGAGCTCTGATGCTCCTCAGAGATATATCCTCATACTGGATTGCCTTGATCCCGTCCATCAACTCTGAGTGTGTCTGCAACCCCTACATCTGCAAGGCCTATCACCTCAATGCCCAATCTCTCCAAGTCCTCCAAAAATACCGATCATGCGTCAACAACATAGCTACCGGATACCTGCTCAAGGCATCGACAACTACATTGGCTTTTCCAGGATGATATTACAAAGATATATCAAAATCCTTTATCAGTTTCAGCCACTGACGCTGCCTCATATTCAACTCCTTCTGAGTGAAAATGTACTTCAAGATCTTGTGGTCTATGAAGATCTCTACACGCTCTTCGTACAAAAAGTATTTACAAAAAGTATTTCCACAACTTCAAGGCAATGATGACTGCTGCCAACTCCAAATCGTGGGTAGGATAGTTTTTCTCATGAGGACGCAATTACCTGGATGCATAGGCAATCACTTTTCCATTATGCTGAAGAATACAACCCAGCCCTTTTTTTGATGCATCACTATAAATAGTGAAACCTCCAGACCCTGATGGCAATATCGAAATAGGAGCATATATCAACCTCATCTTCAATTCCTCAAAAGTAACCTAGCACTCTTCTATCCAAATAAACTATGTATCCTTCCTGGTGAGTCTAGTCATCGGCTCGACAATCCTCAAAAAATCTTGCACAAACCTCCAATAATAGCATGCTAGACCCAAGAAACTTCTGATCTTTGCTACTGAACTCGGGGCCTTCCAAGATTCTACTGCTGTGATCTTCTTCGGATCCCCTGAAATTCCATCACCAGTCAAAATATGTCCTAAGAACTCTACTTGTCTAGGAGGAACTCATACTTGAACAACTTTCCATACAGCTTCTCCTTCCTCAGCATATCTAACACAATCCGCAAATGCTCATCGTGCTCCTCCGGAGTCTTCGAGTATATGAATATGTCATCGATGAACACCACCACAAACTTGTCAAGGTACTGGTGGAACACCTTGTTCATCAAATTCATAAATACCATCGGGGCATTAGTCAACCCAAACAGTATGACCATGAACTCATACTAGCCATACCGAGTCTTAAAACCAGTCTTCAGAATATCCTTCGGCTTCACTTTTACCTGGTGGTAGTCTGATCTCAAGTCTATCATGGAAAATACCTTGGCACCACTCAACTTATCGAACAGGTCATCAATCCGTGGCAACGGATAATTATTCTTGATAGTGAGATTATTCAATGCCCTATAATCGATGTACATGCACACCGATCAATCCTTCTTTTGTACAAACAATAACAGGGCTCCCCACGGTGAAGAACTGGATCTGATAAACCCTTATCCTATAATTCATTCACTATCTTCTTCAGCTCGACCAGCTCGCTGTTGTTCACTCCATAGACATACTGTCAAATTGGTTCTGCACCTGGCACCAAGTCTATAGAGAATTTAATATCTCGATATGGCGATAATCCTGGCAATTCCTCAGAAAATACATACAAGAACTCTGCTATCAAAGGATGCGACAACTCCTTGTATTCCACTATAGCTCTACAGATAATGTCTTCTCTCTGCTCTGCAGCTACTCTAGCAAACTCAAACTCTGGCTCTCCAGGAGGGCTAAACAAAATTCTACCTCCTCTGCAATCTATACTAGCATGGTACATACTCAACCAATACATCTCAAGTACAATATCGTAGCTCGAAAGTAGCATTACTAGTAAACATGCACTCAGCTCCCGGCCTCCCAGAGTAACTCTCTGATCCTTGCAAATATCACTAACCAGGATAATGCCTCCCCCGGTCATGATCTTGTAAGTCCTAATCAAAGACTCGGCTACCAAATGATGCTTCAGAGCAAAATAAATAGATACAAAACTCTGGAAAACACCACTATCAAATAAAGCTAAAGCTGGAATAGAATCAATAAGAACAGAACCTATCATGACATCTCTGTTGGGCTCGGCCTCCTTGACTGTCATAGCAAACTCTCTTTCTTGATGTGCACCTCCCTGATGCTGGTGATGGGCATAACGCTACTGCTGGGTCAGAAGCGGCGGTCTCCTCGGCTGTACTACAGGTGGCCTTTCCTGTGTTCTCTGAGCTGGAGCTACTCCCTGAACTGAATAACGAGGGTTGGAAGGACAATCCCTCAGCTGATGGCCCTCGGCACCACAATATAGACAAACCCCCAACCTCTTCTTGCAAACTTTTCAGATATAGCTAGGCTTCTTACAGTAGTGGCAGTAAGCTTATTGTAACTGTCTCTGCTACTGTTGTGGTGCCTAGTGAACCGGTTCCATAGCTGGAGTCTGGTGTTGTTACGGCTGCTGAAAAGGCCTAGACTGGAAATCAGGACGCTTAGTAGTCATTGCGCTCAGCTAGTCCCCAGAAAAGAATCGCGAACTCTCTTGGGTTTCAAGCCCAACTCCCGCTCAACCTTGCATGCCTCTGGAAGTATCTCCGAATATATCTCAAAGAAAGATGGAATAAGGATCTTTACTTCCCAGTTCAGACCCTCATGAAAGCGAATAGCTCGAACCTCTAGCTCCCTCACCAAATACTCCACAAATCAGCTCAGCCTACCGAACTCTGCAGCATACTCCTCTACGGATATGCTCCCCTGAGTTAGGTCCTCAAACTGCCTTCCCAAGTCTAATATGTCCACCCAAACAGAGAACTTCCTCTTGAAGAGGTCCTTGAACACCTCCCAAGACTGTCCTGCATCAACAAGAAGTGGCTCATTCTTGAACCAAGTGCAGGCGATATCGAACCAATGAAGTCCTACTACCTCAACCTTCAGATCCTCAGCAAGACGGACACCCTCATGATATGCTCAATATCCTTGAGCCAATCATCAGCGTAGACGATGCCCTCAGTCCTCGTGAAGACCCGAGGTTCCAGCTTCTTAAAGTCCTGAATATTACCCGACCAAAGCTGGGCAACCTGCGGAGGAACCTGATGCTGGACCAGAGCTCCTTTCTCTACTACAGCAAGGGCAAGTTGATGAGCACTCTCAGTACCCTACCATAACACGTCGGTCTACCTCTAGTGAGCCACTGACTGAGTCCTCTGAGCCTTCAACATCTCACAAAAAAATGCAAAAATCTGAGTCGCATATGTCGGCACAGAAGGTGGAGGTGGAAGTCCCTCAGACATAGCCGAAATAGTCCTTTGAGCTGGAGGTAGACCCCTGTGAAGCCCCTATTCCTAGAAATCATATATACCCCTTTTAATTATTAATTATTAAATTAATGGTAGTAATTAGTGACTAATTAGGAGAAATAGATTTTTATTAATTTTTATTTTAGGTGTTGGTGCACTTAGGAGACTTATGGGGCCATTAGGAATTTTTCGGAATTTATTTCATGTAGGAGACCCCTTGAGCAGTTGCTAGCTTAACAGTGTGCATTATTATAATATAGGATTTTTCTTATGAGTATATATATATATATATATATATATATATATATATATATATATATACAAATACATATATATATATGCATATATATATATATTTAAGTGGAGAAGTATTAAAGAAAAGAAAAGAAAAGAAAAAAAGAAAATAATAATAATATTAATAACTAACTTAAAGCAACTTAACAAACTATTCCAACAACCACTACTCCAACAAACTAAACTTAGCAATAGCAGCCCCCTTCCAAAGCAAATTGCTCACAGCCTCCCATAGTGAAACCACCAGCGGGTATTTGCTAGGGAAGCAAATATACTCACAGCAAGCCTTAGCCCGTGGATGCAAACAAGACCCGCCCCTTCTCCCTTTCACATATATATATATATATATATATATATATATATATATATATATATATATATTATTTATTCATCTAAACCCTAACCTAAATTATCCAAACCCTCCATCTTCCCATATAGACCTAGAGAGTGCCGTCACCGCAGTCGGAGAACCCCGCCAGGCCGTCCAAACAAATTCCGATGACCGCGACCCCGCGCACTGCAGATTCCCACAGCGAGGTACCTGTGTTCCGGAGTCGTTTCCCGTCGACTCGCTCAACCAAACACCGTCCCGTCTTCACCGGTATGCTCATCCCTTAATCCTCTTCCATATATGTATAATATTAGACCTCGAACAATACGAAACCCTAGGCGAAAATAGCGCCAAAGTTGGCGGACACAGACCGAATTCTGGGATCGCAGAAAACTGCGGTGACCACCCATGTTGCCGAGTTCGTATCTCCCACCACAGAGATCCGAATTCGATGATTCCTTTTGGTATGTGTAGACCACTTGACCTAGTTTAATTTCTGTTAAATAACCCTAGATTATTAACTACTGTGGAAAGAATTAAATTCGTCACAAAACACCGCGAACCCACTTTTCCCAGATTTCCAAAAGTTGTGAAACGGAGCACGCCCCGCCAAACGGGACCGCCCTGCCATGTACCAAGTGTACCGAACGGTGCATGCAGCATAACCGGACATGTTAAAATTTGTGGAAACTGATTCGGACGCTTGTGCGCGCCAGAATCAGCCCGTATCCACGGACACACACCAAGTCACAACTTTGTGGAAGTCGCACGCATTTTCTGCACGCTCGTCAGATTGTGACGAAACTTATGCCACTGGACTCGTGGTAACGCGCTGGTCCTATGACCCAATTTTCATGCAATTATGAGACAGTTGACCAAGTCGCCAATAGGCGGGCTCCACAGTTGACTTTTTGGACAAAATTATGTTCGGCTCAACGGAATCCATATTTGGACATACCGTTGGGTTCGTATTGACATCTAGAGTTGTTTGACCTATAAATTTGTCCCATTTAGAGACTGTTACCCTTGGCACGTGTCACTACCGCATATCCATATAAGGACATTTGTGTAATTTCACTATTTTGAATAATTATGTGTTTAATTAATCTGCTGAGTTTTATAAAGTAATTATATGTTGTTAATAATATTTGGTTTTAGGTCAAGCCCTAGAACCCATTAGGTCAAACCTTAATGACTAAACCCTAATTTGTAAACCTAATTCTAGAGAAACCCTAGAATTCAAATTTGTAGGTTGAACCTCAAACCCTAGACTGACTAAACCTTAGTTAATTAAGTTCTACATGACCTAACCTTAGGGTCTAATTTAAAAGCTATGCATTTAAAACCCTAGCTTGGTTTTAAATATAAAAGGGAGCCACCATTCTTCATGTAGAAAGAAGAAACCCTAGCCTCCTTTTGAAAACCATTCTCTCATCCCAAAATTCATAAGCAAAACCCTAGGGATCCTTTTTCCTCCTCCAAAGCAAAGAGAAGCAGGGAGTTTGGGTCAAGAAACCTTGGGGAAGGAAAACTTTCATTGGAGAACCCATCTCTATAGGTAAATCCGAATTTTAATTCTTTTTATTCTGTTTTTCTGTTGATGGTTGACCATTAGGAAACCCCCTATGATTTGGATTTCGATTTTAGAGTTTCTACATAGAGATTTAGGAGAAACTAGGGTTTGGTGTTCTAATGATGGTTTTTCCCTAAAATTTTGTGAACCCTAGTTATGGAAATGTGCAAGTATACATGATTACATCTCCTACCTATAATATTGATTTCGATTCAGGGTTTAGGTTTGGGTATTTTTGGAGTTCTTGATGTGGGATCCATTTTTGCACATTACGTGTTTGATGAAATGCCAAGAAGGATGAACACCTATCTAATCTACTTTAATATAATCTAATTTTGATGTATGATGTATGATGTGTATATATATATATTTATACATATGTATGTAGATCTGTTGTGTAATTTGAAGAGGGGAATACACTATGGGGGAGAAAACTGTACAGTCAGGGAGGACTGTTTGTTGGTTCACTGTGTAGTCGGGTGGAGTTTAGTATGGGATCTGTTCTAATGCTGTGTCCATGTGTATCCAGATCAATATTTCCTGTATGTGGGTGTAGTGAACATATAGGGACTGTGTTTTACATCAGTGTGCATTGGGGTTTTGATTAGGGCCATAGTTCAGTGAGTGTAATTTAGTGTGTGCCTGTGAGAATGAGTACCTCTATATGTGTAAGTGTGTGTATCAATAGTTCTGTGTTGGAGTCGGGCCCAGGGTTGTGTATCAGGCATTTGTATTGATTAGGGGGATTCTATATAAGTGGGAACCTGTGTCAATATGTATCAGTGTATTCAGTAACTTGTGAGTGAAATAGTGTATCTGTGTGTGTAAGTGCAAGTGTATATGCAGAGTTGAATGATGTGTATGTGTTTGTGTCTCAGTGAACCTTGGAGTTAGATACCTGATGAGAAATTTCTGTTAAGAGCAGTGCACATATGTGTGTGTGAGTATTTGTGTGTTTTAAATATCTGTGTGTGTCTGAGTGCAAGGAGGATTCTGTGTAGTGTAGGTAATTAAATTTCTGTGGGTGTGCAGGATTCAGTTGGGTAAGGACAATATATGTGTTTACCTGTGTGTGCTGTGTGTGCAGGGAATTTATCAGTGTGTATGTAGGTATATAGTATGTGACTGTGTAGTGTAGATTATGGTGTGTCAGTCAAGAACCACATGTGTGTGAGTTAGGTGTCTCAGGTTCCAGTGCAGTGTGTAGTGCCATGGGTTAATAGCAGCAGTTAAGGCACTGCACTACTATACAGGGTGCAAGTGCACAGTCTGAATCTTGTGAGGAAGTTTTGGATTGGGTTGACCCTGCCAGTAGCTACATACTTGTCTTAGAGCTTAGCATGCCTGTGAAATTGAACAGGTTGAGATACCTGTTTGGTTGTCCCAAGGTTTAAGTCATATGCTTATCTCAAGGAATTAGCCAGGTAGGTGTAGGTCTGGGCAACCTTAGACTGTGAACTGAGCATCAGTTTAGGGGAGTGGGTGAGTAGAACATGGCAGTTCAGTGAAGTATTTGAGGGTTGAGTCTCAGTCCAGTGACCTATTTTCAGTATTCCCTGTGGCAGAGGTAGCAAGTGTTTCAGCCAGGTTGTGTTGCTGCCTTTAGTTTTTGGCTCAGTAGGTTCCTTCCCCACCTGGCAGTCTTGTGTATCCCCTAAGGGACGCAGGGAACAGGTTGCAGCTTTATGCTAAACTGTGGCTATATTTTTGGGCTCTGATACTCTTTAGGTATCAGTGTTAATGCTAGTGTATCAGGGTTTTGAAGGCGAGTTGAGTTTGAGTATTGGTTTGAGTTTGAGTATAAGTTTGGAGATACCAAGGTAAGAAGTTACTTGTTTCCTAAATAATAGATACTTATATACCCTAAGTTAAACTATTAGCTAGGTGTATAATGTTAGTTAGTGTGGAAATATCTACAAGTAATTATGGATATATTGGCAGTAGTTAATATAATTGGCAATGACTAGTATAGTTAAGTTTGGCCTAGACAGCTCACCAAAGACCTAGAAATGACCCTGTGCCTAGCATAGAATTAGGTTTGCATGTGAACCTCTTCAAAACACTTTTTGACATGAATATTTGATATTTTAGGTGATTGTGATTTTAGTTTGGACCTCGATCCTCACACCTTGCTCAGGACCACAGGCGAGTACATTCTCTGACAGTTTTCATTGTTGATTATTTCTATAATGCAGTTGTATTACATACTTGATTCCGACACTATGGATACACGGGTTAGCACCCTAGATCCCCATCATGAGGAGTCATGATTGGAATCCATCGTGCTAGCTGGGGGATGGAGAACTATTAGTAGATTATGTGATCATATCCAAATCCTTTACATGCATCATAGCTCACCCCACTTTTCACGTTGGGTGCGGCCTGACCATCTTACATGCATCATAGCTGTTATATATGATTAACCTGACCACTACATGCATCATAGCTAACCATATGGTTAGCCTGATCTACAAGAATCATAGTTAATCATATATAACCAGCCTGATCAAGTCCCAAACCGATCACATAATAAACTAATATTTCAAACACTTAGCTAGATGTCTATTTTATTTCAGATTCACCTGTTCCAGCATTCACTACTTATTGTCTAGCATTCACTATTTATTGTTCATTGCTAGATGCTCTATTGCCTATTTCCATTTTCTCCAGTATTTATATTTCCAGTATTTATTTCCATCTTGTATTTCTTACACTGTTTATAGATTTTGTCAATTTAATGAAACTGCTGTTAGTGCTTGTGCTTCGCTCCAATCCTGACAGGATAATATTTTTCAGAGGACCTGGAGGATCTTTGTCCCACTCATTACGGCCCAGGATTAGAGGGTGATTTCACTCCAGAAACCCCAGAGGAGTTGCCTAGCCTAGAGGAAAATTTACCTGGCTGTTCTTAGATTATTTTTCTGCATTTATTGTTTTAGACTGAGACTGAGTTGTATTTATTATTTTGTGACTTTGTGAGGTTAGTTAGACCCAGGATTTGAGTTGGACTTATTGTGGTTGGTTTTTATTAGAACTCTTTTCTATTCTCATCGTGCTATTATTTCTATTAACTTGTGATTGAGTATATCATAGAACTGTGGATTATTATCTTTGTCCTCCGTGCGGAGTTGAGACTATTGACAGGATATATTATATGTTGAGACCTAGACAGCGTTCTACCGCCGATGCTGCGGCGTAGGCTGGACGTACCCACGACTCATGCCCAAATTCCGGGTGCGGGTCGTGACACATTTTTAGTGGTGGCCCATGCAGGTCTAGTCCTAGAACCACATTAGAGCGATATCGTAGTGGTGCTCGCTTAGAGTATGACTACGAGTCTGTTTTAGGAAATAGGAATTTGGCCGAGGATATACTCAATCACAATTAGGGAATTCTGATTCTTATAATACTACTCTTAATGATTTTTCCTTTAGAAAATTTACTGTCCTTCCTTGATGATATCGTATCTATTGACTTAATTAAATCTTTCGATCTGTCTTCAGGATGCCGCCGAGAAGGTCCCAGAGACTCGGAGCAACAGATTCGGAGAGGTCTGCCACCTCTCGCCCTGCCGGACAGACATCCGTAGCACCTCCTACATCTCCAGTACATGTGGGAGTGTCTGCAGCGTTCGGGGGTCCTCCACCACCTGTTCAGAGGGTCCCCTCAGCTATGACGGGGCCTCTACCACCACCACCACTACCAGTTCAGCATCCAGGAGGTGTGCCCGTCGATGGGGCACAGATGTTCGCCTTGATTCAGGGCATGGTCGATGCCCAGAGGACGTCGGCAGAGGCCCAGAGAGTGCAGGCTGAGGCACATCAGGCCCAGACAGAGATGATGAGGGTGAACATGGAGAATGCTCACCAAGTGGCTCTCCAGGCTGTGGAGAGAGTCACTCAGCAGCAACAGCATCCTGATCAGCACCACCAGAGGCCTGGCACCATTGTGGATTTTAAGAGGATGATGCCTCGGGAGTTCAAGGGGACAGAAGGGATACTCTACGCCGATGATTGGCTAGAGGACATCGAGAGGAACTTGCGCTTGGCGCAGCTTCCGGAGGCCCTCCAGATCGAGGCCGCTGGCAGCCAGATGTTCGATATTGCCTTGACGTGGTTTCGCACGGAGCCAAGACTCTTGCGCAGGGGACTCACTTGGGAGGATTTCAAGGAGCTCTTCAAAGAAAAGTTCTTTCCTGATGTTGCCCTGGGAGCTTTGGAGAGTCAGTTCCATGACTTAGCCCAGGGGAGCTCGTCCGTCGATGAGTATGCCGTGGAGTTTTCCCGCCTGAGCCGCGTTGCGCCGTCGATGATTAGAGATCCGGAGGACAGGGCCCGGAAGTTCAGAAATGGGCTGGCAAGGGAGATCAAGTCTCGCACGTCGGGACGTCGCACAGCTACCTACGAGGGCATATTGATGGATGCCCAGATAGCCGAGGACGACTTGGGCCTCAGGCCCAAGAGGGGACGCGATGGTTCCGGAGGAGCAAACAGTAGTACGGGACCGGGCAAGCGTCCACACTTTCAGCAGCAACAGCAGAGACCCTTTCAGCAGCAGCATCAGGCACCAGCCCGAGGGCAGGTCCAGCAGCAGCAACAGAGACAGAACCAGCCCGCCATCCAGTGTGCGTACTGCGGAAAGATGGGACATACTAGAGATATCTGCAGGAAGAGATTGGGCTCATGTCTGTCCTGTGGATCGACGATACACCAACTGAAGGATTGCCCTACCATTCGTTCAGGTCAGGGTGGAGCAGCCGCCCAGAGAGGACCAGACAGGGTACCTACCGTACCAGGAGGCCAACAACAGAGGGGAACACTTCCACCACAACATCAGAAGTTTGCCCAGCACCAGCAGCAGAGAGGTGTACCCCAGGGGCGAGCGTACGCCATGGCAGTCGAGGAGATCGAGCCAGCAGGAGACTTGATCACAGGTTCGGTTCTTCTCGATTGTATTCCCGCATTTACCTTATTCGACTCTGGCGCTTCCCATAGTTTTGTGTCTGTATCTTATGCACTTCGACATCATTTAGACACAGAACCATTAGCTAGGACTTGCAAGATCACGACTGGTGGAGGTATTATCCTAGTCCATAATCACTGCAAGGACCGGAGGGTGTCAGTAGGAGGCCGAGAGTTGAGCGTGAGCTTACTCGTCATGCCACTTCCGGGGTATGATATTGTACTCGGAATGGACTGGTTGAGTAGGCATCATGCTACTATAGATTGTTATAGAGGCAGAGTATTGTTTAGACCACCAGGAGAGCCAGAGTTTGAGGTTGTCAGAGGAGCAGCGGAACAGAGCAGGAGCACATTTTGCGGAGCCAGGGCAGAAGAAGAGGAGTTGCCACATCCTCTGATAGCGGAGTTCCTGGATGTATTTCCAGAGAAGTTGCCAGGCTTGCCGCCAGACAGAGATGTTGAATTCTCTATAGACTTGGTTCCATGAGCGGAGCCCATTTCACAACATGTCTATAGAGTCAACAACAGCGAGCTGGCAGAACTGAAGAAGCAAGTTGAGGAGCTGCAGGACAAAGGCTTCATCAAATCCAATTCATCACCATGGGGAGGTCCAGTATTGTTCGTACCGAAGAAGGACGGCACAGTGCGCATGTGCATTAATTATAGAGCTTTGAACAATATCACTATCAAGAACAAGTACCCGCTACCGAGGATAGATGATCTTTTCGATCAGTTAAGCGGGGCGAGGGTGTTTTCAAAGATAGATTTGAGATCAGGCTATCACCAGGTGAAGGTGAAGAGGGAAGACACGCCGAAGACAGCTTTTCGGACCAGATACGGCCAGTTTGAGTTCATGGTGATGCTATTTGGTTTAACCAATGCACCGGCAGTATTCATGAACCTGATGAACAAGGTGTTCCATCAGTACCTTGACAAGTTCGTAGTGGTGTTCATCGACGATATTCTTGTGTATTCCAAGACCCCGGAGGAGCACGAAGAGCACCTGAGGTTGGTCTTAGAGACTCTCAGGAGGGAGAAGATGTACGGGAAACTTTCTAAGTGTGAATTCTTCCTTGACAAGGTCGAATTCCTTGGGCATGTGGTATCGGGTGACAGAATCTCGGTTAACCCACAGAAGATAGAGGCAGTGGAGTCGTGGGCTACCCCCAGTTCGGTAGCTGAGATCAAGAGTTTTCTCGGGCTAGCAGGATACTACAGGAGCTTTGTACAAGACTTCTCCAGGATTGCAGCGCCAATGACCAGATTGACTAGGAAGGATGTGGATTTTGTCTGGACGGAGGAGTGCCAGGCTGCATTTGATGAGCTGAAGAAGAGGTTGACGACAGCTCCAGTTTTGACGTTGCCAGCAGGGACAGGTGGTTTCACCATCTACAGTGATGCTTCAGGGAAGGGTCTGGGATGTGTTCTTCAGCAGCACGGGAAGGTAATTGCCTATGCTTCCAGGCAGTTACGCCCTCATGAAAAGAACTATCCCACCCACGATTTAGAATTAGCAGCAGTTATCTTCACTCTAAAGCTGTGGAAACATTACCTGTACGGAGAGCGTGTGGAGATCTTTACAGACCACAAGAGCTTGAAGTACGTATTCACACAGAAGGAGCTGAACATGAGGCAGAGGAGGTGGTTAGAGTTGATGAAGGACTTTGACATCTTATTACAGTACCACCCAGGGAAAGCCAACGTAGTCGCCGATGCCTTGAGCAGGTATCCGATAGCTATGTACTTGACGACAGATAGACATTTGCTGGCAGATTTGGAGAGCTTGGAGATTGAGGTGTTAGTTCCCGGTACTGAGATTCAGATATGGGGATTGCAGATATAGTCCGAGCTGATGGACAGGATCAGAGCTGCGCAGTACGATGATGAGGCTCTGAGGAGTATCAGAGCACAGGTTCAGATAGGATTGTCGGACGACTTTACTATCGCAGATGATGGTTCCTTACGGCACGGCACGAGGATGTGTGTGCCGAGCGGGGAGCTGCACGAGGAGGTTTTCAGGAGGCACACCGCTCTCAGTACTCGATGCATCCCGGTGCCAACAAGATGTATCGAGACTTGAGGGAGCACGTATGGTGGTATGGAATGAAGCGAGAGGTAGCACGCTTCATATTCCGGTGTCTAGTGTGCCAGCAGGTAAAG
The DNA here is from genome assembly GCA_036927795.1 of Iris macrosiphon. Lineage (NCBI taxonomy): Eukaryota > Viridiplantae > Streptophyta > Magnoliopsida > Asparagales > Iridaceae > Iris > Iris macrosiphon. The sequence goes on along the minus strand of JAYESA010000002.1, from coordinate 154,032,855 downwards.
GCAGACCGGCAGAGGCCAGGAGGTTTGCTTCAACCTTTACCGATCCCAGAGTGGAAATAGGAGCACGTGACTATGGATTTCGTTTCAGAACTTCCACGTTCTCCAGGAGGGAAGGACGCGATTTGGGTCATCGTGGACAGGTTGACCAAATCAGCCCATTTCTTACCTTTCAAGGTGGGCACGTCGACAGAGAGGCTAGCAGAGATATACGTACGACAGATTGTTAGGCTTCATGGAGTTCATGTGAGCATCGTCTCAGATCGGGATAGTCGTTTTACTTCCTACTTCTGGAGGAGTCTGCAGGCTAGCTTGGGCACTCAGCTCAAGTTCAGTACCGCATATCACCCCCAGACAGACGGCCAGTTTGAAAGGACTAATCAGACTCTCGAGGATATGCTACGCACTTGTGTTTTAGATCTCGGAGATTCTTGGGAGAATCATCTGCACCTGGTAGAGTTCGCTTACAACAACAGCTACCAGGCCAGCATCGAGATGTCACCATTTGAGGCTCTTTATGGACGGAGGTGTCGTACACCGCTATCGTGGGACGACGTTGGAGAAAGAGCCTTGCTAGGACCAGAAATGGTCGTGGATGCAGCAGAAAAGGTAAAACTCATCAGAGACAGACTGCGAGTGGCGCAGGACAGACAGCGGCATTGGGCCGACAGCCACCGTAGACCCCTTGAGTTTCAGGTATAGATTGTTATTTTTCTGGTTTGTGTTGTTGTTTAGACTGCGTGTTGAGACTGTTTTATTTTAGGTTGGCGATTTAGTATTTCTACGGATTTCTCCGACGCGTGGCACGATTCGTTTTGGTCGAGGCGGGAAGCTTAGTCCATGCTACATCAGACCCTTTGGCATTCTTGCGAGGGTAGGTGCGGTGGCGTATAGACTGGACTTACCGCCTGCATTGGAGGGAGTGCATGATGTGTTCCACGTGTCGCAGCTGAGGCGGTACGTGGCAGACCCTAGTCACGTACTGGATCACTCGGAGATTGAGGTTGGTCCGACGCTCAGCTACCCCGAGCAGCCCGAAGAGATCTTGGACCGCAGAGAGAAGGTGTTGCGGAACCAAACTATTTCTTTGGTTCGTGTTGCATGGAGACATCACTCTCCAGGAGAGTCGACCTGGGAGAGAGAGGACGAAATGCGCGAGCTATACCCGTATCTCTTCTAGACTTGAGGTATATTTTCTTTTCTGATTTATTCTTGTTCTGTTCAGTCCAAATTTCGAGGACAAAATTTCTTTTAGGAGGGTAGACTTGTCACTACCGCATATCCATATAAGGGCATTTGTGTAATTTCACTATTTTGAATAATTATGTGTTTAATTAATCTGCTGAGTTTTATAAAATAATTATATGTTGTTAATAATATTTGGTTTTAGGTCAAGCCCTAGAACCCATTAGGTCAAACCTTAATGACTAAACCCTAATTTGTAAACCTAATTCTAGAGAAACCCTAGAATTCAAATTTGTAGGTTGAACCTCAAACCCTAGACTGACTAAACCTTAGTTAATTAAGTTCTACATGACCTAACCTTAGGGTCTAATTTAAAAGCTATGCATTTGAAACCCTAGCTTGGTTTTAAATATAAAAAGGAGCCACCATTCTTCATGTAGAAAGAAGAAACCCTAGCCTCCTTTTGAAAACCATTCCCTCACCCCAAAACTCAGAAACAAAACCTTAGGGATCCTTTTTCCTCCTCCAAAGCAAAGAGAAGCAGGGAGTTTGGGTCAAGGAACCTTGGGGAAGGAAAACTTCCATTGGAGAACCCATCTCTATAGGTAAATCCGAATTTTAATTCTTTTTATTCTGTTTTTCTGTTGATGGTTGACCATTAGGAAACCCCCTATGATTTGGATTTCGATTTTAGGGTTTCTACATAGAGATTTAGGAGAAACTAGGGTTTGGTGTTCTAATGATGGTTTTTCCCTAAAATTTCGTGAACCCTAGTTATGGAAATGTGCAAGTATACATGATTACATCTCCTACCTATAATATTGATTTCGACTCAGGGTTTAGGTTTGGGTATTTTTGGAGTTCTTGATGTGGAATCCGTTTTTGCACATTACGTGTTTGATGAAATGCCAAGAAGGATGAACACCTATCTAATCTACTTTAATATAATCTAATTTTGATGTATGATGTATGATGTGTATATATATATATTTATACATATGTATGTAGATCTGTTGTATAATTTGAAGAGGGGAATACACTATGGGCGAGAAAACTGTGCAGTCGGGGAGGACTGTGTGTTGGTTCACTGTGTAGTCGGGTGGAGTTTAGTATGGGATCTGTTCTAATGCTGTGTCCATGTGTATCCAGATCAATATTTCCTGTATGTGGGTGTAGTGAACATATAGGGACTGTGTTTTACATCAGTGTGCATTGGGGTTTTGATTAGGGCCGGAGTTCAGTGAGTGTAATTCAGTGTGTGCCTGTGAGAATGAGTACCTCTATATGTGTAAGTGTGTGTATCAATAGTTCTGTATTGGAGTCGAGCCCAGGGTTGTGTATCAGGCATTTGTATTGATTAGGGGGATTCTATATAAGTGGGAACCTGTGTCAATATGTATCAGTGTATTCAGTAACTTGTGAGTGAAGTAGTGTATCTGTGTGTGTAAGTGCAAGTGTATATGCAGAGTTGAATGATGTGTATGTGTATGTGTCTCAGTGAACCTTGGAGTTAGATACCTGATAAGAAATTTCTGTGAAGAGCAGTGCACATATGTGTGTGTGAGTATCTGTGTGTTTTAAATATCTGTGTGTGTCTGAGTGCAAGGAGGATTCTGTGTAGTGTAGGTAATTAAATTTCTGTGGGTGTGCAGGATTCAGTTGGGTAACGACAATATATGTGTTTACCTGTGTGTGCTGTGTGTGCAGGGAATTTATCAGTGTGTATGTAGGTATATAGTATATGACTGTGTAGTATAGATTATGGTGTGTCAGTCAAGAACCACATGTGTGTGAGTTAGGAGTCTCAGGTTCCAGTGCAGTATGTAGTGCCATGGGTTAATAGCAGCAGTTAAGGCACTGCACTACTATACAGGGTGCAAGTGCACAGTCTGAATCTTATGAGGAAGTTTTGGATTAGGTTGACCCTGCCAGTAGCTACATACTTGTCTTAGAGCTTAGCATGCCTGTGAAATTGAACAGGTTGAGATACCTGTTTGGTTGTCCCAAGGTTTAAGTCATTTGCTTATCTCAAGGAATTAGCCAGGTAGGTGTAGGTCTGGGCAACCTTAGACTGTGAACTGAGCATCAGTTTAGGGGAGTGGGTGAGTAGAACATGGCAGTTCAGTAAAGTATTTGAGGGTTGAGTCTCAGTCCAGTGACCTGTTTTCAGTATTCCCTGTGGCAGAGGTAGCAAGTGTTTCAGCCAGGTTGTGTTGCTGCCTTTAGTTTTTGGCTCAGTAGGTTCCTTCCCCACCTGGCAGTCTTGTGTATCCCCTAAGGGACGCAGGGAACAGGTTGCAGCTTTATGCTAAACTGTGGCTATATTTTTGGGCTCTGATACTCTTTAGGTATCAGTGTTAATGCTAGTGTATCAGGGTTTTGAAGGCGAGTTGAGTTTGAGTATTGGTTTGAGTTTGAGTATAAGTTTGGAGATACCAAGGTAAGAAGTTACTTGTTTCCTAAATAATAGATACTTATATACCCTAAGTTAAACTATTAGCTAGGTGTATAATGTTAGTTAGTGTGGAAATATCTACAAGTAATTATGGATATATTGGCAGTAGTTAATATAATTGGCAATGACTAGTATAGTTAAGTTTGGCCTAGACAGCTCACCAAAGACCTAGAAACGACCCTGTGCCTAGCATAGAATTAGGTTTGCATGTGAACCTCTTCAAAACACTTTTTGACATGAATATTTGATATTTTAGGTGATTATGATTTCAGTTTGGACCTCGATCCTCACACCTTGCTCAGGACCACAGGCGAGTACATTCTCTGACAGTTTTCATTGTTGATTATTTCTATAATGCAGTTGTATTACATACTTGATTCCGACACTATGGATACACGGGTTAGCACCCTAGATCCCCATCATGAGGAGTCATGATTGGAATCCATCGTGCTAGCTGGGGGATGGGGAACTATTAGTAGATTATGTGATCATATCCAAATCCTTTACATGCATCATAGCTCACCCCACTTCTCACGTTGGGTGCGGCCTGACCATCTTACATGTATCATAGCTGTTATATATGATTAACCTGACCACTACATGCATCATAGCTAACCATATGGTTAGCCTGACCTACAAGAATCATAGTTAATCATATATAACCAGCCTGATCAAGTTCCAAGCCGATCACATAATAAACTAATATTTCAAACACTTAGCTAGATGTCTATTTTATTTCAGATTCACCTGTTCCAGCATTCACTACTTATTGTCTAGCATTCACTATTTATTGTTCATTGCTAGATGCTCTATTGCCTATTTCCATTTTCTTCAGTATTTACATTTCCAGCATTTATTTCCATCTTGTATTTCTTATACTGTTTATAGATTTTGTCAATTTAATGAAACTGCTGTTAGTGCTTGTGCTTCGCTCCAATCCTGACTGGATAACATTTTTCAGAGGACCTGGAGGATCTTTGCCCCACTCATTACGGCCCAGGATTAGAGGGTGATTTCACTCTAGAAACCCCAGAGGAGTTGCCTAGCCTAGAGGAAAATTTACCTGGCTGTTCTTAGATTATTTTTCTGCATTTATTGTTTTAGACTGAGACTGAGTTGTATTTATTATTTTGTGACTTTGTGAGGTCAGTTAGACCCAGAATTTGAGTTGGACTTATTGTGGTTGGTTTCTATTAGAACTCTTTTCTATTCTCATCGTGCTATTATTTCTATTAACTTGTGATTGAGTATATCATAGAACTGTGGATTATTATCTTTGTCCTCCGTGCGGAGTTGAGACTATTGACAGGATATATTATATGTTGAGACCTAGACAGCGTTCTACCGCCGATGCTGCGGCGTAGGCTGGACGTACCCACGACTCATGCCCAAATTCTGGGTGCGGGTCGTGACAGCACGCTTTTTGGTGCAAAGTGGGCCACACGTGGATCCCACTTTTACCCGAAATTACCGTTTTGCCCCTATGTCCAAATTGGACGAAAGGGAAGTGCTTTTTAGCTATTTTGCTTATTCTGGGAACGTTGGTGATGTTTATTTTAGCATCCAGAGACATTTGTTCTGCGGCCATAGCTTCTGATCCTGTGTGTTGGACTTCGGGACGTTACACTTTACAGCTTTCTTGCCAGACAAGATACCTTGCCAAATTGCTTACAGTATTTTGCATGCTTAGTATATTTCTGTATATTTATTACATTTCTATATATTTTTTGTATGTGTAGTTTTCTTTCAGTCATTACTATGTATTGGATATGTTGACACACACATGGCATTTAGGATCATCAAGGACAATCATTAGGCGTATGGGCTTTTAATCACTCTGGTAAACCGTAGTATATAGTTCGCACTACGGGAGTGTGTCGCGCTGGTCGCTACCCCAGAGGTATATCGATTTCTGTAGAGTCACGCTGGTCGCTACCCCAGAGGTATTTTGATTTCTGATGTCCATTGACGGGTGTGTGAGTTGTGAGGCTTAGATCGAGTAGCCTACCCTTGCCCATACGTCGAAAAGTTGTCCTCATTTGCATTCATATAGATTATCTTGTACAGCGTACTTATTTATTTTCTAACATTATGCATGTTTACTGTATTCAAATTGGCATGCTTCTATGTATCTTGTTACGTCCCTCTGAGGACCTGGTCCCTTTCCAGGTGTATTTGTTCTTGAGTATTTGCAGGAGCGTAGATTTGGATGGTTACATATGTTTCGAGGATGTCTTCTCTCCGAGCCCCATGATTGTTAGCTGGTATTCTTATATTGTGTTTATTGTGTTGTACTTTTCCATTCGATTTGGTAGTGGATTTGTTTTCATCCAACCATCATCCTTAGATACATCTTATTGAGATCTAGTTTCATAGATGTTGGTTATTTAATTATTTATATTGATTTTCGTGGATGAGATTTAGATTGTACCCTGTGACTTGTGATACATTTTATACCACTTGTGGATTGATATTCATATTACAGCGTACGTATGGATTTTGGTTTCCATATATTGGAGTTGCCATATCCATACGGCTGGCATGCTTACGTGTCCTAGTCCTACGTACTTTTGGGACTGGGGCATGACATATTTTTGTGGTGGCCCATGCAGGTAAAGAGCATATTGTCTCGGTTACGTTACTGTACCGAACAAGCCTGCACCTAGGAATAGAGTATAGGATCTCATCCACAGTTGACTATGATTCGCTCTTCTTCCAATCCATTCTATTTGAATAATTGTATCCTGCTTGATTCCTGTACTTCCCTGATAATTCCTTAAGTATAGCCCCCTCTTAGAATATATAAGTCCCTGTTGTTAGATGATAAGTAAGGTAACCTTCCTATTAAGAGTACCACTAGAGTGTTGACACACCACTAAGTTAGAATATCTAGTGAACCCTAGAATTCCTTATCTATAGATTGGTTTACCATTACCCCTTGATGTATTATGAAGACTTGAGAGTAGTATAGACACTACTAGAGTTAGCTAGAAGTTTTACCATAATGTTTGACCCTAGTATTGAGGAACCAATAGAAAATCAAAATTTAAAATTAGGACTGAACCTAACCTTAATAGTTAGATAGTATTGGAGAACTATAAACTTAGATCATTGTCTTATTATTAATAGACAGCACCTTAGGAAGCCTAGAGGAATGTAAACAACACTTTCTTCTTAATCATACCTCGAACATAGCAACTAGCCTACCACTCCCTCTTAAAAAACTATGATGCTATCTAGAGCCCCTATTTTAATTTCATATATTGTTCCTCTGTGACTTTAACGTTCGCTAATTGCACGACGACTAAATTTTGTTCTTCTACTCTTCATCTTTCAACTCGTGCCATCTGACACTTCTGATTGTAGGCCAGGTGATTTATTCTGTGTTAAGGACATATAGTTGCTGAGATTATAGTTGTAAATGTTAAATTTTGAAATTGTGTGCTTAGTAGTTAGAACTTGATGGGTTAAGCTATTCTTGTAGATTGAGACCTGGTGTTTATCCCTTAGTTTTAAATTGCGTAACATGTATCCCCACTTCGATACGAGTTAGATCCCTTTCCCCTTGACGGCCAGTAACTCTTCTATCCTTACTATTGACACTTGTTCTATAAATACTATGACTAAGACATAAGACGACCATGACCTATGTAATATAAGAGGATACCCAAATAAGTATCAAGATCCCTTCCCGTAGACCTTAATAGGAGTTTCTACGGTATCCTTAAGGCAATTACAGTATTAGTTTATTGTTATAAGTTGGGTAGTATACCTCACAACCTAGTATCACATAGTCTTTTGCCCTATTATTGAAGTGTAGCTGAATGACATTAACTGTGTGCTAGCATAAGAAGATAATCAGACTGTAGAACTTAGAGGCTATACCCCTACTTTGTCGACTACCGACTTAGACAAGGACTTAGTATGACAACTGTAGAGATTATGGAGTCTTATCTTTTTGTGAACTTGGATTATTATGTACCTTCTTTCATCATAATCCAGCATATTTATGTTTGCTGTACTACCTTGACTTATGCTACTATTATAGCCTAGTTTTGCAAGCTTATTCTTTTATCGAGCTTGCTCATGGCATATGTATTATTGGGTGCACACAATGATACAATTGCCTAATCAGAATCGGTGTATTAAGGTCTAGCTAACCTTAGTGCGCTTGGTTCGCTCTTCGCATGACTACTTTACGTGGATTGAGATATATGGTAGTAGACGGATATACTTGCCCCTAGACATGTCTGACACATCGTATCGGTTACATAACTGTACTGATACGAGCATGTAAATAGGAAATCACCAAAAATAGGATTTTAATCCACAATTGTCCTGACAACTCTCTCTTCGAATTCTTTAAATCTCTTTGAACCTCGTACTCGTATTCTGTCACATTCACCTTGAATTCTTTATTATTGCTCTCCGTTTTCCCCTATTTCGGAAAGACGAAATCTCGTGCTGGTATAAATTGACACTGATAGTACTAGATATACCCCATAAGGCTAATCACATGACTTAGTGACTCTCTTTTATAATTGATTAAGGGCATATCATAGATGATATGTTTTGTGTTAAAACTTTGAGGATTAAGTAATATGATTAAATAAATTGAGGAATAGTTTTCCTAGATATATAGCCTTAGGTGATAGATGGATAAATTTTAAGTTCGGTAGATTGTGAACCCCTCACCCAAAAATTTGACCTACTTGGCTGAGATAGTGAGACTAAGGTTAGATTAAGTCCAGTTAGAGATAGAACACGATATTTTATTTAATTTTGCAATAATCACTTAGCGCACCTTACCGTGCTCTGATAATTGGAACACTACACTAGCCACTGCCTTCCTACAAATTCCACACCCTTATCCTAGACGTGCCCATCATCCAATTCTCATCTTTGTGCAATTTTTTAATTGTTGGGCGCTTTATGCAAAATAGTATTTAGGTGTCCACACCATTGGACATGACACATGATGAAACCTATTTTTCGCTCATGTAGATTTTCCTATAATTTTTTTTGGGATGTGCAACGTGCAACATCGCCCACTCCTTTAAACCTAGCCTTTCATTTTAAACAATGCAAATCTTATACCATCCTTGACATTCTATCGTGGCTTAATTTTAATTTCGAGGACGAAATTTTTATAAGTTGGGTAGAATGTGAAGCCCCTATTCCTAGAAATTATATATACCCCTTTTAATTATTAATTATTAAATTAATAGTAGTAATTAGTGGCTAATTAGGAGAAATAAATTTTTATTAATTTTTATTTTAGGTGTTGGTGCACTTAGGGGACTTATGGGGCCATTAGGAATTTTTCGGAATTTATTTCATGTAGGAGACCCCTTGAGCAGTTGCTAGCTTAACAGTGTGCATTATTATAATATAGGATTTTTCTTATGAGTATATATATATATATATATATATATATATATATATATATATTTAAGTGGAGAAGTATTAAAGAAAAGAAAAGAAAAGAAAAAAAGAAAATAATAATATTAATAACTAACTTAAAGCAACTTAACAAACTATTCCAACAACCACTACTCCAACCAACTAAACTTAGCAATAGCAGCCCCCTTCCAAAGCAAATTGCTCACAGCCTCCCATAGTGAAACCACCAGCGGGTATTTGCTAGGGAAGCAAATATACTCACAGCAAGCCTTAGCCCGCGGATACAAATAAGACCCGCCCCTTCTCCCTTTCATATATATATATATATATATATATATATATATATATATATATATATATATATATATATATATATATATATATATATTATTTATTCATCTAAACCCTAACCTAAATTATCCAAACCCTCCCTCTTCCCATCTAGACCTAGAGAGCACCGTCACCGCAGCCGGAGAACCCCTCCAGGTCGTCCAAACAAATCCCGACGACCGCGACCCCGCGCACTGCAGATTCCCACAGCGAGGTACCTGTGTTCCGGAGTCGTTTTCCGTCGACTCGCTCAACCAAACACCGTCCCGTCTTCACCGGTATGCTCACCCCTTAATCCTCTTCCATATATGTATAATATTAGACATCGAACAATACGAAACCCTAGGCAAAAATAGCGCCAAATTTGGCGGACACAGACCGAATTCTGGGATCGCAGAAAACTGCGGTGACCACCCATGTTGCCGAGTTCGTATCTCCCACCACAGAGATCCGAATTCGATGATTCTTTTTGTTATGTGTAGACCACTTGACCTAGTTTAATTTCTGTTAAATAATCCTAGATTATTAACTACTGTGGACAGAATTAAATCCGTCACAAAATACCGCGAACCCACTTTTTCCAGATTTCTAAAAGTTGTGAAACGGAGCGCGCCCCGCCAAACGGGACCGCCTCGCCATGTACCAAGTGTACCGAAGGGTGCATGCAGCGTAACCGGACATGTAAAAATTCGTTGAAACTGATTCGGACGCGTGTGCGCGTCGGAATCAGCCCGTATCCGCGGACACACACCGTATTACAACTTTGTGGAAGTCGCGCGCATTTTCTGCACGCTCGTCAGATTGCGACGAAACTTGCACCACTGGACTCGGGGTAACGCGCTGGTCCTGTGACCCAATTTTCACGCAATTCTGAGACAGTTGACCAAGTCGCCAATTAGCGGGCCCCACAGTTGACTTTTTGGACGAAATTGTGTTCGGCTCATCGGAATCCATATTTGGACATACCGTTTTGTTCTTATTGACATCTAGAGTTGTTTGACCTATAAATTTGTCCCATTTAGAGACTGTTATCCTTGGCATGCTTTTCGGTGCAAAGTGGGCCATACGTGGACCCTATTTTTACCCGAAATTACCGTTTTGCCCCTGTGTCCAAATTGGACGAAAGGGAAGTACTTTTTAGCTATTTTGCTTATTCTGGGAACGTTGGTGATATTTATTTCAGCATCCGGAGATATTTGTTCTGCGACCATAGCTTCTGATCTTGTGTGTTGGACTTCGGGACGTTACACTTTACAGCTTTCTTGCCAGGCAAGATACCTTGCCAAATTGCTTACAGTATTTTGCATGCTTAGTATATTTCTGTATATTTATTGCATTTCTATATATTTCTTGCATGTGTAGTTTTCTTTCAGTCATTACTATGTATTAGATATGTTGACACACACATGGCACTTAGTATCATCGAGGACAATCATTAGGCGTATGGGCTTTTAACCACTCTGGTAAACCGTAGTATATAGTTCGCACTATGGGCGTGTGTCACGCTGGTCGCTACCCCAGAGGTATGTCGATTTCTGTATAGTCGCGCTGGTCGCTACCCCAGAGGTATGTCGATTTCTGATGTCCATTGACAGGTGTGTGAGTTATGAGGCTTAGATCGAGTAGCCTACCCTTGCCCATACGTCAAAAAGTTGTCCTCATTTGCATTCATATAGATTGTCTTGTACAGTGTACTTATTTATTTTCTAATATTATGCATGTTTACTGTATTCAAATTGGCATGCTTCTATGTATCTTGTTACGTCCCTCTGAGGACCTGGTCCCTTTCCAGGTGTATTTGTTCTTGAGTATTTGCAGGAGCGTAGATTTGGATGGTTACATATGTTTCGAGGATGTCTTCTCTCCGAGCCCCATAATTGTTAGCTGGTATTCTTATATTATGATTATTGTGTTGTACTTTTCCATTCGAGTTGGTAGTGGATTTATTTCCATCCAACCATCATCCTTAGATACTTCTTATTGAGATCTAGTTTCATAGATGTTGGTTATTTAATTATTTATATTGATTTTCGTGGATGAGATTTAGATTGTACCCTGTGACTTGTGATACATTTTATACCACTTGTGGATTGATATTCATATTACAGCGTACGTATGGATTTTGGTTTCCATATATTGGAGTTGCCATATCCATACAGCTGGCATGCTTACGTGTCCTAGTCCTACGTACTTTTGGGACTGGGCGTGACAACCCTCGAATGCAGCTGATATGCCAATCACCCGAGAAGTGACTGGTGCAGGCCCTCCAGAAGTCGCAGATCTCTCAGAAACTGCTTCCCTCTACTGTGATCGAGTCTTATGCGGCATCCTGAGGCAAAGCGAAAGGAAAGAATCAATATGGCACATGATGTAATTCATTCAAAGAAGGAAAGTTAAAGTTCAAATATTAATATCAAGGAAGAATATTTGAAATGAACAATAGAGTTTTTTCTAGATGTGATTGAGTATTCTCAGTCTATAGCCAATATCCTATATCCTATATCCTGAAACAGGCTCATAATAGTACTCAAATAAGAGCACTACTACGAATTGCACTACTTGCGACCTCGAAGACCTGCATGGGCCACCCAAAAAAATGTGTCATGATCCACACCCGGTGTAGGGGCACGAGTATATAGGTACGATCAGCCTATGCCGTAGCATCGACGATAGAACGCTGTTTGGTAAACTACCTATTTAGCAACCAAGATATAATAATAATATATGAATACTCAAATCACAGATCTATAAGATAGAATAATTGCATGAATAAGATAAAATAACTGAAGAGACAATACAATACACAAGACAAGATAATATCTAATTAGTCATAGAAAGAAATACTAAATAAAAAGCTGAAGACAAATCCAGTACAAAAGATCTATCTACTGAGCTACGAGTCCTAGGTCGTCTGTCTCAATCGGGATAAGACCCTCCTGAGCCAAAGTCTCTGGCTCTAAGACAACTACTTTCTGAGGCCCGTAGTGAGTGGGATACCACTCCTCAGTGTCATCTGAGAAAAATATATTCAGTCAGGAAAGTAGCAAAGTATATCTCTAACAGCAGTTCAAATAAATGATATAAACTATGTAAAAGTAAATAGAAAAAAATACAAGATGCAATATACAGGTACAAAAGATATGCAATAAAGGAATACTAGAAATAAATACAAGAATGAGCATCATAGAAATAAAAAAGAAATAATAATACTAAGTGAGTGAGTACCAGCTTAAACATACTTGCGGTGTATGATTAACACTATTCATGGAATAAGACATGCAAAAGGAGGGTATGATCACATATTTACACTAAATACTCTCCGCCCCTGACTGGTATAGTGGATCCAATCATGGCACGTTATGGCACAGAATTCTCTGGGTAGGTAGCAAGTCTCCCCAAGAATTAATGTCTGTACATGTAGAAAAAGAACAAGGAACAAGGCTTGTACAAGATACATCATAAATACCAAGGAATAATATCTCATGACGAGATTCGGATATACCAATCCGTGTAACCATCGTATCAAAAAATTAAGGATATCTACACTAAACAAGAGACATAGAGGATATTATGTATGAGAAACTATCAGAGAATGTACTCGCCTAAAATCAGGTAAATAGTATCAAAAATGTCCGGTACGGTACCTCGGAGACCTAAATATAGAATATTACATCAATACAAGATTTTGGAATAAAAATAAGTTAAATTAGTCAAATTCTAGTTCATAAAGTTAATTCTAAGTCAAAACAGTCAAACTAGGTCAACTCTAGGTCAAACTAGCTATTTTTAGGTTGTATGAGTCCATCTCTAGAATATTGGCTCCATACACTATGTAACTAGGCTATACTAGGAACTAGGATACCAACACATAACCGTATCACAAGATACGTAAGTTATTAGATATAAAAATACTATAATATATCTATACAAGACAAAATATATAGTACTCCTAGCCAAACTAATGATAAGTGGATATCTTGGCTTTGAACCAAATGCAATATCACACCACCTACATATCCATCTTGATACATAAATTCAATACCTTGAGTATAAACCAATACATTAACATTATCTTGGTATCACAAGGTAATGCAATATCTAACATTAACTAACTACCCATACACCTCACTATACACTAATATGCATTTAAAATTATAACAATACTACACTAAACTAACATACTAATATACCCCTTGATATTTAATACACGTACTCAAGATACCTCAACTCTCATTACCTTGGTGTAACTCAAGGTAATCTAGAAATAAAACTAACCAATGCTAACTAGCGCTTATATATATATATATATATATATATATATATATATATATATATATATATATACTAACTTACTAAATATATACATAACTTACTAACTTATCACTATAACAAGCTTACTAACTAGCTTATCCTAACTTATCCATAACTTATGTCACGCCTGTCACGACCCGCACCCGGTTTAGGGGCACAAGTGCGTGGGTACGTCCAGCCTACGCCGCAGTATCGGCGGTAGAACGCTGTCTAGGTTTTGATTCTATCTAGCAAATCTCACACAAGCATCAAATCTCCATAAGGAGGTACGGATAACACAATGAAATGAACACATACTCAATCACAGGATTACAGCACGATAAGATTTCGAACAGAAATTAAAATTAAACACAACACAAGTCAACAAGTAATATTCTAACTCAATAATATCCAAGAATCATCAAATGCCAGAGACAAATCCGGTACCAAATAGTCTACTTAAATAACTAACAATAAATAATAATTCCGGCTAGGCCGTCCAGAATCACAACTAAACTACCAAGTCTGCAGCTACTCACCATATGGTCCATAAAGTGTCGGACACCGATCATCTAAGGCATAGTCTGGAAAAATATTTCCAGTCAGGAAGGAGCAAAGCAACACTCTCAAATAACAGTTCCATTAATTGATAATGTCTATAATACAATAAAACATGTCATGCTAGCTACTGAGAAGACAGTGGAATAAATGCAATGGCAATTTAAGAGAGACAGGCAATAGGCAATATGATACAGTCAGTGCATGTATAAAAATGAAAAGAAACAAGGAGCAGTATCATATACGGGTGATGTAGTATATGATTTAAATAGGGAACTGTAATCTATTCTAAGTGTTTGAAATAGTAGTTTCGAAATATGATCGACTTGGGAACATGTACGATTGCTATAGTCTGGCTAATCATACGTGGGGGTATGATTAACACCAATAATATTTTAATTATACAATGGGTATTTGATCACATCTCTCACTAGCAATTTCCCCGCCCCCAACTAGTACTGTGGATCCAATCATGACACGTCATGATACACGAGCAAGTCAAGTCTATCATGTATAATGTCTAATATCAATGTCTAATATCAATGTCTAATATCAATGTCTACTGTCAATGTCAATGTCAATGTTAATATCGTGTATAATGTCAATACGATAATCAAGGTAACATCTCATGACTGCAGATCCAAGCTATACTAGTCCGTGTAGCACAGTGTTAAAGATTCAGTTGTAACATTTCATGATTGTTGAACTTATAGAAATTATCAATGAATTGGAAATTATCAGAGAATGTACTTGCCTTGGGTCCTTAGCTGGTATTTATGGATGTCCTGTTCCAGAGTATCCCCTGGGTAAACCAACAGTCCTATAAACATAACACAATTATAACACTTGTATCAGATGCTACGCTAACACACAGTCTATAAACATTGGCCTCAGGGCCATGTCAGGCAGGGCACTAGTCAACTAGGGTCATCTAATAGGAATACTTATATACATATCTTAATAACATACATACTTACAATATATCTATATATATCAAATTAAATACATATGCAATGTATATATATATTAAAAAATATACTAAAGGTTATACAAAATATATCTACCATACGAATTAACAAAATACACACATAGACTAATTACATATATATACTCATATATACCAATTAAAATATATAATACTATATCCAGGTAAATATACCAATTTATTATATTCAACCCAATACGAAAATATAATCTACATATATATATTTATACCAAAATACGGTTTTATATATACCAATTAAACATACCTTGAAAATATGCTAAGTATATATATATAATACTTATAGTAGAACACGTATTTATATCTATCAAATTAAACACATATACAATATATATGTATATACATTAAAAACATGCCAAGGGTTTATAAAATATATTTACACATATATATATATGCCAATACATTATATATATAATATTAAATACTAAAACACATATTTAATACATGTTTAACATTTAATGAAAAATAAAAATATACATGTACATATATTAAATTATACAATACCAATTTCTTATATACTATACATATTCCTATATACCAATACATTATTTTACATATGATATTAAATATGTATATGCAAAATATATATATATATACGTTTGCCTACATATATATAAAAATAGAGAACATATGTATATATATATATACATACACAATACTATACATTATGTATTTTAAATATTAATTTGATACATACTCGATAATTAATTCTACATACTATAATTTACAATTAAATATTAATAAAGAAATAATATACCTATCTTTACTTAACATTACTATGTATTTATATACTACACGTATTCATTTAAGGCATTAATTAAAATACTACACATACATTCTGTATACACATATATATATATGAAGAAAGAGGGAGAGGAAGAAGAAGAAACTCACAGCAAAAGGGGGTCGGAGCCTCGCCGGATCTCTGTTGGTAGTGGTGGTGGTGTTGGATGGAGAATGGAGTTGATTGGCGATGGAGGTGGTGGTGATTGGCGTTGGCAGCCGGAGTTCACAGGGAGGAGTCGAACATCCGCCGGGGAGGAGCAGCGGGAAGGGATGGGGAAGGAGCTGCCGGATCGGGGCCGCTCGCCGGACTTGATGAAGATGGGAGTGATGGTGGTGGTGGTGTTTGGATGATGGTGAAGATGGGGCCGGCTGAGGAATGGAGTAGGCGCTCGATCACAGCAGCGGGTCGGCCGGGAGTTGAGTCAGAGTGGGTACGGCCGCCTGGGTGCTGTCGGTGCGGGGGTTGGCCTTGGCTGACGGGTGGCTGTAGGGGGAGATGGGAGTGGTGGAGCAGCCGGACCGTCGGGTGCACAGGGGGTCGGCCGGCACAGTAAGGGGAATGGCTTGGAACAGGGAGGAATAGTGTTCCCCCCCCCCCCCTCTTTTAATTTGAAATTTCAAATTAATGAAGGGAGAAGAAGAAGGAGAAGAAGAAAAAGGAAAGAGAAGAGAAGAAATGAGAAGAGGAAGGAAGAAGGATGTGGTTTCCTACGTTGGAGAGAGGTGGGGCTTGTGAGGAGGTGGTATTTTCTAGGTTGTCTAGGGATTAGGGTTTGATGTAGACATTATATATGGGAGAGTGTGTTTTGATGGAGGGTGAGGATGCACTCATTGAATGAGTGGTTCAGATTGAACATGAGGAAAATTAATTCATGTAGGAAAAATACAATTTGGTCCTTAGGTAAATCATCTTTCCATTTGGTCTTGGACAATGGGGTGATGACACCTGCAATTGAATAATTGCAACTTAGCCCCCTTAAATTCGGGAAATTACACAAACACATAAAATAACAAAAATTTGGCGGGCGATTCGGGGTCCGGTGTTTTGTAGGGTCAGAGGGCGCTGTAAGACTGGTACGGCTCAATTAGCAGGGCACTGGAATTAAATTGGGATTTTAGAATCAGATAAAAATAGTATCCTCAATTTAAATAGAAATAAATGCAAGTTGTGTTCAACAATTAATTAGGAGTACATGGGGCCAAAATCAGGTCAAGTCATCAATACCAATATTGAAGAAGACTCAGAACAGGATATTACCCTAATTTGGGACGCACGAAAAATAGGTCAAGATTTCTCCAATTTCGATTGGAACGCACCACGATACAAAAATAGGAATTTATTAAATAACGTTCGCAACGATTTTTGTGCGGCCAAAAATAATGCACAGGGAGCAAAATTATGAGTTGCAAAAAATAGCAGAATGGAAGGCGGGCATGTCTAGGGCAAGATTGTGAAATTTGTTGGAAGACAGAAGTCAGGGTACTGCTCCAATTATCGAAGCAAAGGCAATGCGCAATAATTAAATAAAAATACGGTAATTAATTATAATCTCCAATAAATAAATTCTAAAATAAAACAATTAACCTCAAAATTCCATAATTCCGACAGGTGCTCATCTACTGGCTTCTAGGTCAAGTCTACCATCACAAACACAAATGAACACTGTCTATAATATAATATATTAAAGTACACATCACACAGTTATTAAATTTAAATATATACTATTCATGCAATTAATTAATTATAACTACAATAATATTAAATATTGTAAAAAGTTGAAATTACCCCTGTTTTCGGAATGTGGTAGTGACAAGTCTACCCACCTTAAAAGAATTTCGTCCTCAAAATTTAAAATCCTCATAGTAGTGTTTAATCATACACATTATTATTTCCCTCAAATTTTAAATTCTTCAATCACGAAATCAGTTAATAATCCACAAGGTCTTTTCATAATTTCAAAATTTTTGATATTATTTCATTCCTGAAAAAATCCTCGAAATGAAATCAAAGTCTATTTTTATCAAAATTTCCTTGAAAGTTTTAGTTAGTAATTCAATACTCGGAATTTAATATCCACTCCTCAAATTTGATTTAATCAATACACATATATAATTGTAATCTCGTCCCACAAGTTTTGAATTCAAACATTAGTCCATCAAAATTTTTCCTTCCTCAAAATACTCGGCAATACGATACTTAAGGATTTTCCAAAGGCGACATTCAAATATAACATTCTAAAATTCATAACTTGCAATCCAATAATTTAATGACAATCTCCTTAATTTCCTCAAACTCTAATGATAACCTCAATCATATCATATCCTTCCTGGAATTAATACATCATAAATCCTGCCATGTTAAATTTTTAACCCTTTATTTAAATCAATGTTTATCCTCGAATTTTTTTTTTCCTCAATTGTTTTATTTATTCATTTACTACCATCAAATTTAAATTCATCAAATCATATAATCATGAACTACTCCATATTGTTATTTCACAATAATTTTTCAAAATTCTATAAATATCATATCCCTAAAAATCTTCAAATATAAAATCAAATCCCATTCTTATCACAATATCCTCCAAAATTTTAGGTTAATAACGAAATACAAGAATTTGATATTCAATCCTCTAATTGAAATCCAATCAATGCATATTTCTAAAATTAAATTTTATCCCAAAATTTGAATTCAACACTAATCCATTTGTGTTCTTATTCCTCGAATTTTTTTTTTTCCATATAATATGCAACGATGTAATACTTATGAAACCTCCAATACAATATTCAAGATATAAATTCATAACTTGCAGTCCAATAAATATATCGATGGCCTTCTTAAAATTCCTCAAATTCAATGATAAATTCAATCATTTCATAATCTTCTTAAAAATCAATGATTTAACGAAACTTCAATTACGCCATATTAAATTTCCAACTCTTTATTTAATTTAATATTTTTTTTCCTCAAAATTTAAGGCACCTTGTCTCCCTTTGTCAAGTCATAACCTCTTCGTTAATCCTTACTACAGTTAAATCCCAATAATCATGGTTAAAAATCTTCCTACAATCATACAACATGCAATCTAAGGGGAAACACGTACGGTCATAGTGTTCTTTGTCATGGTATTGCAGTCTCTATATCAGGGGTGCTACTAACTACATTCTAACAAGAAATCATACATACAACTATTGTACTAAGGAATCAATCAATCAATCAAATAGATAGGAACAGAATAAAGGAAAGAACAGAATCTGCTAACATATTACCTGCAGTATCTTCTATCTCTAACATAATCATAGGTCAAATGATGCATGTAAAGTTTGATACCTCTATCTCTTTAGGTACCACACTCTACTACAAGCATACTCACTGCTAGCTTCCTTACCTACTACAATAGTTGATACTAGTTATTCTTATCACTCAAGTGCATATCAATTGCAACACACTATACTAAGTACTGCTCTCTGTAATACAACCCGAGATTGACACCCAAGTCAGTTGGCAGTGAGATCTCAATTATACTCAAGTCATCAGATCCTTACACATGTATATCATCTACTCACATATTAATATTCATCTCTTATCTACCATAAAATTAATCCTCAAAATAATCGTTAAGGGTTAACTTCTCGATCAACTTAAAATAATTGCATATACCTCCTCAAAATCAGATACTCAAATATCGAAAAATTTAATCACTTTTAAAATCCTTATAGCTTTGACTATGTTTATTGAATTGAATTGAATCCTCAAACATTTTATAACATAGAATCTCGTCTCCTCAAAATTCTTTAAAAATTGAAATTCATTTCCACTCTACAGATTATAAATTTAAATCCACAAGCATACATATAGATACTCACAGTCTCTAATACTCAAGGTGCACACTAATACACCAATTGTCTACAATCCTAAATTGTGTACTAAAATTTGTACTGCCCGAATTACTTGCACTATTACTTCCAAATGATCATCATTACTGATACTCTTACTCCTCTTTCTATAATACCAATACTAATTATAATAACACCTATCATAGAACTATTGCTACAAGGTACTATGCTATGGGTATCTCTAGATTGATGTCTAATGCTCCCATGTCCAACTAAGGAACACTTACAAACTCACAAGTCACACTCAGTCAACTAATACAAGACACAACCAAAATTATAAGTTACTAATTATCATACTTAACAAGGAATCCTCAGAGAATAGGAGCTCAAAAGAACTGGATTGAGGACTGAAGGTATTTCTACTGCTAGTAAAGAAAAGAAGCGATGGAACAAAGTCCTGGAATAACAGAAATAGATAAGTGTTGAGATGATAATTTAAGAACCAATTTAAGATACAACTTGATAATCATACACGTCTGTCAGAAATCATGACACACAGAATCCTCGCCACGCCAGTAAGCATAGATGCGATAAACGACAGGTTCCGTAACTAAGGTATGCAACCCTATAATCATGTCATCTAGAATCCTCGCCACGCCAACCGGTATGGCTGCGAGAAACTCTAAATCTCATAACTACAGTATGTACATCCAAGTCAGGTTCCTACGTTCTTGTCACGACAGCTAATATGGCTGCGATAAACTCTAGGTTCCATAACCAAAGTAGACGTTTTACCTTTCTCACTGTCCTCATCAATATATGTCATCAGACGATACCATAAATTTTAGTCCATAAAATTCATCTCAATATGAAATCAAAACTCAACAACGATACCAAGAATTAAAGTTAACAACTGGTCAACAAGAATCAAATTCAATATCAATAAGTGGGAACGAACGAAAACAAGGAGGAAGGATTTAAATTGGAATTTATAATAAGATTCTCAAGGGTCGTCCCAGGAATCTCTCAAATAATTTGTGATTGAGTATCCTCTCTCATCCTAGTATCCTATGTCCTAGATTCTATCGCAGGCACGCAGTAGTATAACAAGGATGCCACACTACTACGACATCGCACAACTCGCGAAGTCTGACCTGCGTGGGCCACCACTAAAAACGTATCACGACCCGCACCCGGTTTAGGGGCACAAGTGCGTGGGTACGTCCAGCCTACGCCGCAGCATCGGCGGTAGAACGCTGTCTAGGTTTTGATTCTATATAGCAAATCTCACACAAGCATCAAATCTCCATAAGGAGGTACGGATAACACAATGAAATGAACACATACTCAATCACAGGATTACAGCACGATAAGATTTCGAACAGAAATTAAAATTAAACATAACACAAGTCAACAAGTAATATTCTAACTCAACAATATCCAAGAATCATCAAATGCCGGAGATAAATCTGGTACCAAATAGTCTACTTAAAGAACTAACAATAAATAATAATTTTGGCTAGGCCGTCCAGAATCACAACTAAACTACCAAGTCTGCAGCTACTCACCATATGGTCCATAAAGTGTCGGACACCGATCATCTAAGGCATAGTCTGGAAAAATATTTCCAGTCAGGAAGGAGCAAAGCAACACTCTCAAATAACAGTTCCATTAATTGATAATGTCTATAATACAATAAAACATGTCATGCTAGCTACTGAGAAGATAGTGGAATAAATGCAATGGCAATTTAAGAGAGACAGGCAATAGGCAATATGATACAGTCAGTGCATGTATAAAAATGAAAAGAAACAAGGAGCAGTATCATATACGGGTGATGTAGTATATGATTTAAAATAGGGAACTGTAATCTATTCTAAGTGTTTGAAATTGTAGTTTCGAAATGTGATCGACTTGGGAACATGTACGATTGCTACAGTCTGGCTAATCATACGTGGGGGTATAATTAACACCAATAATATTTTAATTATATAATGGGTATTTGATCACATCTCTCACTAGCAATTTCCCCGCCCCCAACTAGTACTGTGGATCCAATCATGACACGTCACGATACACGAACAAGTCAAGTCTATCATGTACAATGTCTAATATCAATGTCTAATATCAATGTCTAATATCAATGTCTACTGTCAATGTCAATGTCGTGTATAATGTCAATACGATAATCAAGGTAACATCTCATGACTGCAGATCCAAGCTATACTAGTCTGTGTAGCACAGTGTTAAAGATTCAGTTGTAACATTTCATGATTGTTGAACTTATAGAAATTATCAAAGAATTAGAAATTATCAGAGAATGTACTTGCCTTGGGTCCTTAGCTGGTATTTATGGATGTCCTGTTCCAGAGTATCCCCTGGGTAAACCAACAGTCCTATAAACATAACACAATTATAACACTTGTATCAGATGCTACGCTAACACACAGTCTATAAACATTGGCCTCAGGGCCATGTCAGGCAGGGCACTAGTCAACTAGGGTCATCTAATAGGAATACTTATATACATATCTTAATAACATACATACTTACAATATATCTATATATATCAAATTAAATACATATGCAATGTATATATATTAAAAAATATACTAAAGGTTATACAAAATATATCTACCATACGAATTAACAAAATACACACATAGACTAATTACATATATATACTCATATATACCAATTAAAATATACAATACTATATCCAGGTAAATATACCAATTTATTATATACAACCCAATACGAAAATATAATCTACATATATATATTTATACCAAAATACGGTTTTATATATACCAATTAAACATACCTTGAAAATATGCTAAGTATATATATATAATACTTATAGTAGAACACGTATTTATATCTATCAAATTAAACACATATACAATATATATGTATATACATTAAAAATATGCCAAGGGTTTATAAAATATATTT
The DNA here is from genome assembly GCA_036927795.1 of Iris macrosiphon. Classification (NCBI taxonomy): domain Eukaryota; kingdom Viridiplantae; phylum Streptophyta; class Magnoliopsida; order Asparagales; family Iridaceae; genus Iris; species Iris macrosiphon. Next base: position 154,010,056 of record JAYESA010000002.1, on the reverse strand, counting down.
ACACATATATATATATGCCAATACATTATATATATAGTATTAAATACTAAAACACATATTTAATACATGTTTAACATTTAATAAAAAATAAAAATATACATGTACATATATTAAATTATACAATACCAATTTCTTATATACTATACATATTCCTGTATACCAATACATTATTTTACATATGATATTAAATATGTATATGCAAAATATATATATATACGTTTGCCTATATATATATAAAAATAGAGAACATATGTATATATATATATACATACACAATACTATACATTATGTATTTTAAATATTAATTTGATACATACTCGATAATTAATTCTACATACTATAATTTACAATTAAATATTAATAAAGAAATAATATACCTATCTTTACTTAACATTACTATGTATTTATATACTACACGTATTCATTTAAGACATTAATTAAAATACTACACATACATTCTGTATACACATATATATATATGAAGAAAGAGGGAGAGGAAGAAGAAGAAACTCACAGCAAAAGGGGGTCGGAGCCTCGTCGGATCTCTGTTGGTAGTGGTGGTGGTGTTGGATGGAGAATGGAGTTGATTGGCGATGGAGGTGGTGGTGATTGGCGTTGGCAGCCGGAGTTCACAGGGAGGAGTCGAACATCCGCCGGGGAGGAGCAGCGGGAAGGGATGGGGAAGGAGCTGCCGGATCGGGGCCGCTCGTCGGACTTGATGAAGATGGGAGTGATGGTGGTGGTGGTGTTTGGATGATGGTGAAGATGGGGCCGGCTGAGGAATGGAGGAGGCGCTCGATCACAGCAGCGGGTCGGCCGGGAGTTAAGTCGGAGTGCGTACGGCCGCCTGGGTGCTGTCGGTGCGGGGGTTGGCCTTGGCTGACGGGTGGCTGTAGGGGGAGATGGGAGTGGTGGAGCAGCCGGACCGCCGGGTGCACAGGAGGTCGGCCGGCACAGTAAGGGGAATGGCTTGGAACAGGGAGGAATAGTGTTCCCCCCCTCTTTTAATTTGAAATTTCAAATTAATGAAGGGAGAAGAAGAAGGAGAAGAAGAAAAAGGAAGGAGAAGAGAAGAAATGAGAAGAGGAAGGAAGAAGGATGTGGTTTCCTACGCTGGAGAGAGGTGGGGCTTGTGAGGAGGTGGTGTTTTCTAGGTTGTCTAGGGATTAGGGTTTGATGTAGACATTATATATGGGAGAGTGTGTTTTGATGGAGGGTGAGGATGCACTCATTGAATGAGTGGTTCAGATTGAACATGAGGGAAATTAATTCATGTAGGAAAAATGCAATTTGGTCCTTAAGTAAATAATCTTTCCATTTGGTCTTGGACAATGGGGTGATGACACCTACAATTGAATAATTGTAACTTAGCCCCCTTAAATTCGGGAAATTGCACAAACACATAAAATGACGAAAATTTGGCGGGCGATTCGGGGTCCGGTGTTTTGCAGGGTCAGAGGGCGCTGTAAGACTGGTACGGCTCAATTAGCAGGGCACTGGAATTAAATTAGAATTTTAGAATCAGATAAAAATAGTATCCTCAATTTAAATAAAAATAAATGCAAGTTGTGTTCAACAATTAATTAGGAGTACATGGGACCAAAATCAGGTCAAGTCATCAATACCAATATTGAAGAAGACTCAGAACAGGATATTACCCTAATTTGGGATGCACGAAAAATAGGTCAAGATTTCTCCAATTTTGATTGGAACGCACCATGATACAAAAATAGGAATTTATTAAATAACGTCCGCGACGATTTTTGTGCGGCCAGAAATAATGCACAGGGAGCAAAATTATGAGTTGCAAAAAATAGCAGAATGGAAGGCGGGCATGTCTAGGGCAAGATTGTGAAATTTGTTGGAAGACAGAAGTCAGGGTACTGCTCCAATTATCGAAGCAAAGGCAATGCGCAATAATTAAATAAAAATACGGTAATTAATTACAATCTCCAATAAATAAATTCTAAAATAAAACAATTAACCTCTAAATTCTATAATTCCGACAGGTGCTCATCTACTGGATTCTAGGTCAAGTCTACCATCACAAACACAAATGAACACTGTCTATAATATAATATATTAAAGTACACATCACACAGTTATTAAATTTAAATATATACTATTCATGCAATTAATTAATTATAACTACAATAATATTAAATATTTAAAAAGTCAAAATTACCCCTGTTTTCGGAATGTGGTAGTGACAACGCCCCAATCTCCCGCAAGTCCGAGAAGCTATTTAGAGTTTTTGATAAAGCGAAGGACCAAGTCCGAAAAAATGAACCAGGCGCTCTGATACCAATATGTCACGCCCCAATCTCCCGCAAGCTCAATAGTCTCCGCTGAACGTAAATCACCACATTACAGCGCTCCCGCAGGACAATCGTTCTCATCGAAACGTGATGCCATACGAGCCTGGAGTTGCGCTCGTACAAGGCGATATTGTCAAACACCAAAGTTATCATCGAAACGACCAAGTTACAACAAAAGTCAAGTATTATGTACCAAGCACACATCAGAGTATACGCAGCGAAGCTCTCGATAGGGTCCAAATAAAATGCCACGAAGATGATTTCCTCAAAGGCGATGCAATACTCTTGCTCTTTCTCTAGCCCACAAAGGTACTTACAGTTCATACATCATGTTCCGTATATCCAAGCAGTGCCACTACACCTGCGTACCTGAAATAATGCCCATAAACGTGGGTCAGTACATAGCCGTACTGGTGAGCGGGGTAACCCACTCGTCTAAGCCGACACTAAGTAAAATAATGAATACAAACAGTTAAATGGTGATCTTTCTAGTTGAATTCTAGATTCATTTAATGGCATAGGGATGACATATTAGGGAAAGTTGTAAAGAAGTTTAAGCATGCAAGCATTCAACTCAATCCAATCGACAAGCAATATAACCAAACCGAAGGAAACTAGCATGCAACCTGTCCTACTCAAGCCCAAGCAACACGATAAGTTATCGAACCAACAACCAAGCCTCAATATCCATCCTCAACCAAAACTTAAAATCCAATCTCTAAGTGCACGCTCTTGCCGAGGCAAGGTGGCCGCGCCTATACGAAGCACAAACCAGCCAAAGTAAAGCAAACTAACTCTTATCTATATGAAGTCACTAGCCAAGCTATAAAGGACATTGATCGGACTAATCAATAGTCAATTCTACCCGATCCAGCAATGGGCAGCTATCCCCTGCTGGTTCGTATCGAACTACCGATACCACGTCCAAGACGCGTTACCCTTGTCTCCTCCTTGGCCGAACGGTCCCGGTGCCCCGGACCCTCTTCCGTTCGAGGAAACAAAACCCTGTGCAACACAGGTTGTCCGTGACATGCAGACACCAAGTAGGTATGACGAGAGGATCGAACATTCTCGCCCCACCAAGCGATCCTAGACTCATTCAACCAAATATCCAACCAAAAATATCTATAACTATTCTTCCAACATATAGCCCAAGGCACCAAATCTCAAGTTATCTCCATAGGCACTATGCCGCTTCTCAACACAGTATTCTAATTAGTGCAACACCCCACTCTCAGAACAGTCCCGTGGCACAATGCTCCAACAGTTGCACATTGCCCTCGCTGATGCAGTTGTTCGGTTTTGAACCACAACTGCTCGCTTTGTAAGACAAAGCGCCCAAGTGATACTCGTGCATGGATGCATGCTCGCTCGCCCGAATAATTCGGTGTTCCAACCAAGATGTATAATTCTAACTGTCCAAGCATAATTCTAATTGTTCAACCAACTGCCCCAAGTGTATAATCCAACTCTAGCTCAACTAACCCAAATGCACAAATCAATTCAAGCCACAATCCTATCCAAGCAAATGACGTACACTCTATGTACGCCTCAGTGTAGTGATTCCTAAGTTCCAGTCCAAGTGTTCAAGCCTTTACGTGTTTTCCATATTATTAGGCATAAAGGAGTAGAGAAGAAGGGACATAGCCCACTCACAATGTTTGATTCTGTTAAGTATCTTGTCCTGCCGATACGGCTGATTCCTTGAACCCGTGGTCCGATACAAAGCACGATCTACTCAACTGGTATGACCGTGCGAGCAGGTCGTGCTCTCCAAATCATCCGACCGATCAGATTAAGGAAGATGACATTATCGCTCTAATCCAGCTATCTCAGTACTACTCTGAACGAACACTTGATTCCCATCGAACTCCGCTAGCCATCTGCACATGAAACCAACTCAATCAATACTTCTTCCCAAAATCCAACAAATTAAATGTAACCAACTATTATTTTATACAATCCGACTCAGCGTAACGCACCGTGCGATTGTGGGGCATTACAGAAAGCATAGGTCACAGGGGATAATTATTTGTACACCTTTCACCAGAAGTATGGCATATAAGACACACATTTGTAACTGCTCATTGTAGGTTAGGATAGTTGCGCACTTTAGAAGTCATCTGGAGACTGGCGCATTTTTAATAAGATTGGCACTGTGACGCACTTATGAAGAAAATGGCACTACGGCGCACTTCTAAAAAAAATAGCACTGCGACGCACTTTTGAAGAGAATAGCACTGCGACGCACTTTTGAAGAAAATGGCACTATGGCGCACTTCTGAAAAAAATGACACTGAGGCATACTTTTGAAGAGAATGGCACTGCGGCGCACTTTTGAAGAGAATGGCACTGTAGCACATTTTTGGAGGAAATAACACTGTGGTTGGGTCGCTAAACGATAACATGGGTCTGCGTGCCGTATCTCTGCTGTAATAATGACCTCTGACTCTTCGGTTTCTACCTTTGTCAGCTTTCAGTCTGCTGCATTAAATATTGGAAGAGAGTTGATCATTTGTGCGCCATCTTTCTTAATATTAAGAAAGTGTGCCAGTTTTCTACTCTCTGAATAGTGCGTCATCCTATGAAATTAATGGAAAGTGCGCCAAAGTAAGAGAATGTGCGTCTTTCTTCTGGAAAAATTGGAAAGTGTGCCATTCTTCTACTTGTAGGGATTATTTATAGAAACCTGCACCATCTATCTGAGGCATACTTTTTATGCTTCTACAAATACATTATGAAATACTCAATCAAAATAATCTAAGAGGAAGAAAAGCGCGAAATAATATAAACAATGAAGTCACAAAGTCATAATACTAGATAATCTATAATATTACATCCAACTAAATAAGTCTAACAATACGACATAAGTCTAGGAAAAATAACAACTGAATGTATCTAAAGAGCTGGAGACAAGTCCAGTACAATGCTAAGTTATGGTATCTAAGATGACCGTTGATACTGGTCAGTCCTCTGGAACTACTCCCTCATGTGGCCCATAGTAGATAGGACAAAAATCTTCTAAATCATCTAAAAAAATATATCCAGTCATGATGGAGCGAGCACACCTCTAAAAACAGTTCTAGTTAATTAACAAAGACTATAAAACAGTAATAGTGAATGCGATAAATGATAAAGAAAATAGAACTACTATATATATATATATATATATATATATATATATATATATATATATATATATATATATATATATATATATATATATATATATATATATATCCTGGCAATGGTACTATGAGGAATAAATGACACGAAGAGGTACGATATACCGGAAGGAATATAAATAGACAGAGCAGACAAAGTATAGTTTAAGAAGTATGATGTGGACAGTAAGTACTATAGCTAACTTTGTGTTTGAAATACTAGTTTTGATATGTGATTGGCTCAGAAACTTGTACGTTAGCTAAATATCCTGGCTAATCATATATGAAGTATATGATTAACATTAACAATGTTTTATACTTTATAATAAGAATATGATCACATCTCTTACTAGCATTTCTCCTATCCCAACTAGTATAGTAGATCCAACCATGACACATTACAATACACAATCAAAGTCCAATAATAATACCATGTACGATGTCTAATGTCAATATCGTATATGATGTCAATATGATAACCATTATAACATCTCATGACTGAAGATCCAAGTTATATACCAGTCTGTATACCCTCGTGTCAGAAAATAAATATAACATCACTAAATAAAGGAATCATAGTAAATATCAAATAATGGAAACTATCAGAGAATGTACTCACCTGTTATCCAGAGCAATGAATGTCAAATTATGTCCGTCTCGGTGTCACACTAACCTATATATAAAATTTCATGTTATTATAGTGTTGAGAATCATAAATGAGTCTTAAATAGGTTAAAATTATATTTTTAGGTCAAATTTAGGTCATACTAGTCAAACTAGGTCGATACCATAATTTTAGGTTCATACCTAGCTTCTAGGTTAATTATAAGGATAAACTAGTTAACACTAGGTGATACTAGGTTGTGACTAGGTTTCTAGGTCAATACCTTGAAGGTATTATCTATACTAGCTAATATTACTAATTTATCTATATATAACTTTGTGTATATACTAGTTATATCTATTATCTAGTATTATCTTAGTATCTAGGCTAATTACCCATACTATACAATTAATACTAATATACTTTAACTAAGAAATCTTATTACCTTAGTATATAAATACCACAACTACAACTTGGTATCTTAAATACCTTGCTAATACCCTGTATCCCATCCATACAACTTACCTTGGCATATGGCCTTGGTATCATGAATTCCTTAACCTATTCTCATATTTATCCAATACCTTATATCTCATAGATTATATATATACACTTAAGCTTCTCATATATCCTAATCTTCAATACCTTACACAGCACTTAATACCCACGGATACTCGCTTGTATATCATACATAACACCCTAGTTTCATATTTCATAATCTATACTCACACTCACACCTTATTGGCTCAATACTCCTACAAAAGCTCACACCCTCACACCTATATACCTACACATGCACCCCACATTGTTGGTGCATAAATGTGTATTGTGCTCACTGCACAGACACTCTTGAACAGCAATACATCTTATCTTTACTTGTGCTCAGTCATACTAGTTATCTGTTACTGTAGGCTTCCAATTTCTCCAACACCTGCACATATTCTATATTAGATCATTTCTAATCATAAGATGGGCCTGATAGTGTATTAGTGATACATATGAGGACTTCCTACACATACTAACTACTTCATATTAACCCGACCCCATCAATTCCCCAAATATTGCTACAGCTACTTCAGTATCTCCTTACCCAGGTCTATCAGTGTCAAGCCCCAATTTTTGCTAGATTGATAATTATCCCACGCACATGATATCATATGAGTGTAAGGCACATCCGCATAAGGCCTAGGCATAATGATATACTTTAGAAATATATGCAGCAAAGTACGCAATTGGAATATCACACCTTGGAATGAAAAAAAAGTTCTTTTGATTGATAATGAACATCTTTGTTACAAACTTTTGACTCAAAAGTAAAAGGAGTATCATGCGGGCTTACAAGATGGAAGCAAATTGAGATAGTTGATACATACATTATATCCCTTACAAATATTTGAAAGACAAACCACCTTGGGTGCGTATTTGCACCATCGCGTAGGAGCTTCAAAAGGGTATGTGCGAGCTCCTTGAGAATATGTACTTGCACTCCAAAAGTCACCAACACGAATGCGTCAAACCATTGAAAGGTTGGGGGGAAGCTTCAGCTCCTCATCGCGTCGCCTTTGCTCGGGGAACCTACTGCAACAAGGGTCAGTACTTGAAAAAGTACATATGAGAGTGAGCTAACCCAACCCAGCAAATTAACACAGTATTCATGTAAACATGTAACATTATCATTATGTGATCTTTCTATCTTGCCCTAGATTAAGTTACAAGCAATTCATAGATGTATATGACATAACAAAATATGCCACCGTTCGGTAACTTTTACCTACGCCGTCTGAACCACCTGTACACAACTTACCATGACATTTTCTGCCACAAAGACATAGTTAGTTTGAACAGTTTAAATATATATAGAATGTCACTGGTCGGACTAGGGATGGTCGGCTGTCTTTCTTCCTCGAGTAGCTAGCCCTTAGAAGATGTCCTGATTCATCTCGTACTAGGATTTCAGCTAGCAAATGTTCAACCTAGGCTGAAACGGTCTCAGTACCCCGGTGACCGTTCGTAGAACTCTACCATTGTGAACAAGTTCTCCTTGACCATGCATCATCTAAAGACTAAGTAATCAACGAAGGATTTTAAGGCAATATAATGAAATAAACTTTATACATATTCCATAGTATAGGCTACCTGCTCAATGATCACATAATAATTTGTAATACTCATTACACAGTTATAGATAAATAAGTTTTAGCTACAACTAAAAAAAATTAAGCATATACATAACAGACAAGCACGCAATAAGGTGACAGTTTGGTGAATCTGTGCATGTGACAAGCATTAAGTATTTTAAGTCTACTTTTTTTTATCTTAACTCAATTTTTATTATTATGGTATCATCGATCGGAACCTACAAACGAGTCAGATTATTAATAATAAAGACTTAGAAGAAGGGCGCTAATCAAAAGTATGGTCGCTCACAAGTTGGTGAATCAGGGAAGAGAAAGGGGAGATCTTTAGGACTCCACTCGTGAGTCACATATACGATCACTTGCACGTATCAACAGATGATCAATATCTTCTTACATCGGTCTCCTAAAGTTCAATAGGAAATACGAAGTTCAAAAAATGAAGACAACTAAATCTATTAAAACTATTCAAGAAAACGTAAGTCATAAAATCAACGAGAAAGCAATCATGCGGCATCAAAAATGAGAAAAAAACCCAGCGCAACAGAAAGGCCCCTCACGACTCTATCGTCGAGTCCTTCCTCGAGGCACGATCTGCTGAATATGGGACTTGATTCTGAAGAAATGAATCCATAATGAGAAAATAATCTTGATTCAATCTATCTCGATCGAACGATACTAAATATTTTTTAGTCGCACTCAACAAAAAAGGGGAACGAGGTACTAAATCTTAACCAACTAATAAAAAGTTGTATCCTGGAAACTTAGGAATAGAAGCTATTCCTAAGAAAATAATGAGGGAAAGTTTTCCTTAATGTCTGATTCGAGTTCCCAGGTCGACTCCTCGACTGCATGGTTCCGCCAAAGAATGCGCACAAGCGGGACTGCACGATTCTGGGGCTGCTTCTCTTTTCAATCCAAGATCTGAACTGGCTCTTCGATATACGACAAGTCTACCTGCAGATCCAGCTGACTAAAATATTCCACATGGCTTGGGTCATGCACATACTTCCTAAGCTATAATACATGAAGATATCATACACGTCTGATAGGGCTGGTAGCAATACAATTTGATAGGCAACTAGAGGGACTCACTTATGGACTTCGAATGGGCCAACGAATCTTGGACTTAACTTTCCCTTTACTCCAAATCTCGTAACTCCTCGTATGGGTAAGACCTTCAGAAATACATGGTCACCTTCGAAAAACTCAAGGGGTTATCGATGAATATCGGCATAACTCTTCTGCCAACTTTGTGCTACTTTTAGTTGTTATCAGATCAACCGAACCTTTTGGACTATTTCTTCGACTAGTTCCCACCCAAGTATTTGACGCACCCTAAATTTATCATAGCAGATCGGTGACCTATACTTTCTCTCATACAAAATTTCGTATGGAGCCATTTAGATACTGGACTGGTAAATATTATTGTATGAAAATTCGAACAATGGTAGGTAAACGTTCCAATTTGACTTTGACTCGATCGCACAGAGACACAGGATATCTTCGAGCACTTGATTCACCTACTTTGTTTGGCCATTAGTTTGGGGATGGTAGGCTGAGATGGACTTCAACTTGGTCCCCATCGCTGACTAAAGGCTCTCCCAGAAATGTGATAGGAAACAGTTTCCCGATCTGACACAATAGAAACAGGTACTCTGTGCAGTCGAATTATCTCATCAAGGTAGGTCTGAGCAAGGCGATCGATGCTCCAAATTAGTTTAATGACAATAAAGTGCACTGACTTGGTTAACTGTTCGACGATGACCTAGATTACGTCATTCCTCTGTTGCATCTTTGGCAAACCAACAATGAAGTCCATGCTTATTGTCACGCTCCGATCTCACGCAGGCAAATCGGCCGTTCCCGCTAGGAGAGAATCACAGCGCCAGCGCTCCCGCGGAACGATCGCTTTGACCCATCCGGGCGTGATGCCGCACAAGCGTGATCTACGCCCGTGCAAGGCCGTGGATCATTGGCTGGCGGTAAGAGTTCTAAGCCACAGAGTCGCACAGATTGTCCGAGTGCAGCAGAGTCATGAACGAGTAGGCGATCGGTAACAAGTTCACTGAGTCGACAATATAGCGGAAGCATTGAATAACACAAGTTGAACTAAAGCAACTCTTTATTGATATAAACATGTGTTACAGGCGGCGTATAGCCGAGATTATAAGTCGCTCAAGCCTCTCTCTCTGAAATAGTAAAAGCGTGCCAAGTGGCTACAACTGTGGAATGATTGTACAGGCGATGATCAGGCGATGTTCAGGCGATGTTCACAACATTATGTCTTGTATATGTGCTTCTGTTCCAGACGCACCGTTGCTTCGGAGTGATCTTCATGCCTTAGCACGCACGAAGGAGGCATCCGCACCGAACGAGATTTTTCCGCACCCTGCATACAAACTGGTGGATTATCAGTACATTGAATGCACTGGTGGGGAAGCTACTCGCCCGCTCGACAAATCCAAACACGTAATACAGGTTCTGTGCACCAACTATTAAGTTGTCTTTCTAGTTGCCTTAGGATCAGTTTCATGCAAATATTGGATAGCCTAACTCGTGTGGCAGTGCGCCGTGCGACATTAGAGGTAACACGACGAGACTTACCATTTGGCCTTCCCTGTCCAAGGTAAACATTGTTAATTCAAGCACGGGCAAGTATAAACATTCAGGAGGCATAGCATATGCAAACCAAGGCAATAACATAAGCAAGCACGAGTGTTGTTGTATCATGATCGTTCAGGTGTTCAGTTGTTCATTTGATACGATACAATGCCTCGCACGCGGATAGCCGCTAAGCGAGGATGACTTATCTATATGAACAGTTGTCGCTGGCATAGCCATAAAGGACCAGTTTAGTCTTGAACAAGGATGGAAAGCAACAAAGATTCAGTGGTGGTTGTAGACCATCCTGTCCAGATGCAGTAGACTAATGTGCCGCTCCATCCGGATCGGATCGGCCCCGGCGCCCCAGAAACCGTCCGTGGAACACAGTGACCTTGTTTCCAAGTTGTCCGCGACATGCAAGTCTGTAAACTGTAGGTCTCTGGTCTGGTACATGAACAAGTTCGAGGCAGTTTGTGTATATATTGAATAAGTCCGGTATGGAACAAGTTCGAGGCAGTATATATACAGAACTTGTTGAGGCAGGATTTAGTTACAGTAGTGTATAGATTGCCAGGCCAATTGATTCAGTAGTTTGCTCCACGAGCCGTGATTCAGTGATTTATTCATTCAGGGTGCAAATTCCCTGGTTCGAGAATTGCCTTGGTGACTTAACGGTCCCGGACACTTTCAGGTTCTTCCATGCACGGAACGACTACTTAGTAGTCTCCCGGGGTTTGGATGAAAACAAGGCAACATTCAAGCAGACAAGCATGCGTTTCTAAGGAACGTAAGCAGACATGTTTGCTCGGACCCGAAGGTAAGCCGAGAGTTAGATCGTTAGAGACTTGGCATGCGAGGGTCTGAACATATATATAAGCAATGTTTCATTTCCATGTTCTAGCATAAGCAATACAAGTTGGGATTATTCCCTTAGCTAGGTGCGTTGGATTCATATTAGCATGCAAGGGGTGATTCACCTAGCGACTAGCATGTATCTATCCAGATTTTTATATGTGCTGGCTAAGCAAAGACAAGTTCACCGTAGCCACCCACCTTAGCGATGATTCACCTCGGTAGAGCGATACGTCAAGCGAGCCTCTGAAAGCCTAAGTTGCAATCCTGTAGGGACAAGTCTGGATATCCTTTGCTTCTCATTTGAGGCAAAGCGGGTCGGGACAGTTGCACTTTTGTCGTTTGAGTCGGCAGTCCGCTAGAACGAAACAGGGTGTTACACTTATATGCTCTTATTTCCATTCCAAAATAGCAAAAATATACATCTCTCCGTCCGGTCTTTGATGTTCTACTTTCACCCTCTAACAGGTTATGCATTATGACATGAAGCGTGTCGCATCTTTCTTCATGTTGTACCACTAGAAGATAGTGCGAAGGTCTTTAGTCATCTTCATGCTCCCAAGATAGAATGTGTAGGCCGCATAGTAAGCTTTTGCAAGGATCTCCTTTCTGAGTTCTGCGTTGTTGGGGACGCATAGCCTCCCATTCAATCGCAATACTCCATTCTCATCTACTGCAAAGTTCTTCGCCTTCCCTGCTAGAATCTGCTTATGCATTTTCTTTAGGAATGGGTCATCCCTCTGAGTAGATGTGACTCTCTCTAACAGGTTAGATACAAAGAGCATATGATCAACTCGCACACCGCAGTATCGAATTTGGAGTTCAATGTCTATTTCCTTCAAATCTCTTTGTAACCTGCGATTGACGGATAGGGAACCTGCAAATACTCGACTCAACGCATCCGCTATAGTTTTCCCTTGCCAGGTGTATAGTCGATCGTCAAGTCATAGTATTTAATCAATTCTAGTCAACATCGATGTCGTAGGTTAAGGTCCATTTGGGTGAATAGGTACTTCAAGCTTTTGTGGTCAGTATAAATTTAGTAAGCTAAACCATAGAGGTAGTGTCGCCACAATTTTAGTACGAACATAATTGTCGCTAGTTCCAAGTCATGGGTAGGATAATTTTTTCGTGTTTTTTCAGTTGCCTTGATATGTAGACTATCACCCTATCCCACTGTATGAGTTTGAACCCCAAGCCCTGCCCTGGCACGTCACTGAATATTTAGAATCCTGTGGTCTCGTCTTATAGTGCAAGTATTTGAGCAGAGGTAAGGTGTTGCTTTAATTCTTCAAATGAGTCTTCGTAGTCGGCGGAATACTCGAATGTGACTCCCTTCTAAGTGAGGCGAATCAGAGGTGATGCTAACTTGGAAGTCTTTCACGAACCGCCTGTAGTAGCCCGCTAATCCGAGGAAGCTTTGAATCTAACTGACAAATGTAGACCACTTTCACTCGATGATGGCTTCAACTTTTTTTGGATCGACTAAAAAGGTTCCCATAGAAATGATGTGACCAAGAAAAGATACACTGCCTAGCCAGAACTCGTACTTACTCAGTTTTGCGTATAATTGTTGTCCCAAAGAGTCTATAGCACGGTCCATAAATGCTCTGTATGTTCCTCCCTATTCTTCGAGTACACCAAGATATTATCAATGAACATCACTACAAACTTGTCGAGATACAGCCAAAATACATGATTCATTAAATCCATAAAGGCGATAGGGGCATTGGTCAGTCCGAAAGGCATTACCAAAAACTCATAGTGACTGTAGCGAGTGCGAAAGGATGACTTTGGTACGTCATCCGGCTTGATCTTGAGCTGATGATAATCCGAGTGAAGATCAATTTTTGAAAACACAGTCACACCTTATAGTTGATCAAAGAGGTCATTGATCCTGTGAAGGGTGTACTTGTTTCAAACAGTGGTCTTATTCAGTTCACGATAGTCTCTGCAGAGCCGCATTGAGCCATCATTTTTCTTCACAAATAATATAAACGCGCCCCTTGGAGACACGCTTGGACAAATATACCCACGATCTAATCATTTATATAACTAGATATTTAGCTCTTTTAGTTCTGTTGGGACCATTCGATACGGAGCTTTGGAAATCGGCCGAGTCTTTGTAAATGTATCTATAGTAAACTCTATCTCTCGGTTGGGCGGCATGCCAGGTAACTCTTCTAGAAACACATCAGGAAATTTTACCTCAACGAAAGTAGACTCTATGTTTGCACAATTTCGTTGAGTGTCTCAAACGGACGCCAAGTACCCTTCACAGCCGGAATGTATCATTCGTCGAGCAGACATTAAAAAATTACCATACAGGCATTCGACGCTCTCGACGCTGGACTGCACGTGTAGCAAAATTCGATCTCGCCGGGTAGACCAAAGACAACTTTCTTTTCAGCACAATCTATAATGTTCGAACAAGCGCTGAGCCAATCCATCCCAAGAATGATGTTGTAGTCCCTGATGTCTATAACTATCGCATCGAGTGACAATTTTCTTCCTCCGATGCAAATATAATCGTCACAAAAAACTAAGCGAGCCGGTAAATTTATGCCCGATAGAGTATTGACGCTAAGGTTTATGCCTAGCGATGTCATAGAAAATTTGTTTTCGACGACAAAATTTGTCGCAATAAAACTATGCGTGGCACCAGAATCAAACAATACTCGAGCAGGTACATTATTGAAAAGTAATATACCTGATACCACCGTGTTGAAAGAAAATGCCTCTTCCTGAGTCAGAGCATAGACCTGGCCTTGACCGTTCTGTGGTGTCGTCTGGTTCACTCGAGGTTCATGACTCTGATTCTAAATTGGAGTATATGGTTGTGGCGGGCGTCGGTTCGGTCCACCCTTCCGACAATTTCGTGCCATATGGCCAGGGTCGACAACTTCGGAAGCATCCTCCATTTGGTATACGACAGTCTTTAGCAAGGTATCTGCCATGAATACACTTGTCACAGTGGAGCCTATTGTTTCTCCCCAGGTTTGCACCTTGATAACCACCGTGGTTTGGATGCTTTAGCGCATTGTTATCTCATGTGTTGATAGGGCGCTTGTGATAAAAATTTTGTACAGCGCCGGTACGAACTGGGGGGTACTGCGGTTCTAGGTAGAGGGCATGGTTTAGAGACTTTCGCATGGTACAGTACTTAGGAACGACAATGTGAGCACGAATAAAAGGTCATAGTCCTATCTCAAATCTGCGGGCTCGACTCTTGTGTCATAGAGATGAGACTTAGCAAATTTTGCAAGGATATTAAATTTTGCAATGTACTACCACACTGTCATATTCCTTTATTAAAGATGTATAAATTCGTCTACATTCTCGCGACGGAAGGATGGTGGAAGGTACTCATGTTCGAAGGCTTTACGGAATACGGCCCAAGAGATAGTCGCATTATCGTCTTTACTCAGGATAACCTGTTTGTGCATATCCCACCAATCATGTGCATTCAAACAGAGCTGGAGCTGAGCGCAAGCAACTCTCTTCGTCTCATCCATGTGAAGCACTTCAAAGTGGTCTTCTAGCTCAACCAGCCAATCTAACATCACGGAGGGGTCCTTAGTCTCTTTTAAGGTAGACTAAAACATCTTCTTAAACTCTGATATTTGAAGGATGGAACCCTTCTCGTCTGAGGGTAGAGATTCTTGAGAGCCCTGAGGTCCCGCAGTCTCGGCTATTACTGGCACTGTCACGATGTTCGTTGATGTAGAATGGTTGTTGGCGATGAGCGTCGTCATAATCGTTTGTAGGGTATTCTTCTACTTCTGCTATGATTCGGCCTGAGTCCACTATGCCTGAAATTGAGCCTCTATCCGGGACTCGAATTGGCTCTGACATAATTATGCTGCATCTGCTGCATTTCCATCAAGCGCATCATCCACTCGAACGGATCAACAGAGGACGCAGCTACTTGACTTCCAGAGCTGCCCTAAGTGCCGGAACTGCTCTATTTCACCTTCGCTACTACCTGCGCTTATGTGTTCGGCCATGAGACCGTTACTTCAAAGAAACGTAACGTATATCGGTCTCAAAACATATTATGTACTCACTGTATAGAACGCATCATATTTTGGCCAAGCGAATTCAAGAGTTCAACTAGGAGGGACCGGGTCGTTTAAAGAAAACTCTTCTGACAGAAAGTTCAAAGGATCTGAAGCCATGTTTTGATATATATCATGCCCCAATTTTTGCTAGATGGGTGTGATGTCGTGCTAGCATAAGGCGCGCCCACACAAGGCCTAGGCATAATGATATATATTAGAAACATATGCACCAGAGTACGCAATTGGAATATCATACCTTAGAATGAAGAAAAGTTCTCTTTATTGATAATGAACATCTTTGTTACAAACTCTTGACTCAAAAGTAAAAGGAGTACCGTGCAGACTTACAAGATGTACGTAAAATGAGATAGCCGATCCATATATTATATCCCTTACAAAAATTTGAAAGACAAACTACCTTAGGTGCGTGTTTGCACCATAGCCTAGGAGCTTCAAAAGGGTATGTATGAGCTCCTTGAGAATATGTACTTGCGCTCCAAAAGTCATGAACACGAATACGTCAGACCAGTAAAAGATTGGGGAAAAAAGCATTAGCTCCTCACCGCATCGCCTTGGCACTAAAAATCTGCTGTAACGAGGGTCAGTACTTTAAAAAGTACCGGTGAGGGCGAGCTAACCCAACACACCAAATCAATATAGTATTCATATGAATATGCAATATTATCATTATGTGATCTTTCTATCTTGCCCTAGATCAAGTTACAAGAAATTCATAGATGTAAATGACATAACGAAATATGCCACTGCTCGATGACTTTTACCTGTGCCGTCTGAACCACTTGTACATAACTTACCATGACCTTCCCTCCCATGAAGACATAGTTAGTTTGCACAGTTTAAATATACATAGCATTTCACTGGTCGGACTAGGGATGGTCGGATGTCTTTCCGCCTTGGGTAGCTAGCCCTTAGCGGATATCCCGATTCATCTCGTGCTAGGACTTCAGCTAAAAAATGTTCTACCCAGACTGAAGCGGTCCGAGTGCCCCGACGACCGTTTACAGAACTCTACCCTTGTGCACAACTTGTCCTTGACCACGCATCGCCTAAAGACTAATTTATCAATGAAGGATTTCAAGGCAATATAAGGAAATAAACTTCATGCATATTCTATAGTATAGGCTACCAGCTCAATGATCACATTACAATTTGCACCACTCTTTACACAGTTATAGATAAATAAGTTTTAGCTACAACTGAAACAAAATTAAGCATATGCATAGTAGACAAGCATGCAATAAGGTGACCGTTCGGTGAATCTGTGCATGTGGCAAGCATTAAGTATTTCAAGTCTACTTCTTTTTATCTTAACTCAATTTTTATTATTATTGTATCGTCGATCGGAACGCACAAATGAGTTAGATTATTAAGAATGAAGACTTGGAGGAAGGGTGCTAATCGAAAATACAACCACTCACAAGTTCATAAATCAGGAAAAAGAAATAGGATATCTTTAGGACTTCGCTTGCGAGTCGCCTACACGATCACCAACACACATAAACAGATGATCAATATCTCCTTACCTCGGTCTCTCAAAGTTTGATAGAAAATGCGAAGTTCAAAGAACGAAGACAACAAAATCCATTAAAATCTTTCAAGAAAACACGTCACAAAATCAACGAGAAAGCAACTAAGTGATATCGAAAACGAGCAAAGTAACCAACGCAACGGAAAGGCCCATCATGACTCTGCCGTCAAGTCCTTCCTCGAGGCACGATCCGCTAAATGTGGGACTTGATTCCGAAGAAACCAATCCATAACGAGGAAATGATCTTGATTCAATCTATCCCGATCGAACGATACCATGTATTTCTTAGCTAAGCTACCAAAAAAGGGGAAACAGGGCACTACAGTCAGACCCCCCATTTAATCCTTCACCCCAATAACAACAAAAAATCATAATTAACTCTAGTAGCAACAAAACAGTTGCAATAATAATTGCAACACAATACCATCAACCTCACACTTGATTCCCACTCCCCCTTTCAGGTATTACTCGACTAAAATCAACATATAAGCAACTCAAACTTGCCACATACCCACATGCAAATACATCACACTCAACTCTATACACCTTACTGCATGCACATAATCCTGACACCACTAGACACTCATATGTGTTGTACACTAATATACTCCACACTTAAGCTATGGTGCTCATAACATATCTAATACACCTATGTATACAAACTTACTAGATCATAATACAACTAACATCTTACTATTAACGCATACTCACAACCTCCACCTCACTGCATACTGGCAATTCTCCCATACTGTGTGAATACCACAGCATCAACATGGAGTATCCTGCCCTCAAAATACAACAGTGCACTCAAATTTTAGTCAGTACAACCCAGGTCTTCAAGCGTTGCATTGAACTGGAGACCCCCAACATCCCTATTAACACAAAGATACCCCCACCAGCCTGCCCTTATTACCTGCATACACTGCAAAAATTTCCTTACCTTACCATACCTGAGCCCCCCATAGCCACACTAAACTTTCTTCAACTGTCTGCTACTATCCCAAGGACTGCAACTACCCGACTCTAGGATACCATAGCTACCTGAGCTGGGAGCTCTACAACCCAAGCCATACACCAACATGCCCTCACACTGCACACTAAATCTGATACTTACCTCATCCCAAAATACCACTCTAACACAACACACTATCAACTAATCATACACACTAACACGAACACATCAACCCCTTCACAAAAACTACTAACATATCACATGAACCAAGTATCAAATACTTGGTGTGAACCATAGTGCACACTCAAGTATCACTCATGATACTCTACGCCTACATCACCCATGCCATGATACTCACTTTCAAACACCAACAAAAACTAATAAACACTTAAATTATGATATATATATATATACATATATATATATATATATATATATATATATATATATATATATATATATATATATATAATAACTATATACAATACAATTAAAGAAAATTAACACTAATGGACTCAAAACCCCAAATTTGAGGCATAAAATAATATTCTATAAGAAAAAATTATAGATCTAGAATGAGGGCTTCTAGCACCTAGGTCTAGCCATAGAAAGCAAATTCCACCTATGGAAGAGTTTTTATAGGTCCAATGGGTGTTAATAACCGTAAATAGAATAGAAAATAGAGAATTACCTATGTTTTGAGTGACCACCTTGAAGAACTCCAAATTTGGATACGAGAAAGACGAAGCGGATATCCTCAACACTAGGACTCCTCTTCAAGCTTCCTCTAGAAATGACAAGATCCTTAGCCTCCTTGGAAAATAAAAATAAGAGGGATGAGATTTGGAATTGATTTATTAGGGTTTTCTTCTCAATTTGGAGATAAACTAATTAGGAAAGCAAATAGGGGCTATAGTGAATAATGAAGGTTTATATAGGCTTCCTCTTAGGGTTAGGGTTAGGTTTAGAAATAGTTTGATATGACTCAAAAGTTCCTCTATATTCTATCATGAATATGATCCAACTAAACCATAGGATGAAATATTTTATTCTTGAGTAAATTGGGTTAATTGACCTAATCTATTCACGAACAACTAATGACTCAAATAGACTCAACCCAACTAGTCCAAACTCATTAGCTAACCCAATAATTACTTAATTAATATATATAATATTCTATTATTCAAATAATGGTCAAATAATAAAATACAGTTACTACAGAAATGTAGTGGCACTACCAGAATAAGTCAAATTAGCGACGTCTAGAAACGTCGCTAAATGGCATGAAAATATCGCTAAAAAAATTTAGTGACGTTTTAATGAAGTCGAATTTAAGCTAGTCGCTGACAGGAAAAATATCGTAAAATGTCGCTATAGCGACGTTTTCTAGCAACATTTTTGCGTCGCTAATATTTATCATATTAGCGACGTTTAGCGACACAACGTAGCGATAGTAGTGACGTGTTGTGTGTCGCTAAACGTCGTTAATATTTTTTTTATTTAGCGATATTTTATAACACATTTAGCAATATTTTGTTGACCTAGCAAATACTGCCATGTCAGCAATTTAGCGACATACAACGACGTATTTAGCGACTTATTTAGCGACGTATTTAGCGACATAATTAGTGACGTATTTAGCGATGTATATAAACATCGTTAATAGTCGCTAAACGTCGCTAAATTTTTAATAAAAAATAAAAAAATAGAATATAAAATGGTTTCTAAACCAATCTTCCTACAGTTTATGAATTCATAATTTATATAAATAGACCTGGAGAAACCCTTCCTTGAATTCCCTGGGTTCGCTGACCCCTTCGGTGGAACACTCAACACCGGTAAATTCACATACATTTAATATAAATAATAAAGTAAAATTTGAAGAAAATAAAATATTGGAATTACAAACCGAGTCTAGAGAAAATCTTGTCATAAAGAATACAATAAATATTCACACAACTGAGTGCAATAAATAAAGTCAGAAAGCCTCAAAAATGTATAATATTCATAAATGACCCAATATCATGGGTCAAAACAAAAATAACCAGTAAACTATCCTAACTAGGACTACTATGAATCTGCAGGAGGATAATCACTGGCGTGCATTAGGAATAAGAATAAATCATACTACTCCCGTGAAATCGACACCGATGTCGATGAAGAAGGCAGTAATGTCGGTGCAGTCGATGTCGATGAAGGTGCACCAGCAGGACGTATTTGGTCCAACGCTGCTAGTTAATGGTTGTATGAATCTATGGTAGATAACAGCCTCGTACTGCTATAAACTATTGAATCCTGCATCATCGTCAGCCTCTCGCCCATGGACAGTTATGATGCGTGCAACTCTGTCACCCTGCACTCTGTAGACGCTCTAAGATCAGCTGTCATATCATTGAGCTCCAAGATGCTGCGTTCGAGCGTATCAAATCGTGTGATGAGTATCGCATCATCTGCCTACGGTTGGGACAGCGGCTGCTCCTCCATCCTTCGCAGCAACTCATCACGGAGAGATGTAATCTGATGATCAATGGTCTCCTGGACTCGGGCCGATGCCTGCGAGGGCTGTGTGGAATGCGCACTTACAGTAGAGGCCCTAGAGGATTGCATCGCAATAAGGGCACCATAGGATCTCGTACCATAGTACGTACCCCTCTAGAGACCACCAGCGGTGGCCACCCACAACTCGTCAGCCGACGAAGCTTGAGAGGGCTGCGAGGAAGTACCAGCCTCTCCCACTATAGGTGCACTAGCAGTCGTCCGCTCACGCAGCCTAAGATACTCGGCCTAGAAAAGTATGGATACTCAATAATTGCTAATATCAAAGGTACTTATTACTAACTACATGGATATTTATTTGTATATTTCCTAAGTTATATTAAAATTAATACAAAGTAAAGTAATACTTACATAGGTCTGCGAGGTTCTCTCATCAATGAGATTTCCATCCTTTCGATTGGTGCCCAGGAAGACGGTCACCATGTTGGCATTCTTACCCCTCTGTACCTGTTAATAATATATTATTTAGTACTAAAATTAAATATTTTATCCTACTACCATTTTATCGTACTTTTATTAAAATAATATATCTGAAATAAAAAATATACCAAACGACGAAAATGTTTCGTTATCGGAATTGAGCCACCACACCACTTTGCTGCCATCTTCCTAGCCGCCTTGGCCTTCTCAGACCTTTTCTTATACCTTGGATCGTCGAATCTAACCCTCATCGTAGTCCACTGCTCAGGCATGATCCAACCTTAGATCGATTTTCTTTCGTGATCACGAGTCTTCTGGTCATCCAGAGCATCACGGATCAGCTTGGCGGCAACGGCAAAAAATATCTGCTCGATCAACTAGGCCCGGTACGGTGGATAGAAATATGTTTGCTACACGAAGTAATTTAGTAAGTTACATAATATGCATAAATTAGATGATTGATATTAAAACTAAACATACTTTTATCTTAAAGTGCGTAAACCAGAACGTCTTTCTCTCATCTGGAGTATCAGAGTAGTTAATCCAAGGGCCACCATAGTTGTACCTCAGGAAGTGGCACAGGCGTCTCTGTACCGACGAGGGACGATATCTATACAGAGTTAATTATTTTTATCAAAAAAGTGAATATATGATGAATAAAGAAATACACGATATACATGATGATAAACCAACTAATTGACTTACTTTGTACCGTCGACCCAAATCTTCGTCCTCATCTCGTCCGGAGGTACGCAAGAAGGATCTCGCTGATGCTGGGATGACGTTAGCTCAACCTCCACCATATGCTCATTTTTCTCTATGGTTTTGTGAGCAGAAGAAACGTTGGACGAGGGAGTAGTCTCAGGCCTAGAACTACTTATCCCAGGAGTGCTGTCATGTAACGTCGTCGTAATCGAAGATGTAACTGGTCGATATACTGGAGTACTTGGTGACGATGATCCAAAACCATAATAGGCAGTGCTGGAAGAGCACTCCATCTACCTCGGGACCTGCCGAATGCTCCGCGTTGTCCTGTCATACCTGATAACAACATATGATGATAGAACAAATAAACAGATATATAGAGTACATTCTACAGTCAAAATATTATGCATATCTCACAGTATTAATAGAATTGCACAGTAAATAACTAGTAGTGTCACAAGTCTAAATGGATAGTATATTCTACTGTCAAAATATAATACATGTCACAAGTCCAAATGGATTTATTTTATTTTTAATCATCTTCAGAAAATTCATCTTGTTCGCCTTCCTCGTCCTCCTCTTTGTCTATCTCCTTATCTTTACTTTCATCTACTTTATCTTCGTCTTCCTCTTCGAATAATTCTACTTTTTCTACATTGTTATTCGTATAATGATTAGTAACTTTTGTTGAGTCCACATCTAATATATTTGTTACAAGAGGTAGCTCATCCTCCTAATAAGCTATTTTATCAACGTCAAAGTTATTTCTAGCTTTAGTCTTGTATACTGCCCACCAATCTGACCTCACATTCTCCAGCAACTCCATAAATTTTGCAGCATCGGTATTCGGTGCCTCCTCAGCTGCATCATGATTGTCCGGATAGAAATTAGACCCCACCACATCAAAATCCATGTTCACCCACCCGTCGTCGTAAGCAGCGTGGTCATGGACATCCATATACGGCTCCACATAAGGCTCCAACTCTGATACTAAAGACACAAGTTCTTCGTGCGTGGTCCACTGATAGTAATTCAGCGTGAACTTCGAGTACAAATGATATGTGACTTCCACTTCTGGATGATATTTCAGGTTACGACATCTCACACACGAACACTTAATTTTGGTACCATCCATATACTGAGAGAACATCTTGGCGAACTACAGGAACTGCTATATACCCTCTATGAATTCATCCCGTACACCGCACATGTCATTAGGATTATGGTTGTACATCCACGAACGATGATGCAGATAATAATTCAGATCCATTTCTAGATACTTCTGCAAAGATGAATAGACATCATTCAAGTATATACTCATATGAATATTTTGTAGCATATATTATCCAAATGATACTCACTCTAGATATGCAAAGATGAATAGACATTGTTCAAGAAAATAGTTTAAATTACAGTACATGTCACAAGTCTAAATGAATTTTATATTGATATTTTTAATCCTCTTCTAAAAATTTATCTTCTTCGTTTAAATATAGTACATGCACTGATACTCCTAGTCCTAGCATTGATACTTAGGAATACACAATTATGTTGTACACCTACTCGTCTACACACACATAAGAATGCCCCAAACTATTACAAGACCTGTTGAGTTAAAAATTATACTCTAGGTATTACCCACTTGACATTTACACTGTTAGATATTATTTATATTGATATTGCAGTATTAACTCTGTATCCTGGATACTCATATTGCAGTGTATCAGTGAGTGTCAACTTTGTATCATGGATATCCACACTTGGCATTTGTTTAGGCCATGACTTTCTAATTGAAAAGTCAAGTCATGGATAACCAGTGTCAAACTTTTTTTATCCAGGATACAGAGTTGACACTCACTGATACACTCATGGATATTCATACTTGACATTTACACCGGTAGATATATAGTGTCAACCATATATATATTATGAAACAAAAAATATAGAGAGTTTAGGCCCGGTAGATATTATTTATATTGATATTATAAATGTCAAGTGTTAGCCCAAACACAATATCTTGACTAAAACACACACACACACACATACACACACACTGCATTGTGCACAAGTGTGCACTGCACAACACTTTACTTGATATCATCCGACCTCCTCCCCAAGTGCATTGCAGTGTACTGTTATGCACCTATCACCCCTTGCTGCAGCACTGAATTACACTGCCCCTTAGCACACACACATCATACACATGCACACTATGCCATTTTTTTGGGTCGCCTTGTATAGCTCTAAACTAGGATACATGATTGTAGAAATTTTTTTAACCACACCTAATCAAGTCACTCAGTTTTTCTACTTAATTGCCTAAAACAACAATAATGCTTATAACCATGCATGATTGATAACCAATGTATGCGTGTGTCCGTGTTCGATAAAATGCTTACAATCTTATCATCGATATCGTGCCCTAATCTTTTATATCCATGTGTCCTAAAATTTTACCATACGTATCATGACATGATACAAACATGTGTGTGTGTTCGTGTCCGTATTAGGATTAGTGTGTCCGTGTGTCCGAGTTTGGGTTAGTGTTAGTGTCCGCATGTGTGTGTGTCCGAGTTAGGATTATGATTTACCTAAGGAATGGGTGGCTGGAGAGGAGGGGGTTGACCGAGGAGGGGGTGCCCGGAGAGAAGGAGGACTCCATTGAGGAGGAGGACTCCGTTGAGGAGGAGGAGCTCGGTGGAGGAGGAGGAGGAGGAGGAGGAGGAGCCCGCAGAGTAGGAGGAGGAGGAGGGGGTGCCCAGGGTCAGAGGGGGAGCACAGTCGGCGGCGGAGGTCGGCAGTGGGGGTCGTCGGCGAGGAGTTGGGTCACGGAGGTGGGGAGAAAGGACAAAATTTGGGAATTTGTCAAGTGAGAATGGGGGGAAAGTAAAATCGGATAGCTATATTAAAAAATATTAGCGACGTCTCTTAAACACGTCGTAATCGCCGCTATTAGCGACTTTTATATAGTCTCTAAACGCGCTAATTCTGAAAATATTAGCGACTACTTAGACGTCGCGAATAAAAAAAATCAGCAACGTTTTGCTACGTTTATAAATGTCGCTAATTAAAAAATTAAAATCGTCAGTAAAAAAGTCGCTAAACATCGCTAAATTAAAAACTTTAGCGACGTTTAGCTACGTTAAAAAACTATATAGCTACTATTCTTTCAAAAATCCAAAGTACCGTCGCTACTAGTCGATATTCGTCGCAAACAACGACGTACATCGACGTTTACTTACGACGTCGCTAAATTCTTTAACATTAGCGACGTTTACTTACGATGTCGCTAAAAACGTCGCTATTTCATCATATTTTGATAGTGTGGTTACAAGTGCACCCACACCAGTAGAGGAACTAATCTTGGAACCATACTTGATATTAGAGAGGAGGTTAGTTCAGAGGAAGAATAAGACTGTTGTGGACTTGTTAGTTCAGTGAAAAAACTCTGACAAGGACCATGCCCAATGGATCCCTTATGAAGATTTTGTTAAAACTTACCCTTACTTCGACCTTGAGACAAGGTCTGTTTGAGGAGGAGGGAGTTGATACGTGCATTGGGAGGAGCTCAGTATCAGGAGGATATATGCAGTAGAATGAGACATTCAGGAGAGGTGGTAATGATAGTTAATATAGTTACAGTGCCAGTCTTCAATTGCCAGCTCTGATAAGTGAACCAACTCAGTTACCAGCTCAGCAACCAAGTGGACAAATTCCCATTTCCAGGTGCCAGCTCGACTGAGTAGCAGAGGAGAGTATCAGAGAGAGTATCTGTGTTCATCCCTATAAATAAGGACAAGGAATAGAGTAGAGGCATGAGAAATATTGTTGTAATTCCTTTCTTTACTTTGGAATTTGAATTCTTGCTCATTTGCTTTCAATTTGTACTTTCCCGCCATTTCTTTGTTATCAAGAAATACACCAGTTCATCCCCAATTTTCCTTGTTTTCATCTTAATTCCATCACAAATTAGTTAGAAAAATGTCCAATTGCTTTCGTACTCCAGTGTTTCCGGTCCAAGTAGCTCGAGTAAGGCCGGCCCTAGGGCAAGTCCTACAAGCCAGTGGGCTTGGGCAACCTCCGTTCACGGTGCCGGGGGCAACCTTTTCCAAAAAAAAAAAAAAAAAATTAGTTCATGATGCATCTCCTTCCTAATGTGTGCGGCTGCTGAAGGGGAAAAATATAATTCTCCTCTATCACCTCTCCTGAAGACTGAAGGATGAATAAATCTAAAAAAAAATAGCAACTCCAGCCTCCTCTCCTACTGAAGACGACTGACACATCTACGGCCCGCCGTCTGCGCCGAGGCTTGCCTCGACGGCTCGACCCCAGGTTAGCTTTCGGAACCCTAGCCCTTGGTTTGTTTGATCCATGATCCAACATCCATTGATCGATCCGTTCCTTTTGTTGTTGTGGCCCTTCACCCTTGTAGATTTTCTAAGATTGCATATTTCGACTCGAGATGGGTTTCGTTTAGTTTTCTAATTAGTGTTCTAGAAACATATTTCGATTTGTGGTTCTGGTTGATGTTTATGGAAATAGGGGGAAATATGGTATTTGATGTAACAGTGCTGTATTATTTTATAGTGAAACATGGTTAACTTTTCTTTGGATGGTGGCTTCAGTGCAGGTCTTTAAAGTAGTATAATATCATATTTTTATTTATTAGTTTGGTTATTTTTACGGTACGAAGAACCTATCTAATGACCTTTATCAACAATGACCCTTTTATCAACGATATTAATCTTGAAGTACCTGCAATTAAGAGACAGTGTTACCTGATATGTTGTGCTATAACTTTTACGTCTTTGTGTATAGAATAGGAAAACTGAGAAAATCTTTTGTTTACAGCAACTAAATGTAGAAATCTACTATATTCTAGGTAGTACATCCATGGACACTGGAAGAGGATATGACACAATATTGACATAGTGGCGTGATGACTTGAAAACAATTATATTGCAATATGTAGATCTATGTAAAACATGAAGTACTTGTCTAAATTACCTAATTCTTTTGTTCTGGATTCTCGAACAACTTCTGTTCTCGTAGTTTTTTGATTATCTATTCATAAATCTAAAAGGAGACGATGAGGATGATTTTAGTACATACCTTCAGTAAGGTTCAATTTTTATTTTATTAAGAACGAGTTAAGAACTGTGAAGCTCTAGAAACATCGCACGACTGTCTCATGTTTTAATTTCCTGTAAGTCCAAAATTGCTTCAGTGTCCAACATATTTCTTTTACTGTTATTTCATGTCTGAATTAATTTCCATGTTTATTTAAATCAAAAGTTTTATATCCTTTGTATTATAGATTCCATCATGCAAGTGCTGGGGTCACATGCACGGTCATTTTAAAATACTAAGTAATAAACACTTGTAGGAATGTGATTTTCTCAGAGTGATTGCCTGGCCATGTCTTCATATCTCCACTATTGTAGATACCAAAACAGGGAAGGTAAGTTCCCATGTGCAATAACATCTCTTTTGATCAGACAATTTGAATCTCTTTTAGCACATTTAAAAGCTTGTCAAGTCTGCAAAAGTAGAATTACCTAGAAGAGTAGGGGTATCCTAAAGTGCATCTAGGTTCTAAATGGCCATCATTCAACTGATAGACCTATGATTATCAGGACCATAAACATAAATTGCTACTGGAATGTGGAAATTTTTAAAAGGGTGTTCAAGTTAGTTCAAAATTATATTTAGCATACATGACGAGGGGCAGTATCCGTGTTTTAATTTAATGATGAGAGTATAGTGCAAAAAATAAGAAGTTGAAATAGAGGCTCTCCAACCAGACAAATTCTCTAGATAAAATAACTTGACATCTTTTTTTGCATGAGATAAATTAACTTGAGTTCTGGTATGTTCTTGAGTCCTGCAATGAGGAAGTATCCAATTGTACAGGTTGATTTCTATCAATTTATATTTTCTTTACAAGATTGTTCTTTCCTCTTCAATTATATTTGAATTCTTAAGACAGAAACTATGTCCATTCTACTTTCTATGAAAAACATTAATGCCCAAAAAATGTTGTTAGTATTTAGATTTCGACGTCGCTGCCAACCATATTCGCTTATCAATTTTGGGTAACCAAATTTATCTTCGACTAGGGCAACCCAAGCCCCTGGGCCGGCCCTGAGCTCGGGATCCTATCAGATGGAGCAAGATCTCTTGAAAGCGGTTCTAGTCTAGATATAATTCCCAAAGTTGTCGTCGTTCTTAAGGAGCAGACATCTCTGAGTAAACTGGCTAGTTTTGTCGTCTTTCGTATCAAGATGTACGTACCTACAACAACTTACTAATTCCTTGCATATGCTAGGATCATGATCAAGGTCGTAAGGATTCAGTCTTTATTGAAGGAAGTTAATCCAGTTTGTCTTCCAGGAGGCCGGTGTCTTGTGATTATGGTTACTATGAATGCATTCCCATAGTTGCTCGACGTGTCATTGTACTGGATGTAAGATGAGAGGAGTATTTGATGCTTGGAATGAATAATTTGTATTATTGTTCAACCTCAACTTGGCCTTTAAATAGCCATTTACAACTCTAACTGAATGCATAAAGTAGCACCCTCTAACCATATTCTAACTAACAAATCAAAACAAATTAACCGCATAGAACAAACAAAATTCCTAAAGACTAGGGATTTGTTGAAATCCAAATAACAATCGCTTCAACCTTCTCAACAGGATTAACTCTAACAATCACCCCCTAAGCCTGTTGCTTGTGATTCACCTCTATGATGCCGAGGTAGAAAGTGAGCAATCCCAAGTCACTCATTTTGAACAAGGCCTTCATCTCCTCCTTGAACTTAGCAATATTTTGTGGGTCCGTTCCAGTGATGATGAGATCGTCGACGTACACACCCACAAGTAGGCGAGTTGGACCTTTGCCGCGTGTATACACAATGTGCTCCTGTGCACTCCGGTGAAAACCAAGTGACAGTAGGCAACTATCAAGCTTGGTATTCCAAGCCCTTGGTGCTTGCCGCAGCCCGTACAGTGCCTTGTCAAGTTTCAGCACTTTGTGTTCCTGTCCTTCGATAACAAAGCCGGGAGGTTGGGCGACATACACCTCCTCCTTGAGGTCGTCGTTGAGGAATGCCGTCTTCACGTCCATGTGGTGCACCGCCCACCCCTCATGCGTGGCGAGTGCGATCAACAAACGGACGGATTCGAGGCGAGCAATTGGCGCGAACACTTCCTCGAAGTCCACTCCTTGCCTTTGCACATAGACTTTTGCCACGAGCCGTGCCTTGTGCTTGAGGACGGCGCCGTGCTCGTCCTTCTTGAGCTTGTAGACCCACCTCAAACCGATCGGACGGTGGCTGGGTAGGAGGTCTACGAGGTGCCATGTACGGTTCTCCTCAATGGACCTCATCTCCTCGAGCATCGCTTGGCGCCAACATCAGTGTTTCTCGGCTTCAAAGAATGTGGCAAAAACATTTCCAATAAATTCTGTATTGCCTCCAATTTGTGATCTTATTGCATAATTGTTCTCAATCACTGGAAGATTTTTGGACATCAAATCCCCAGGCATACCAACATAAACTACAACATCAGGCCTTTGCTGCTCATAAGATCTTGTAGGTTCAGAAGTACTCACACGAAGCCCCTCCATCATCCCATTTATGGGTGTAACATAGTCATATGAAACCTCTGGCACAGAAACTCGGCTCCAGACTTTTGTAGCAGGAAAATTCACATTCTTTACTGGACTGCCATCAAGTGCTTGCTTGCTACTTGTCTGTGGCAACTGCTGCAAAGACCCCTCATGGTGTGTAGGAGTTAAATGATTAACTAATTGTGTCTCGCTTGACAACGCCATTGTACTTGGTGGTGCAAAAACCCTAGAGTGAGCCCCCAACGCTTCCACTTTCATGTGAACTAGACACTCATTGTCATGTGGTTTTTGGACAAACCCATAGCCTGCGAGCTGACCTGAAGCATAAGAAATCGGTACCTCAAGAGCAACCTCGACTTCCAAAAGCCGAGGAGGCACAACAATCACATCAGCTGGTCGAAGCCCATCGACGTCAAACGAATTAGGATCTGCTCCGGCCGACAACAAGATCTTGACTGCCTCCACGGCGTTATTGGAACCGCCGGAAGCAGCACAGTGGAGTGCAGTGGTCTTATCATCCCCGCAGCTCCTATTAACGTCTACCGTCAATTCCGACAAAATAAAGTTAAGCACTTGGATGCTCCCGTAGGTCGCAGCGACCATCAGCGGGGTCCGGTGCTGGAGCACCATGCGGTTGCAGCCCTTCTTCCGGCCGTACCATAGGCCGACCTCGTCAATCGCCGAGGGATCCCGATCGGCCGACCGTTTGAACCCGTCAAGATCGTCATTTGCGGCCAAGTCCATGAAGCTGGAAAAGGAGTCGTCGGTCTCGACGGTGAGATGGTTGTTCATGGCGCCAGTGTCGAGGTACCATACTTCGCCGTAGTGGTCGTCCTCACTGTCTAGATGAACCTGAGCGTGCACCTCGTCGAGTACGACGTTGTTGGTCGTGCCCACGGTGGTCTCGGCGAGCGTGTACTCCTGCGCCATCAGTAGTGCGGGTTCATCGTCGTCGACTTGCGTCAGATTGGCGCGCTCATCGCGCTTCGGCTTGCGGTAATCCTTCGCCCAGTGGCCATAGATGCCACAATTGTGGCACTTACCCTTCTTGTCGTGCGTGCCACCGGAGTCGTTGACGTTGCCGTAGTTTGTGTTGCCGCGGCCACGACCTCTTGGCTTGCCGCGCCATTGACCATAACTTTTGCCACCATTGGAGTAGGCCTCGCCTTCCTTCCTCTGCTTCATACGAGCGAGCCACTCCTCTTCGGAGAGGAGAAGACGGCTACTTGTGTCACCGAAGTTGCTGCCAAGATCGTACCGGTCCTCGACGGCTAAAAGACGACCGGTAAGCTCTTCAATTGACAACATCTTGAGATCCACTAAAGTCTCAATGGCGATGGTGACTTGCGTGTACCTGGATGGAATGACTCGAAGAAATTTTTTAAC
The DNA here is from genome assembly GCA_036927795.1 of Iris macrosiphon. NCBI lineage: Eukaryota > Viridiplantae > Streptophyta > Magnoliopsida > Asparagales > Iridaceae > Iris > Iris macrosiphon. The sequence goes on along the minus strand of JAYESA010000002.1, from coordinate 153,979,115 downwards.
TACCTTCTCGTCGTCCATTTCATCGCCGAGTAGTTGCAGGTCGCTGACGAGTCCCGTGAGCCGCATCGCGAAGTCCTCGACGGACTCGCCGTCCTTGAACTTCATTGATTCGAAGTCAGCGCGCAATTTCTGAGCCTTGGCCTCGCGCACGCGCTCGACCCCCATCCGTATCATCTTTACAGCGTCTCATGCTTCCTTGGCAGTGTCTTTCACTGCCAGTGTTCGCAGCATCTCTGGCGGTACGGCACGGAGTATGACAGACAGGGCCATCCTGTCGTCGCAGTAGTCGGCTTTCCCGGGTTCGATCGCCTCCCACAGGCCTTGCGCCTGCATGTTGACTCTCATTAAGAGAGCCCAATCCGCGTAGTTGGTCCGTGTCAGCATGGGGTACTTGAAGGTGAATGACGTCTCCTTCATAGATGTCGACGTCGTGGGGCTTTGCTCGTCGTTGGTTGCCATAGCTCTGATACCAAATGTAAGATGAGAGGAGTATTTGATGCTTGGAATAAATAATTTGTATTATTGTTCAACCTCAACTTGGCCTTTAAATAGCCATTTACAACTCTAATTGAATGCATAAAAGTAGCACCATCTAACCATATTCTAACTAACAAATCAAAACAAATTAACCGCATAGAACAAACAAAATTCCTAAAGACTAGGGATTTGTTGAATCCAAATAACAACCGCTTCAACCTCCTGAACAGGATTAACTTTAACACTGGACACGAGGAGGTCCACTGCCCTGACCAAACGGGAGAGTCCATTCAATAAGATCTTCTATAGGTGCTTCGTAATTGATCTGCCGTAATGCCCTCGTCCACTCAGAATGATTGCCCTACGATGGTGTCAACATAGTTTGTTATTCGTTCAACTCCTTTCCATCGAAATCTAGGCTGATTGTGCAACCCTCCCTTAGACGAGCAGATAGTCGGATCCAAAGGGACATAGAAGATTCTCTCTCCCCTCCTGAGATTCGTCTAGATGCCTTGAATACATCCGACATGATAATGTTGTGGGAAGGAACGTCTCTTGGTAGGGACCCCAATCCATCTATGCATGGTCATGTTGTTCATCTAGTTTCAAGTTTGGCATAGAATTTAGTTCCATGCGATAACTTCTTCATTCAAAGGCTTATAATGATCTTGCGCTGCCAAAAGTTAGTGTCTTGTGCAGAGCTCCACGGATGCGAGGGAGAGGGACACATTTGAGTATGATCCACCATGAATGATGATGCCGAGTTGAGGACTGTCCAACTTAATTACCAAGTCCAACGACCAATGGTTGCAACTTCTTAAGCAAGAGAACAATCCTCCTACGAAAAAGAGAGCTCGAAGGAAAATCAAAGTGCTCCTTTTGGAGTCCGAGTTAGCCTACGGTCTACGAAAAGGAAATTTGATATATCGAGTTTAGTCAATTGCTCGAGTCAAGTGGGTTTGTTTGAGCTGCTAGTTGGGTTGTACGAGTGATGGGCAATCTGAGTCTTATCAAGCACCTCCAGCTCAAGTGACTGAGGTAGATTGTATTCTTATTGGCTAGCTGAATCCAATTCCATTGGGAACGCTAACCACTAAATGTTGATATTTAATATCCCAGTAAAGGCTTGCATGGTTTCCTATAGGAGGGAGGAGAAGGGAAGGTAACCTACTAACCTAGCGGTAAGGAGCAAGGGTGCTAGTCTAGTGGGACCTAACAAAGGTAGTCATGGTGTATGTGGTTGCTCGGTCAGCGGAAACTAACGAAGCCCACACCCAAAATTTGGGCCCTCCCTTCCAATGGGAGGCCAACACGTGGCCTGCAGACAACGTAGCAACGTCCTTTGTTGTTCCCCACTCTTTTGTTCTTCTCCATTTTCTTATCTAGGTTTTTAATCTATAGACCTCTTTTGTTATTCTCATCTCTGTACGACGTAAACATGTCCAAGAAAAACCGGTGTTCAATCAATTGCTTATAGATTGATGATCTCTCCCACATTTGCGTTAGAAACCCAGCATATTGCCTGTAATAGACTCATCGAGTATCTGTCTATGTTGGTGATAATCTTGTTAGTTGGTTTAGATTGTTAGTTTGTTTAGATTGATAAGTTGTTTTGTTTGTTGAAACAACTTTGATATATCTTTTATTTAGTCTATCTCTTTACATCAAATGTTCAACTATATATAGCTACCATTTCATTCAATAAAAACTCACCAAGTCTATTCATCCTCCACAAAACTTGTGTCATGTTTCCTCTTTACTGGGCTATTTTACTACATTTGGTATCAGAGCTCAGGTTGAGGAACTGAGAAGCTATGGAGTCGTCGAAGATCACATTCCAATATCCAATGCTCACGAAGAGCAACTATGGAGCATGGGCGATCAAGATGAAGGTGTATATGCAAGCCCAAGGAGTATGGGATGCCATTGCACCTATCGACCCGAAGGTGACGGTTGAAGCAAGGAAAGATAAGATGGCCCTTTCTGCCATCTATCAAGCGATCCCGGAGGAGACGCTGCTTCTACTGGCCAAAAAGGAGACGGCTAAAGAGGCGTGGGAAATGTTACAAACAATGCACATGGGCGCCGAGCGCGTCCGGGAGGCAAAGGTCTAGACTCTAAAGAATGAGTTTGAGACTCTCCGCATGAAGGAGGCAGAAACGATTGACGAATTTGCCATGAAGTTGACAACTATGGTCAACAAGATCCGTGCATTGGGCGAAAAGGTAGACGAGACCTATGTCGTGAAGAAATTTCTTCGGGTAGTGCCATCGAAGTTTCTACAGATCGTATCAACGATCGAACAGTTCTGTGACCTCAAAACGATGACCGTAGAGGAGCTCATCGGCCGTCTAAAGACACACGAGGAACGGTTGCGCGGTACTGGTGACAACGGTGAGGAGAAAGTCCTGTTGTCTAGAGCCGAGTGGAAGGCGCGAGATACAAAAGCATCAGACGAAGGATCTGCTGGTGAGTGGCGATATGGTAACGGCACTCGAGGTCGTGGTCATGGTCGCGGGCATGGCCGAAGTCATGGACGAAGCAATGGCGACCACGGGACCGCTGGACGAAGCAATGGCGACCACGGGACGGCTCTCAATCACCGTGGAAGAAGGTTCGACAAGACCAAGGTACAGTGCTACAATTGTCAAAGTTATGGGCACTTCGCCTCTGAATGTCGTTCTAACAAGAAGGAAAGGGCTCACCTAGCCGAGAAGATAGAAGACGTTGAACCAACACTGCTCATGGCCATGCTTCATGAGGAAAAAGTGCAGATCCATGAAGAGAAGGTGCTACAAAGATTAAAAGGCGACGAGAAGGACGAGAACCACCTATGGTATCTTGACACAGGGGCTACCAATCACATGACGGGATGTAGAAAGAATTTCACCGAGCTTGATACATCAGTAAAAGGTAAGGTGCGATTCGGAGATGGGTCTGTTGTTGACATTTGTGGCCGTGGTGATGTGTTATTCAAATGCCAAAATGAAGAACATAAGGTCCTGGCCGGCGTATACTATATTCCAAAGCTCCACACCAACAATGCAAGCTTAGGACAACTTGATGAACAAGGATGCAAGATGATCATGGAAGGCGGGGTCTTATGCATATTCGACCGACAAAGGCGGCTGATGGCGAAGGTGAAACGGTCGAGTAACCGGTTGTATATTCTCAACCTGAGTCTAACTCAACCGGTGTGCTTGCTGACAAGATACAACGAGGACGCATGGTTGTGGCATGCACGGTACGGGCACCTAAACTTTCAGTCATTGCGAAATATGACGCAAAACAAGATGGTAGAGGGAATGCCGCCTATTGAGCACGTTGACCAGCTATGCGAGGGATGTATGGTAGGCAAACAACGACGTGCACCATTCCCTCAGGAGTCATCGTATCGGGCAGAGAAGCCACTCCAGTTCGTACATGGGAATTTGTGTGGGCCAATCTCTCCAGCAACTCCGGGAGGTAAAAGATATTTTCTTCTACTTGTTGATCATTTTACTCGATATATGTGGGTAGATTTTCTCAGAAACAAAGATGAGGCATTGAGTGCTTTCAAGAAAATAAAAGCAAATGCCGAAATGGAGGTGGATCGCAAGTTGAAGGGGCTCCGAACCGACATAGGTGGCAAATTCACATCAAAGGAGTTTAGCCGCTATTGTGAGGACCTGGGAATTAAAAGGTTTCTCACCGCACCATATACTCCACAGCAAAATGGTGTGGTCGAACGAAGAAATCAAACCGTCCTTGCCATGGCACGGAGTCTTCTAAAAATCAAGAAGGTGCCCGGAATCTTTTAGGGAGAAGCAGTGGCAACGGCCGTACATCTTCTTAACCGGGCGGCGACGCGAAGTCTGGTAGGAAAGACTCCATATGAGGCTTGGTATCTCAAGAAACCAAAGGTGCGTCATTTCTGAACTTTTGGTTGTGTGGCGCACGTGAAAACTGTGATGTCATATCTCAAGAAGTTGGCGGATAGGAGCACTCAAATGGTGTTCCTTGGCTATGAAACTAGATCCAAGGCCTATCGAGTTTATGACCCAGTTGCGAAGAAGTTGCATGTAATCCGGGATGTGGTATTCCAGGAAGAGAAGGAGTGGAATTGGGACTCGGCACCAGGGGACTGTCCTACCTCGGAGAACACATTCATCGTGCTACTTGAGAAGCATGGCAGCACAGGAGATGAGGAAGACGGTGACAATGACGAGCAACATGCGGTTGTTGCGGCTGCTGCTGTTCCACGCGATGGGGCGGCTTCGGGGGGAGCCGATGTTGTCACTTCTTCTTCGACAGCATCAAGTGTAGCGGACGATGCCGCTGCTGCTACTTCTTCGATGATAGGCGGTCAACCACGCTATCGATCTATCCAAGAGGTGTACGACACCACAACACCGATGGAAGAAGTTGGGCTATGTATGCTAGGTGCGGAGGAGCCTGCGAGTTTTGCTGAAGCCGAGAAACAAGCATGTTGGCGACGTGCAATGGAGGAAGAATTGGCCGCTATTGAAGACAACGAGACATGGGAGATCACAAATCTATCGAGTGGACATAGGCCTATTGACCTGAAGTGGGTTTATAAACTGAAGAAGGATCCACAAGGAGCTGTGATCAAGCACAAAGCGCGCCTTGTTGCAAAAGGGTATATGCAAAAACAGGGAGTGGACTTCGAAGAAGTATTTGCACCGGTAACGAGACTTGAGACGGTAAGGCTACTCATTGCCTTAGCTGCTCAAGAAGGTTGGGAGGTACATCATATGCATGGACGTCAAATCGGCGTTCCTCAACGGCAAAATTTGTGAAGAGGTATACGTATCTCAACCTCCTGGCTATGTTGAACAGGGCAAGAACACAAAGTGCTAAAGCTGAAGAAAGCACTTTATGGCCTCCATCAAGCTCCACGTGCATGGAATTCCAAACTCGATAAAAGCCTGATGTCACTTGGCTTCGAGAGGTGCCCTTTGGAGCATGCCGTATACAAGAGAAGCGTGGATGACTCAAGCTTGTTGGTCGGCATGTACGTTGATGACCTGATTATCACAGGATCAAGCAACGTGGAGATTGCAAGGTTCAACACACAGATGAAACAGTTGTTCAACATGAGTGATCTCGGGCTGCTGTCTTACTACTTGGGGATTGAGGTATCTCAAACACCCCAAGGAATTGCATTGTGTCAATCCACGTATGCTGCCAAGATACTTGAGAAGAGTGGGATGTCGAATTGACGCACCATATAACATCAACGGTCACCATTTACTAGATTGAGAAAGTGAAGCATTGATGCAACAAGATTAAGGGAGTGATTATTGGTGATAATCTTGTTAGTTGGTTTAGATTGTTAATTTGTTTAGATTGATAAGTTGTTTTGTTTGTTGAAACAACTTTGATATATCTTTTATTTACTTTATCTCTTTACATCAAATGTTCAACTATATATAGCTACAATTTCATTCAATAAAAAATCACCAAGTCTATTCATCCTCCACAAAACTTGTGTCATGTTTCCTCTTTACTGGGCTATTTTACTACAGTCTAGTCTAATAATAACCAACTTATGCAGAATCAAGTGTAAATTGATGATCTCTCCCACATCGATCTGCCCAGAAACCCCGCCATATATTGCTGTACTTAACTCATCGAGTATCTGCCCAAGTCTAATCAATTTAGCAATCTACTACTACTACTACACATGGCTTGTTGCCGGGCCCCGGCAGGAGCAAAGAAAGAAGGGGGGAAGAGTTGCATGTGATATCCGTCCATCCATAATGACTAGTACTGCTTGAAAGAAAAGGAGAACGCGCCTCAACCAACACAAGCTGATCTGACGGAAAATGACTACTAACCAGCCACCATAGACTATATCGACTATCAATATGTTTCTGAATGTGCTAGCAGCAGCACAGCAGCAAGCAGCTTGTCCTCCCTCCTGGAAGTTCTTGAATTTCCCACTGCAATGTTGCAATGAATCGATCATACACACACAGTAATGAAATGGCTGAGCTGGTAGTAGTCAAACAACAATCAGATGGAGGTCGCTGTGGCAGTTCATTTGGAGTACTGAAAAAGTAGACTGAAGACATATACGGGCAGCAGATATGTGTTCAGAGTGCATAATAGGACCACAAATATAATTGAGCACGTGCCAAATTAAGAAGATTTCGGGGACCATCTCTCCTCTCCTATTCCATCCCTAATTCATTGGACTTCACTCGCATACGGTTAGACATGAAGCAGGTATGCATGGTCCCTAGCTCTGTGGGGATTCTTCTTGTCTAACACCACCCCTCTCTCTCTCTCTCTCTCTCTCTCTCTCTCATGCAACAGAGTCACTTCTTCTCTCCTGTGTTGATATTGGTCAAAGTCATTATTAATCTACTATTCTCTAGGGTTTAGAAGGAAGGGGGAAACAAATGACGAGACCTGACCCATAAATTTTGGAGACAAGTGACTTAATGGCCAAACATCAAGGGCGGGTTAGCTAGATGACCAAGCTACAAGGACTGCCAACGTGCAGAAAATAGGAGAATGCCAACGTGCTGCTACAAGGACTATAGTCTCAGCTACTGTACGTAGGACATTACTTCTCTTCTGACATGACCATGTTGTGACATTACTTTTAGAATAATGCTAGGTTTACAACCAAACCTATACAACCTACTTACAACCCGCTCCGGCTAATATTGGGAAGGGACAAGAATCTTTAACTCAAATAAGTAGGATCTGAATAGCTAGCTCCGACTAAGTACTTTGCCAAATCTTGTGTACATGGAAGTTTTTTTTGTGCTCCATAACCAACCATATTTCTCTATGAAGAAGGCTCTGATGATGGTGTTATTCCCGCGTCCAGGAAAAATATGTACAAATTTCTTAGGAAATGCAATACAATACGAAGACGACAACAAATTGTTGAAAAACAAATCTTAAAAAACTTTGTAACCATATTGCTACAACAAGAAGAAAACTTTAGAGAGAAGAAACTCTTGTTAGGATTATGATGATCGTTGTTGCTCAAAATAATATTCGACCATTTTTCGTTGATCAGCTCCTAGGAAACAGCAAGTTCAACGACTTGGACTTCTGGAACGCTTCTTTGTAATACTCGGAATGGACTTCACACAGACAAAACCTCGGACAAGCACTTTGTGACTTCAACGTGGTAAAATAAATTCTAAGAGCAAAACCAAGAGTATATATACACGAGCCAAGCCCCTAGTAGTCATTACTATCCATAATGGACAGTAAATCTAGGAAATAATTCTCCATTAAATGGGGGATAATAGCAGTAACCCACACTAAGTGGCCAGTTACGAAGCTCAAACGCCCAAACAGAAGAACACTAAAACAACCACGATGGCGCACAGGTCCACCAGGAGCAGCCTCCTACTGGAACCAAGGCTAGCAGGAGTAACCTCCATGCTGGAACCTAAGTTCAAAGGGAGCTGCATCCACGCTGGAACCAAGGTCTACGGGGAGAAACCTCCACATTGGAACCAAGGTCCAGCAGGAACATCTCCCACACTGGAACCATGGTCCAGCGTGCACAGCCTCCATGTAAGAACCAAGGTTCAGTATAGGAGTGTCACACCCCGCTTTCGAATAATCGGATATGAATATATGAGTACGTCCAGCCTACGCTATGACATCTACAATAATACGTAGTCTATACCTCAATACCCACTACCAAAATAAGTCATATTAGCGACGTTATTAGCGACTCCGGACATAGACGTCGCTAATATTATTGAAATTAGTGACATATTAAATAGACGTCGCCATGCGTCACTGGTAACGACGTTTCGCAACGTCTGCCGACTAATATTTTATAGAAAATATCGTTGCCTAGGAGTCACCGAACATCGATATATTTTTAACAACGGTGATGTTTGGTGACAACATATCGTATACGCCAGAATATATTAAAAAGGTAGCGACGTTTAGCGACGTCTAATAGAAATGTCGCTAAGTTTTTAAAATACACCGATTGGGATTCACTTCCCCCCATTCCCAAACTTTTAAACCCAATTTCACAACTTTCCCTCCTCCACTCCGGCCCCCTCCAACCGTCCCGCTGCCCCTCCTCTCCGACGACCACCCTCCCTCTGGCGCTGACCAACCTCCCCTACAGCGATCGCCCTCCTCCTCGTCGCCGACCTCCTCATCGCCACTGCTCTAGTCCTCCACCTCCGACCTCATCGTCGCCGCTGCTCTAGTCCCCCACTGCCGACACCCATGTCCCCCTGTCCCGGTGACCCCGACATCAACCCCCTTCGGTCAGGTAAATCTAACCCTAACCCTATCTCCATCTTGTCGACACGACACAGACACACTAACAAAGACACACTAACATGAGACACACACACAATGACACTGCTACTGACACTGACACTTTGTGTAATATGTGTATATATGTGACACGACACACGCTGACACTGTGTAAGCCCCCTGATTTTTAGAAATTATTAATTCAGATTTTTGGGATTTTTTCTGTAATTAAAACCTAGGCGTTGGTAATTAAATGATTTTTAATGGCTGCTTAATAATATTAAAATATTATAGAAATAATATTTTATGGTGTAAAATGGAAAACCGGACATGTGGTATTTTTCGGTGAATTTATTGGACTCCGAAAACCCGTTTAAAGCCCTGAAGACCCATGAAGATTTAAACCGAATTAAACCCGTGCCCACGCCCGACATCCCCATGAGAGCCGAAGCCAAGCCCAAGGAGCGTTGACCCAGCCCGAATCCTAGGTCTAACCCTAGTCCAATTCCTGTAATGTATAAATACCTATTTTCCTAGTTTTTCTACACAAGTAAAAAGAAGAAAAGAAATAATTCACAAATCCCTAATTCCCTAAATCAAATTCCTAATTACCTAACCCTAACCCTAACCTAACCCTAGCCGTCGTCCTCCCCATACACCTCCGCAGCCGACCAAATCCCCGGCCGACTCCGGCGCCGTCCCCCGCTGCCTCCTCCGGCCACATAGCCTCCTCCCTCGTCTCCTCCTCCCCTCGCCGTGCCCAGCCGAGCAACCCCTCCTCAGCCATCCCTCCGCCGCAGCACAGCACCGCTCGACAACCACCCTGTTCCCCCGCTGCCGGAGCCCTAGACGAGCCGATCCCCCTCACCGTCGTCCTCCTCTCCCCACGAACCCGATCGACCTCGAGGCCTGCCCCTGCTCCCCTCACCCTCCGACCTTCACCTCACCGCATCCGCGCCGCCCAGCACGCCGTCCCCACGACCTAGCCGCCCTCCAGAGCCGACACACGGCCGCCCTAGACCTCGCCACTCAGACCAGAGCCCTCCATCTCCCCGACGCCTCCTGCCCTAACCCTAGAGCATCAGTGGACACGACACAGCAACAGTACCGGACACGTCCAGGACGCGGAGCTAACTCTCGGACACGAAGAATTCGCGTTCACGGAGCCCTATTCAGGTACCCGTTTCTCCCTCCTCGTTTATCCGTTTCCAATTCCGTCAATTGCGTTGCGAAGCCTGTATGACCCTCTCAGTTCTCGTGCAATCCGTTTGGTGCATCGCGTCCTGTGGTGATCGTACACCGTGATCCAAAAATAGGAAAAACAATACCCCCTTTTATCCCGGAACTGAGTACGCCCCGCCAAACGGGACGACTTGGTCGCACGCGATCTTTACCGAACTGTGCGCGACGTTGATACGGTCGTGTGGGATTTTTCAGAAGTCGATTCGGAGGTGCGTGCACCCCGAAATCAACGAGTATCCGCCGACGACACCCCGTATCCGTCCTTTCTGGAACATGCTGTAACTTTGTGTACACACGTCGGATCGAGACGAAACTTGCGCCATCGGATCCGTAACAATATGCTTGTCCTGTGAGCCAAGTTTGGTTCGATTCTGAGAACGTTGACGAAATCGCGTATCGTGGGCCCCACAGGCTCCACTTGAAGGGCGATTTTGTGATTGGCTCATCGGAATCCAATTCTGGAAGTTCCGTTGGGTTCGTATCATCGTTTCTGACTTGTTGACACTGAGTTTGAGGAATTTGGAGACCTTTGACCCTGACGCGCTTTTTGGTGTAAAGTGGCCCACATGTGGACCCCTCTTTGGCCCGGAAATGACCTTTTTGTCCCTGTGTCTAAATTGGACTTAAGGACAAACGTTTCTAGCTATTTGATATCTTCTGAGACTGTTGGTGATATTTATTACAGCTTTTGGAGGAGTACCCACCGGACCCACTGATCCAGGGATAGTTGTTGGATCCAGGACCCCAGGCAAGTGTACCTTGCCAAACTTTGCAGCATTGTTACATATTTTCTTGCTTCATTATATTACTGTGCATGCTTAACCTAGGACCGTGTGACGTACTTAGCGTCCGATTATCAGTCGGGTGCCAACACTGTACGCAGTGTTGGGTACTGTCATTTAGAGATGGACATTCGTGACACTTATATTCTCGTACTTGTCTTATCAAGTACCATATGACCCAGGACACTTGACACTATTCATGAGACAGGATCTTCCCGAGATATTCGTGGTGATTCTGTATAGGATACAGGACTTGACAGAGATACTATATTCTTAGATACTTTATGACTTGTTGCATTTAGCTATGATCGCGCTTGACATGGACATGAGACGTTATGGACATGATATGCGTGGTTACATTGGGTGGGGAGAGACACACAGGCTACAGGCTGATTATATATATATATAACATAGTAAACACATAGTAAAATACATAGTTATTGCTGCTACCGGCTCCCAGACACAGAGCTTGTAGTGGTCTCAGCCTGAGTACTCGTGATGCTCCCACTTGCATTTTCACATAGATGGTTACATACTTACCCTATTTATTTCATTATCTGTTGCACTGGATTATTTATTTTGGCATGAGCTTTCTTGTACCTTGCTATGTCCCCTGAGGACCTGGATCCGGATTTTGTCCCCAGATTTTGCAGACGAGGTTTATCCCGAGGTATACGGGACCGCAGCAGGAGGAGCCGATCCAGGAGCTGTACCGCCATCCGAGGACGAGGTCTTAGCCGAAGACTTTGCCTGAGCATCCATGTTTCGTGCTCAGTATTTATTTATTTAGTTCAGTCATTTATTCTGGTCTGTTGAACCTTTGTAACAAATATTTATCGGGTTGTTCCCCGAGCACTTTGTTGAGACTAGCTGATGTTTTACATTCCTTGTTTATTCTGTGGATCATATTTTATATTTTGTGTGGATGAGATTAGTTGTTCCATGATTGTCGTAGACTTGTTTTTACAGCTTAAGTATGCCCTGATGGATCCATTAAATTGGGTTGTCCATCGGTGCGTACTGCTGGCCATTGCCACGTGTCTGGTCCCACGGTATTTTGGGACTGGGGCGTGACATGGGTTTTGTGGTGGCCCATGCAGGTCAACGACTAAATTGTTCGGTTTCAACTTAGGGACCGAACAAGCCTGCACCTAGGATTAGAGTATAGGATCTCATCCACAACTGACTTGACTCATCCTCCTTCCAATCCTTTCCGTTGAATAACTGTATCCTGCTTGATTCATGTGCCTTCTTATTAGTTCCTTGAGTGTAGCCTTCTCCTAGAATATAGAAGTCCCTGTTGATAGAATGATAAGTAGGGTAACCTTCCTATTAAGAGTACAGCTAGGATATTGACACTCCCCTAAGTAGAACGCTTAATGAACCCTAGCGTCCCTCACCTATAGAAAAAAAAATTACCATTATTTATTGTTATAGTCATGAATGACCTAAGAGTAGTATAGGCACTGCTAAGAGCTAGTTAGAGTTTGACCCTAGTGTTTGACCCCAGTCTTGAGGAACCAATAGAAATCCGAGATTGAATGTTAGAACTAAACCTAATGTGCATAGTGAGATAGTGTTAGGATATAGGTTCTTGTCGTGATATTAGCAGACAGTACCTCAGAAAGCCCAGAGCAACGAGCATGACGTTCCCCATGAGATCATGCCTCAAACACGGAGAATTGCTCGCCACCTTTCCTTAGGAAACTATGATACTATCTAGAGCCCTCTATTTTAATTTCATATGTTGTTCATCTGCGACCTTAACGTTCGCTAATGCGCAACGACTAAAATATGTTCTTCTTTTCTCTGTCTTTCAATTCGTGCCACCTGACACTTCTGATAGTAGGCCAAGTAATTTTATTCATTGTTAAGGACCCATAGTTTGCTAGGATTATAGCTGTAGTATTGAATTTGAAAATTTTGTGCTTGGTAGTTAGAGTTCGGTAAGTTTGAGTTAATCTTGTAAATTGTGACCCGATGATTATCCCTTGGCGTTAAATCACGTAATTGATACCCCCACCTCGATACGAGCGATATTTCCTTTCCCTTGAGACTAGTAACCTTTCCATTCTCGCTATTGACACATGTTCTATGAGCACTATGATTAAGACCTAAGGTGGCCCTTACCTATATAATATAATAGGAGACCCTAATAAGTACCAAGATCCTTCCTCATGTGCCCTAATAAGAGTTTCTGTTTTATTTACATGTGCAAGGTTATTTTGTAGGATCCTCTTAAGACTGGCACAGTATTAGTTTAATTCTTATAAGTTGGGTATTATGCCTCACAACATAGTACCACCTAGCCCTATTGATGAGGTGAACTAGGATGACACAACTTTGGACTTGTATAAGAAAATAGTGTTTATTCAGACAATAGAATTTAGAGGACCATGCCCCTATTTGGTCGACTAGCAACTTAGACAAGAAGGTTGTATGATAACTATAGAGATTTGTAGAGTCTTTATTATTATTGCTTATTTTGTTTTTGTTTTTGTTTTTGTGAGCTTGAATTAAGTTGTACCTTCTTTCATCATCATCTAGCGTACTTCCCTTTTTGTTGTACTACCTTGACTTATGCTACTAATATAGCCTAGTTTTGCAAGCTTATCCTTTTATCGAGCTTGATCATGACATCTGTATTATTGGACGCGTACACTAATACAGTTGTCTATTCAGAATCAGTGTATTACGGTCTGATCAACCTTAGTGCATTTTGGTTCGCCCTTCGTAATACTACTTTACGTGGATTGAGATATATAGTTGACCAGTATACTTGCCCTCTAGATATGTCTGAGCATATCGTATCAGTTACATAACTGTACTAATACGAGCATGCGAACAAAGGATTTCCAGAATAGAATTTCAATCCACAATTATCTTGACAAATCCCATTGAATTCGCTAAAATGCCTTGATCCTGATACTTCTATTCTATTACCTCACCCTTGAACTCTTTATTATTGATCTCCGTTTTCCCTTATTTCGGAAAGACGAAATCTCGTGCTTGGTATAAGTCGATATATAGGCAGTACTAGATATACCCCACAGGCCGGTTGTATTGTTGATGACCCTTTTATACATGATTTAGGGAATATCATAGGTGATATATTTTGTGTTAAAAATGTTGAGGATTCAATAACATAATTTGGGTCATAGTTTACTTATGTAGCCATAGATGATAGATGGGTAAATTATAAGTTGGGTAGAGACCGCAATGTTCACTTGAGAGGAATCCTTTAGACTGTAATCAAGTGAGACTTAATAGAGAGAACCCTACCATATTTTAATTTCAAGGACGATATTTGTATAAGTTGGGTATATTGTAAGCCCCCTGATTTTCAGAAATTATTAATTCGGATTTTTAGGATTTTTCCTGTAATTAAAACCTAGGCGTTGGTAATTAAATGATTTTTAATGACTGCTTAATAATATTAAAATATTATAGAAATAATATTTTATGGTGTAAAATAGAAAACCGGACATGTGGTATTTTTCGGTGAATTTATTGGACTCCGGAAACCCGTTTAAAGCCCTGAAGACCCATGAAGATTTAAACCGAATTAAACCCGTGCCCACGCCCGACATCCCCATGAGAGCCGAAGCCAAGCCCAAGGAGCGTTGACCCAGCCCGAATCCTAGGTCTAACCCTAGTCCAATTCCTGTAATATATAAATACCTATTTTCCTAGTTTTTCTACACAAGTAAAAAGAAGAAAAAAAATAATTCCCAAATCCCTAATTCCCTAAATCAAATTCCTAATTACCTAACCCTAACCGTAACCTAACCCTAGCCGTCGTCCTCCCCATACACCTCCGCAGCCGACCAAATCCCCGGCCGACTCCGGCGCCGTCCCCCGCTGCCTCCTCCGGCCACATAGCCTCCTCCCTCGTCTCCTCCTCCCCTCGCCGTGCCCAGCCGAGCAACCCCTCCTCAGCCATCCCTCCGCCGCAGCACAGCACCGCTCGACAACCACCCTGTTCCCCCGCTGCCGGAGCCCTAGACGAGCCGATCCCCCTCACCGTCGTTCTCCTCTCCCCACGAACCCGATCGACCCCGAGGCCTGCCCCTGCTCCCCTCACCCTCCGACCTTCACCTCACCGCATCCGCGCCGCCCAGCACGCCGTCCCCACGACCTAGCCGCCCTCCAGAGCCGACACACGGCCGCCCTAGACCTCGCCACTCAGACCAGAGCCCTCCATCTCCCCGACGCCTCCTGCCCTAACCCTAGAGCATCAGTGGACACGACACAGCAACAGTACCGGACACGTCCAGGACGCGGAGCTAACTCTCGGACACGAAGAATTCGCGTTCACGGAGCCCTGTTCAGGTACCCGTTTCTCCCTCCTCGTTTATCCGTTTCCAATTCCGTCAATTGCGTTGCGAAGCCTGTATGACCCTCTCGGTGCCCGTGCAACCCGCTCGGTGCATCGCGTCCTGTGGTGATCGTACACCGTGATCCAAAAACAAGAAAAACAACACCCCGTTTTACCCCGGAACTGAGTACGCCCCGCCAAACGGGACGACTTGGTCGCACGCGGTCTTTACCGAACTGTGCGCGACTTTGATACGGTCGTGTGGGATTTCGTAGAAGTCGACTCGGAGGTGCGTGCACCCCGGAATCAACGCGTATCCGCCGACGACACCCCGTATCCGTCCTTTCTGGAATATGCTGTAACTTTGTGTACACACGTCGGATCGAGACGAAACTTGCGCCATCAGATCCGTAACAATACGCTGGTCCTGTGAGCCAAGTTTGGTTCGATTCTGAGAACATTGACGAAATCGCGTATCGTGGGCCCCACAGGCTCCACTTGACGGGCGATTTTGTGATCGGCTCATCGGAATCCAATTCTGGAAGTTCTGTTGGGTTCGTATCATCGTTCCTGACTTGTCCACACTGAGTTTGAGGAATTTGGAGACCTTTGATCCTGACGCGCTTTTCGGTGCAAAGTGGCCCACAAGTGGACCCCGCTTTGACCCAAAAATGACCTTTTTGCCCCTGTGTCCAAATTGGACTTAAGGACGGGCGTTTCTAGCTATTTGATATCTTCTGAGACTGTTGGTGATGTTTATTACAGCTTTTGGAGGAGTACCCACCGGACCCACTGATCCAGGGACAGTTGTTGGATCCAGGACCCCAGGCAAGTGTACCTTGCCAAACTTTGCAGTATTGTTACATATTTTCTTGCTTTATTATATTGCTGTGCATGCTTAACCTAGGACCGTGTGACGTACTTAGCGTCCGATTATCAGTCGGGTGCCAACACTGTACGCAGTGTTGGGTATTGTCATTTAGAGATGGACATTCGTGACACTTATATTCTCGTACTTGTCTTATCAAGTACCATATGACCCAGGACACTTGACACTATTCATGAGACAGGATCTTCCCGAGATATTCGTGGTGATTCTGTATAGGATACAGGACTTGACAGAGATACTATATTCTTAGATACTTTATGACTTGTTGCATTTAGCTATGATCGCGCTTGACATGGACATGAGA
The DNA here is from genome assembly GCA_036927795.1 of Iris macrosiphon. Classification (NCBI taxonomy): domain Eukaryota; kingdom Viridiplantae; phylum Streptophyta; class Magnoliopsida; order Asparagales; family Iridaceae; genus Iris; species Iris macrosiphon. The sequence goes on along the minus strand of JAYESA010000002.1, from coordinate 153,962,844 downwards.
CGTTATGGACATGATATGCGTGGTTACATTGGGTGGGGAGAGACACACAGGCTACAGGCTGATTATATATATATAAAACATAGTAAACACATAGTAAAATACATAGTTATTGCTGCTACCGGCTCCCAGACACAGAGCTTGTAGTGGTCTCAGCCTGAGTACTCGTGATGCTCTCACTTGCATTTTCACATAGATGGTTACATACTTACCCTATTTATTTTATTATCTGCTGCACTGCATTATTTATTTTGGTATGAGCTTTCTTGTACCTTGGTATGTCCCCTGAGGACCTGGATCCGGATTTTGTCCCCAGATTTTGCAGACGAGGTTTATCCCGAGGTATACAGGACCGCAGCAGGAGGAGCCGATCCAGGAGCTGTACCGCCATCCGAGGACGAGGTCTTAGCCGAAGACTTTGCCTGAGCATCCATGTTTCGTGCTCAGTATTTATTTATTTAGTTCAGTCATTTATTCTGGTCTGTTGAACCTTTGTAACAGATATTTATCGGGTTGTTCCCCGAGCACTTTGTTGAGACTAGCTGATGGTTTACATTCCATGTTTATTCTGTGGATCATATTTTATATTTTGTGTGGATGAGATTAGTTGTGCCATGATTGTCGTAGACTTGTTTTTACAGCTTAAGTATGCCCTGATGAATCCATTAAATTGGGTTGTCCATCGGTGCGTACTGCTGGCCATTGCCACGTGTCTGGTCCCACGGTATTTTGGGACTGGGGCGTGACACACTGACACTGACATGACACACACGTTGTGTGTGTGTGTGTGTGTGTGTCCCCAAGACAAGCCTTGATTATATATATATATATATATATATATATATATATACCATGTTTGTTTAAAAGCCTCTTACATGGAGTTTTGAGTTAAAAACTCTTACATGTATTTATTATGATATGTTAACCTAGGTATGAAATTTGAATTTCGAAACGAATAAAATTAGGTATAAAATCCCGGCGACCCTGTGCCCTCTCAGACCGTGCCCCCAGGCACCCCTGGATGAAATTAGATTGAACTAAATAATTTTAGTACATAAATTTGTATATGATTTTTGACCAAACGTTATAGAAATAGGCATAAATATGTGTTGAGTGTTTGAGTGAGGGATGAGTGAGCTAGTGAGGGTTAATAATATATATATATATATATATATATATATATATATATATATATATAATTTTATTTTTTCCTACCCGAAACCCCCTCCCACCCCTTAGCCGATGCCGGGACTCGATGCCCGAACCTACTCGATAAATGTCCCGTAGCTTTACCACTAAGCTACACCCTAGGGGACACACACACACACACACACACACACACACACACACACACATATATATATATATATATATATATATATATATATATATATATATAAGAGTATAGAAATATACAGTTACAGGAGTATGTATAAATATGTTTTGAGTGTCAAGATCGAGTATATATATATATTTCTTCTCCTACTCCTATACGGACATGAATTCGTTCTTCCACTATATATATTCATAGTTTAGTCTCTCGCTCTGTCGGTCGCCTTTAAGTCTGCCGAATTGCGTCTTGCCAACACTACCGTAGTCGGTCTCTACCGACATATCCTTCCTAGTTGGAGGATTTTTCCTTCCGCTTGGTACCTAACGACAATCGCATCCAGAACGCTCGGCTTGGTTAGTGCAGTTAGTTCTCAAACTTACCAACTTTCTCCAAGTCTAATTGCTGGCACAGTTAGTGCAGTTATCTATAAAATAAAAAATAAAATAAATTGGAAGAAGAAATTTGCCAACTCAACTTTGTACAGAAAGTTGGAAGAAGGAAGTTGTTAAGCCTCTTACTCATTAAAAATAAAAAAGGTTTTCTTTTAGAAGCTTAGCACTCAAGCCCACATATCCTTTTGGAATTAAGAAAAAGGTTTTGTTTTGTTTCTAAAAAATCAAAAAATTAAAAAAAAAAACGTCATCTATATATCTATTGCAGAAAATATGATCATTATGCTATCACCTTCTATGCTCGTCAACGGTCTTATATGATTTGTTCTCACTGCCATAAGTCCGATCATCCAGTTGATAATTGTTTTATGTTTCATCCACATTTAAGGACTCAATTTTTCAACCGGATAAAGACAAGAGATTCTTTCTCGACTCGCTCTCCAGTACTTCAGGCTGACATTGTTGGTAGTACACAAACATCGATATATATTCAGCACCGCCTTACTCAGTTAGAGTTCGAGATCCAGCTCCTGCTCCAACTCCAGCGACATCTTGTCTTTGCTAGCTCCTATGTCAATGTACAACGAGCTCAATAAGAGTCGTCTAAAATATCAACGTATTCAGACAGAATTGTAGCAAAGTACAATTACAATTATAAAGATACACAATACATGTATAAATCTATCATGGTAGAAACTGTATATTAAATGAAACTCGAATAGCAAATAATAGCTAGAATATAAGAAGTACTAATGAACTATCATCATGTAGCAGAAATATGACTAAAATAATGAAGACAATTAAAGTAAAATATGAATATCTAAATCTAATAGTAAACCAATACATTTTGTATAACTTAGAATACATAATTTGACATATGGAAGACTGGGGATAATCTAATGTGTCAATATGTGTAGTGCATATGTGTAGTGCATGACTGCTATCTATCGAAAAAGAATAGGTATAATCTGTATTAACCACATGTCTACTAGTGTATTTTTTCATCCAACTCTCTCTCTCTCTCTCTCTCTCTACGAATCACAAATACGAATAAACATGAATAACGATACAAATAAAAATCCAATCACCCGCACGTACATGAATCATAGTATCAAAAAAAAATTATTAAGAGTCATATGAACATATATAATAGTATTTATAATATAAAAATAAACTTTAAGTGTAATATAATTGCTTGAGAATAGCTGAAATCGACGTATCAGACACGAACGTGTGGTTACAAAATATGTCCGAATGCTAATTATCCTCAACTAAGCCTGAATGCAAAAATAAATATCACCATTAGATCCAGATGATGCCAAATAGATTAAAAAAATGTATAAAGAAGTCAAAATTTTGATGAAGCAAAAAAATTGTCGTTTCAGAGCCATGCGATATCCAAAGCAGGCTCAGACAAATTCAAAATAGGGCCAAACTAGTCCGAGTAAAAAATAGCAAATAATATATTAATTAGGCTAAAACAGCACCACGAATCCAATGGTGATGTTGAATTCAGAATCCGAAAATTGGAATCACAAAACGTTATTCCGAAAGTTAGCATTTTAAGTCAAAATTTTCTACAAACCCTCAACTTTGGGCACTAAAACAATCTATCAAACAATTGAATTAGGAAATGAAATTTCACAAAGTTATACAGGGTTATATCGGCTGTACATTGCTCGCTAGACGGATGCACGTTAAAAACGATACGACTTTGCAAATTTATTGTCTCAAAATAATTCAAATTTTTTGTAATCTGAACTGTCAACTTTGCAGCAACAAATTAATCGTAGAATTAACGGCTCAAAATTGAGAAGGAAATAGAGCTGTATACCGGAATAAAATAGGAGAAAAGAGATCGCCAATCTCCAAAAATTCATGAACAAAGTTGGCCACGTGAAACCCTATTCTGGAATGCAAATTTGAATAGTTAACGTCACTTCGCTCCTCAATTTAAGTGATCAAAATGGCAAATAAAGAAACAAAATTTGGGAAGAAGAAAGGGGGTTATATCGGCTCTCTACTAGATCAAACAAATTGAAAATTGTCAAATCAACGAAGGAGATCCTTGCTCTTGAAACCGAGCTCACGAACTATATTCTACAATCGATAATTTAATGTTGTGACCAGTCCATCTTGACCATCAAATTAATTAAACAAAATACTACCCCATGAACATTTACTCCATAGTTAGAGGGATAAATTAGCTTTGCTGCCAAATTGATCGGTTTGAAAAACAAAAGCAGCATGGAAAAGACGCAACCAATGGGACCGACGTCCATGCCTTTCCTAAATAAAAAATTTAACAGATGGATCATACGGACACCATACAACCTAGAAAAGAAACATCTATGCGGTCCAAACAAGCGTCCTGATAACTGGTCGCAGGTCGACCTGACATGACGTCCTGACAACAAAGATGGCACCTGACACAGAATTCTGACAAAAAATATTTTTTCTGATCGCCTCGAAGGACGTGAATACACTAAGAGGCATAAGTCTCAAGAATGGTGCAGAACCACGTGGACAACACTACAAAAAGAATCCGTGCGGCTTTGGCCCATGCGTTCCAAACTCCATGTGGTCCATGCTTCTCTGGTCCACGAGTCCCAGGCACCATGCGTCCCATGCGACTCTGGCCCATACGTTCCAGACTCCATGCGGTCCATGCGTCTCTGGCCTCGTGCGTTCCAGACTCCATGCGTCCCATGCGTCTTTGGCCACATGTGTCACAGATTCCATGTCGACCAAGTCTTGTTGTTACAACTGAGCGGTCCTCTCCAACCAAATAGCGGTCACGTGTCCATTTGACCAAGTCGCGCCTACATAGTTGAGAATCGCCTAGATACTCAGCAAATAACAAAATTCCAACAGATGTTCACGTGGCAGCGAAGCCCGGATTCCCGTGCATAGCTGTAGCACCCTTCCGTTGAGAGGGGACACGTGGAAAATTCGACCATCCATGCGGCCCAAAATCCATGCGGCCACAAATATGACTATAAATAGTAGGATACCAGACCCATGCAAGAGGACAACACTCAAGGGAGAGAGAGAAAAGCTTCCGCACCGGACCGTCTACGGAGTAAACAGAGTTTATACACTCCTAACGTGTCACGACCCGCACCCGGATATTCGGGCACGAGTACGTGGGTACGTCCAGCCTACGCCGCAGTGTCGGCGGGTAGTACGCTGTCTAGGTCATATTCACAGGTAATCTCTATTCTATCTCATCCACAAGAAATAAATAGACAAGGAAAATAACAGGAAATAGGAATGCTAAGATTTCAGAAGACAAAATGTGATATACAACTCCATGGTTTAATACAGAATCCAGAAGATAAATCGGGGACAAACCCGATTGCTGCTGAAAGGAAATAAAACTAGCTGCTAACTACTCCACAGAAGTAGTCTCCTGGGTGGGAACTGGCTCCTCAAATGTGTCATCTGCTCCCTCATAGGGGCCATAATAGGTAGGGACAAAGTCCTCATCATTGCCTAAATCAACGGATCCAGTCAGGAAAGGAGCAAAGTACACAATGCACGACAAAGATTTAAACTAAATATTTATGACAAGCAAGAAAAGAACTGACTAAGTATTATGTTGAGAATATGCATAAAAGAAGCAACAATAACTAAGAGTTAATGCTATAAACAGGGATAAGAGTAAACAGGAATAGAATGAGACAGGAAATGAAACTACAACAAGCCAACAGGAACTATAACAAGACAAGAAGCTACGTGTGTGAACTTGTGTTTACTTTAGAATACATAGTTGGCATGTAGGGGTTTATAAGGCTAATCTGGCCGTCCTAGGCGGCTATTAAACAGGAATAATCAAGATACGACTGACGGTACAGTCGTGTACCAACAGCTATTCGTCACGAAAGGGGGAAGGGTAAACTACATGCCTCCTAGTATTCTCCCACCCGACATGAAAAGCAAGACATGAAATCCAATATTCAAGACATGAAATCCAGATTCTAACACTACGTATAAACATCCAATGGTACTAGTAGACCAAGGAATTAATTATCATAATATAAAGAATAAACTTGAAGTGCAGGTACTTGCCTGATGTTTGGATCCAATTACAGTTCTATCCTTGGGAAATTTCCAGAAATGTCTCCGGATGCTGAAATAAATATTACCATCATGCTCAGAAGATATCAAATAGCTAGAAATGCCTGTCCTTGAGTCCAAATTGGAGACAAGGGCAAAAACGACAATTTTGGGTCAAAACGGGGTTCGCATGTGGGCCCGCTTTGCACCAAAAAATGTGTCAGGGTCAAAGGTCTCCAAATTCACCAAACTTAGTGTCAACAAGTCAGGAACGATGATACGAACCCAACGGAACTTCCAGAATTGGATTCCGATGAGCCGATCACAAAATCGTCTATCGAGCGGGGTGAATCGGGTCGTTGTTTTTCCTGTTTTTGGATCACGGTTCGCGATCACCACAGGACGCGATGCACCGAGCGGGTTGCACGGACACCGAGAGGGTCATGCAGGCTTCTCAACGCAATTGACGGAATCGAAAATGGGATTACGAGCAGAAAGATACATGTACCTGAACCGTGCTCGAAAAACCGGAAATCATCGTGTCCGACACGTGTCCGACACGCGATCCAAAGTTAGGGTTAGGGTTTCTGTGCAGCGGCCGGAGCTGGGCGGCGCTGCGGCAGGGGAGGATGGCCGGAGGGGACTCGGGCGCTGCCGGCGAGGCTGGGCGGAGGTGGCACAAGGGCCGGAGGCGGCCGGGGCAGCGGCAGGGTGGCGCGGCGCTCACTGGTGGAGGCGGCGGCGGCTCAGGGCGGCGGGGCACTGTCGGGGCTGCTACTGCTGCTGCTAGCCTCCGCTGCTGCTGGACGCCGGAGGCGGTGGAGGAAGGAGGAGGAGAGGGGAACGGCGGGACGAGGTCGTCGACGACGAGGAGGGTCTGGGCGAGGTGGCGGTGAGCGACGGAATGGAGGGGAATGGCCGGAGCCGAGGGGAGGGTCGGGTTTAAATAGGCGAAGAGGGGCGGTGAGACAGCCGGAAATGGCGGAGAGGGAGGGGGACGTGGCGGAGAAGGCGGGACGAGCGGAAGAGGGGATCGACGTGGGGCTGGCCGCCGGATTCGGCGGAGAACGAGGGCCACGCGGGGGGGTCGGGTCGTTGGGGAGCCGGCTGGTCAGCCGGGTCGGGCAGGCGGCGGGTCGGGTTTGACCGACCCGACCCGACACGCTAGCGGGTTGGCGGGCTGGGCTAGCCAGGTGGGCCGCGGTCCAGTGGGCCGGGCTGGGCTGAGAAATGGGCCGGGCTGATTAATTAAATAAGTATATAAATAAATAAATAAATAATCAATTAATAAATGTTTTTAGGTGTTTTAAATTAGGTCCGGGGCCCAATAAAATCCAGAAAATTACCCTAAGTCTAGTTTTCTATTTTTACACCCAAAAATATTATTTTCATAATATTTTAATATTATTTATTATCAATTCAAAATTATGTAATAATTTAAAATCTTGATTTTAATTACAGAAAATTTCCAGAAAATTTCAGAAAATTGGGAAAAATTGAAGTTAATAATTCCTGAAAATAAGGGGGCTTACAATCTACCCAACTTATAAAACTTCGTCCTCGAAATTAAAATATGGTTGGGTTCTCTCTATCCAATCTCACTTGATTACAGTCTAAAGGATTCCTCTCAAGTGAACATTACGGTCTCTACCCAACTTAGAATTTACCCGTCTATCCTCTAAGGCCATACAACTAGTAAAGCTATGTCCCAACTTATTTAATCATGGTATTGAATCCTTAAGTCTTTAACACCAAACACATCACCTATGGCATTCCCTTAATCATGTATAAAATGATCATCATCAATGTGACCGGTCTGTGGGGTATATCTAGTACTATATATATATCAAACTTATACCAAGCACGAGATTTCGTCTTTCCGAAATAAGGAAAAACGAAGATCAATAATAAAGGGTTCAAGGGTGAGGTGATAGAACAGAAGTATCGAGATCAAGGCGTTTAAAGGATTCAAATGGGAATTGTCAAGCAGTTGTGGACTGAATTTCTATTCTGGTAATCATTTGTTCGCATGCTCGTATTAGTACGGTTATGTAACTGATACGATATGCTCGGACATGTTTAGGGGCAAGTATACTAGTCAACTATATATCTCAATCCACGTAAAGTAGTATTTTGAAGGGCGAATCAAGCGCACTATGGTTGATCAGACCGTAATACACTGATTCTGAAATATATTATTGTGGGCCTCCCCAATAATACATTTGTCATGAACAAGCTCGATAAAGAGTAAGCTTGCAAAACTAGGCTATAGAATAGCAGCATAAGTCAAGTAAAGCAAAATTAAGTGCGCTAGATGATGATGAAAGGAGGTACAAATTATTTAAGTTCACAAAACAACACACAATAAGCACAATAACAAAAGACTCTACAATTTCTATAGTTATCAAATATAAAGCATACCAGGTTATTTAGCAAGTTCAAAATTACTAGGTTGGGGCTGAGGTCACGAACCAATAAGCACGAGCTAAACAATACTAGAAAAGGTATCTACGAATCACTTACGCGCATTAGCTACTCCAAGAGTCTGCGCGTTCTCCACGGTCATCGCGAAAGCTTGTCCGCGTCCTTGTGGTGGTGTCCTCTGCTGTTGCTGGGCTAGCTGGAAGAGTGCTGCTTGTGGTACCAAGGGTGGTCTCGGTTCGAGTGCTGGTAGAGCATCTCGTGGTGATCTTGTAGGAACCTCGTCGCTTGTTGATAGATCTTTTACTCTGTATCCAAAATAAACGATAAGGGGCACACAGGAATCAAGGCAGGATGCAAGTCAAGGAATTAATTCGAATCCGAGATATATGTCAAGAACGATTCAAGCAAGTGGATGAGCTTTTTCTAAAATCCTCAATCTTATTGCAGGCCTGTTCGGTCCCTAAGTTAAAACCGAACAATTTAGTCGTTTGACCTGCATGGGCCACCACAAAAAATGTGTCACGACCCGCACCCGGATATTCGGGCACGAGTACGTGGGTACGTCCAGCCTACGCCGCAGTGTCGGCGGTAGTACGCTGTCTAGGTCATATTCACAGGTAATCTCTATTCTATCTCATCCACAAGAAATAAATAGACAAGGAAAATAACAGGAAATAGGAATGCTAAGATTTCAGAAGACAAAATGTGATATACAACTCCATGGTTTAATACAGAATCCAGAAGATAAATCGGGGACAAACCCGATTGCTGCTGAAAGGAAATAAAACTAGCTGCTAACTACTCCACAGAAGTAGTCTCCTGGGTGGGAACTGGCTCCTCAAATGTGTCATCTGTTCCCTCATAGGGGCCATAATAGGTAGGGGCAAAGTCCTCATCATCGCCTAAATCAACGGATCCAGTCAGGAAAGGAGCAAAGTACACAATGCACGACAAAGATTTAAACTAAATATTTATGACAAGCAAGAAAAGAACTGACTAAGTATCATGTTGAGAATATGCATAAAATAAGCAACAATAACTAAAAGCTAATGCTATAAACAGGGATAAGAGTAAACAGGAATAGAATGAGACAGGAAATAAAACTACAACAAGCCAACAGTAACTATAACAAGACAAGAAGCTACGTGTGTGAACTTGTGTTTACTTTAGAATACATAGTTGGAATGTAGGGGTTTATAAGGCTAATCTGGCCGTCCTAGGCGGCTATTAAACAGGAATAATCAAGATCTGGCTGATGGTACAGTCGTGTACCAACAGCTATTCGTCACGACAGGGGGAAGGGTAAACTACATGCCTCATAGTATTCTCCCACCCGACATAAAAAGCAAGACATAAAATCCAATATTCAAGACATAAAATCCAGATTCTAACACTACGTGTAAACATCCAATGGTACTAGTAGAGCAAGGAATTAATTATCACAATATAAAGAATAAACTTGAAGTGCAGGTACTTGCCTGATGTTTGGATCCAATTACAGTTCTATCCTCGGGAAATTTCCAGAAATGTCTCCGGATGCTGAAATAAATATTACCATCATGCTCAGAAGATATCAAATAGCTAGAAAAACCTGTCCTTGAGTCCAAATTGGAGACAAGGGCAAAAACGATAATTTCGGGTCAAAACGGGGTTCGCATGTGGGCCCGCTTTGCACCGAAAAACGTGTCAGGGTCAAAGGTCTCCAAATTCATCAAACTTAGTGTCAACAGGTCAGGAACGATGATACGAACCCAACAAAACTTCCAGAATTAGATTCCGATGAGCCGATCACAAAATCGCCCGTCGAGCGGGGTAAATCGGGTCATTGTTTTTCCTGTTTTTGGATCGCGGTTCGCGATCACCACAGGACGCGATGTACCGAGCGGGTTGCATGGGCACCGAGAGGGTCATGCAGGCTTCTCAACGCAATTGACGGAATCGAAAACGGGGTTACGAGCAGAAAGATACACGTACCTGAACCGGGCTCGAAAAATCGGAAATCACCGTGTCCGACACGTGTCCGACACGTGTCCGACACGCGATCCAAAGTTAGTGTTAGGGTTTCTGTGCAGCGGCCGGAGCTGGGCGGCACTACGGCGGGGGAGGATGGCCGGAGGGGACTCGGGCGCTGCCGGCGAGGCTGGGCGGAGGCGGCGCAGGGGCCGGAGGCGGCCGGGGCAGCGGCGGGGTGGCGCGGCGCTCACTGGTGGAGGCGGCGGCGGCTCAGGGAGGCGGGGCGCTGTCGGGGCTGCTGCTGCTGCTAGCCTCCGCTGCTGCTGGACGCCGGAGGCGGTGGAGGAAGGAGGAGAAGAGGGGAACGGCGGGGCGAGGTCGTCGACGGCGAGGAGCGTCTGGGCGAGGTGGCGGTGAGCGGCGGAACGGAGGGGAATGGCCGGAGCCGAGGGGAGGGTCGGGTTTAAATAGGCGAAGAGGGGCAGTGAGTCAGCCGGAAATGGCGGAGAGGGAGGGGGACGTGGCGGAGAAGGCGGGCCGAGCGGAAGAGGGGGTCGACGTGGGGCTGGCCGCCGGATGCGGCGGAGGACGAGGGCCACGCGGGGGAATCGAGTCGTTGGGGAGCCGGCTGGTCAACCGGGTCGGGCAGGCGGCGGGTCGGGTTTGACCGACCCGACCCGACCCGCTAGCGGGTTGGCGGGCTGGGCTAGTCAGGTGGGCCGCGGTCCAGTGGGCCGGGCTGGGCTGAGAAATGGGCCGGGCTGATTAATTAAATAAGTATATAAATAAATAAATAAATAATAATCAATTAATAAATGTTTTTAGGTGTTTTAAAATAGGTCCGGGGCCCAATAAAATCCAGAAAATTACCCTAAGTCCAGTTTTCTATTTTTACACCCAAAAATATTATTTTTATAATATTTTAATATTATTTATTATCAATTAAAAATTATGTAATAATTCAAAACCTTGATTTTAATTACAGAAAATTTCCAGAAAATTCCAGAAAATTGGGAAAAATTTAAGTTAATAATTCCTGAAAATCAGGGGGCTTACATAACCCGCCATTGTCATCCCCCAGAAAATAAATTTGTACTTAGATTGTCTCCTATGACACTTCTTTGTACTTTCTTTGTTTGTTAAATCAAATTCAGTTCTTCCAGTTCTCGTTTTGATATAAAATTGCAACCACGGTGGTGACTCTGCTGGGGACTTCCTTCTCCTCTGTTGGGAAGTTGGTGATGTAGTCCGATGCGGCCAAGCTCGGCTCGACACAAAAGATGCTGGTGGTCCGCTTCGACCAGCAAGTGTTCGAGGACATGCTCTCCCGGGACAGCGCGAGTCCTTCTCCAAGGCAAGCAAAGCCCAAGAAGACCCATAGGACATGGGTGGCCAAGGTCGTTGTGCCTCACCAAACGCTCCCCGTCTCTCTCCCAACTGCAGGGACCGCACATCATGTGGCCACTGTCTGTGCAGCAGCCTCTTCCAGCCAAAAGGGTGCTCCCCACTCGAGGATCCACAAAACATGGGTGGACAAGGCCGCTGCGCCCCACCCAGCTGCAGAGCAGACGCCTCCAGCCTCTCACTCTGTTGCCAGTGACGGTAGTAGGACGAATACCCATAACATCCATATCTATGCGGCATCCAAGGCTGACGCAGAAATTGTTCAGTACCCAAACTCTGGTAGAGGAAAACACTACGATGCCAGACGTCGTAGTGCTGAGGCAGCTTCTATGTGGCCAAGGATGAGGCCTTATAAAACTTCCCATGCGACATCAACTCACAATCACAGACAACAAGTTGCATGTGACCCCAATAGCAACAAAACCTCTGTTTTTGACCGTATCTCCTGCAGCGCAAATCCTATGCGGCCCACTGAGAATGGTGAAAATCCAAAGCTGGACACTTCATACTACGTACATGCGATAGCTAAGCTGAAGAAGTCCAGGGCAGTGCGAGCCTGTTAGGCTCAAGCAACTTCTCATACGACCAACCGCCAACAGGCATCGCTAGTTATTATGCGAGCCTCTAACAGACAGTTGTACAAGACGGACCTATGCGTCCAGCCCACATGGACCAATAGATAGGGCCAGTCTCAAAAGTCTTCCACCAGTACCTCGGGATAAGTTCGTGTTCGAACCGTAGGTCAGGGAGCAAAGACAGCACCTACGCATCCGTGTACCTGGGATACCCGAACTCACAAAAAGGATGCATAGGTAAAACACCATTCGCATAATTTGCGTGACGTGATTACTAACAAGCGAAAAGTAAGAGAAATAACTACAGCGTGTGACGTGCCCTCTCCGAGGCACAGCTGCGCCAACATTATCATCAACTACTTCTGCAATAAAGCAGAAGTACTCAAATACAGGCAGTCGGCCTTCCAGCTACTGCACCGAAAAGCACCTACCAGGCAGCAACCCGGTGATCAGGTGCAAGTATCAAAGGAGGAGGAGTTGCCCCTCGCCTTATGCTACTCGACTGGAAAGCTTCCTGCCACCAAGGGAAGAAAGAGGTTAGAGACCTCCAGCACGACACTCTCTACCACGGCATCGCAAAGGCGATTACCTGAAAGGCTGACGACAGCACCCGCGGGAAGCGTCTTCCAAGGCACCCACTTAAGGAAGAAGCTGTCAGCCCATGGGGGTAGTTCATCCTCAGAACCCCTAGGGATGGTCCAAGATGGGGGTAGTGTCCCCCTGGACGTACGCGATAACCCAGTATTCCGAGGAGACTACGATTCTCAAAGAACGGACTCCGAGATCCCAGAGGATAGCTACTTCCACCAGGACGACAAAATCTTCTACGCTAGGGGTTGTATCCCCTCCGAATCGAAGGAAGACAAAACGGCTCCCGCCCTCCCTCCTTAAAGATCACTCGCTACAAGGGTATAAAATAGGGAGCACGACATCCACTACCCTCTCTATTTCTCCCCGTGTGAGGACGGTGTACATGGTCGAAGACGACCATAAAGGCCCCAGTGACCGGCAGTGCCTCGAGATGCTCGAAACCATGATGCACACAATGAGTGCATCAATGCAAGCTTTGACCCAGACATTGCTGAAAATTAAGGCAAATATGACCTCCTAGACAACAAGGACCTCTGGGCAAGCAAACTTGGACCCCGGAACCAACGGAGATTCAAATACGACAGCTCCACCCGCAGTCGGCGATACTCTCCTACCTGGATCGTCAGTACCTTCCACAGGAGATGAAGCTAAGGAAGCAATGAGGGAGGTCCGAGAACTTCGGGCTCGCCTAGACTCCATGAGCAATCGGGACTCACTCCGTAATCTCGGGGTACGACAACCATACCCGATAGAGTGGAGGGACGTGCTATATCCACCCAAGTATAAGCCCTTCAACATTAACACATTTGATGGGAAGTCCTCCCCTCTCCACTTTATGAGCTACTTCGAGATCACCATGGGACACTTACCCTGTAGCGACGCTATCCTTACCAGGCTCTTCGTCGGATAATTGGCGGGGGTAGCTTTCGATTGGTTCTGCAGTCTCGAAGATAAATGTACATCTTTATTTGATGACCTCAAGCATCTGATCCTTAACAGATTCTATGAGGCAAAAAATGATATGACGATATCTTCTCTGATGGACGTCGCCCAAGGAGAGAAGGAACTGACAAAAAACTACATCGAGCGGTTCCGACAGGCTGCGCTAAGGTTGCCTACTGGCAATCCCGAGGCAATACTCATGGAAATGTGCTGGAAGAACATGCTCCTGACAGTTAGCCTCTGGATGGGCGAGAGCCAGTTCAATGACTGGACAACGTTCATTGTAAGTGATGTCAACGCTGAAAAGAAGCTCAAGAACCCTCCGCACTTGGGGATCCATATCCCTACTAATGAAAAAATGGCAAGCATCCCAACAACAACAACAACAACAATAATGACGGCAATAGCAGCCGCGATGGAAAGTGGAAGCAGGCTATGGTCGCTACCTTGACCAAGAAGCCTGAGGAAAAGCCGGTAGAGCCTCCAAAACCAAAAAAGACTTACTCTTTCGAAGATATTGATGTCAAGCTCGTCTTTGATATGCTGATGCAGAGAGAAAAAATTTGGCTCCCCGACGTCAGACGTCAGCCTGAGGCGGGGGAGATTGCCAACCCGAAGTAGTATCACTTCCACTGTTATGTCCATCACCCGTCACAGGTGTGCTTTACCCTTAAGCGGTATATCCAACGTCTGATAGACACCAAAGCTCTTTCTCTGGACTTCGATGATGTAAAGGTAGCCGCCAACATGATGTCCCTCCAGTTTGGCAACTTCCCACCGACGAAAGCCCCAGATGGAGTAGTTCCGGTCCCTAAGGCGACCATGAAAGTGGTCAACCTTCCACCAGCTCAAGACCAGATGGCCGGGCTAATACCTCTTGCCATACCACGTGGAGAGGTCATGTGGGTCCAACCCGACCTCTGTAACACCCCGTTCCGTTCAAGCGGACTGCCGATTCAAACGGCAAAAGTGAAATATCCCGACCCGCTTTGCTCAGGCAAGAATACTCGTTTGAGGCAAAGGATATCCAGACTTGTCCCTACAAGAGTTCAGCTTATGTCACGCCCCAGTCGCAAAATACCGAGGGACTGGACACGTGGTAATGGCCAGCAGTACGCACCGATGGACAAATCCAATTTAATGGATCCATCAGGGCATACTTAAGCTATAGTATAACAATATATATTGGTCCAATGATACAAGTCACAGTCTATACTAATCTTATCCACAATAGATAATCACAGATCAAATGCCAGAATAAATAAAATAAATATAAACTGACATATCTCAATAAAAGTGTCTCGGAGAACAATCCGAGAATAAGTCTGATACATCAATGAAATAGTACCAGAAATAAAGAACTAGAAATAGAAATAAATGAGTGTCTCAAGCCAATACTCAGGAGAAGTCCTCGGGCACAATCTCGTCCTCAGGTGTCGGTACAGCTCCTGTATCAGCTCCTGCTACTGATCTTATCCTGTATAACTCTGGGTGGATCTCCTCTGCTAATCCTGGGGACATAATCCGGATCCAGGTCCTCAGGGGACATAGCAAGGTACAAGAAAGCTCATGCCAAAATAAATGCAGTACAGCAAATAATGAAATAAATAGGGTAATACTAAATAACCAGCTATGTAAAATGCAAGATGAGAGCATCACTAAAACTCAGGCTGAGACCACTACAAGCTCTGTGACGGGGAGCCGGTAGCAGTAATATCACTAATAGAGTGCCTAGCTCTGATATAGAGTCTGAGGCCTCACCATAAATATAACACTAATAGAGTGCCTAGCTTTGATATAGAGTCCGAGGCCTCGCCATCATAAATATATATATAAATCAGCCTGTAGCCTGTGTGTCTCTCCCCACCCTATGTAACCACGCATGTCATGACCATAACGTCTCATGTCCATGTCAGCGGGATCATACTAATGCACAAGTCATAAAGTATCTAAGAATATAGTATCTTTGTCAAGTCCTGTATCCTATACAGAATCACCATGAATATCTTGAGAAAATCCTGTCTCATGAATAGTGTCAAGTGTCCTGGGTCATATGGTACTTGATAAGACAAGTACGAGAAGATAAAGTGTCACGAATATCCATCTCTAAATGACAATACACAACACCGCGTACGGTGTTGGCACCCGACTGATAATCGGACGCTAAGTTTGTCACACGGTCCTAGGTCAAGCATGCACAACAATATAATGAAGCAAAAAAAATATGTAACAATACTGCAGAGTTTGGCAAGGTACACTTGCATGGGGTTCTGGCTCCAACTGTAGCTCTGATCTCAGTGGGAACTACAGGGACTACTCCGGTTGCTGAAATAAACATCACCATCAGTCTCAGAAAATATCAAATAGCTAGAAACGCCTGTCCTTATGTCCAATTTGGACACAGGGACAAAAATGGCATTTTCGGGTCAATACGGGGTCCACATGTGGGCCACCTTACACCGAAAAATGTGTCAGGGTCAAAGGTCTCCAAATTCGCCAAACTTAGTGTCAACAAGTCAGTAACGATGATACAAACCCAACGGAACTTCCAGAATTGGATTCCGATGAGCCGATCACAAAATCGCCCGTCAAGTGGAGCCTGTGGGGCCCACGATACGCGATTTTGTCAACGTTCTCAGAATTGAACCAAACTTGGGTCACAGGAATAGCGTATTGCTACAAGTCCGATGGCGCAAGTTTCGTCTCAATCCGACGTGTATACACAAAGTTACAGCGTGTTCTAGAACTGACGGATACGGGGCGTTGTCGGCGAATACGCGTTGATTCCGGTGTGCACGCACATCCGAATTGACTTCTGCGAAATCCTACATGACCGTATCAATGTCGCACACGTTTTGGTAAAGATCGCGTACGACCAAGTCGTCCCGTTTGGCGGGGCGCACTCAGTTCCGGGGAGAAATATGGCATTATTTTTCCTGTTTTTGGATCGCGGTGTGCGATCACCACAGGACGCGATGCACCGAACGGGTTACACGAGCACCGGGAGGGTTATACAGTCTACGCGTAGCAACTGACAAAAACTAAAACGGAGTCACGAGGAGAAAGAACGGGTTACCTGAACAGGGCTTCGCGAAACCGGGTTTTCGTGTCCGTGTGTCTCTTCGACACGAGCTGTGTCCTGTAGTTCTGCCGTGTCCGGGTTCGGCGGTGTCTATGTCAGCGTGTCAGAGCTAGGGCAGCAGAGACTCGCCGTGGCTGCTCAGGCGGAGGCGACCGGATTGGGGTGGCTAGGGCGGAGGCAGCGGGGCGGAGCTGGGCGGTGCGGAGCGGAGGATGATGAAGGGTGGAGTCGGGCGGAGATGGGAGGCTGCTGGTTGGGGAGAGGGCGGCGCTGGGGTTCGGGGTTTGGTCGAGGCGGAAGGGGTCGATAGGGTGTGCTGAGCGGGGCTGGGCTGAGAGCGGAGGGTGGTGGTGCTCCATAGTGGCTGGAGGCGGAGGGGATCGACAGGGGGAAGGGCGGTGGTAGCGAGGCTAGGGCGGTGAGGCGGTGGTGGAGGGATTAGGGTTCAGACGGGATTAGGGTTCAGGCATGCTAGGGCAGCGAGGACAAAGGGTTATATAGGGCGAGGGGAGTGGGCCGGGCGAGGCGGAGCTGAGGGGGTCGTGGGCTGGGGGAGGCGGAGGCGAGGGGGACATGGGCCGGGCGAGGCGGAGCTGTGGCCGAAAAACGCGGGCTGCTTGGGTTCGTGGGAGTGAGAGGAGAGCGGGTCAGATCGGGTCCGGGTCCGGGTCCGGGTGGATGGGGATCCGACCCGATCCACTAAGGCATAGGTTCGGTCCGGTTTGGTTTAGTACGGTTCGGGTTGGTTTGGTTCAACTGAACCAGGTTTATTTCTAGGGTTTAATTAGGGTTAATTATAACTTGGTTTCTAGGGCTTTATAAATTCTTCTGGTGTCCAATAAATTCACAGAAAATTATCCTATGTCTAGTTTTTTATTTTACACCATAAAATATTATTTCTATAATATTTTAATATTAATTTACAATAGTTAAAAATTATTTAATCATAAAATACCTTAGTTTTAATTCCCAAAAATTACAGAAAAATTGGGAAAAATCGTTTTTAAAAAAATCTGAAAAATTACGGGGCTTACAATCTACCCAACTTATAAAAATTTCTTCCTCGAAATTAAATTAGGGTAGGGTCTAAAGAATTCCTCTCAAGTGAACATTGCGGTCTCTACCCAACTTAGAATTTACCCATCTATCATCTAAGGCTATCTAAGGAAGCTATGCCCCAACTTATTTAATCATGTTATTGAATCCTCAAGTCCTTAACACCAAACATATCACCTATGATATTCCCTTAATCATATATAAAAGGGTCATCAACAATGCGACCGGCCTGCGGGGTCTATCTAGTACTATCTACATATCAAACTTATATCAAGCACGAGGTTTCGTCCTTCCGAAATAAGGGAAGACGGAGATCAATAATAACGAGTTCAAGGGTGAGGTAATATAATAGAAGTATCGGGGTCAAGGCATTTAAAGAATTCAAATGGGAATTGTCAAGCAGTTGTGGATTAAAATCCTATTCTGGTAATTCTTCGTTTGCATGCTCGTATTAGTACAGTTACGTAACCGATACGATATGTCAGACATGTCCTGGGCAAGTATATTCGTCTACTAATCACTACATATCTCAATCCACGTAAAGTAGTGTTACGAGGGGCGAATCGAGCGCACTAAGGTTAGCTAGACCTTAATATACTGATTCTGAAATGCATTAGTGAAGTTGATCAAGCCCCAATAACACATATGTCATGAACAAGCTCGATAAAGAATAAGCTTGCAAAACTAGGCTGTAACAGCAGCATAAGTCAAGGTAGTACAAAAATATAAGTACGCTAGATGATGATGAAAGGAGGTACAAATTAATTCAAGTTCACAAAACAAAACAAAATAAGTAACAATAATAACAGACTCTTACAATCTCTACAGTTATCTTACAACCTCCTTGTCTAAGTCGCTAGTTGACCAAATAGGGGCAAAGACCTCTAAATTCTATTGTCTGAATAACCACTATCTTCTTATGCAAGTCTAAAGTTGTGTCATCCTAGTTCACCTCATCAATGGGTCAATAGGGCTAGGTGGTACTATGTTGTGAGGCATACTACCCAACTTATAATAAACTAATACTGAAATCGTCTTAAGGATACCGTGGAAACTCTTGTTAAGGTCTACGAGAAGGGTCTTGGTACCTATTAGGGTATCCTCCTATATTACATAGGTCATGGTCGTCCTAAGCCTTAGTCTCAGTACTTATAGAACAAGTGTCTATAGTGAGGATAGAAGAGTTACTGGCCGTCAAGGCTAAGGGATCTAACTTGTATCGAGGTGGGGGTACTAATTACACGACTTAACACTTAAGGGAAAATCATTGGGTCATAATCTACGATAATAACTTAATCTGTCAAGTTCTAATTACCAATCACAAAATTCAAAAATTTAAGAGTAATAACCAGAATAAACAATAAGAAGCGCACAGGAATCAAGGCAGGATGCAAGTCAAGAAATGAATTCGAATTCGATACAGATGTCAAGAACGTTTCAAGCAAGTGGATGAGATCCTAAAAACTTATCCTATTCTTATTGCAGGCCTGTTCGGTCCCTAAGTTGAAACCGAACAATTTAGTCGTTGACCTGCATGGGCCACCACAAAAACCAAGTCACGCCCCAGTCCCAAAAGACCGAGGGACTGGACACGTGGTAATGGCCAGCAGTACGCACCGATGGACAAACCCAATTTAATGGATCCATCAGGGCATATTTAAGCTGTAGTATAACAATATATATGGGTCCAATGATACAAGTCACAGTCTATACTAATCTCATCCATAATAGATAATCACAGATCAAATGCCAGAATAAATAAAATAAATACAAACTGACATATCTCAATAAAAGTGTCTCGGAGAATAATCCGAAAATAAGTCTGATACATCAATGAAATAGTATCAGAAATAAAGAACTAGAAATAGAAATAAATGAGTATCTCAAGCCAATACTCAGGAGAAGTTCTCGGACACAATCTCGTCCTCAGGTGTCGGTACAGCTCCTGTATTAGCTCCTGCTACTGCTCCTGTCCTGTATAACTCTGGGTGGATCTCCTCTGCTAATCCTGGAGACATAATCCAGATCCAGGTCCTCAGGGTACATAGCAAGGTACAAGAAAGCTCATGCCAAAATAAATGCAATGCAGCAAATAATGAAATAAATAGGGTAATACTAAATAACCAGCTATGTGAAATGCAAGATGAGAGCATCACTAAAACTCAGGCTGAGACCACTACAAGCTCTGTGCCGGGGAGCCGGTAGCAGTAATATCACTAATAGAGTGCCTAGCTCTGATATAGAGTCTGAGGCCTCACCATAAATATAACACTAATAGAGTGCCTAGCTCTGATATAGAGTCTGAGGCCTCGCCATCATAAATATATATATAAATCAGCCTGTAGCATGTGTGTCTCTCCCCATCCCATGTAACCACGCATGTCATGACCATAATGTCTCATGTCCATGTCAGCGGGATCATACTAATGCACAAGTCATAAAGTATCTAAGAATATAGTATCTCTGTCAAGTCCTGTATCCTATACAGAATCACCACGAATATCTCGGGAAAATCCTGTCTCATGAATAGTGTCAAGTGTCCTGGGTCATATGGTACTTGATAAGATAAGCACGAGAAGATAAAGTGTCACGAATATCCATCTTTAAATGACAATACACAACACCGCGTACGGTGTTGGCACCCGACTGATAATCGGACGCTAAGTTCGTCACACGGTCCTAGGTCAAGCATGCACAACAATATAATGAAGCAAGAAAAATATGTAACAATACTGCAGAGTTTGGCAAGGTACACTTGCTTGGGGTTCTGGCTCCAACTGTAGCTCTGATCTCAGTGGAAACTACAGGGACTACTCCGGTTGCTGAAATAAACATCACCATCAGTCTCTGAAAATATCAAATAGCTAGAAACGCCTGTCCTTACGTCCAATTTGGACACAAGGGCAAAAATGGCATTTTTGGGTCAAAGCGGGGTCCACATGTGGGCCACCTTGCACCGAAAAATGTGTCAGGGTCAAAGGTCTCCAAATTTGCCAAACTTAGTGTCAACAAGTCAGGAACGATGATACGAACCCAACGGAACTTCCAGAATTGGATTATGATGAGCCGATCACAAAATCGCCCGTCAAGTGGAGCCTGTGGGGCCCACGATACGTGATTTTGTCAACGTTCTCAGAATTGAACCAAACTTGGGTCACAGGACCAGCGTATTGCTATGAGTCCGATGGCGCAAGTTTTGTCTCGATCCGACACGTGTACACAAAGTTACAGCGTGTTCCAGAACTGACGGATACGGGGCGTTGTCGGCGGATACGAGTTGATTCCGGTGTGCACGCACATCCGAATTGACTTCTGCGAAATCCCATATGACCGTATCAACGTCGCGCACATTTTGGTAAAGATCGCGTACGACCAAGTCGTCCCGTTTAGCGGGGCGCACTCAGTTCCGGGGTGAAATAGGGCATTATTTTTCCAGTTTTTGGATCGCGGTGTGCGATCACCACAGGACCTGATGCACCGAGCGGGTTGCACGGGCACCGGGAGGGTTATACAGTCTACGCGTAATAACTGACAGAAACTAAAACGGAGTCACGAGGAGAAAGAACGGGTTACCTGAACAGGGCTTCGCGAAACCGGGTTTTCGTGTCCGTGTGTCTCTTCGACACGAACTGTGCCCTGTAGTTCTGCCGTGTCCAGGTTCGGCGGTGTCTGTGTCAGCGTGTCAGAGCTAGGGCAGCGGAGACTCGCCGTGGCTGCTCAGGCAGAGGTGACCGGATCGGGGTGGCTAGGGCAGAGGCAGCGGGGCGGAGCTGGACGGTGCGGAGCGAAGGATGATGAAGGGTGGAGTCGGGCGGAGATGGGAGGCTGCTGGTTGGGGAGAGGGCGGCGCTGGGGTTCGGGGTTTGGTCGAGGCGGAGGGGGTCGATGGGGTGTGCTGAGCGGGGCTGGGCTGAGAGCGGAGGGTGGTGGTGCTCCATGGTGGCTGGAGGCGGAGGGGATCGACAGGGGGAAGGGCGGTGGTAGCGAGGCTAGGGCGGTGAGGCGGTGGTGGAGGGATTAGGGTTCAGGCGGGATTAGGGTTCAGGCATGCTAGGGCAGCGAGGAGAAAGGGTTATATAGGGCAAGGGGAGTGGGCCGGGCGAGGCAGAGCTAAGGGGGTCGTGGGCTGGGCGAGGCGGAGGCGAGGGGGATGTGGGCCGGGCGAGGCGGTGCTGTGGCCGGAAAACGCAGGCTGCTTGGGTTCGTGGGAGTGAGAGGAGAGCGGGTCGGATCGGGTCCGGGTCCGGGTGGATGGGGATCCGACCCGATCCACTAAGGCATGGGTTCGGTCCGGTTTGGTTTAGTACGGTTCGGGTTGGTTTGGTTCAACTGAACCAGGTTTATTTCTAGGGTTTAATTAGGGTTAATTATAACTTGGTTTCTAGGGCTTTATAAATTCTTCTAGGGTCCAATAAATTCACAGAAAATTACCCTATGTCTAGTTTTTTATTTTACACTATAAAATATTATTTCTATAATATTTTAATATTAATTTACAACAGTTAAAAATCATTTAATCACAAAATACCTTAGTTTTAATTCCCAAAAATTACAAAAAAATTGGGAAAAATCATTTTTAAAAAAATCTGAAAAATCAGGGGGCTTACAGCTTAGGCTTTCAGAGGCTCGCTCGACGTATCGCTCAACCGAGGCGAATCATCGCTAAGGTAGATGGCTACGGTAAACTTGTCTTTGCTTAGCCAGCACACTTAAATTATGGAACGATACATGCTAGTCGCTAGGTGAATCACCCCTGCATGCTAATAAGAATAAAATGCACCTAGCTAAGAGAATAATCCTGACTTGTATTTCTTGTGCTAGAACATCGAAATGAAATATTGCTTATATTCAGACCCTCGCATGCTACCCTAGATTATGTCGCTCGGAAAAGCCCCTTACGGTTTTACCTCTCGGCTTACCTTCGGGCCCGAGCCAAACGTGTTTGTTTGAGTTCCTTAGAAATGCATGCTTGCTTGCTTACAAACGTCTGACGTTATTCGTATCATGCATGCATTCTAGTTAGTCAGGAGACTATCAAATAGATCTTCTGTGCAATTGAACCTGCAAGTATCCGGGACTGTTAGGTCACCAAGGCAATCCCCGAACTAGGGGCATGCATCAAGGCAAGTGAATACTGAACTAGAATCACATCAAGTTTACCTCTGAACGAGAATCTTGTCAAGCAAAGCCAAGAATCCCAGCTCGTGGAGCAATACTCGTTCAGAGCATAAATTATAGATTATACTTGTGCTATGGATTGTCTTGTGAAAGATGTAAATTTGGATAAGCCTAGAGACTGTGTGTCGCGGACAACTTGTGCACAAGGTCTTAGTTCCTGCGAACGGACATTGGGGTACTGGCACCGATCCGATCCGGATGGAACTCTATTGTATAGTCTATTGTAGTAGATGAGATGGCATGTAACGCTCATTGTTCTTTCGCTGCATACCATTCTCGCCACTGACTAGTGTCCTTTATGGCTATGCCAGCGACTTATTATTCATATAGATAAGTCATCCTTGCTTAGCGGTTATCCGCATGCGAGTCATTGCATCGCATCGAGAATAACTGAGCACCCAAAATATAGTCTCATTCATAACACAGTGTAATACTTATATTGTTGTCCCTGAATGTTTATATCTGCTCGTTCTTTAATTAACTTGGTTTGCCTTAGACAGGGAAGGACAAATAGGTAAGTTGGTAAGTCTAATCGTGTTTTCTCTTATATCGCATGGTGCACTAATTCACGAGTTAGGTTATTCAATATGCCATGAAACTGATCCTAAGACAACTAGAAAGACAACATAATAGTTGGTGCACGGAACCTATATTACGTGTTTGGATTTTTCGAGCGGGCGAGTAGCCTCCCCACCAGTGCATTCGTGTACTGATAATCCACCAGGTTGTTTGCAGGGTGCGGAAGAACCTCGTTCGGTGGGGATGCCTCCTTCGTGCGTGCTAAGGCGTGGAGTTCACTCCGGAGCCTTGGAGCGCTGCGTCCGGAACTGAAGCACATATATAAGACATAATGTTGGAACATCGCCTGAGTATCGTCTGAATATCGCCTGAGCATCGTCTGAACATCGTCTGTACAATCATTCCAAAAATTGTAGCCACTTGGTACACTTTTACTGTTTTAGAGAGAGGGGCTTGATCGACTTGTAATCTCGGGTATGCGCCGCTTATAACACTTATTTATGTCAATAAAAAATTTGTTTTACTTCAACTTGTGTTATTTATTGCTTCCACTATTGTCGACTCAGTGAACTTGTTACCAAATCGCTTATGCGTTTATAATTTTGCTGCACTCGGACCATCTGTGCGACTCTGTGGCTTAGAACTCTTACCTCCAGCCAATGAACCACGGCCTTGCACGGGCGTAGCTCACGTTCGTGCGGCATCATGCCCGGATGGGTCGAAGCAATCATCCTACGGGAGCGCTGGCGCGGTGATTCTCGCCTAGCGGGGACAGCCGATTTAGCCTGCGGAAGATCGGGACATGACAGATTAGTATCAGAGCCTGGCTTATACGCCTTTGGACTTCATTTCGATTATCTCAGTTTCAAAAGCTCGTTCGTGGGTTATGTGCATACTCTCTCCTAATGTCCCAAACGAAATGTTCCAACAATGAGTCTAAATACTTTCAAAAAGCGCATTAGAATGATGTGATTGCTTGTATAAATCGTGATGCTAAGGCCTTTGTGCCGACCTGTGCAAAACCCTTAAGATTTTCACAAGTAGCTTGTCCGATTTCACTATCACTAAGTTTGGTTGAATGCATATGTTTGAGGGATACCTTGAACGTGTGCACGATCCAAGACTCAAGAAAATATAAAACTCGAGTGTTAAGACTTCGCTATCGCTAAGTTGGTTGGCGTACTCATGCTAGAAGTGCACTTCGAATATATGCACAATCCAGACTCGCGATATGCTGATCTTGATGCTACTACAAGTGAATATTCTAATGAACAAGTACAACGACATGTATAGGTTTGCCTCGGCCTTAGACCGTTAATCAAGATTGATTGAAACGTACTCCGCGTTAAGCAACATATCCTATGCTAAGACGCAAATAAGACTGACTCAACATACACACGACACAACGTAAGAACCGAGTAGAAGATTATGTTTAATTGGATTTAGTGGTACCGACTGCTATGCTTGGGATAGATTCCATAATGCGTTAGTACGGCTTGTCCTCAGTAAATCTCGAGGACGAAACTTTTTCTGAGTTGGGTATGATGTAACACCCTGTTCCGTTCAAGCGGACTGCCGATTCAAATGGCAAAAGTAAAATATCCCGACCCGCTTTGCTCAGGCGAGAATACTCGTTTGAGGCAAAGGATATCCAGACTTGTCCCTACAGGAGTTTCGCTTAGGCTTTCAGAGGCTCACTCGACGTATCACTCAACCGAGGCGAATTATTGCTAAGGTGGGTGGCTACGGTGAACTTGTCTTTGCTTAGCCAGCATACTTAAAATATGGAACGATACATGCTAGTCGCTAGGTGAATCACCCCCTACATGCTAATAAGAATACAATGCACCTAGCTAAGGAAATAATTCCAACTTGTATTGCTTGTGCTAGAACATGGAAATAAAATATTGCTTATATTCAGACCCTCGCATGCTATCCTAGATTATATCGCTCGGAAAAGCCCCTTACGGTTTTACCTCTCGGCTTACCTTCGGGCCCGAGCCAAATGTGTTTATTGGAGTTCCTTAGAAATGCATGCTTGCTTGCTTACAAACGTCTGACGTTATTCGTATCGTGCATGCATTCTAGTTAGCCAGGAGACTATCAAATAGCTCTTCTGTGCAATTGAACCTTCAAGTATCTAGGACCGTTAGGTCACCAAGGCAATCCCCGAACCAGGGGCATGCATCAAGGCAAGTGAATACTAAACTGGAATCATATCAAGTTTACCTCTGAATGAGAATCCTGTCAAGCAAAGCCAAGAATCCCAGCTCGTAGAGCAATACTCGTTCAGAGCAGAAATTATAGAATATACTCGTGTTATGGATTGTCTTATAAAAGATGTGAATTTGGATAACCCTAGAGACTACGTGTCGCGGACAACTTGTGCACAAGGTCTTAGTTCCTGCGGACAGTCGCTGGGGCACTGGCGCCGATCCGATCCGGACGGAACTCTATTGTATAGTCTATTGTAGTGGATGAGATGGCATGTAGCGCTCATTGTTCTTTCACTGCATACCATTCTCGCCACTGACTAGTGTCCTTTATGGCTATGCCAGTAACTTATTGTTCATATAGATAAGTCATCCTAACTTAGCGGCTATCCGCGTGCAATTCATTGCATCGCATCGAGAATAACTGAGCACCCAAAATATAGTCTCATTCATGACATAGTGTAATGCATATGTTGTTGTCCCTGAATGTTTATATCTTCTCGTGCTTGAATTAACTTGGTTTGCCTTGGACAGGAAAGGACAAATAGGTAAGTTGGTAAGTCTTACCGTATTTGCTCTTATATCTCATGGTGCATTGCTAGACGAGTTAAGCTATTCAATATGCCATGAAACTGATCCTAAGGCAACTAGAAAGACAACATAATAGTTGGTGCACGGAACCTATATTATGTGTTTGGATTTGTCGAGCGGGCGAGTAGCCTCCCCACCAGTGCATTCGTGTACTGATAATCTACCAGGTTGTTTGTAGGGTGCGGGAGAACCTCGTTCGGTACGGATGCCTCCTTCGTGCGTGCTAAGGCGTGGAGTTCACTCCGGAGCCTTGGAGCGCTGCGTCCGGAACTGAAGCACATATATAAGATATAATATTGGAACATCACCTGAGCATCGTCTGAACATCGCCTGAGCATCGTCTGAATATCGCATGTACAATCATTCCAAAAATTATAGCCACTTGGTACACTTTTACTATTTTAGAGAGAGAGGCTTGATCGACTTGTAATCTCGGCTATGCGCCGCCTGTAACACTTGTTTATGTCAATAAAAAATTTGTTTTACTTCAACTTGTGTTATTCATTGCTTCCGCTATTGTCGACTCGGTGAACTTGTTACCAAATCGCCTATGCGTTTATAATTCCGCTGCACTCGGACAATCTGTGTGACTCTCTGGCTTAGAACTCTTATTGCCAGCCAATGAACCACGGCCTTGCATGGACATGGCTCACGCTCGTGCGGTATCACACCCGGATGGGTCGAAGCGATCGTCCTGCGGGAGCGCTGGCACGGTGATTCTGGCCTAACGGGGATGGCCGATTTAGCCTGCGGAAGATCGGGGCGTGACAACCTCATGTCGGACCAGACACAACCCGCGGCATCCTCCACAGCCAAATCCAAAGGCAAAAAATCCAATTGTTACATAGTTTCCTCCTAGGCTGAAGAGTTGGCAGTAGGTGCAACAAGGTCAGGCGCAATATACCAACCGATGCACGGTAGTACGCCCCCGGTTGTCACACCGACTACCACGGGTCCCAGGCCATCCACTAGCAAAATATGATGAAATAGCAATTTTTTAGCGACGTCATAATAAAACATCGCTAATATTAAAGATTTCAGCGACTCCAAAAATAAACGTCGCTGTTGGCGACGTATAGTAAAGTTTAGAGACAGTAATTAAGTTTTTTTAAAGAATAGTCGTTATAATCTTCTTTAAGGTCGCTAAATGTCGCTGATTTTTTTAATTTAGCAACGTTTAGCGACGTTTATTTTTTTGAATTTTAGCGACGTTTTTAGCGACGACTATAACGTTGCAAACTATTTTTATTAGCGACGTCATAAGTTGACGTCGCTAAACGTCACTAAAATTTTAATATAGGTTTCGATTCCCCCCTTCTGTCGAAGACTTTCCCCAATTTTTTCAAAACTTCCCCCTCCCCCCCCTCTCCGGTGAAGTGCACCCTCCGGCGTCCTCCACATCCACCTACTCCGGCGTCCCCCTCCTCCTCCTTCGCCTCCTCCTCCTCTAGGTAAACTCTAACTCTCTCTCTCTCTCTCTCTCTCTCTCTCACTCTCTCTCACACACACAGATGCACACGACATGACACTAACACAGACACGACACACACACACTGACACAAACATGACACAGACTGTGAGAGAGGGTATTAACCCTAACCCGATCTCTCTCTCTCTCTCTCTCTCACACACACACACACACACACACACAGATGCACACGACATGACACTGACACAGACATGACACACACACACACACTAACACAGACATAACACAGACTATCACAGAGGGTGTAAACCTAACCCTAATCCGATCTCTCTCTCTCTCTCTCTCTCTCTCTCTCTCTCAGATGCACACGACATGACACTGACATAGACACGACACATACACACTGACACAGATACGACACAGACTGTCACATAGGGTATAAACCCTAACCTGATCTCTCTCTCTCTCTCACACAGATGCAGACACGACATAATACTGACACAGAAACGACATACATACACTGACACATACATAACACACACACTGTCATAGAGGGTGTAAACCCTAACCCTAACCCTAACCCTCTCTCTCTCTCTCTCTCTCTCTCTCTCTCTCTCTCTCTCTCTCTCTCTCTCTCTTTCTCTCTGACATATGTTTAATACTATACAATTAGTACACAACTTATACTATCATGACTTACTAATTTATAATAACTGCTACTAACTTAATATAATGTTCGTGATGCTTATAATTATGTCCATATTGGACTAATTCAAGTTGCATTTAAACTTTTAACTCTACTTTTTCCATAGATTTTGGGCTATTTTTGGACGAAGGAGTTCCATGCGACCCAGTTTCATGCGTCCCGGATCACATGCGTCCTTGATCCCATGCATCCCTGATTCCTATGCTACCATATGTGCATTTTTTTTTATTTGCTTGGTTTGGATATTTTATTGGATTTTTGTGATTTTATATATGATTCTAATAATTATAATTGTATGAGAACTAAGTGACCAAGTGTTGGACTCGACTATGTGCCTGACCCGACTATGTCTAAAAATAGACCATGTGCCAAGTGACAATGACTATCTATGTGCCTGACTTGACCTATGTGCTAGAACTCATGTGATTTACCAATGATTGGTAACTTGGCTCGATTATTGGTATCAATGTTGATACACTTACTACGTGCTATGTGTTCCTACGTGCTATGTGTTCCTACGTGATTATGTGACATATTTTACACCGAGGTGTACCTACATGCTAAGCGACATATGATATAATACGATTTCCTTCAGCAGGGAGATCATAGTGGGCCGATAACCAAAGTGTGGCTTGGATTTGTTTGACTGTTGCATCACGCTAGGACGAATTCAAATTGAACTGCCAAGTTATAAAGTGGATTCATATCTAGCATTCCCGTACTACGTACAACATATAAGGAGAATAACATGTGACTACGCCATGTGCTTCCAGATAACCATAGGGTTAACTTGGCAACTGAAACATGTAAAGCAATAGGAATGATGTAATCCCGAGATCATGCTTACCTAGTCACCCTCAAATAATTGTCTGGGGTGTATAGGCTGGCCCCTATGGATATTGTTTAAATCCTCATTAGTGGATGACAATATTCGACTATTATATTATACTATATGTTTTATACAATCTTAACATGGTGGCCTTACGAGGGACTGATGTATAATACTATGTGCTATACGACGATTCATGGCTCGGCTAGCCCTGCTATTATATGGCTCGATCTGAGAATTTTTATTATATACATAATATCTCTGGGATAACCCAGACTCCGTCTAGCAAGCCGTACAAGTGATTGGCCGATTATGTTGTTTGCCATTAGTGTAAGTTTGGGAAACTTTTGTTTAACAACAAACAAAAAGTCCAAGGAAATCCTAGACAGAAAATGTAAGTACAATATTTTTGATCTGAAAAATTTGATGATGGAGATCGAGTACTGCAGTGACTCATTTACTCCGTTGATGGTCCGACGAGGGAATGAGGATGCTCTCTTCTATTTTCTCTCTTTTGAGCTTGTGTGCACGTACGTAGCTCGCCAGGGGCTTTGTTGGGTATGCTACCCTTGCTATTTATAGCCATCCTGTTGACGGGCTATGAGTGCCGCATATACCTCTGTTTGGTGGCCGTATATGGATCCTTCAACAAAATACAGTTATAATTGTAGCCGCATACCATGGGCATGCTGCCATGTGGCATTGGTTGGAATATGCTGTTGATAGGATCTCGGGATTATTTTTAACTCCGTTGTATGCGTGACTCGGTCAGCGGGACACGTAGTCAACACTGATTATTTGAATATCTTTTCGGTTTTAATGGACAGATCTTCCAAGATGAAAGCTGCATAATATCTTGGCCGCATAACGTCTTGGCCGTATATGTGCTCTCATTTGGCCTTAGTTTTATGGACACTTCGGCAGTATGGCGTTATGGCCGCACGCAAGCTCTCGTCTGGCCTTGGTCGATTGGATACTTTGGCCTCATAATGACAAGGCCACATAGGGCTGTAGCCACATATGTGCTCTCCTTTGGCCTTGGTCTTATAGATATTTCGGCCGCATGGCGTTGTGGCTGCATGCGAGCTCTCGTTTGGCCTTGGTCAAATGGACAGTTTGGCCGCATAATGACAATACCGCATAGGACCGTAGCTGCATATGAGGGAACATTTGGCATGACACATTTGACGAAGTTATTAATGCATTGATATAACTTTTTATCTTTTTATGATCCGCCGTCTCTCTTACAATTCTTGAGGCGCTCAGGGTGACGAGTGGTGTGTCAGAACTTCTGATGGACATTAAATGTCTTGTCAGAGGATCTCATACGGCCCCCTTACTTCATGGCTGTATAGCCACATGGGATCTTCTTATGCGGCTTCCCAATTCTCCCAATTCTTGGCTATTCATGCCGCATAGGGATCTATGTGGCTCCTCTGTGGCCTGCTGTCATTTTTAAGGGGCATGAGCTCTATGCGGCCTGCATAATTTTTATGCTTCTATAAGACCCCTTCAAAGTTTCCCAAAATGACATATTTGGAATACTTTGAACTATAAGCATGGTCGAGCACTTTTGGCCCCATATAAGTGACATGTCATATAGACATGTTGCCCCATAGTCGGTTCTGCTAGGATGTCAGATCATTAATGAGTAGATTTGGCTCAATCTCCAAGAAAATTTCTTAGAATTTTGTGCCGCCTTTTGGGTTCAGACTCCGAGGTAACATTTCAGAGGGGATAAAGTTGCACAACAAACGAGGAGTCACGATCATCTCTTGTCGCTACGTGGATCGAGGCGGATCGGGATTTGAATAGCCACCATCATTATCCTAAGCCGCATATCTTGGCCTATATAAGGGGGTTTGAGGAGAGAGAGAGAGGCCTTTTACAAACCCTCAAGTCTCTCAAACTTGCTTTTCTCCTTCTTCCTTGCTGCCATGGCTCCCAAAGATCCCTCTTCCACCGCTGCTACCAAGATGGTCCCGAAGGGAAAGAGCAAAAGCAAGAGCAAGACCAAGGAGAAGGATCGTGCTGTCGCGGCTGACTCTTCTCTGTTTCTCGACGACGTTTAGCCATCGATTAAGGGTAGGTCATTTGGAGAAGACGAAGTGGAGTTCTGAACACAGAGACACATATGCATAGTTGGACGCATGGATGAGTCTATGTGCCAACTTCTCACTACCACATGGGTAGCCTAGTCGTATGGGCAACCCAGCCGCATAAACAACCATGCCGCATGGGTGACTCGGCCGCATAGGTTGACTCTGCTGTATGAGTGACCATGCCGCATAAACAACATTCCTCATGAGCAAGCCAGCCATATGAGTATATCACATTGGAACATTGATACTCCTCTCAATGATTCTGGCCAAGCTCCTTTGTGGTTTTTTTAGTGACTTTGCCCACCGTACCCTCTGGCGACCTAGTCCTCGGTCATGATCTTCTTCCGTTGAACATGAACCTCGGGGACCTGATTACGGCCATTAAGACCCAGACTGACAAGGATCTTTCGCCTGAACGTCAACAGAAGATCGTTGAGCAGACGCCTTCCTTCTTGTTGAGACAGATAAACTCGGGGGAGATCACCGCTAAATATGGGAAGCACTACTTTAAGAAGTAGTACTTCTTGTTTGGGGATGCATAAAATTCTTCTCAGTCCGAGATAGGGACAACTAGGGAGCGCTGGTCTTTTATCTTCCGCGAGACAGAGATGATATTTCCTTCTTTTGAATGTCACCTGCCTTTGTCGGACCTGAAGGTGATGATGGGTCCATGGCAAATGGACTGGAACTTAACCCCTGAGCCATAGGGGGCCCTCCTTTGCAATGTCCAGTGTGGGACCGGCAAGAATAAAGGAAAGTTTTATAGCACGAAGTAGTCACCCTCGTACTCTTTGCTTGGATTGAAGCCCGGTCTTGTCGGAAGTGAACTGGGACCGAACCTTAGCATATATGCAATGGGCACCTTCCTTCATCGAGTTGTCAAGAAGGGGACCTATCCCATCGGACAACTGTGGGCTCTTAGCTGGGTACATTATAGACACTCCTGGTGTCATTTGAACCTATGGATTATGAAGAATTACGAGCGGGAGCTCAGGACCGCCGACTTGTTTTTCGCCGTAAGGGGTATATGTCATGGTTTGGAGATAAACCGCCCCCTCTTCGTAGCCCTGATGAAATTATACAACCTTCGTACGGGGACTTTCTTTACACTTGGCGGCGAGATGGGACTCGCCTTTCATGAGATGCATACTGTCTCCAAACTCCCTTGGGACGAAGAACCCTACGAAGAGTATACCACGAGCAATAAAAAACTCAGAGAATTAGAAGTCGAGAACTGGGAGATCTTGGCGGTATACAAGAAATTGCTATCCCACAACGATATTTGTCAGTAGATGTCTAAGAACAAGAAGTCCTCTGAGGGGTCTTCACCTCATATCACAACTTGGATCTGCCACCTCTTTCCGTAGTCGAAGGAGTCCACCATAGTTCATGTTTGGGCACCGTGATCCGATCAGGAAGTGGCTGATTCAATTCAGGCACTAAAGGAACTGGCTGCTGCTGAGGATGAATGCGTTGAGGGTTCATCGGGGGAAAGGGACAAACCTGTTGACGAGATGGGTGACCTCGAAGAGGAACTTAGCTATTTCTATATGGACACCCACAGGTTATCCATTAAGGTCGTGCTGGCGTGATACCTGATGCTCTGGTTGCGCAACTACATAGCCCGGGCAGGTCTGGGATAATAAAGAGGATTAGCCGCGCCCTCATCCTTCCGGCCGTGAACTTGGCTTTCGGCCATAAGCTGGCCCTTCTATCGGACATGGTATGCTGCATCCATCGGGGTCTCTGCAAATTTGCTGAGAATGTAGAGGACCATCCTGACAAGGGGCATTTCAATAGGGTCGAGCTCCCTTACCATTATCTGATGGGTTGGCTTCTCTTGCATCATGGGTCCCTTATGAACCCTGGGACTGATATGAACATGGTGGCTGCCGATGCCCTGATCCGCATGTATCAAAGAATGTAGTGGAAATACGACACGGTCCCCGCTGGTCGGATAGATCTTGTATTTATGACAAACTAGACTTTTTTTACAACCGAGCCTGAGTTCTCTGATGATGAGAGAAACATCATCCACCAAGATGACGGAGAAAGACCCAAAATTGTCTGAGAAGCTCCTCCGCTGACTTCAAGCCATTTGTCCCTCTCATTTAGTGTACTAGAATCGAGCTGCAATTTTCGTGGAGCCTTATCTGCCCAGCCACTTCGTTCGTCAGTTTGGCTACACTTAGCTATTGCTGGGTCACCCGAGTGCTTCTCTTGGATACAATGACAACTTACTTGATGGAGCCTGAGCATGGAGTTACTATAGTGCCACTGGCACTCAAGCTCAATTTCATTTGCCAACAGTTGGTCATGCCCAGAATGTTGTACACAGCGACGAAGTATTATTGCACGGCCAATGCCCCACAAGCTGACTTTGACCCGGAGAGGAGTTTTATCGAAGGCACCATGTTGATGCCTAGGGAAGAAAGGGCGCGTAGGACGCCTAAGAAAGGTAAGGGAGTTGCTAGACCTTTGATCGTGGAGCTGGACCCGTCAACCGGGGAAGAGAAAATATCTCCTTCCGATGATCCTCTGCCTGCTAAGCGCAAATCAAAGGTCGAGACACATCATGCTCGTTATTCCAAGAAGGCAAGGGCTGAGGTGGTCCTAGAGACGGGACCTGTGGCGAAGTCGAAATCCCTTTTGAAGGGGACCGTGAGCGAGGAGATAGGACCCATTGCATTAGCGACTTCTGAACCAGACCCCCCTCTTGATGCGATGTCACTACCACTTTTCCGGAGAGGAATATTTTTGTCTTTTCCCATTTTAGTAATATTGTTAATAATTTTATTTCATATTAATTATATTGAATGGTAATTTTATTTTGACAATATTAGTATTGCTATATATGTTTATATGCTGTATATAGTTAATGGTTAGTTGATAGCCATTAGTTAGATTAGTTGTTAGTGAGCCTAATTGGACCTAACTAGACTTGTCATGGACCAACTTTAAGTTAGAGATACTTGAGCCAATAATTAGTCATTTTAATTAAGTTAGTAATTTAATTAACCAACAATTAGGAGTAGAAGCTTTCTCCTTAATTATATTGTATCATGACAAACTCCAAGGGGTATATTGGACATTTACTATTGCTTGGAGACCAAGCCAAAGGGGGGGAGGGGGGGCACAAGAGAGGAACACTCTCTCTCCTCCCTTCTCTTTCCATTCCAAATTAGATCTAAAATTATTCTTCCCCAAATTCCCTATTTCCTCCATAAATCTTTACCAAATGCCTTCCAAATTCATCTCTACTTCACCAATGGAGACTTTAGGAGCAACGAGGAGGCAATAATCTACAAGGAGGTAAAGAGTGCACAAGTTAAGGGCTCTTTTCATCCATTTGGAGACTTACATTGAGAATCCATCTCTCAATAGGTACAATTTAAAATTCTCTCCTTAATTAGACTATAAATCTGTAGTTTAATCATTAGGAACCCACCTATGGACTAGGGCTACCTATAGGGGAAAAAATTGACCTCTAGGGACCCCTATTGTGAATGTTATTGTGTGTTTTGTGCCCAATTTGGAAAAAATCCGATATTGGTGCACCATGTGTTTGTCAATAGGTCAATTGGACCAAATTGACATTAGTTTGGTTCTGTAAGAGTAGTGTTGTATCCACAATTGGATATGAGTAGGCCGTATTATGATATTTTGTTACACTGGTTGATTAGGGGGTCTTCTTTTCGACACGAGGGTCTATACATGTCATATTTTGCCATGGATACATAGATGGGTAGCTAGCGCTTCACTTTGCTTCTAATTAAGATTTTAGACTTGCTCACATCATTTGTGGAGAGTTGGGTGATGTGTTGGGGCCGTATCGCGAGCATATCATGAGAGTCTGTGAGATACTTGGGTTTTGCATACCAAGTGTTTGGTGATTTGTCAATAAGTTGTGTGTGTGTTTATATCTACATTGAGTATTAGATTGATATATATATATATATATATATATATATATATATATATATATATATATATATATATATGATTATATAATTGTATAGGTGCAGGGGCGGAGGCACACTTCGCTTGCACTGGGCTATAGCCCAGTGCAAAAAAAAAAAAAGTAGCTTTTTTTCATATATATGCTAAGTTCGGTGCAAAAAAAAAAATAGCAAACTTTTTTTTATATATATGCTAGTATAGGCTTATACCCATTATACCAATCAACAGATGTGAAGAGTGAATCATTTGAGTCCAGAGATCTCAGACCCCGACTCTCTTACTCTCTGTCTTATAGTCTAGGGTTTATTATACAATGACCCGCGATCGATGACCGGAGACCCGCAAGGCCGCGACCCACGACCGAGATATTCCGGGTGCTCCCCTTCTTCACACTCCAGCCCAACCGACGACCAGCGACCAGGACGCTGCAGCCCCTCGGCCCTCTCCCGCTCTCGGCTCTCCTAGTCTCCCTTTTCATCTCCTCTGGTAAAACCCTATCATCATCACCATCCTCCTTTGAATTAAATGTGTTGTTTCTTTACATAAGTTGTTTGGTTATTTCTATAATTTCAATCTTCTA
This sequence comes from Iris macrosiphon, assembly GCA_036927795.1. Lineage (NCBI taxonomy): Eukaryota > Viridiplantae > Streptophyta > Magnoliopsida > Asparagales > Iridaceae > Iris > Iris macrosiphon. The sequence continues at coordinate 153,926,929 of JAYESA010000002.1, read as the reverse complement.
TATGAAATCAAGTCTTTATAGTTATCTTCTTGAAGCCTATTGCAAATGGACCTGATAGATTTATATGTACTATCTTCTAAAAGCTGATATTATATATCTTTTCAGGTTGCTTGGTTGTTCAAGTAAGCTGCTCAGTTGTCACCTGAAAATCCAAATGTTCATACCTTACTTGGTGCCTAACAACTCGGAGTGCAAAAGTACTTTTTTCTCAAGGTTTTGGCTTTTATTTTCAGATTCTTGCTTCCTAGTATTCTTTTTTGAAATACATAATATATCTTTGGAATAGATGGAAGCAATTATATTTGGTGAAAAATTATCAATTAGTAAATATTACCAAAATTTCGGCATAAATTTACCAAAAAAATTATGTCGAATCATCGAATTTACAAAGAAAAGTCTGTCGAATTTTTGGCATAAATTTTTAGAATTTTATAGTAACTAGCTAGCCCACCCTACTCTAATATCCTGGCTCCGCCCCTGTATAGGTGTGTTATGTGTGTAGTGAATGTATGGTGAGGTTGTGTGTACCTCCAATGGTTAGAGTATCAGACTTAGGGTGTGGGTAGGATACCTGGTAGTTGTGATCAGTGTAGGAAGTGTGTTGGAGTGTCAAATTAATGTAAATGTGTCAGTAGTATGGGCAGTTGGTGTATCACAAACTTCAGGTATGTGTGTGAGCCAGAGAAGAGGAGCTCGGGTCAATAGCCTCGACATGGAGTGTTATTGTAGCTCGAAGTGGAATGTACTGAATATCCTAGTGTTCTACTGAACCAAGTTCAGTTTTAGCATATAAGTGTATAACAATGTGTATCAGAGTTATATATGACTGTGTGTAAATTGGGAATGTATCCAGTGTCAGTTTATGAAGAGTATATTATTGGAAACTGAGAAGTGCATGCCAGGTAAAAGTATTGCAGAGGGTTGGGTGTTGTTAATACTGCAGTTGTTGTAGTGTTTGTAGCTTGGGCAGACTTGAATGTGTTCCAAGTCTGAGCAGTGAGGTTTTGAGGGTGTTGTTAAGTTAGTACCTGTATAGGTACTAGTATGTGGGGCAAGGCAGCAAAAAGTGTGGTACACGAGTATTTAAGTGAGTTTGAAGTTAAGTACCCAGAGTTAGAGTATTGATCCAGGTATAGGTATAAGTGTTAGTAACTAGGATGCATATATATATATATATATATATATATATATATATATATATATATATATATATTACAGAGAGTATACATATAGGTGTATGTCTAAAGGTTGCTATCATGACATTAGAGTTAAGGTGAGGTGGTAGTGTTACTAAGATACTAAGTATTTGAGTTGGTGAGTATAGATAGGTATTTTCATGTGTTTTATCAGTTGACATAAATGGCAGGTAGTGAATGTATCGGAATGGAGGACCAATGGATGTGAGGACAAATGAGTAACAGTTTGTATTGTGCTATCGATTTTGGATTGGTGTATTACTTGATATCAGTGAAGGGGTGACTGCAATAGGTATGTGTGTATTTCTTAATATCAGTTTGTATTGTTTGAGGGTGCTTTAGAATATCTGTGTTATTGTATGAGGTAAGTTGTGGTGTGTGAATCACAGTGGAGTGAGGGGAGTAGCAGTTGTATTAGGATTATCAGTTAGGGGTGTTATCTTGTGATAAACACATATAAAATTGGGTATCAAATTCTGTGTGCAAGCCTGGTGTGTTCAGATATTGTGAGGAGTGATTCCTTTGAAGTGCTAGATGTGTGTGTGTGTGTGTGTGTGTGTGTGTGTGTGTGTGTTCGTGTTGGTGAGAGTTGGATGACCAGTCAGGTGCAAGGGGGGAGATGAGTGTAACCAACAGCAACAGACCTGCTGCTCAAGGCAGCAAGTAAGGAACAGTAGCATGGAGGGCTCGGGTTTAAGGGGGTATTGGGGGTCTGATCAGATCTGGGGAAGTTGAAAGAGCAAGTAGCAGTAGCAGTAGCACTGACTAGATATGGAGTTGTGGACAGGTGTGGTATTTGGTATCAAGTGTTAATTGTTAGTGGGTGTGTGTACTAAGTATGGTTATGAGTGAAGTAAGGTGTGTTTCAGTTTAGTGAAAGAAAGACGGTGTAAGGGGGAAGTAGGCATGGCATTTCAGACTGTGTATCATGAGTGTTGAGTATACGCTAGTTTGAGTATCAGTGGGTACACAAATATGAGTATCAGATATTAGAGTGTGATTGGAGTATAAGGGGCAACAAGTATAATTGGGGCAGTGATGTATCAATTGAGTGAGATGGGGTGTATGTATAGGTGAGTTGAGTTTTGAGGGATAGTGAGTGTCTGTGTGTGAAGGTTGGGTAAGTTGGATGTGTAGTGCATGAGTATCAGGAAGTTTAGGGGGCAATGTTCAGTGCACACTTGTGCACTGTGTATCAGTGTCCAACTGATAATAGATTAGTATGTGGGTCTAGTGAGTGTCAAGTTCCAATTTTTGTTAGTTTAAGTGTAATACACTAGATATGTGTCCATGTGATGCCAAGTATCATTGAATTAGAGAGCTAAGGTTTGAGGAACCAAAGAAATAGGTATGTTAAAAATACATAGATAAGATTTTGTTATTAACTAAGTATTATAAGATACCATATATATATATATATATATATATATATATATATATATAGAGAGAGAGAGAGAGAGAGAGAGAGAGAGAGAGAGTAAGTATACATATGTGTATATAATATATGATATTGTATCTTAATTACCTAGCTAGTATGGTGTTAGTTAATATGGGTTATTATAACTTGAGGTTAGCTAGTATGGTCTAATATTAGCAAGGTATTAGCTAGTTTAATTGTGTTAGTTAGTATGACCTAGATATTGACTAGTAATGACCTAGAATCTAGATATTGACCTAGTTTTACCAGACTTGACTTAGAAATATGGTTTAACCTATTTTTAGACTTATTTATGATTCAGAAACACCTTTTAACATGATAACTCATATGTATAAGTCACTTGGACTCCAGTTCAAGCTGATTTAGTATTCATTGTTATAGACCACAGACGAGTACATTCTCTGATAGTTTTTATTATTTGACATCTACCATAATTCTGATTTATATTATTGTTTTACTTGATTCCTCGACACTATGGATACACGGATTAGTATTATTTGGATTTACTTTATTGCGACACGTGCGTCATACTTGTCTGGCCTCTACTTCAGGACTCACTTACTGGCATAACTTACTTTTATCTGGCTGGCCTCGTACTTGATTTGTGTATTGGAACTTGGATTCATTTATACTAGTCGGGCAAAGAAATACTTGAGTAGACATGTAAACATTCCTAAAATCTGGAATCACCCCTTACTGATCTAATCAGGAAAGATAACAGTCGCACTCCTTACGTGCGATGAGCAGTATTACCCCTAGCCGTTTACATGTCGAAAGTGGTATTTTAAACACACTAGGTTAGTTACATTCTTGCTGGACACACATCATAGCTATCTAGTTTAGCTCTCATTTATTTACAGTCTTTATTTACCCTACCTTCGTGATTCATCATGCTTATCTTTCTCGCTTCTTAAATTAATTATGATTGTATTTTATTTTCTGATTTATTTACGTTCCTTGCTCATCATGTATTATTACTATAACTATTTTATAGTCTTTGTCAATTAATTGGAACTGCTATTGGGTTGTACTTTGATCCAATCCTGACTGGATGACATTTTTAGAGGACTCAGAGGATTGATGTCTTACCTATTATGTATCCCAGGATGTTGATGGTACAACCATGGACCTAGTAGCCCAGGAGTGATTGCCAGGAGGTCTAGCCGGAATTACTAGTTATCCAAATTAGTTTTATTAGCATTTTGGTACCGAATTTGTTTCTAGTTATATTTGAGACTTGGATATTTTTTTCTTTTGGATATTGTTATTGTTGTTATTATTGTTGTTGTTGTTGTTGTTGTTTAGACTTTGTAGTTATGATAGAATTCTTAGATATCTTATCGTGCTTTAGTTTGTGATTGAGTATTTATCATTGTCATTATTATCATATTGTCCTCCTTCTTGGAGTTGAGATATCATTGACAGAATATATATATATATATATATATATATATATATATATATATATATATAGTGTGTGTGTGTGAGATGCTAGTTAATTAGTGATGACATACACAACGTTCTACCGTCGATGTTGCGGCGTAGGCTGAACGTACCCACGTAATCGTGCCCCTTTACCAGGCACAGGTCGTGACATGCGATGGCAGTACTTATAGAACCTCTCAGTTTTATTCTTCCAGGTCCTCTCTATAAATACCTTTCTTCTAGTCTGTTTGACAATGTGCAGACACCATCAAAGAGGGACCGTCCCCGGCGGGCAGCTGCTTCGATGGTCGCTTATGCCGAGAAGGAAGAGGAGACCACCTCTCCCGAGTTTGATGCTGAACCTGTACCTGAGACTTCGGGAGCTCCGATTTTGGATGCAGCCTCAGTGGAGTCTTATACCCCTTTGGAGCAAATATCCATGGATGACCTGGATGCCATGGGGAAGGCTATGACAACGTTGTGCGACCGCAACCTCTGTCGCCTTCTTCTGGTATGTCATTTCACAACTTCACAAGGGATGAGATTTCTGGCTTCAGATCTTAATTCTCCAGGTGAAGTTAATTAAAAGTTGTTCTGGCTTTGCAAACCCTGCCTCTCCCTTAGAAACGGTGGACGTGGCTGCTGAGGAAGGTATAGAGGAAGAAGGAGATGGCAGGCTCGTTCGGAGAAGGTCTGAGTCTCTCCCTCGCTCATTTGGGGGTAGAGAATGCCCCACGGGGCCTGCTGTGAATCCTTCTAGTGCAGTGGCTGCTCCATCCACGGTTGCTGCTGGGCCTTCTGTCATTGCGGCCTCTTTGGACATTGGAGTGAGCCATTCTGAGGAGGTCGCCTCCGATGTTCCCGTAACTGCGGCTACTGGATCATTCTCTGAAGTTGCCGTGATAAAATCTGATATTGGCATACATGTGAGTGTAGACACCATGGGACGCCCAGGTACCGCTGTTCCTAGTCGTAGTCCTACTCAGCTATCTGCTGTCGAGTTGCCGAGTTGCCGAGTTGTCAGGATGTCATGTTAGTTCAACCTACAGCTAGTTGTTAGGACTCTTGTTTGGACCGCATGGGTGTTCCTTTTCTGGGTCGCATGGTGTCTGTACGATCCATCTGTTGAGTTTTTTATTTGGGGAGAGCATGGACGTAGAATGGTTGCATCTTTTCCATTCTTCTACAAGACCCCCTTCAAAGTTTTTACAATAATAAGTTTGAAATACTTTGAATAAGAAGCATGGATGGGGTATATTTGGGACAACATGGTCATTGAGACGCATGGACGAACGATGCCAGGCTATAAACTATGCATTTAACTACCAGATTTGTCTTGACCTTTGAGTAGATTTTGTTCGAATTCTGAACCATCTTCTGACGTGGGGCTCGATGCGTCGATTTCAGAGAAGATTTAAAGAGGATCACGTGGATCTCATTAACCGCTCGGTTCACTGCCTCGATCCCTTCACGCGATTTTAAAGCCTATAAATAGGCAGTAAGGGGGGGAGAGAGAACTTTTGTCTTCTGTTCCTCCTCCTTCGTGAAGATGTTGGATATTGCTGTCTCTTTTGCCAAGGAAGCGATCGAGAGCATGATTGATCCGTAGCCCCCTGATGTAGGGATTCTACTCAGAGGTAAGGGGGTACTATGTCTCTCGTGAGCCGATCCTTAGCAAAGTTCTGCCGCGTGGGTGAAGGCTCCCCTCGGACATATGCAGACCTCCTCGTAGAACTCTGCCGTGTGGGTGCGCACTCCTTCATGGCACGCACGCAGAACCTGTCTGACATGTGCTCTGAGATTTGATGAGGCCGCATGGATGAGGAATCATCAGTTTTATGTGTGTAGAGCCTGTATGTGGCTTGGCCGCATGGGTAAGGTCTTATCTTGCTTGTCCGTACAGATTTAATGCTCGTGGCTGCGGCCTAGCAACGATATTTGGCGGTTATACCTTTTTATAATCTTCGCTGAGACAGATGCGTCCTTTTTATGCAGGTTTTGTTTTTGCTCATGTTGCCTATGATGGGGTATGTAAGGATATCATAACACCCGTTGTTCGGGATGAAAACCAACCTTATGCGGCATTTCTTCAGGAGACACGGTCAGTATGGAAAGAACTAATCCAGGAGACAAGAATAAACATCCTGTGTCATACGCTGAGCTGCTCTTGTTCATGCACCGTATCAACTGCTTTTCTCTCTTTTATGTGGTTCGCTATCGGCCGAGAGACTGCTGGGTCAATGACAGAATTTGGATTAATTGCCATTTATGTCGTTGGTCTTCTCGCATGGTTGTAGAGCATCTTCTCCTGCTCTTCTCTTGCTATCCATCAGTGTGGATTTTCCATATACTGAGGTTTGCACTGTGGAGCAGTGAGCCAGAAAGCATTGTGTTTTGCTGCGGGCTTGACTTGCGTTAGTAGCGACGACAACACGAAGGGGCACTTTTAACGAAAAAGTTTTGTATCTGCGAGACTTCATGGAAAACCCTTTTAAAACAGCTTTCTATCATATGTACTCATGACCTTGAATACTAATGAGAACCCTTGAATGTAATAGATTTCTATTATATGTACTCATGATCTTGAATATTAATAAATGAAGTCTCTTATTTTTCAGAACTTTTGTATGTTGTGGAATTTTGGGTATTGTACTGGAGATAATATGAATATAGTACCATACCGTAGATTTTAAGGATATCCCACTGGGAGACCTTAGTGGACCTATTACTCTTTTGCGCATTTTGGGGTACGAGTAATAGATTCAAAACAAACCCTATCAGAGGTAATATGGACGTGATATATTTTGTGGACCCATTACTTTTTGCGCACGTTAGTGCAAGTAATAGGTTTGAGACAAGCCCTGCCAAAGGTAATATGGACGTGGCAGTTTTTGTGGACTTAATACCGTGAGCATACTCCGGATTGGGTACTGGTGATAAGTTGGAAGAAAATCGATATCAGAGGTAATATGGACGTGATGATCGATGGTCAAGGCCGGGAAGTTTGCTCAGAGGTAATATGGATATGGCAGTCCCTGTCGGGGTAGTGTATTAGAGCGATAGTCCAGAGGTCCTATGGACATGAACCAACGCCCAGGAAGATACGATGTTGTTGGTGATGGAGGAGTACCAGTCCAATTTAGATAGTACTTTTTGAGGAACTTGTCGTTGATATGCATCAGGAGCAAGTCGTTGTTGGGTTTTGTTAGCCGGTACGCACCGTTGGAAAACATAATTTTCACAACGAATGGGCCTTCCCATTTAGGTTGGAATTTACCGGCCGTCTTGTGAGTTATAACCATCGGCCTTCTTACTGTTAGGACCAGGTCCCCCACTTGAAACGTTCTCTATTTTACCCTCTTGTTGAAGGCTCCAGAGAGACGTGCTTGATACAGCTCTATACGTTGTTGGGCTAAGAGCCATTTTTCGTCGAGTGCTTCTAACTCTTGTATCCGTCGGTGGTAGTTGTTGTCTGTAGTTAATAGGTTGGAGAGAGCTACCCATAGTGAAGGAATTTGGATCTCAAACGGGAGCACCGCCTCACTTTCGTACACCAAAGAGAATGGCGTGTTCCTAATAGTTGTCCGGACTGTTGTTCGGTAGGCCCGAAGATATTTACCCAGCTTCTCGTTCTAGTCGCGTTTGTTGGAAAACACGAATTTCTTGAGGATCTTGATGATGATTTTTTTAAATGCTTCCGCCAGACCATTTACGACGGGGTTGTATGTTGTGGAGGCTATATTTTGGATTCGGTTCTTGTCACAAAATTGATAGAAGGCGTTACTTGTGAACTGTGGACCATTATCGTGGATGATCCTACGCAGCAAGCAAAAGCAATATATGACGTGATGCATGACAAAGTTAATCACGTTGGCTGTCTTGACTTCAGTGAGAACAACTTTCTCCCATTTAGAGAAGTAGTCGGTGATTTCTAGGATGAACTGATGTCCCTTTGATGAAGGTGGGCTGATTGGCCCGATGATGTCCATTCCCCACGCCTCAAATGGCCAAGATGCTACTATTGGGTGTAGGAACTCAGATGGCTGGTGGATGAAGTCCGCGTGGATTTGATATGCTTGGCATTTCTTGCGTAATCGACTGTATCTGCTACCAATGTCGGCCAATAGTAGCCCATTCTTCGAAGACAGTCTTGTAGCTTCGGACCGGGTTGATGCGCCTCGTAGACGCCGTCGTGAGCTTCGCGAAGGCATTATTTTGCCTCTGCATTCGACAAGTATCAGAGCAGAAGACCGTCGTAGGACCGACAGTATAATATTTTGGTCTCCATGTCGTAACAGAAACGGAGGGAGCGTCTTCTGATTGAAGTAGCTTCCTTTGGGTTTTCAAAAAGAATTCCATAGACTGCGTAGTCGATGAATAAAGCCTCCAATCTTGAGTACGGTGTCGACCTCCGCTGCATAGCTGAGGCATAAGCATATGTTGCTTTTGGAACAGACCAGCTCTTGATCGATTACTGTAATTAACTGATGGGTATTGTCTGGGACTGCCAAAGAAGCAGCGAGGTTGGCTAAAGCATCCACCTCAACATTTTACAACCGAGGGACATATCAATAAAGAATATCTCGAACGTTGCGATGATGCAGTGTGCAGCTTGGCGGTAGGGGATCAAGTCTTCATTTCAGACTTCATATACTCTCCGAAGTTGATTGACAATTAGTTGAGAATCGTCGTAGGCTTCCAAGTACTCTGCCCTGACTGGTTTGGCGAGATGGAGTCCCATGATTAGGGCATTGTACTCTGCCATATTATTAGAGCATGGCTCTGTGAGGGAGTATGCGCGATTGATGACGAGGTCGTATGGGAAGATCAGTACTACCCCAACCCCAGCGATGATGTTGCCTTTGGGCCTTGCTCTCAAAGCACCGTCAAAGAATATTTGCCAAACCGCTTCGTGTGAGGTGATGTTGACGTCTGTAACTTCATCTGTAATCTCTTCATAGAGCTTTGAGATTTCTGACTTCGGATGGGCTACCAGAAAGTCGGCAAATGCCTGACCCCTGACGACCTTCTATGGGACGAATTCTATATTATATGGAGATAATAGTATTGCCCAGGTAGCTAAGTGGAAACTGAGTGCCCCAGGTTTGGTCATGAGAACCCTGAGGGGGTTGACTCACAAGATTACATAAATGGTCAGTCCAGCCACGTAGTGTCGAGTTTTTTGGATGGCGAATACAAGTGTAAGTCATTCTTTCTCGACGGTCGTATATCTATTCTTTGGACCGACCATCATCCGAATTAGGTAGTATATGGCCTGCTCGTGACCTGAATCACCATTCTGGGCTAACAGGTCAACGAGAGAGTGATCCATTACGCGTACATAGATCAGGAATGGCTTTCCCATGACTGGGGCTACCAGCACAGGACGGTTTGATAGGTATTCTTTGATGTTGTCGAATGCTGGTTGGCACTCTTTATTCCAAACAAAGGAGGCCTTTCTTCATGAGCTGTGTGAATGGCCGACAACGTCCAGAGAGGTTTGATATGAACCTCCTGATGTATGCCAACCTCCCTTGGAGGTCGCAGAGTTCTCGGAGGTTCCTTGGCAGGTGCATATCCAGGATGGCCTTGGTCTTGTCGGGATCTATATGAATACCCTGGGAAGTGATGATGAACCTAGGAATTTGTCGCTGGAGACTCCTAGGAAGGGCTTGGTAGGGTTCATCTTAAGGCGGTGTGCGCACATTAAGTCAAACACAGTCCTCAGATCTTGGAGATAATCATCTTTGGAGTGACTCTTGTGGCGATGTCGTCGACGTAGCATTCTACCGTCTTGCACAGATGCTCACAAAAAATGGTGCTCATAGCTCGCTGATATGTACCACCTGCGATCCTCAGGCTAAAATGCATGATCGTATAACAGTATACGCCTATCGGGGTCCAAAATAACATATGTTTCTCATCGTCGGGAAATATCTTGATTTGGTTGTGGCCTGAGAAGCCATCCATGAAGGACATGAGCCCGTAGCTACAAGTGATGTCGATCATTAGGTCAGTGATTGGAAGAGGAAATTATTCTTTGGGACATGCCACGTTTAGATCATGGAATTCAATACAGAATTGGATCTTCCCATTCTTCTTAACGACGGGTACGACATTGGCTACCCAGTCGGGGTATTGTTTCTCATGGATGAAGCCGCTAGCCATCAGCTTATTGACTTCCGCTTCGACAAAATCTATCATGTCAGGCCAAAATCGTCGTTGCTGCTGCTTGAGTAGTTTGGCGTCTGGCCGAATGTTGAGTTTGTGGACCGTAATTTGGGGGTCCAGTCTTAGCATATCTTCGTAACTCAAGGCAAAGACATCGATGTATTCCCTGACGAATTGTAATAGGGATTTTCGGTCTTCGTTGGGAAGACTTTTGCTGATGAAGATGGGCTTTGGGGAGGTCTTATCACCTAGATCGACTTGAACGACTTCGTCCTCGGTAGGAGGTTCTCGTTGCTCAAATCGCATCTCCCATTGTGAACCCAGGTGTTAGGCCCAAGGTTCCATCTCAAATAGCTCAGATGGATTCTCGTTGTGTAAACCCCCAGATTTTGTGAGAATTTTAAATCTTGGATTTTCCCCAATTTTCTGGAATTTTCTGGGAATTTTCTGTAATTAAAATCAAGATTTTTAATTAATAAATGATTTTTAATTGTTAATAAATAATATTAAAATATCATGGAAATAATATTTTTGAGTGTAAAATGAAAAACTGGACTTAGGGTAATTTTTCTGGATTTTTCTGGGCCTCAGAACTATTTTTAAATACCTCAAAACTATTTTTATAAATTAATTAATTAATTAATATATTTATTAATATTTTTATTTTTATTTTTTATATTTTTCTTTTCCTTTGGGCCCGGCCCGGCCTAGTGGGCCGAGCCCAGCACCCAGCAGCCCAGCCCTAGCCCATTTCCCCTGCGGGTCGGGCGGGTCTGCCCAGACCCGTTAGCTCCCCGACCCGACCCGGTCCCCATCACCCCCACGACTCCCTCTCTCCGTATTCTCCGCCGCCCGCCGGAAATCACGCCGCCACGCCGGGGAGGCCACGTCCTCCCCTCGGCCGACTCACCCGGCTACGAACCGCCCGCCAGCCTCCTATTTAAACCCCTACCCCGACCTCCTTCTCCCTCATTCCTCTCCCCCAAACCCTAGCTCGCCGGAACCCTAACCCCGACCGCCCTCTGCTTCGCTCGACGCCGCCCAGCCAGCGCCGACCTCCTCCCGCCGTGAGCCAGCACCCGACGCCGGCCAGCCCCTCTCCAGAGCCCCCTTCTTCTTCCTCCGACGACCCTGAGACCCGCCGCCGGCCATCCCGAGCTCCCCGACCCCCCTGCCAGCTCCGCCCTAGCCCGGCGCCACCTCGCCGACGGTCGACCAGCCACCAGCGTCCTCCCCGGCCACCGCAGTTCAGTCCAGAACCCCAACCCTAGGTCGGACACGCCGCTAGACACGCGGACACAGTGCAGACACGAAACCGCGTGTCGGACACGGAAGAACCCCGGTTCCTCGGGTCCCCTTCAGGTACTCGTATCCTGCACCCTGGAGCTCAGTTTTCAATTCCGCAAATTGCGTTGTGAAGCCTGTATGACCCTCTCGGTGTCCGGATAAACTGTTCGGGGCATCGCGTCCTGTGGTGATCGCACACCGCGATCCAAAAACAGGAAAAACTAGACCCTGTTTCACCCCGGAACTGAGTCCGCCCCGCCAAACGGGACGACTTGGTCGCGTTCGGTCTTCATAGATACGTACGCATCGTTGATACGGACGTGTGAGTTTTCGTGGAAGCTGATTCGGGTGTGCGTGCACACCGGAATCAACGCGTATCCGCGGGCATCGCCCCGTATCCGCCTTTTCTGCAATTTACCCTAACTTTGTGCACACACGTCGGATCGAGACGAAACTTACGCCATCAGACTCGTAGCGATACGCTGGTCCTGTGGGTCAAGTTTGGTTCGATTCTGAGAACGTTGACAAAATTGCGTGTCGTGGGCCCCATAGGCCCCGTTCGACGGGCGATTTTGTGTTCGGCTCATCGGAATCCAAATCTGGAAGTTCCGTTGGGTTCGTATCAGCGTTCCTGACCTGTTGACACTAAGTTTGGTAAATTTGGAGACCTTTAACCCGGACACGTTTTTCGGTGCAAAGCGGGCCCACCGGCGGACCCCGTTTTGACTCGAAACTGCCGTTTTTGCCCTTGTCTCCAAATTGGACCCAAGGACAGGCGTTTCTAGCTATTTGACATCTTCTGAGGATGATGGTAATGTCTATTTCAGCATCTGGACTCATCTCTGGAAATTTTCCCGAGGACAATTAATTGGATCCAAACATCAGGCAAGTACCTGCACTTCAAGTTTAATCTTTATATTGTGATAGTTAATTCCCTGCTTTACTAGTACCCTTAATGATTACACGTAGTGCTAGAATACTGGATTTCATGTCTTGGATACTGTATTCCATGTCTTGCTTTTCATGTCGGGTGGGAGAATACTGAAAGGCATGTAGTTTACCCTGACCCTTGCCATGATTAATAGCTGTTGGTACACGACTGTCCATCAGCCGGATCTCGATTATTCCTGTTTAATAGCCGTCTAGGACGGCCGGTTTAACCCTATAAACCCCTACATGCCAACTAGGTATTCTAAATACACAAGTTCACACACATAGTTTCTTGTCTTGTTACAGTTCCTATTGCCTGGTTGTAATTCATTTTCCTGTCACCTTGTTCCTGTTTTACTTATGTCCCTGTCTTACAGCAATTAACTCTTAGTTATTGTTACTATTTACTTATACATATTCTCAACATAATACCTGTCAGTTCTTTTTAATTGTCATGAATATTTAGTTTAATCTTGTTGTGCATTGTGTACTTTGCTCCTTTTCTGACCGGATCCGTTGTTTTAGGCGATGATGAGGACTTTGCCCCTACCTATTATGGCCCCTATGAGTTAGCAGGTGACACATTGAGGAGCCGGTTCCCACTCCGGAGACTACCTTTGAGGAGGAGTAGCCAGTTAGTTATTATTTTATTTCTTTCAGCACATACTCGGGTTTGTCCCCGATTTATCTTCTGGCTTGTATTAACTGTGGTTTGGTTGTCACAGATTAAATATTATGAAATCTTAGTATTCCTTTTTTTTCCTGTGATTATTCTTACATGTTCATTATTGTGGATGAGATAGATACTTATTGACCCCAGAAATGACCTAGACAGCGTACTACCGCCGACACTGCGGCGTAGGCTGGACGTGCCCACGTACTCGTGCCCAAATATCCGGGTGCGGGTCGTGACACGTTTTTGTGGTGGCCCATGCAGGTCTACGACTAAATTGTTCGGTTTCAACTTCGGGACCGAACAGGCCTGCAATAAAGATTGAGGATTTTAGGAAAAGCTCATCCACTTGATTGAATCGTTCTTGATATCCATATCGACTTCGAATTATTTTATTGACTTGCATCTTGCCTTGATTCCTGTGCGCCTTTATCGTTTATTTTGGATGTAGAGTAAAGGATCTACCAGCAAGCGACGAGGTTCCTGCAAGATCACCACGAGATGCTCTACCAGCATGACCGTGGAGAACGTGCAGACTCTTGGAGCAGCTAATGCGCGTAAGTGATTTGTAGATACCGTTCCTAGTATTGTTTAGCTTGTGCCTATTGGTTCGTGACCTCAGCCCCAACCTAGAAATTTTAAAACTTGCTAATAACCTGGAATACTTTCTGATAACTGTAGTGATTGTAGAATCTTTTGTTATTGTGCTTAATGTAGGTTGTTTTGTGAACTTAAATAATTTGTACCTCTTTTCATCACCATCTAGCGCACTTAATTTTGATGTACTTGACTTATGCTGCTATTCTATAGCCTAGTTTTGCAAGCTTACTTTTTATCAAGCTTGTTCATGACATATGTATTAGTGGGTCGACACACTAATACAATTGTCTATTCAGAATCAGTGTATTACGGTCTGATCAACCTTAGTATATTTTGATTCGCCCTTCGCACCACTTTACGTGGATTGAGATATACAGTTGACTAGTATACCTGCCCTAGACTTGTCTGAGCATAACTGTATTAATACGAGCATTACCAAGATAGGATTCAATCCACAATCGCTCGACAATTTCCACCTGGATTCTTTAAAACGCCTTGACCCCGATATTTCTATTCTATCACCCCACCCTTGAACTCCGTATTATTGATCTTCGTCTCCCCTATTTCGGAAAGACGAAATCTCGTGCTTGGTATAAGCTTGATACATAGATAGTACTAGATATGCCACATAGGCCGAACACATACTTGAGGATTAAACTTTCGTAATTGAGGACATATCATAGGTGATATGATCGACGTTGAAGTTTCGATGATTGAATGACATAGGTAAACATATTAAGGAATATTTTTCTTAAGGTATATAGTCTTTTGTGATGAATGGGTAAACTCTAAGTTGGGTAGCAATGCATTTGTCAACTCGAGAGGAATGTCTTTTGGATTGTGACCGAGTAAGGTTAGATTGGAAGAAGCAAGCCATTTCTAATTCTGAAAATTTAGAGGGGTGACTAAGATGATTAATGAATCGATATCGAGGACCCAATAGTTGTATCTTAGGTACATGATAATGCAAGTAAAATCATCAATTTAAATTTAGAGGATAGAATTATAGAATTTCAGACTTGAACATTGGTGGACTAAATTTAAATTATTTTTTTCAATTTGGTGATTGATTTAAGGATTAAAATTTGAGGGTTGGACTACTTAGTTAGAATAGTGAGGCAAGGTCATAAGAATGTGCAATCCTTGAAGATGTTATAAGGGCTTACTCTAAAATTTTTGCCTGTGGGTAATTTGAGAAAGTAAAAAGTGATAACTCTATGTTGAATCTTGATTGGAACAATAGACATCTTAACCACGAAATGATTGCAGTGGATGTGATCGGGATTCTAATTATCGTAAGGAAATTGCGAATGATGTACAAGAAGGATTAACAGATTATGGCTAATTTTTAAATTTCGAGGACGAAATTTTTTTTAAGTTGGGTAGATTGTAAACCCCCAGATTTTGTAAGAATTTTAAATCTTGGATTTTTCCCAATTTTCTGGAATTTTTTGGGAATTTTTTGTAATTAAAATCAAGATTTTTAATTAATAAATGATTTTTACTTGTTAATAAATAATATTAAAATATCATGAAAATAATATTTTTGGGTGTAAAATGAAAAACTGGACTTAGGGTAATTTTTCTGGAATTTTCTGGGCCTCAGAACTATTTTTAAATACCTCAAAACTATTTTTATAAATTAATTAATTAATTAATATATTTATTATTATTATTTTTTTTATTTTTTATATTTTTCTTTTCCTTTGGGCCCGGCCCGGCCCAGTGGGCCGAGCCCAGCACCCAGCAGCCCAGCCCTAGCCCATTTCCCCTGCGGGTCGGGCGGGTCTGCCCAGACCCGTTAGCTCCCCGACCCGACCCGGTCCCCATCACCCCCACGACTCCCTCTCTCCGTATTCTCCGCCGCCCGCCGGAAATCATGCCGCCACGCCGGGGAGGCCACGTCCTCCCCTCGGCCGACTCACCCGGCCACGAACCGCCCGCCAGCCTCCTATTTAAACCCCTACCCCGACCTCCTCCTCCCTCATTCCTCTCCCCCAAACCCTAGCTCGCCGGAACCCTAACCCCGACCGCCCTCTGCTTCGCTCGCCGCCGCCCAGCAAGCGCCGACCTCCTCCCGCCGTGAGCCAGCACCCGACGCCGGCCAGCCCCTCTCCAGAGCCCCCTTCTTCTTCCTCCGACGACCCTGAGACCCGCCGCCGGCCATCCCGAGCTCCCTGACCCCCCTGCCAGCTCCGCCCTAGCCCGGCGCCACCTCGCCGACGGTCGACCAGCCACCAGCGTCCTCCCCGGCAACCGCAGTTCAGTCCAGAACCCCAACTCTAGGTCGGACACGCCGTTGGACACGCGGACACAGTGCAGACACGAAACCGCGTGTCGGACACGGAAGAACCCCGGTTCCTCGGGTCCCCTTCAGGTACTCGTATCCTGCATCCTGGAGCTCCGTTTTCAATTCCGCAAATTGCGTTGTGAAGCCTGTATGACCCTCTCGGTGTCCGGATAAACTGTTCGGGGCATCGCGTCCTGTGGTGATCGCACACCGCGATCCAAAAACAGGAAAAACCAGACCCTGTTTCACCCCGGAACTGAGTTTGCCCCGTAAAACGGGATGACTTGGTCGCGTGCGGTCTTCACAGATACGTACGCATCGTCGATACGGATGTGTGAGTTTTCGTGGAAGCTGATTCGGGTGTGCGTGCACACCGGAATCAACGCGTATCCGCGGACATCGCCCCGTATCCGCCTTTTCTGCAATTTATCCTAACTTCGTGCACACACGTCGGATCGAGATGAAACTTACGCCATCGGACTCGTAGCGATACGCTGGTCCTGTGGGTCAAGTTTGGTTCGATTCTGAGAACGTTGACAAAATCGCGTGTCGTGGGCCCCACAGGCCCCGCTCGACGGGCGATTTTGTGTTCGGCTCATCGGAATCCAAATCTGGAAGTTCCGTTGGGTTCGTATCAGCGTTCCTGACCTGTTGACACTAAGTTTGGTGAATTTGGAGACCTTTGACCCAGACACGTTTTTCGGTGCAAAGCGGGCCCACCGGCGGACCCCGTTTTGACCCGAAACTGTCGTTTTTGCCCTTGTCTCTAAATTGGACCCAAGGACAGGCGTTTCTAGCTATTTGACATCTTCTGAGCATGATGGTAATGTCTATTTCAGAATCTGGACTCATCTCTGGAAATTTCCCTGAGGACAATTAATTGGATCCAAACATCAGGCAAGTACCTGCAGTTCAAGTTTAATCTTTATATTGTGATAGTTAATTCCCTGCTTTACTAGTACCCTTGATGATTACACGTAGTGCTAGAATACTGGATTTCATGTCTTAGATACTGTATTCCATGTCTTGCTTTTCATGTCGGGTGGGAGAATACTGAAAGGCATGTAGTTTATCCTGACCCTTGCCATGATTAATAGCTGTTGGTACACGACTGTCCATCAGCCGAATCTCGATTATTCCTGTTTAATAGCCGTCTAGGACGGCCGGTTTAACCCTATAAACCCCTACATGCCAACTAGGTATTCTAAATACACAAGTTCACACACATAGTTTCTTGTCTTGTTATAGTTCCTATTGCCTGGTTGTAATTCATTTTCCTGTCACCTTGTTCCTGTTTTACTCATGTCCCTGTCTTACAGTAATTAACTCTTAGTTATTGTTACTATTTACTTATACATATTCTCAACATAATACCTGTCAGTTCTTTTTAATTGTCATGAATATTTAGTTTAATCTTGTTGTGCATTGTGTACTTTGCTCCTTTCCTGACCGGATCCGTTGTTTTAGGCGATGATGAGGACTTTGCCCCTACCTATTATGGCCCCTATGAGTTAGCAGGTGACACATTGAGGAGCCGGTTCCCACTCCGGAGACTACCTTTGAGGAGGAGTAGCCAGTTAGTTATTATTTTATTTCTTTCAGCACATACTCGGGTTTGTCCCCGATTTATCTTCTGGCTTGTATTAACTGTGGTTTGGTTGTCACAGATTAAATATTATGAAATCTTAGCATTCCTTTTTTTTCCTGTGATTATTCTTACATGTTCATTATTGTGGATGAGATAGATACTTATTGACCCCAGAAATGACCTAGACAGCGTACTACCGCCGACACTGCGGCGTAGGCTGGACGTGCCCACGTACTCGTGCCCAAATATCCGGGTGCGGGTCGTGACACGTTGTCTTCCTCAAGGTCGGCAGATACCATGTTGGAGGAAAGTATTTGTCTAGCATGTTCCCGATGCTGACATCGGAGTCACAAGCTGACGATTCTGAAGAGTGTGAGCTCTCTTCGTCTTCTTTATCTGAGCCCTCGGGGGTTATGGAAGGTGTTACATATCCTAGGCCATGCTTAGTCCTATGATAGTAATCATCGGGCTTGCCCGCAGGAGAGGGGAGTCGTAAAGGCACCCTTCGACCTTTGCCGTAGTTTAATCCTTAGGTTACCTCCAGCTTGTATACCATTTTTTGGATAAGATGCTAGGCTTGCGCATTGTACTGGTAGAGTGGCATTCTGCCTGTATCGAATTCTGGTTCTTCTTTTTCTCGGATGAAGGACTGGGGGTATTCCACTCTGCCAAAAATGATGATCTTATCTCCCTGCTTCCTGGGTGGGACTAAGAAATAAGAATCTTGGCTAGAAAAAAGTTGGTGCATGGTGCAGGTATTGGTCACTTGTGTGTGCAGATGAAGGCCCAGGCCATGCTCCAATGAGTAGAGTGTACTTATATGCATACGCTCTGAGTAGTTCAACGATAGTCCTTTATTGAGAAAATAAGGTATCTCTTCCGGCGGGATTACATCGTCAGGGGAAGGGATGTTGACATTGGCGGATATATATTCGTCAAGCTCATCCTTATCCTTGGCTACCCCTAGCATAATCGAAGGCTTTGGTGGTTTTTTGTGTAATTTTACCACCAAAGGTCCAGAGATTGCAGCAGCGGTCGGGTCTCCTTTTGGTGGTCAACTCAAACTGTGAAGACGAACAACCATTGGTTCGAAAGGCGTAGATAAGGTAGAATCTCCTTTTGGTGGTCGATTTGGCCTTCGAAGGCGGACAACCATTGATTCTGGCGACGCCGAAGTTACCAGAGATTCAGGTGCCTTCTGTCGGATGATAAACAAAAATGTGGGTAAGAGGGTTTATACGAAACCTTTCTTTTTGCTTACAGACAAGAAAAAGAGTACAATTAATCCAATACGAGGATGTTAAGTACAATAAAAAAATAATTCTAGAGAAGTATTTCTATAGGAGTTTGATCTACGGTCGATCACTTTGTCCCTTGGACCACACGATGATGAAGATGTGATGTAGAAGAAGAAGAAGCTTCAAATGTTGCAAGTGTGATTGAATTCTCGTCAATCAACACTCTCTGTCTGTGCTTTCTCTCTCTGATTCTCTGATCTCCCTGTGCCTCTGTTTGATCGATGATGATCCCCTCCCCTGTGATCAGGGGTCTCTATTTATAGAGATCAGTCAAATAACTGTCCAGTTGGCATAGAAGGCCAAACTGTGAAGAGAGTTGCACCTATTACACGGCGGTTATAATAACTGCTACCCACGTTCAAATAATCTTCTGAATCTGCATATGACACGTGTCCCATTATAAGGTAACGCGTATAACTGCTTCTCGAAGATCATGGCATGCAAGCCACGTAGATAACTGCCCTCTGCGTAAAGATGGTTGGCATAAAAGCCAAATAACTGTCTTGTTGGCGTAAAAGCCAAACTGTGATGAAGAAGACTTCTCTTACGCTGCGGTTATGATAACTGCTACCCACGTTCCCATAGTCTTCTGAATCTGCGTATGACACGTGTTCCTTTATGAGGTAACACGCATAACTGCTTCTTGAAGATCATGGCATGCAAGCCACGTAGGTAAAAGCCCCTGCGTAAAAGATAGTTGGCATAAAAGCCAAATAAGTTGTCTTGTTGGCGTAAAAGCCAAACTCTGCGTAAAACTTGATGATGCATGAATAATAGATAACCAGCGTAAAATAGCCAGTTATCCATCACGACTGAGGTCTTGAGCGTATTCTGGGCTAAATAGCCTTATCACATGCTGTAAACACCCTATTTTTCAGAATAATTTTAATATAATTTTCCCCAATTATTCGGTATTTTCTGGAATTAGAACCAAGGTAATTATGATCAAAGAATTTTTAAATATAGTTAATTGATATTAAAATATTATGAAAATAATATTTTATGGTGTAAAATGGAAAACTGGATATAGGGTAATTTTCGGTGACTTTATTGGACTCCGGAAACGCGTTTAAAGTCCTAAAAACAATTGGATATTTAAACCGAACCAAACCTGACTGAACCAAACCGAACCGCTGATTGGCCTGAACCAACCCAGCTTAACGGGTCGGTCGGGTCGAATCCTTGAGACCCAAACCCGAACCGACGAAACCCTAGCCGCCGGATTTACTGTTCACTCATATAAAACCCCCCTCGAAGTTTGTGCCCAGCCTTCGGAAACCCTAGCCGCCGCGCCGTCATCGACCTCCGACCTGCCTCGTCTGAACCCTAGGCCGCCCTCGACGACTTCTTCACCTCCACCCGCCGCCACGATCCGAGCACTCCGCTCGACTCCCCGCCGCCGAGTCTAGCCCACGACCCCGACGCTGCTCCGCCCAGCAGCCGACCCGCGGAGCCCTGAATGACGTCGCCTCTCCCCCATCGCCCAGCGACCTCGCCGTAGCTTCTCCACCACGCCGCTGCCGCCAGGCCACCGCACGAACCCTCTTCCCCGACTCCACCACCCGCAGCCCCGATCTCCTTTCCCCAGAACCGACAACATCCTCAACCCCTCCCCTCGACTCCCCCGCACAGCCGACCCGACTCCTCGTCGCCTCCGCTCGGCCCTCCTCCGACCCGCTGAGCACAGCAAGCCCTAGCCACCTCCGGCCGCCCGCGGACACGGATACCTCAGCCCCTGAATCGGACACAATCTGAAACCCTAGCCTGGACTCACAGTAGACGACCAGGACACGAGCAGGACATGAGAACTCAGATTCACGGAGCCCTGTTCAGGTAACATTTTCTCTCACCTCATAACTCCGTTTTCAATTCCGTCTATTGCAACGCGTAGATTGTGTAACCCTCTCAGTATCCGTGCAACCCTCTCGGTGCATCGTATCCTGTGGTGATCGCAAACCGCGATCCAAAAATAGGAAAAATAACGCCCCGTATCCGTCTATTCTGGAACACGCTGTAACTTTGTGTACACACGTCGGATCGAGACAAAACTTGCGCCATCGGACTCGTAGAAATACGCTGGTCCTGTGACCCAAGTTTGGTTCGATTCTGAGAACGTTGACAAAATCGCGTATCGTGGGCCCCACCGGCTCCACTTGACGGGCGATTTTGTGATCGGCTCATCGGAATCCAATTCTGGAAGTTCCGTTGGGTTCGTATCATCGTTCCTGACTTTTTGACACTGAGTTTGAGGAATTTGGAGACCTTTGAACCTGCCACGCTTTTCGGTGCAAAGTGGCCCACATGTGGACCCGCTTTGGCCCAAAAATGTTATTTTTGTCCCTGTATCCAAATTGGACTTAAGGACAGGCATTTTTAGCTATTTGATATCTTCTGAGACTGTTGGTGATGTTTATTACAGCTTTTGGAGTAGTACCTACAGGATCCACTGATACCAGGACGATTGTTGGTATTCCAACCCCAGGCAAGTGTACCTTGCCTACATTGCAGTTCTTGTCACATATTTCCTTGCTCTATTTATATTGTGTACATGCTTAAACTAGGACCGTGTGACTTACTTAGCGTCCGATTATTAGTCGGGTGCCAACACCGTACGCAGTGTTGGGTACTGTCATCTAGAGATGGACATTCGTGACACTTTACATTCTCGTACTTGTCTTATCAAGTACACTATGACCCAGGACACTTGACACTATTTATGAGACAGAATCTTCCTGAGATATTCATGGTGATTCTGTGTAGGATACAGGATTGACATAGACATTATATTCTTAGATCTTATTATGACTTGCTGCATTAGTGTTGATCTTGCGTGTCATGGACATGAGACATGTGATTTCATTGGGTGGGGAGAGACACACAGGCTACAGTCTATTCTATATATATCTTCTATTATTGCGAGGTTGTAGACTCTCAGAGCAGAGCTAGACCCACTACCGGTTATTACCGCTATCGGCTCCCCGACACAGAGCTTGTAGTGGCTCAGCCTGAGTACTAGTGATGCTCTCACTTGCATTTCACATAGATGGTTACATACTTACCCTGTTTATTTTATTTACTATCTGTACTGCATTTATTTTGGCTTGTATTAGCTTGTACCTTGCTATGTCCCCTGAGGACCTGGATCTGGATTATGTCCCCAGGATTTGCAGACGAGATCTATCCCGAGGTATACGGGACCGCAGCAGGAGCTGATCCAGGAGCTGTTCCGACACCCGAGGACGAGGTGTTAGCTGAAGACTTTTCCTGAGCATCTATGTTTCATGCTCAGTATTCACTTTATTCTGTCATTTATATTTTGGTCTGTTGAACCATTGTATCAGATATTTATCGGGTTGTTCTCCGAAGCACTTTGTTGAAACTAGCTGATGATTTACATTCCTTATTTATTCTGTGGATCATATTTTATATCTTGTGTGGATGAGATTAGTTGTGCCATGTTGTCGTAGACTTGATTTTACAGCTTAAGTATGCCCTGATGGATCCATTAAATTGGGTTTGTCCATCGGTGCGTACTGCTGGCCATTGCCACATGTCTATTTCCTCAGCAATTTGGGACTGGGGCGTGACATAGTTTTTGTGGTGGCCCATGCAGGTCTATGACTAAATCGTTCAGTTTCAACTTAGGGACCAAACAAGCCTGCCCTAAGGATAGGATAAGTTATAGGATCTCATCCATTGTTTAAACCATTATTGAGCTCTATATCGAACTCAAAATTGTTACTTGATTTGTATCCTGTTTGATTCCTTTGAGCGTTCTTATAGTTTATCTTTTTGGATGCAGAGTAATGGATCCAAGAGACGGAGATGAGATTCCCTTGGATACGCCACACGATGCTGTGGTTACTTATGTAGACGGAGTGACACCAGGGAATGGAGGACAATCGTCTCAAGGCGATCAAGCCGGCCAGCCTAATCCAAGGTTCCAGCGTGATGATATCCCACTTCCACCACAGTTCACTCCACATATGCCAGTTTTCCTACCAGGACAAGCCATGGACGGGCAACAGATATTCCAGATGATGTATGCCATGATGCAAGCCCAGCAGCAGATCCAGCAAGAGGCACATCGTCAGGAGGCAGAGTATTTGAGAACCAGCCTGGTATCCGTATTGGAGCAGGAAAACCCACCATCTAGGCGACCAGCGACGGGATCTATCACTGATTTCTGTTATCTCAAGCCTCGTACATTCTCTGGTAAAGAGGGGCCAACAAAAGTTCACGAATGGCTCACCAACATTCAGCACCAGTTGGAAGCAACTGAACTTCCGAGAGAGAAATGGATGACTACAGTCAGGATACAGTTGACTGAAAATGCACATCATTGGTGGTTAGCAGAAGAAAGGAGGCTCGGACAGGACTGAGTCACTTGGGAAGAGTTCTCCAGACTCTTCCAAGAGATGTATATTCCAGCAGTTGCACGGTCAGAGCTCAGAGACAAGTTCAACTGCCTTATCCAAGGCAATATGACAGTGGAAGAATAGAACACAGAATTTATTCGCCTAAGTCGCTTCGCCCCAACCTTGATTTCGACAGAGGAAGAGAAAGCTGAAAAGTTCTTTGACGGACTGAAGTTCGAGCTCCAGAGGTTGATTGGATCGGTCGCACCTACATCATATACCGACGTCCTTGCAGCAGCACGACGCATGGAGCGCGTCACTAGAAGGGAGTCAAATCTGAAGAGGCCAATCACATCAGCACCATCCAGGACATCACAGGAGGATTCTTCAAAACGATCCCAGAGGAGTATGCCAGAGAGAGCAGCACATAGGGACAGACCTCTTCCTACTTGTCACCACTGCGGCAAGGTAGGACACATTGAGAGAGAGTGCAGGCATAAGTTAGGACTATGTCTGAGCTGCGGATCCAACCAGCATTTTTCCAGGGACTATTCTGAACGCAGAGATGGAGCACCGAGACTAGCTTTACCTGCACCACGACCAGCTTATCCAGCAGTAGGAGCACCGCAGACAGGAGTTGGTGGAGTCATACCACCAGCCCCAGGAGGCTACCAGCAGAGACCACCACTGGCACCACAGGCAGCCCTATTTCAGCAGACTCAGCAGCAGCAGAGAGGTCCAGCTCAGGGACGAGGACAGGCATTCACATTGGCTGTTTAGGAGGAAGCTATTGCAGGCGAGGTTATCGCAGGTACTATTTTAGTAGCTTCATTACCAGCTGTAGCTTTATTTGATTCTGGAGCATCGTATTCATTTATAGCAGCTAGCTTTGTAGCCACCCATAGAGTAGCTACCGCACCCCTTCCGAAGATAAAAAGAATTCTTACGGGAGGTGGAATTATTCCGGTTAGTGACGTCTGTAGATCATGTTCTGTAGTAGTCTGTGGAAGAGAGATGCGAGCTCAATTTCTGATCTTTTCCATGCCGGATTATGATGTTGTACTTGGTATGAACTGGTTAAGTCAGTACCATGCGACTCTTGATTGCCGACTTGGACGGATTATATTTAGACCGCCTGGACATCCAGAATTTGAGTTTCTTCGAGGAGCAGTAGAGCAAGGAGTTCAGCCTACTCTTAGGGTATTATCTGTAGAAGGGGAGACAGGTTACCCAAGAGTCATATCAGAGTTCGTGGATGTATTTCCTGATGATCTTCCAGGTTTACCGCCTGATCGGGAAATAGAATTCACAATAGACTTAACTCCAGAAGCAGAGCCTATCACTTCATCAGTATATCGGCTAGCACCTAAGGAGTTAGTGGAGTTGAAGGAACAAGTTGATGATCTACTGGAGAAGGGTTTTATTCGGTCCAGTGTTTCACCTTGGGGAGCACCCATATTATTTGTACCGAAGAAGGATGGAACAGTATGGTTGTGCATTGACTACAGGGTACTGAACGCTGTGACCATCAAGAACAGGTATCCCTTACCATGCATTGATGATTTATTCGATCAATTGAGTGGTGCTAGGGTATTCTCGAAGATTGACCTTAGATCTGGCTATCATCAGATTAAATTAAGGAAGGAGGACATACCGAAGATAGCCTTCAGGACCAAGTATGGACATTATAAGTTCTTGGTAATGCCGTTTGGTTTAACCAACGCGCCAGCAGTGTTTATGAGTTTGATGAACAGAGTCTTTCATCAGTACTTGGACAAATTTGTGGTTGTATTTATTGATGACATTCTAGTATATTCCAAGAGCCACGAAGAGCACGAGGAGCATCTCAGAATCGTGTTAGAGACCTTAAGGCAGGAGAAGCTATATGCCAAACTCAGCAAGTGTGAGTTTTGTATGGATAAAGTGCCTTACTTGGGACATATCATCTCAGGAGAAGGACTTTCAGTTGATCCAGAGAAAGTTGCGGCAATAGAGACTTGGCCTACACCCACATCAGTTGCAGAAGTGAGAAGTTTTCTCGGACTTGCGGGATATTACCGAAGGTTTGTAGAAAATTTCTCGAGGATTGCAGAACCTATGACGAAGCTGACACGTAAAGACCAGGAGTTTGTATGGACAGAAGACTGCCAGAAGGCCTTTGAAGAATTGAAGAGGAGATTAACAACAGCACATGTCTTGACTCTTCCTTCGGGGTCAGGAGATTTTGTTGTTTACAGTGATGCATCAGGTAGTGGACTAGGATATGTTTTGATGCACCATGGCAAAGTTATTGCTTATGCATCGAGACAGTTGAAGGTCCACGAGAAGAACTATCCAACACACGATCTGGAGTTAGCAGCAGTTATATTTGCATTGAAGATTTGGAGGCACTATCTTTATGGTGAGAACGTAGACATCTTTACTGATCATAAGAGTCTGAAGTATGTATATACTCAGAAGGAGCTTAACATGAGGCAGAGACGTTGGCTTGAATTGATGGTAGATTTTGACATAGATTTGCAGTATCATCCGGAAAAGGCGAATGTCGTAGCAGACGCACTCAGCAGGAAGCCTACGGCTTATTTCTTAACGATGCAGCCTGAGCTATTGAAAGATCTATAGGAGCTTCAGATAGAGGTTATTTTACTAGGACAGAGTGGCTTGCTGGCTAATCTTGAAGTTAAGTCGTCACTCATGGAGAAGATTAAAGAGGCATTGCCCACCGATGCTAGATTTTGAAGACTCAAAGAGAGGACAGAAGCAGGCATGCAGACAGGACTTCGCATACATGAAGACGGGACATTGAGGTTTGGGAATCGCATGTATGTTCCAAATGGAGAATTGAGACAGGAGTTAATGACTGAAGCACATAGCTCTATGTACTCTGTTCACCCAGGAGGAACCAAGATGTACCGAGACTTGAGGCAGTATTATTGGTGGCATGGAATGAAAAGGGAGATTGCACAATTTGTGGCTAAATGTTTAGTCTGTCAGCAAGTAAAGGCCGAATATCAGAGGACTGCAGGTATGTTACAGCCGCTTCCTATACCAGAATAGAAGTGGGAGCATATCATGATGGATTTTGTCACAGGATTTCCAAGGAGCCCTAGCGGAAGAGATGCAGTATGGGTTATTGTGGATCGACTCACTAAATCGGCACACTTCTTGCCATTTAGAGTTGGACAGTCCACAGAGGTACTAGCCGACATGTATATGCGACAAATCGTAAGATTATATGGAGTGCCGATTAGTATTGTATCGGATCAAGATTCGAGATTTACATCTCATTTCTGGCGAAGCATGCAAAAGAGTCTTGGCACCAGACTCAAATTCAGCATAGCTTACCATCCACAGACAGATGGTCAATCGGAGCGCACGATTCAGATCTTGGAGGATATGTTACGATCGTGTATGCTAGACTTTGGAGGATCTTGGGAAGATCATTTACACTTGGTGGAGTTCTCCTACAACAGCAGTTATTAGGCCAGCATCCAGATGGCACCATTCTAGGCATTGTACGGTAGAAAGTGCAGATCGCCAATATATTGGAGAGACGTTGGTGAACGTCAAATACTTGGTCCAGAATTGATAATGCAGATAGTGGAGAAGGTAAAACAGATCCAGAATCATCTTCGAGCAGTTCAGGACAGACAGAAGCATTGGGCTGATACGCACAGACGTCCCCTAGATTTCAAAGAAGGAGAGCACGTATTCTTGAGGATTTTGCCCACTCGAGGTACTATTAGATTCGGGAGCAGAGGCAAGTTGAGCCCAAGGTATATTGGGCCATTTGATATTCTAGAGCACATTAGTAAGGTGGCTTATCGTCTTGCATTACCACCATCCTTACAGGAAGTGCATGACGTATTCCACATCTCACAGCTACGAAGGTACGTGACCGACCCAAGTCACGTAGTCGATCATTCAGAGATCACAGTGGGCCCTAGCTTGAAATATAAAGAACAACCAGTTGGCATCCTCGACGTCAGTGAGAAGACATTACGGGGACAGACAATCAGACTGGTTCGTGTAGCTTGGAAACATCATTCTCCTGGCGAATCGACCTGGGAATGGGAGGATAGTATGCGCCAGCGTTATCCCCACTTATTCGCGGAGGCAGTTATCACCTAAGCAATCTTGTAATTTCCTTAGCTCTTTTCTTTAGTATCTTATTCTTTGATTGCGAGGACGCAATCCTCTTAAGGGGGGTAGATTGTAAATACCCTATTTTTTAGAATAATTTTAATATAATTTTCCCCAATTATTCGGTATTTTCTGGAATTAGAACCAAGGTAATTATGATCAAAGGATTTTTAAATGCAGTTAATTAAGATTAAAATATTATGGAAATAATATTTTATGGTGTAAAATAGAAAACCGGACATAGGGTAATTTTTGGTGAATTTATTAGACTCCGAAAACGCGTTTAAAGCCCTAAAAACTATTGGATATTTAAACCGAACCAAACCTGACTGAACCAAACTGAACCGCTGATTGGCCTGAACCAACCCAGCTTAACGGGTCGGTCGGGTCGGATCCTTGAGACCCAAAACCGAATCGACGAAACCCTAGCCGTCGGATTTACTGTTCACTCCAATAAAAACCCCCCTCGAAGTCTGTGCCCAGCCTTCGGAAACCCTAGCCGCCGCGCCGTCATCGACCTCCGACCTGCCTCGTCTGAACCCTAGGCCGCCCTCGACGACTTCTTCCCCTTGACCCGCCGCCATGACCCGAGCACTCCGCTCGACTCTCCGCCGCCGAGTCCAGCCCACGACCCCGACGCTGCTTCGCCCAGCAGCCGACCCGCGGAGCCCTGAACGACGCCGCCGCTCCCCCATCGCCCAGCGACCTCGCCGCAGCTCCTCCATCACGCCGTTGCCGCCAGGCCGCCGCACGAACCCTCTTTCCCGACTCCACCACCCGCAGCCCCGATCTACTCTCCCCAGAACCGACAACATCCTCAACCCCTCCCCTTGACTCCCCCGCACAGCCGACCCGACTCCTCGTCGCCTTCGCTCGGCCCTCCTCGGACCCGCTGAGCACAGCAAGCCCTAGCCACCTCCGGCCGGCCGCGAACACGGACACCTCAGCCCCTGAATCGGACACAATCTGAAACCCTAGCCTGGACTCACAGTAGACGACCAGGACACGAGCAGGACACGAGAACTCAGATTCACGGAGCCCTGTTCAGGTAACGTTTCCTCTCACCTCATAACTTTGTTTTCAATTCCGTCTGTTGCAATGCATAGACTGTGTAACCCTCTCGGTGTCAGTGCAACCCGCTCGGTGCATCGCGTCCTGTGGTGATCGCAAACAGCGATCCAAAAACAGGAAAAACAACGCCCCGTATCCGTCTATTCTGGAACACGCTGTAACTTTGTGTACACACGTCGGATCGAAACGAAACTTATGCCATCAGACTCGTAGAAATACGCTGGTCCGGTGACCCAAGTTTGGTTCAATTCTGAGAACGTTGACAAAATTGCGTATCGTAGGCCCCACCGGCTCTACTTGACGGGCGATTTTGTGATCGGCTCATCGAAATCTAATTCTGGAAGTTTTGTTGGGTTCGTATCATCGTTTCGGACTTGTTGACACTGAGATTAAGGAATTTAGAGATCTTTGAACCTGCCATACTTTTTGGTGCAAAGTGGCCCACATGTGGACCTGCTTTGGCCCGAAAATGTTATTTTTACCCCTGTGTCCAAATTAGACTTAAGAACAGGCATTTTTAGCTATTTGATATCTTCTGAGACTGTTGGTGATGTTTATTATAGCTTTTGGAGTAGTACCTACAGGATCCACTGATACCAGGACGACTGTTGGTATTCCAACCCCAGGCAAGTGTACCTTGCCTACATTGCAGTTCTTGTCACATATTTCCTTGCTCTATTTATATTGTGTGCATGCTTAACCTAGGACCGTGTGACTTACTTAGCGTTCGATTATTAGTCGGGTGTCAACACCGTACGCAGTATTTGGTACTGTCATCTAGAGATGGACATTCGTGACACTTTACATTCTCGTACTTGTCTTATCAAGTACACTATGACTCGGGATACTTGACACTATTCATGAGATAGAATCTTCCTGAGATATTCATGGTAATTCTGTGTAGGATACAGGATTGACATAGACATTATATTCTTAGATCTTATTATGACTTGCTGCATTAGTGTTGATCTTGCGTGTCATGGACATGAGACGTGTGATTTCATTGGGTAGGGAGAGACACACAGGCTACAGTTTATTCTATATATATATATCTTCTATTATTACGAGGTTGTAGACTCTCGGAGCAGAGCTAGACCCACTACCGGTTATTACCGCTACCGGCTCCCCGACACAGAGCTTGTAGTGGCTCAGGCTGAGTACTAGTAATGCTCTCACTTGCATTTCACATAGATGGTTACATACTTACCCTGTTTATTTCATTTACTATCAGCACTGCATTTATTTTGGCTTGTATTATCTTGTACCTTGCTATGTCCCTTGAGGACCTGGATCCGGATTATGTCCCCAGGATTTGCAGACGAGATCTATCCCGAGGTATACGGGACCGCAGCAGGAGCTGATCCAGGAGCTGTTCCGACACCCGAGGACGAGGTGTTAGCTGAAGACTTTTCCTGAGCATCTATGTTTCATGCTCAGTATTTACTTTATTCTGTCATTTATATTTTGGTCTGTTGAACCATTGTATCAGATATTTATCGGGTTGTTCCCCGAAGCACTTTGTTGAGACTAGCTGATAATTTATATTCCTTATTTATTCTGTGGATCATATTTTATATCTTGTGTGAATGAGATTAGTTGTGCCATGTTGTCGTAGACTTGATTTTACAGCTTAAGTATGCCCTGATGGATCCATTAAATTGGGTTTGTCCATAGGTGCGTACTGCTGGCCATTGCCACGTGTCTAGTCCCTCAGCATTTTGGGACTGGGGCGTGACACATGCTCTTGCAAATCTAGCCGAGTTGGAGTATTTTGAGGAGATAGCATACGGCGTACTCCTATGGTTGAAAATAGCCTGGTTGGCATAAAATGCAAGGATGGTGATGTGAGCATATTAGCCACAGTTTTAGATTTCTTAGTCAAAATAGAACAAAATCTCGTGCATTAAATACAGAGATCTGCCTCCATCTCGTGCATTAAATGCAGAGATATGCCTCGAGCTCTGTACGAGAAACAGCTTTTGACGTGGCGTCTGATTTCGTCTCATCTTGAGCGTAAAAACTCATTTCTGCCCATATAGAATAGGCAGCGTATTCTTTGAATGCGTAAAAATGACTTGTATCAAGAATATATCACTAAACGACAGCCTGGGTCTCTGTGCAAAATTATCATCACAGTCGTTCTCTCGAACATCGTGCAGTACTTTTGTCAGGAGTCAGGTTCACTGTTTTGTCTGACAAATTTATCCGAGGAATACCAAGAGTTCCTCGTATAACTTTATGCTGCATTAAAAACAAACGTATTTTAAGCTTTACGCAGGGAGGTATAGCAATATTTTATGCCACACAGCCTTGAAGCTCTGTTTTACGCGTATAGCTCTGAAGTCATATTTTATGCCACACAGCCTTGAAGCTCTGTTTTACGCGTATAGCTCTGAAGTCATGTTTTATGCCACACATCCTTGAAGATCTGTTTTACGCGTATAGCTCTGAAGTCATGTTTTATGCCACACAGCCTTGAAGCTCTATTTTATGCGAACTTCATGTATGTTGGGTATTTTGACTGTATAGTACGCGTACAATCCCCCAGCGTATTTTATGCTTCTACAAGACCCCCTTCAAAGTTTTCAAATTCCTCGTAATTTAAAATAGTTTGAATGAAGCATGAAATGGTCAAATTTGACTCGTTCTTCGAGGCTGATTTTTTGGTGATATTTAAGAAGTTGTTGGGATTTGTATGTTCTCTTCTGCCTATATAAGGGCAAGCAGATGAACTTGTTTTTTCCTACTCCCTTCACCACAAAGATGGCTGCTGAGATTCATTGGGCTGAACTGAGAAAGAAGAAGATTATGCTCTTCCAGCATGTAAGGAGCCGTAAAAAAAGATGTCTTCGAGCAAATATTCTCTGCAATGATGGACTATGGAAGGATATCATACCTTCCTTTGCTTGAGATAATCAGCAATTTTATATAGCAATTCGCCAAGGAGAGAGGAAGGGTCTCATTAGACCACACAGCTTGCTAGCTGTATTTTTCTCCATTATGAAGCTGGACCCTGGTGGGCAGCTTGGCCATGTCTTCCAATATTGTGTTGGGTCTGAATCCCTAACACAATTCTAAGCATGGCCACCGATGACGTATGGGGGTGGGCTTGAATAATTTAAACAGGTCCAGTTTTGTATCCTCCCCCCATTCACCTTTTTCTTGGCCTCCCGGCCGAAGAAGTATTGTAGAAGAAGCAATAAAGATCTCTATCAGACAAGAACCTAGCGTAATAGATTCCCATCATATGTAATCATGATCTTGAATATTAATGAAAAATCCTTTGTAAAATGGATTTCCATCATATGTAATCCTGATTAATAAACTTGTCTTCTTTTACGCACTATTGATTTGCCATATTGCTCTGAGGAAGTCTGATAATACGCAGCCTCAATGTATTTGAGTAATTTTTACGTTGACTCTGACAAATTATGCCTCCAGTCACGTCCCAACTCTTACTCATAAAGAAAGATACGTAAAAAGCTCTTTTAGCATTAAATTGTCTTGAAGATCCAATTGTCATGCTGTTTTTGACGAGGAGTCACATGGAATTCTGAACCATCATTTCTCCTTTGTAAATGTGAAGAACATCTGTTCAGAACATCATCTTTGAAAATGGCTTCTCGAAAGATTTTCGAGACAGGGCAAGAAATGTCTGCCGAACAGGCCATCCCTGAACTAGATTCTAGCTGAACTTCGAACGAACCATCAATGGCCAAGGAAAAAAAGTCATCTTCCAGTGAAGACAGAGATTTTCAGGGAACTCCTTGGCCCTTCGTCTGATGAAGTCCTCTCGAATGAAAAAGAGAAGAAAATGCTGATAAGAAGAGCATTTCCTGCGTAAATACGCGTATTCTGCTAACTGATATGTCCCGCGTGATTTAAGATATGCGTAAAATCGTAGATCCGTAGCATCTGAGCGTAAAATAATAGATCCTTTCTCTGTGCATAAAATCGTAGATCTGTAGCTTCTGAGCGTAAAATCGTAGATCTGTAGCTTCTGAGGGTAAAAGCTTCTGAGTGTAAAATCATAGATCTGTAGCTTCTGAGCGTAAAATCGTAGATCTGTAGATTCTGAGCGTAAAATCGTAGATCTGTAGATTCTGAGCGTAAAATCGTAGATCTGTAGCTTCTGAGCGTAAAATTTTCTGAGCGTAAAATCATAGATCTGTAGCTTCTGAGCATAAAATCGTAGATCTGTAGCTTCTGAGCATAAAATCGTAGATCTGTAGCTTCTGAGCGTAAAATCGTAGATCTGTTATGCAGCATGACTATCTGTCTTCCTTTTCAAATGATCGGCTGACGTGGTCCCAAATCATAATCGACTATTAAAAATCGAATTTGGTTAAGGATTCGGAGAGTCACTTGAACTCTATAAATAGGCCTAGGTCATGAGAGAGAAAAATCCTTCATCTTTCTCTGCAAAACCCTTCGTCTCTTTCTGAAAACTCTTCGTCTCTTTCTGAAAACTCTCAGATTCGCCATGGCACCAAAACAGACTTCCGTTGCTAAGGGAAAGAAATTCGCTTCATCATCTCGCTCCACTGCTCAAGCAAGAGCGATTCCTACTAGGCCAAGCGAGCCTCGTTCTGAACGAAGTGCTCCGCCGTCTAGCTGTGTACCGGACATCACAGGTAAAGACTTCGAAAGAAATAAAACCCTTCGCACAAGTTGTACGTGTATGCGCAAATACGCCTACATTCTTAATGTGTCAGCGTAAAACTGGCATATTTTTGCAGTCTGGCGTAAAAATTCAGACTGTCAAATTTTGGCGTATACTGCAAATCTTGTATTTTACGCACTAGATATAAATTCCAGCATAAAACTCAAATTTTTGCAGTCTAGCATAAAAACTCAGACTGTTAGATTTTGGCGTATACTGCAAACCTTGAGTTTTACGCACTGGAAGTAAATTCCAGCGTAAAACTCAAATTTTTGCAGTCTGGCGTAATAACTCAGACTGTCAAGTTTTTGGCGTATACGACAAGAGCGTAGCACCTTACGTTTTATTCGCTGAAAGAAAATTCCAGTGTAAAACTGACTTATTCTCTTGCTTTTTGCAGTGGACCTACAGATCCCCCCTTTGGCTGAAGTAATGGGCTCTGCTGCTGGAATGCTCAATTCCAACTACTTGGAGGACTTGTCCCATGTGACTTTTCCCATCTCTGGAAATGAGTATCCTCAAGAAAGGGGAACTCTGATCTCGGCCCAAGGAGAAAGAATGTTGCTGAGTATGATCAGTGGGAAACCCCTGACGTACATAGACGGCACTGAGTATAAGAAACCAGCTTTCTTATTTGGGGATGTTATTGATAAACAATCCCAGACAAAGCCCAAGAAGGAAGATTGGATATTTTCTGCTGAGGGCACGGTCATGTATCTGCCAAAGATGCCCAGAGATTACCCTATCTCTGCATTCTTCTATGCCACACATCCCAGAAAGATGGCATGGACTCTGACTCCTGATCTTCATGGGCAGCCAGGGAAGATCTTTTATAAGAAAGGATTAAACCAAGGATCCTTTGAAAGTAGTCCCTCAGGCCCTGTCATGCCTTTCAGAGGATTACTGTCGGGCAGCGTCCCGAGTGAAGACTCTTCCTTGATCCAGCCGTTCCAAATGGCAACTTTCTGTAATGAATTCATGGAGCATGGAGGAGTATATCCCAGGATTAACCCTCTCACCAATGGATGGCTTAACCCCCAGATCTTCGATGGGCCAGTTTAACTGAATGGGCCCTGAAGCACTTTCAGATGGAGCTGGAAAGTATTAACTTACTTGAGGTTGTGAGTGCTACTAGTGTTGGGCTGCCTATCAACCCCAATTTGTTCTTAGCTTTGATGGAGCAAAATAACTCGCTCACTGGAACTTTTGCCACTCCAATAGGTGAGTTGGGCCTAGCCCTTCATGAGATGGTAGACATCTTAAAGCTGCCAATGGGAGACATTTCTTATGAAGAATATGTTCCCACCAACAGAGAGTTGAAGGATACCAGCCCTCGGGTAGTGGCAATGTACCAAGAGCTGATGAGCCACTATCTTGCATGCACCACCTTCTACAGAGAGCCTTCTGATTTAGCCCATATTAACAAATGGGTGTCCTACCTCTTCTTCCATCAGGCTAGAAATGCCAAGTAGGACAAGGTTGTAGATAGCCAAGATAAACCTTTGAACCTTCTGAGCATTCTTCATGCCAACATAATCGATGATCTTATTGAAGATGCAGGGGCTCCAGATTGTGTTCTCAATAAATAGATAGGGGTTATCCTGCAGGAACCAAAGTCTACAGTTATATGAGGTATTGCAGAAAGCCTCTGTCAAAGGAAGCTCAACTGGCTGGCTTCTTGTCTATTTGTCTACGCCGATGGGTGGTGCCTGGCATCGCGTCTGCAGATCACATTCATCGCAACACCTTATGGCCTGCAGTATATTTGGTATTTGGAGCAAGACAGGGCCTGCTCCCTGCCATGGTATGCCGGATACAAGCCGGCCTGAGGGCTATTACTGATGGGCTGCTGGCCGATACTACACAGCGTGAAGGATATCCCAGAGTAGAATTGACATTCTTATATCTGATAGGATGGTTAATCCTTTACAACACCAGAGTGATGTATCCCGGATCTGCCAGTGGTTCGGGAAATAACTTCTTGTTGAATTACAAGAATTCTTTTTGGAATGTGACTTGCGTCATAGATTGTCGACTAGCACTAAATTTTGCCCATAGTTGGAAGTTCTTCTGTACCGTCCCCCCGGTACATATCAATCAACAGGGGACTAAACTTCATGATGTAGGTCAGGGGAGGACCATTCTTTCTCCTGAAGCCTTTTACTGGTTGGTCTGTATTAGACCTTCCCACCTGCTGTACAGAAGTGAGGACCACTGCTACTTGGAGCCTTATCTGCCTAGCCGTTTCGCCAGGCAATTTGGGTATGATTAGTTGCATGTGGGAAATCCCATCACCAGCTTTAAGTTCAAAGGTGGGCTTATTGATGGAGCTAGAGGGTGGCGGTATTTCATCATGGGTTATACTGGAGCAACCTTTGTTGTTCCCGCGACTTCTCTCTCCATGGAGTTGCGCATTCTTCATTCGTACGCACAGTTTTATGCGTCCATCAATACCTTCCATCGTGATTTTGATGTACATGGAAGTTTCAGAATGCCCTCCCATAAGTCCACTGGAAGAGAGAAGATACCATCTATCTCCTCTGATGAAGGTGATGAAACTACTGGTGCAGATGATTACTTGTTGATATTACCGAGAGTCGTAATAGCTCCGCCAGTAGAGCTTCTCATTATTTCCAATAAACGAAAGGCTTCCACTCTGAAAGAGCCTTCCTCCCGCAAGAAGAAGCAGACTGCCAGAGGTCCTAAAAAGACTTCCACCAAGGGGGCCTCCTCCAGGAGTGAGCCTATTGTTTCCCCTGTTGGGGATGATTCTTTGATTAGGGGCCCTTCGCCTTTTAATGAAGGAGCCTCCACAGTTCCAGCTGAAAGTGCTGGAGATTCTTTGCCCGCGACTGCTGCCGCTACCACCATTACTGGTGGTGCTTCTATATCGCTTTCGAGGCCGATCTCAATAAGAATCAGTATACCTTTACCAAGACAAATAATGGGACTAGCCCCTCCTTCATCTGTAAGTATTTCAAGCGAGATTCCACCCGATGAACCTCGAGTAGATCTGGGTGATGACTGGGATGAAGAACCTCAAGCGTCAGTTGGTGTACCCTCTTCTCCAGGTATGACAGTTTGTTTAGCATCATTAAGAAATAATTTAGCTATATAGGCTGTAGACGCACTATACATACCGTCGGCCATGGATAAATATTGTCTTTACGCTTTCTTCAGGGAAATTTAACATCAAATTGATATTAACTTTCTCTTGGTGAAGACATTTCTGGGGAGGGTGGAGCTGAAACAACCTCTGATTTTGTTGCGGATCCAGCTAATGAAACGGCGGTGACCACCGTCGAAGAAGCATACCTTGAAGCCGTTGATCTTTCATCCGCAATATTTTCAGATATAACCCAGCCAGCAGCAGTTCAAATAATATCAGAGGTGGATGAACCCACCATCTCGATTGTGCCTCCTTCGTTGAGCATGCCAGCAACTCCAACTGTTGTTGGTGTCTCTTCTTTTGTCGCACCATCTGTTGAAGCAACGACTGTGGCAACATCCTCTGCAGCCATTCCAGAAATGAGATTTATCGATATTGTGGCCACTTCCAGCATCCATTCGAGCTTTGCTATGCTAGTTGAACAATACACTAGCATATTCTACCTCACTTTGAAGAAATTGATATCCATGGTGCTGGAGAAGAATCTATGCTTTGATGCTCTGAAGACGTCCTCCAAGCTCACCATAGCACAGATTAAAAATTTCAATGACGCTGAAAGAGCTAATACGCTAGAGCAAATGGTTAATAGTTTAGAATAACCCATTAACAAATATTTGCAACTATCCCGATGCAGCATCAATGACTTGGTTCAGGCTGAGTACGACTCACTAACTACAGAAGTTGCTCGAAAGACAGAAACTTTAAACAAATTCATCCAGGAACATCAACAAGAGATGGAGAAAGAGCAAGCAGTATTGGTGGAGAGTATTCCTCAGCTAGCTCAGTGCCATACAGAATGTGAGGGATATGAAGTGAGGGTTCAAGAATTGGAAGCTGAACTTGCTCAAACAAGGGAGAGGCTTCTCAAAGCATCGCTAGTTCGTGATGTATTGGAGGGCCAAGTAAATACAGCTCAACTGAACTTGACATATGTGGGTGTCATCCACGAAAGCTTTGTTGATTCTCTGTCCGAACTATCTCTCTTGAGCACTGACGAGGCAAGGCTGGAACTGGCTCGCACTAAAATTTTAAACTCCAGAAATGAGAGGATGGCTGCTTTGGCACAACAGATTCGTGATTTTACTGCTCCTCTCCAATAATATACTTTTTTGCTTCTCCTTATAATTTTTCAGAGATAATAAAGATACATTTTCTGATTTTGTGGAACCATAACTTTAAAATATCAATGATAGGCTAAGATGAAAGTGATATCAGAGGTAATATGGACATGATATACTTTCGGTAAGGTTTAGTTGAATATATCTATTCAGAGGTAATATGAACGTGATAGAATATGATCCAACTAAATTTGTTATACAAAATACTATCAGAGGTAATATGGACATGATAGGTTTTGAAGTTTCAAATTAGTTAAATATATCTATTCAGAGGTCATAAGAACATGATAGAATATGATTCAACTAATCTTTGTACGTAGTATCATCAGAATGAAATCTTCATCATACCCTGTCACGCCCCAGTCCCAAAATATCGAGGGACTAGACACGTGACAATGGCCAGCAGCACACACCGATGGACAAACCCAATTTAATGGATCCATCGGGGCATACATAAGCTGTATTACAACAATAATCAGGGTCCTTAAATATATCAAAACTAATCTTATCCACAGAAGGATAATAAGATCAACAACAATAAAGAAAGTAAATCAAACATCCAGTCTCAGCAAAGTAATTCGGGAAAAACAACCCGAAATAAAGTCTGTTACAAAAGCTCATTTAAACAGGAAGAGAAAGAGTTTATTGGCAATAACACTGAGCATGGAAGAAGCAAATGTTCAGGAGAAGTCCTCAGCGATCACCTCGTCCTCAAGTACTGGTACTGTTCTGAGGAGTGCACATGTTCTGTATATCTCTGGATAAACCTTGTCTGCTAATCCTGGGGACATAATCCGAATCCAGGTCCTCAGGGGACACAGCAAGGTACAGATAAACAAGCCAAAATAAATGCAGTGCAGAAATAAATGGAACAATAGGGTAAACTCTATAACCATCTATGTGAAATGCAAGTTGAGAGCATCACTAGAACTTAGGCTGATACCACTACAAGCTCTGTGTCGGGGAGCCGGTAGCAGTTATACTATGCTATGTATTTTACTATGTGTTTACTATATTTTATATATATATATAATCAGCCTGTAGCCTGTGTGTCTCTCCCCACCCAATGTAATCACACGTCTCATGTCTACGATGCATCATATCCATGTCACGCACGATTATATCTAATGCAGCAAGTCATAATGTCTATGAAATAAATGTCTATGTCATAAAACCTGTATCCTACACAGAATCACCATAAATATCTCAAGAAGATTCTGTCTCATGAATAGTGTCAAGTGTCCTGGGTCTATGTACTTGATAAGACAAGTACGAGAATGTATCGGGTCTCGGTATCCATGTCTAGGTGACAATACACAACACCGCGTACGGTGTTGGCACCCGACTATAATCGAACGCTGAGCAAGTCACACGGTCCTAGGTCAAGCATGTACAACAGTTATATATGTCAAGAAAATAAATAGCAAAAACTGTAGAGATTGGCAAGGTACACTTGCCTGGGTTTTCAGCTCCAAGTGTAGCTCTGGCTTCAGCAAAAATTACAGGCAGTACTCCGGTTGCTGAAACAAACATCACCATCATATCCAGAAAATATCAATCAGCTAGAAACGCCTGTCCTTGAGTCCAATTTGGACACAGGGGCGAAAATGACATTTCAGGGCAAAACGGGGTCCAAATGTGGGCCGCTTTGCACCGAAAATGCGTCAGGGTCAAAGGTCTCAAAATCTGTCCAACTTAGTATCAACAGGTCAGGAACGATGATACGAACCCAACGGAACTTTCAGAATTGGATTCCGATGAGCCGATCACAAAATCGCCCGTCAAGTGGAGCCTGTGGGGTCCACAACACGCGATTTTGTCAACGTTCTCAGAATCAAACCAAACTTGGCTCACAGGACCAGCGTATTGCTACGAGTCCGATGGCGTAAGTTTCGTCTCGATCCGACGTGTGTACACTAAGTTACAGTGAGAACTAGAAAGGTCGAATACCGGGCGGTGTCCGCGGATACGTACTGATTTCGGTGTGCACGCACATCCGAATCAGCTTCTGCGAAATCCCGTACGTCCGTATCAACGACGCGCACGTATCGGTGAAGACCGCACGCGACCAAGTCGTCCCGTTTGGCGGGGCGTACTTAGTTCAGGGGTGAAACAGGGCGTTAGTTTTCCTGTTTTTGGATCGCGGTTCGCGATCGCCACAGGACACGATGCGCCGAGCGGGTTGCACGGGCACCGAGAGGGTCATGCAGGATACACGATGCAACTGACGGAACGAGAAACAGAGCTACGAGAAGGAAGATACGAGTACCTGAACAGGGCTCGAAAATCAGCGTTTCTCGTGTCCAACACGTGTCGGAGTTAGGTTTGTGTCCGACCTAGGGTTTCGACTCTGGATCAGCTTCGGCCGGAGGCAGCGGAGCTCACCGGAGCTGCTGCGGCGAGCCTGATGAGGCGGGCAGCTCTCGGGCGGCCGGAGGCGACGTGCTGGGGCAGCGCAGGCGGCCGGCGGCGTGCTGGGCAGCGGGCTGGAGGGGCTGGAACAGGGAGACGTCGACTCGGCGGGGGATCGGAGGATGGAAAGGAGGCGATGTCAGGGGCGGAGGCTAGGGGTTGCTGGAGACGGGCTCGTCGGACGGACGGGCGAAGGTGGAAGGGAGAGAGGGCGGCTAGGGGAGAATGGGGCTCCGGTGAGGGGTTTATATAGGAGAGATGGGGAGATCGTCGGTCGGTGGTTCAAGGGAAGAGGAAGGGGGAGAGTCTCGGGCAGTTACGGACGGCGGACGGCCGGTAACGGCGGCAGGTCAGGAGCTGAACAGTCGGGCAGACGAAACGCCACGCGGTTCAGCCGTCGAAGGAACTGAGGGGTCGGGGCAGCTCAGGTTTGGGGGTGCACTGTTCATTCGGGTCGGGTTTGGGTCTAGCGGGTCGGGTCTGACCCGAATCCGACCCGCTAGCTGAGCGGTCCGGTTCGGGTAGACCGGTCGGTCCGGGTCGATTTATTTTGGGTTCGGTTGGGTTTATTTAAATAGGTTAAATTTAATCAATAGTTTTTAATGCTTTAAAAATCCATCCGGGGTCCAATAAATTCCCGGAAAATTACCCTATGTCCGGTTTTTCATTTTATACTAGAAAATATAATTTTCATCATATTTTAATATTATTTAATATTATCTAAAAATCCTTTAATTATAAAATACCCTGAGTTTAAATCCAAAAAATTACAGTAAATTGGAGGAAAATTCTAAATTATGAATTTTTTGAAAATCAGGGGGATTACAATCTACCCCCCTTAAGAGGATTGCGTCCTCGCAATCAAAGAATAACCGGTCAACAGAGATGACACGGTTGAAAAATTTATTCGAAGCACATCAAGATTAAGAAAAGTCAAGGTTGTGGGTTTAACACATAGGAAAAAAATCATTTTCCTAAGCAATGGAAGTTATACAATTTCCCAAATATAGGAAATCTAGAAAATTACAATTTAGAAAACCAGGTTTTATCCTTTAAAAACTTATCAGGTTATCATTTATAAAATATTCTAGATTATTTAGCAAGTTCAAAAATTACTTAGGTGATCACTAGGTTATCTTATTATTAGAAATTTAAAACTGTTAAGTCTAAGGTCACGAACCAGCAGGCACGAAGTAAAGCAATAATGAAAACAGAAAACTATAGAAACTTACGCGCATTAACTACTCTTTGGTTCTGCGCGTCTTCCAAGGTCATCGCAAAGGCTTGTCCGCGTCCTCGCGGTGGATTCCTCTGTTGCTGCTGGGCTTATTGGAAGAGTGCTGCCTGTGGTGCCAAGGGCGGTCTTGGTTGATACCCTTCCGGTGCTGGTAGAGCTTGTTGGTTTGCCCTTGGTGCTCCTCCTCGATGATAGGGACAATCCTTGGCTAAGTGTTGATTGGTTCCACAAATCAAGCATAATCCTAACTTGCGTCTACAGTCCTTCTCAGTATGGCCTACCTTGCCACAGTATTGACATGTAGGTAATGTCTGCGGAGAGGCTCTGGGTGGCTGATGTATATGAGGCCGCTTTGCAGCTTCTTCTTGTGGTGCTTTGGCTGATGTGGAAGACCGTTTCAGACTGGTCTCTCTCCTGGTGACGCGTTCCATGCGTCGGGCTGCAGCGAGAACGTCCGAGTAAGAGGTAGGTGCGACGGATCCAATGAGTCTCTACAACTCGAAGTTTAGTCCATCGAAGAACTTCTCAGCCTTCTCTTCTTCCGTCGGGATCAAAGTAGGGGCGAAGCGACTTAGACGAATGAATTCTGCGTTGTACTCCTCCACTGTCATACTGCTCTGAGTGAGGCGATTGAACTTGTCCCAGAGTTCTGATCGAGCGATAGCCGAAATGTACATCTCCTGAAAGAGTCTGGAGAACTCTTCCCAAGTGACTTGGTCTGGTCCGAGCCTGGTCTCTTCAGATAGCCACCAGTGATGAGCATTGTCCGTCAACTGCATTCTGACGGCGGTCATCCAACGTTCTCTTGGAAGTTCAGCTGCTTCCAACTGGTGTTGTATGTTGGTGAGCCACTCATGCACTTCAGTTGGTCCTTTCTTGCCCGAAAAGGTACGGGGCTTGAGTTGACGGAAATCGGTGATAGACCCCGTTGCTGGTCGCCTAGCTTGTGGGTTCACTTGCTCCAAGACAGTTACTAGGCTTGTCCTCAAGTACTCCGCCTCGTGACACTGAGTTTCTTGATGAATTTGCTGTTGGGCTTGCATCATTGCGTAGATCATCTGGAATATCTGTTGCCCGTCTATAGGTTCCCTTGTGGGAATACGGGCATCGGTGGGACGAACTGCGGAGGCGGCGGGATGTCATCACGCCGGAACCTTGAATTATGCTGGGCTGCTCGATCGCTTTGTGAAGATTGTCCTCGATCTTCGGGTGTCACTCCTTCATCATAAGTAACCACAGCATCGAGTGGTGTACTCAAGGGATTCTCGTCTCCGCTTCTTGGATCCATTACTCTGCATCAAAAATAAACTATAAGAGGCGCACATGATTCAAGGCAAGATGTAAGTCAAAAATTAATTCGAATACGATACAGATATCAAGAACGTTTTCAAGCAAGTGGATGAGATCCTAAACTTATCCTATCTTTATTGCAGGCCTGTTCGGTCCCTAAGTTGAAACCGAACAATTTAGTCGTTTACCTGCATGGGCCATCACAAAAACCATGTCATACCCCAGTCCTAAAATATCGAGGGACTAGACACGTGGCAATGGCCAGCAGCACACAC
The DNA here is from genome assembly GCA_036927795.1 of Iris macrosiphon. Lineage (NCBI taxonomy): Eukaryota > Viridiplantae > Streptophyta > Magnoliopsida > Asparagales > Iridaceae > Iris > Iris macrosiphon. Next base: position 153,884,297 of record JAYESA010000002.1, on the reverse strand, counting down.
CGATGGACAAACCCAATTTAATGGATCCATCGGGGTATACTTAAGCTGTATTACAACAATAATCAGGGTCCTCAAATATATCAAAACTAATCTCATCCACAGAAGGATAATAAGATCAACAACAATAAAGAAATTAAATCAAATATCCAGTCTCAGCAAAGTAATTCGGGAAAAATAACCCGAAATAAAGTCTGTTACAAAAGCTCATTTAAACAGGAAGAGAAAGAGTTTATTGGCAATAACACTGAGCATGGAAGAAGCAAATATTCAGGAGAAGTCCTCAGCGATTACCTCGTCCTCAAGTACTGGTACTGTTCCGAGGAGTGCACCTGTTCCGTATATCTCTGGATAAACCTCGTCTGCTAATCCTGGGGACATAATCCGAATCCAGGTCCTCAGGGGACACAGCAAGGTACAGATAAACAAGCCAAAATAAATGCAGTGCAGAAATAAATGGAACAATAGGGTAAACTCTATAACCATCTATGTGAAATGCAAGTTGAGAGCATCACTAGAACTTAGGCTGATACCACTACAAGCTCTGTGTCGGGGAGCCGGTAGCAGTTATACTATGCTATGTATTTTACTATGTGTTTACTATGTTTTATATATATATATAATCAGCCTGTAGCCTGTGTGTCTCTCCCCACCCAATGTAATCACACGTCTCATGTCCACGATGCATCATGTCCATGTCACGCACGATTATATCTAATGCAGCAAGTCATAATGTCTATGAAATAAATGTCTATGTCATAAAACCTGTATCCTACACAGAATCACCATAAATATCTCAAGAAGATTCTGTCTCATGAATAGTGTCAAGTGTCCTGGGTCTATGTACTTGATAAGACAAGTACGAGAATGTATCGGGTCTCGATATCCATGTCTAGGTGACAATACACAACACCGCGTACGGTATTGGCACCCGACTATAATCGAACGCTGAGCAAGTCACACGGTCCTAGGTCAAGCATGTACAACAGTTATATATGTCAAGAAAATAAATAGCAAAAACTGCAGAGATTGGCAAGGTACACTTGCCTGGGTTTTCAGCTCCAAATGTAGCAATGGCTTCAGCGAAAATTGCAGGCAGTACTCCGGTTGCTGAAACAAACATCACCATCATATCCAGAAAATATCAATCAACTAGAAACGTCTGTCCTTGAGTCCAATTTGGACACAGGGGCAAAAATGACATTTTAGGGCAAAACAGGGTCCAAATGTGGGCCGCTTTGCACCGAAAACGTGTCAGGGTCAAAGGTCTCAAAATCTGTCCAACTTAGTGTCAACAGGTCAGGAACGATGATACGAACCCAACGGAACTTCCAGAATTGGATTCCGATGAGCCGATCACAAAATCGCCTGTCAAGTGGAGCCTGTGGGGTCGACAACACGCGATTTTGTCAACGTTCTCAGAATCAAACCAAACTTGGCTCACAGGACCAGCGTATTGCTACGAGTCCGATGGCGCAAGTTTCGTCTCGATCCGACGTGTGTACACTAAGTTACAGTGAGAACCAGAAAGGTCGGATACGGGACGGTGTCCGCGGATACGCACTGATTCCGGTGTGCACGCACATCCGAATCAGCTTCTGCAAAATCCCGCACGTCCGTATCAACGACGCGCACGTATCGGTGAAGACCGCACGCGACCAAGTCATCCCGTTTGGCGGGGCGTACTTAGTTCAGGGGTGAAACAGGGCGTTGGTTTTCCTGTTTTTGGATCGCGGTTCGCGATCGCCACAGGACGCGATGCACCGAGCGGGTTGCACGGGCACCGAGGGGGTCATGCAGGATACACAATGCAACTGACGGAACGAGAAACAGAGCTACGAGGAGGAAGATACGAGTACCTGAACAGGGCTCAAAAATCAGCGTTTCTCGTGTCCAACACGTGTCGGAGTTAGGTTTGTGTCCGACCTAGGGTTTCGACTCTGGATCATCTTCGGCCGGAGGCGGCGGAGCTCACCGGAGCTGCTGCGGCGAGCCTGGTGAGGCGGGCGGCTCTCGGGCGGCCGGAGGCGACGTGCTGGGGCAGCGCAGGCGGCCGACGGCGTGCTGGGCAGCGGGCTGGAGGGGCTGGGACGGGGAGACGTCGACTCGGCGGGGGATCGGAGGACGAAAAGGAGGCAATGTCAGGGACGGAGGCTAGGGGTTGCTGGAGACGGGCTCGCCGGACGGACGGGCGGAGGTGGAAGGGAGAGAGGGCGGCTAGGGGAGAATGGGGCTCCGGTGATGGGTTTATATAGGAGAGATGGGGAGATCGTCGGTCGGCGGTTCAAGGGGAGAGAAAGGGGGAGAGTCTCGGGCAGTTACGGGCGGCGGACGACCGGTAACGGCGGTGGGTCAGGAGCTGAACAGTCGGGCAGACGAAACGCCACGGCGGTTCAGCCGCCGAAGGAACTGAGGGGTCGGGGCAGCTCAGGTTTGGGGGTGCACTGTTCATCCGGGTCGGGTTTGGGTCTAGCGGGTCGGGTCTGACCCGAATTCGACCCGCTAGCTGAGCGGTCCGGTTCAGGCAGACCGGTCGGTCCGGGTCGGTTTATTTTGGGTTCGGTTGGGTTTATTTAAATAGGTTAAATTTAATCAATAGTTTTTAATGCTTTAAAAATCCATCCGGGGTCCAATAAATTCCCGAAAATTTACCCTATGTCCGATTTTTTATTTTATACTAGAAAATATAATTTTTATCATATTTTAATATTATTTAATATTATCTAAAAATCCTTTAATTATAAAATACCCTGATTTTAAATCCAGAAAATTACAGTAAATTGGGGGGAAATTCTAAATTATGAATTTTTTGAAAATCAGGGGGATTACATACCCCGTTAAGCAAGGGAGATCAAGCATAGTACTTCTTCAGGAATTTGTCGTTGATAGGAGCCATTATCAAATCTCCATTAGGCTTGGCTAATCTATAAGCGTCATTTGAAAACGTTGTTTCAATCACATAAGGGCCCTCCCATTTGGGCTGGAATTTCCCCTTTCTTTTATGTGTAATGATCATCGGCATCTTTACAGCTAAAACTAGCTCACCAATTTTGAACACACTTTTCTTCACTTTTTGATTGAAAGCTCTGGAGATGCGTGCTTAGTAGAACTCGATGCGCTATTGAGCTTGAAGACGTTTCTCGTCTAACCCTTCTAGCTCTTGAAGTCTTAAACGATCATTATTTTTCTGAGTTAGCTCATTAGCTACTGCTATTCTGAGTGATGGAATTTGAATTTCAATAGGAAGAACTGCTTCACACCCATAAACTAATAAAAATGGGGTACACCCCGTTGGTGTTCGTACCGTTGTGCGGTATGCCCACAGACATTTTCCCAATTTCTTGTTCCAATCACTTTTGTTCGAAGAGACAAACTTCTTCAAGAGTTTGATGATGGTTTTGTTGAAGGCTTCCGCCAAACCATTAGCAGCAGGATTATATGCCGTTGAGGCCATATTTTATATCCGATTCTTATCGCAAAATTGGTGAAATGCTTGACTGATGAATTGAGGCTCATTGTCATGAATTATCCTTCGAGATATCCCAAAGCGATAAATTACATGGTGCTTGATAAAGCTGATCACGTTGGATGTCTTCACCTCAATAAGAGGAATCGCCTCCGCCCATTTGGAGAAATAATTGGTGATAGCTAATATAAATCGATGTCCTCTAGAAGATGAAGGATGAATAGGACCTATGATATCCATACCCCATGCTTCAAAGGGCCATGATGCAATAGTAGGATGTAAATACTCAGAAGGTTGATGTATGAAATCTGCATGAACCTGACAGGCTTTGCATTATCTCGCATATTTTATGGCATCTGCAATCATAGTAGGCCAGTAGTAGTCCATCCTCCTGATACGATCATGTAACTTAGGACCGGGTTGATGTGCTCCATATACTCCATCATGAGCTTCTCGGATAACCCGCTTTGCATCATCATCAGAGAGACATCGTAACAATAGTCCATCATATATTCGGCGATATAGACTTTGTGAAGAAGCGTCAAAATAGAAATGTAATGATCGTCTTTTGATAGATATTGCTTCTTTAGGATCCTCTGGTAAGATTCTGTATGACATGAAGTCTATAAAGGGACTTCTCCAATCTCCCTTAGGAGGAACAGAGTTTATAGCATAGCTGCGTTCTATGTGAAAATTATTTTTCACACAAAATAAATCTCTGTTAAGAAGGATTACCGAATTCTGCCTTCTTATAGGAATAACTAGATCTGTAGCTAGACTGGCCAGAGCATCAACTTCCAAATTTTGAGATCGAAGAACATGCTCTAAGAAGAATCCTTTAAAAGATATTGCTATCTCGATCGTTGTTTGGTGATAGGGAATAAGGTCTGGATTGCAAACTTCATATATTCCTCTGACCTGATTGACGATCAACTGAGAATCACCAAAAGCTTCCAAATATTCAACATCCAATTCCTTAGCCACTTGAAGCCTGATTAGTAGAGGATTATACTCTGCCACATTATTAGAGCATGGTTCACTGAGAGAATATGCTCGATAGATGAAGAGTTTATCAGGAGTCACCAGAACAATTCCTACCCTTGAAACCACGTTTTCCTTGGGACCAATTCTGGAAGCACCATCAAAGAATAGCTGCCATGTATCACCCTCCATCGTCGAATTACATTCTGCAACTTCGTCGGAAATATCCTCATATAATTTGGAGGTTTTCGGAATTGGATGGGCGGCTAAGAAATTAGCCAAGGCTTGACCCTTCATGGACTTCTGAGGGACGTACACCATATCTTACGGTGTCAATAGCATTACCCAAGTCGCGAGTCGAGAATTAAGAATAATTGGCTTATTCATCAATACCCGAAGTAGATTGACTCTGGAGATTATATGAATAGTTTGGCCCGTCACGTAATATCGCGTCTTCGGAATGGAAAACATTAGGGCCAAGCATTCTTTTTCCACTGGGTTATACCTGTGTTCTACTCCGACCATCATCCTGCTTAGATAGTATATAGCCTGTTCATGACCCTCATTATTCTTCTGTGTGAGAAGAGCTCCTAAAGAATGATCCATTGCTCGAACATACAGCAAAAATGGTCTTTCTATGACAGAAGGTGCCAGAACTGGAGGATTAGTAAGATGGCGTTTGATGTCATTAAACGCTTATTGACAGGCTTCGTCCCACACAAATGACACACATTTCTTCATTAGGCGAGAAAAGGGTTGACATCTTCCAGAGAGGTTGGATATGAATCTCCTGATATAAGCTAGACGACCTTGAAATCCCTTAAGTTCTCTGAGATTACGGGGCCTTCGCATTTCTAGGATAGCTTTTACTTTATCAGGGTCAACTTAAATGCCTTTAGCAGTAATGACAAATCCCAAAAATTGCCACTGGATACACCAAGAAAGGACTTTGTAGGGTTCATTTTGAGCTGATGTTGGCACATCAAATCAAATATTGTCTTCAAGTCTTGGACGTGATTATCCTTGAGGCGGCTTTTGACAGCAATATTATCTATATAACATTCCACCGTTTTGCATAAATGTTCATAGAATATGTTACTCATAGCTCGTTGATATGTAGTCCCGGCATTCTTCAATCCAAAAGGCATGACTGTATAGCAATATACCCCCAATGGCGTACGAAAAGCAGTATGCTTCTCATCTTCAGGATTCATCTTAATTTGATTATATCCTGAAAATCCATCTATGAAAGACATGCGCTCAAAACTGCACGTATTATCGATCATGACATCTGTAATGGGAAGAGGGAATTCATCTTTAGGACAGGCCGCATTTAGATCTCGAAAGTCGATGCAAACACGCACTTTTCTATTTTTCTTTATAACCGGGACAACATTAGCGACCCAATCAGGATGTTGTTCTTCCCGGATGAACCCACAGGCTTTTAGTTTCTTGATTTCAGCTTCAATGGCATCCATCATATTCGGGCTGAACCGGCATTGGTGTTGCTTTACAGGCTTTGAGTTGGACAATATATTGAGTTTATGGGTAGCCAGTTTTGGATCAAGACCTGGCATATCCTCATAATTCCAAGCAAAGACATCGATATATTCTTTTATCAGCTGGATTATTTCTTCTCTTTCTTCTTCAGAAAGATTGTTGCTGATAAATATTGGCTTTGGTGAAAATTCGTCCCCAACATTGACTTGGATAACTTTGTCTTCAGTGGGTGGTTCTTTTTGTTCGAACCAGAGTTTCCAATGTGTATCCATTTGCTGTGCCCAGGATTCATTTCCAAATGGTTCAGACTCTTGTTCCTCTGTTTCCAGGGAGTCTATCAACACCATATTTACTGATAATGCCAGTTTGAATTCATCATCTGAATCGGAGGATGACAAATCATCTTGAGAAGAGGAAATAATCTTATCACTTGACTCAGAGTTGTTTGAAGTTGCAAGAGGTGTGGTATACCCTAACCCGAAATGAGTTCGTTGACAGTAAGGATCACCATACAACGGCATTCGTCTACCTTTTCCATGGTTGAGTCCTGGCTCCAACTTCAAATCATAACCCATGTTTTGTATAATCTTCGAAGCCTGTGGGCTATATTTGTGGATTTGCATCTTCCCAACATCAGACTCGGGAGAATCTTCTTGTACAATCGGTCTATTCCGTATGCGACCGAAGACTATTGGATGTTGATCGTTGCGAGTAGGTGGAACAATAAAGATAGAATTTTCATGTGGCCCATATGTCGTGACGACATCAGAAGTTGATGCTACTTCCCACACATATTGATGATATAAGTCTATAGCTCCCAAGAATTTTTGTGCTATAGGTTCTATATCTTTATGAGGAGAAGATTCCTGATTAGGATATCGGGCGTCAGTATACTGGAAAAGAGAATCTTTATTATTATCAGAAAATACGTCATCGATTACATTTACATCAGCTGTCTGCTTGCTGTGCCTAAGATCAATGACCAAAGGTGGAGGTTTCTTGTTCAGATTGATCACTAGAGGATCATTTCCTCCTCTCGATTTTGTTTTGCCCAAGTGAATAGTCATAGGTTCCATGACTTTTGGACGGGTAGTCCGCCCTTTCACTTGGATTGACAAAGGTTGCTCAACAGATAGTTCTCCTGGATCCTGGTGGAATTCCTCCTCCATCTTGCCTGATACCTCCTTCATATAGTCTTGAGTGTACAATATGGCATCAGAATAGTAGGACTCAACTCCTTTGAACGGATTGAGATCAGCGAATTCTGTCTTCACTGTTCCTTGAGTATCAACATATTTGAAATATTGATGTAGAGTTGAAGGAACAATATTGTGATCATGGATCCATGGTCTACCCAACAGAATATTGTAAGACACCTATGAATCAATGACATAGCATGTAGCCAATGATCTAAGGTCACCGATCTGGATTCTCAGACGAATCTTCCCCAACGGTCTGCTTTTTCTGGCGTTGAAGCCCACTATTGTAGTGGTAGTGTAAGCCAGTTCACTTGTAGGAATTCTCAATGGTTTTAGCAGACTATGAGGGATAATGCTGATCGACGATCCCGGATCTATGTGAATCCGGTCTACCTCAATGGAGTCGACGTATCCTGTGTAATAAAGAGGCATGTCGTGTTTGTTATGTTTCAACAACATGTCCTCTTGAGTGAAAGTGATGTTAGGGACCACTTCCATCACACTATGGCATTGAGGACATGCCACAGGCTCTTTATCAGGGGACTTGAGCTGAGCCAAGCATGAATCTGCTTGCATTAATGCTTCACTCAAGGCTTGACTAGTGTCTTTGGATAGCCGAAGTAGCTTAAAAATCGATAATCTGGCTGGAGTATTAGACAACTGAGCCAAGATATCAAAGTTATATGGTTTCTCTAAACCTTTGTTTTGAATATTCTTCAAAGGTTTATCGAAACGAACTTCTTTTTGCTTGCCTTTGTCCACCGAAGTTGGTTTAGAAGGACCTGCCTCTGATATAACAGGTTCAGGCTCTGGAGGTTTGGTAGCTGAAGTGTCTACCGTTGCTTCTTTATGATTCCCTCCATATTCTTTGAGGTAGGCTTTCCCAGACCATGTTCCGGTTGCTAAAGCCTCTTCTTCCGATGTCAGGGATATTCCAACCATATGGCATGGTTTACATCTTGAGTTCTTCTTAGACTTAGCTTTAGCAGATTTAGTCTCTTTCTCAATTTCTGATACTAGATCAGGATGAACCCACATGATCTCTCCACGCTTGGTAGTTAGGGGCACTAAATCTTGATTTTGACCCCTAGTGGGAGGGAGATTAACAATATTCATCATTGTCCGTAGGATAGGTACCACACCTTCCGGTACTTCTTGAGGGAGAAGATTGCCAAATTTGAGTAAGATCATATTTGTAGTGACCGTCTTCTCGTTATTACGCAGAGTGATGGCCTTGGCGTCGATCAACTCCTAGATTTTCCTTTTCAGTACATAGCATGCCTTTGTGGGGTGATGTATGTATCTGTGGAAAATGCACTACTTAGGATTATTTGTACTGTCGACTTCATTTGGACGCTTTATCTCAGGTAGAGTAAGCTTGGCACTTTTGACTAGACAATCAAATATACTCGGAATGTCGTCGTCGTCAAAAGAATATTCTTCTTTAGGCCTGGAAGTCCCAGGATTCGTCTGCGTAGTTACCAGAGTATTTTGCCTGGATGTATTGATTGCCAGGGCTTCCTTTCCTTTGGAACTACGAGTATGGTCATTATTGGAAGATGAACGCTTCCCTCTATCAGAGGTAGAGATCATGATTCCGTTGTCACGAGCCTTCCGACTGTTATCTTCAGCGGCTACTGCCGATATGATAAATGAGGGCCAATCATGGAACTGATATGGTCCCATGAATACTGAGATCAGTGGGAGAAGGTTCTTCCTGCAAATGTCCACCAAGGCTGAATCTGGAACTCCATGAGGCATCTGCAAAGTAGCCTGACAAAAATATTTAATGAAAGTACGAACGTTTTCTTTTTCCTTCTGCTTTACTTCGATGAGTGATGACATAGACATGTCCATTCCTCCCTCGTAGAATCGAGCGAAGAATAGAGTCTTAAAATCTTCAAAAAAAGTAATGCAGTTGTCAGATAGACTACGGTACCATTGGTAAGCTACTCCAGACAGACAGCCTTTAAACACTCGAGTAAGAAGGGCGTCATTTCCCTGCAACAATACCGTCATCATGCTGAAGTAGTTCATATACTAGCTTGGCGATGTCTTTTCCTTAAACAAAACCATAGCATGTGGTTTGTATTTTGGTGGAAAAGGGATCTCATCCCAGACAGCAGGATATGGCTGGTTAATTCCCAACTTCTTGGGCAGATCTTTTTGCTTCAAGACATCAAATTGGGCTTTTAATTCCCGAACTACCTGTATCAGATCTTCAGTCGGGAAAGGGACAGCAGAGAGGTGAGAGATCAGATGTATTGTAACTCCAACAGGAGGTAATACATTCTCCGGGTTAGGAGGTTGAGGAGCAGCTGATTCTTGCTTTTGAACAGGCTCCTGGCTTGCATTGGATGGTGGTATGTATAACCCCACACGTAGTTTAGTCAGAGGAACAGGTGTTTGAGCTGCCGTAGTTGTATGTTGAGTCACCATCATTTGGTGCATACTCTCCATCATGGCCTGCATCTCTTTAAGTGATGCTTCCAATATAGCGATGCGTTGTTCAGTACTTCCTGATGGGGAAGCCTCTTCATGTTCATCTCCCACAGCATAAACCCCCATTTCTCTGGATGTCACTAAGGGATTAGTATAGATCTCTGTAGAGATTGAGTCTATACTTTCAGCATCAAATTCAGAAAATTGGCGACCCCCAGTGTCGGAATCCGAAGAATATGAAGCTGATTGTCGTGACCTCGAGCGGGTGTTTCAAAAAATGCCTTCTTCAAAATTCTCCCGGAGTCTGCCAAATCTCCTTTGGCTTGGAGTTCTAGAGGGATGACGTCTTGAACTTGACCTTCCTCTAGGAATATGTGAAGTCATGTTTACTGATGCAAATGTTGGTTCTTCTTCCTGTAAGGACAAAGAGTAGTTCAACCGGTCAAAAACTGACCGTTTTGCTTTAGAACAGCAATAGTTAATTACAACTTTATGACTATTACAACAATGTTCCCTAGGGGTATAATAGACATATTAGGAGATCCCCTGTCTTTGCGTTTCTGGATCAAGAAATCACGCAAATCAAGGGGATTAACCGAAGAAGAAGAAGAAGGCTTATTCTTCCTTTTTACATCAGTAGGAACATGGAGATTAGGAACCACAACCCTTTCCCTGCCATAGGAATACAACAATTCACCCATCTGAGTAGCATATGATCCATCATCCATCTTAGGAGCATGTTTTCCCGTAAAACGGGTCTTCTTTACGCGGACAGACTTATCCTGGCATAATTTGGAGTTTTGCACAGGTTCGCGTAAAACAGGGACAGTCCTCAAACGGCCTTCAGCGTCTCGCATAATCTGAAGAGTGGGAACTTTTTTCTCTTGTGGGCATACAAGCCTAGAGGTCGGGAGATTCGCCATTTGTTTTTCTTTGATGTGATCAAAGGGTCCATCTGCCTCATCATAGACGGGAGATGTATTTTTACGCGCAGGGCGCGTTTGAAATTTTTGAATTGGCACTGAGGCCTTGTCAGAAATTTTGTCTGCCATATCACAGACGGAAGACAAAGTTTTACGCGCAGGGCGCGTCTGAGACTTCTGGATAGGCACTGGGGCATTGCCAGAAGTCTTGTCTGCCACGTCAAAAATGGGACACAAAGTTTTACGCATAGGGCGCGTCTGAAGCTTCTGGATTAGCACTGAGGCATTTCCAGAAGTCTTGTCTGCCACGTCACAGACGGGAGACAAATTTTTATGCACAATGCGTGTTTGAGACTTCTGGATTGGCACTGAGGCATTGCCAAAAGTTTTGTCTGCCACGTCACAGACGGGAGACAAATTTTTACGCACAAGGCGTGTTGGCTGTATTGTCACAACCTTGTTGATCAGAGAATGAGAGCTTGCAGGAAGGTTAGAGGACGTCTTAGGCATCCACTTTACGCAGCTTTCTGTTGTTCTAGACAGAGGGGGAATAAGAGCTACCCCCTGCATAAAGCATGTCTTCATAAGCAGATTGGTCAAACTGGACGACCAGAGTCTTCTTCGTCGATATGATGGATACAGTATCGTGTTGAGCAATTACTTTCTCGTCAGATGAGAAAGTTGTCCCCAGCAGAGTCGTCATCTTGTCGGATGATAAACAAAAATATGGGGAAGAGGGTTTATACAAAACCTTTTTTTTGCTTACAGACAGAAAAAGAGTACAATTAATCATATACGAGGATGTTAAGTACAATAAAAAAAAAATTCTGGGGAAGTATTGCTATAGGAGTCTGATCTGCAGTCGATCACTTTGTCCTTTGGACCACACGATAATGAAGAAGTATTGTAGAAGAAGAAGAAGCTTCAAATATTGCAAGTGGGATTGAATTATCGTCAACCAACACTCTCTGTCTGTGCTCTCTCTCTCTCTCTGATTCTCTGATCTCCCTGTGCCTCTGTTTGATCGATGATGATCCCCTCCCTTGTGATCAGGGGTCTCTATTTATAGAGATCAATCAAATAACTGTCCAGTTGGCGTAGAAGGCCAAACTATGAAGAGAGTTGCACCTATTACGCGGCGGTTATAATAACTGCTACCCACGTTCAAATAATCTTCTGGATCTGCGTATGACACGTGTCCCATTATAAGGTAACGCGTATAACTACTTCTCAAAGATCATGGCATGCAAGCCACGTAGGTAACTGCCCCCTGCGTAAAGATGGTTGACATAAAAGCCAAATAACTGTCTTGTTGGCGTAAAAGCCAAACTGTGAAGAAAAAGACTTCTCTTACGCTGTGGTTATGATAACTGCTACCCACTTCCCATAGTCTTCTGAATCTGCGTATGACACATGTCCCTTTATGAGGTAATGCCTATAACTGCTTTTTGAAGATCATGGCATGCAAGCCACGTAGGTAACAGCCCCTGCGTAAAAGATGGTTGGCGTAAAAGCCAAATAAGTTGTCTTATTGGCGTAAAAGCCAAACTCTGCGTAAAACTTGATGATGCATGAATAATAGATAACCAGCGTAAAATAGCCAGTTATCCATCATGACTGAGGTCTTGAGCGTATTCTGGGCTAAATAACCTTATCACGTGCTCTTGCAAATATAGCCGAGTTGGCGTATTTCGAGGAGATAGCATACGGCGTACTCCTATGGTTGAAAATAGCCTGGTTGGCATAAAATACAAGGATAGTGATGTGAGCATATTAGCCATAGTTTTAGCTTTTCTAGTCAAAATAGAACAAAATATCGTGTCACGACCCGCACCCGAAAATCGGGCATGAGCCGTGGGTACGTCCAGCCTACGCCGCAGAATCGGCGGTAGAACGCTGTAAAGGTCCGTTCTAGGTCAACTATATCTATCTATATCTCACTGAAAAATCCGGCATGACCTCTCCAAAAGGAGGGCAAAACCACGCAATATATATATAAAATCCTCTCCCAAAGGAGACAACCACGCAATATATATATATCAATGATCTCAATCATAAAATCTAGAGGAAGAATATAAGCACGATATGATATAAACAAAGAAACAGAACCAAGAGAGCAAGACAATCCAAAATAATACAGTCCAAGTCTACAAATAGCTACAACATCTCAAGCAACAAAAGAATAAGTACAGTCATCCAAAATACAGACCACAAGGAAAACCCAGGAAACCCACCTAGCTAACTAGGGTGCTATCGGCGTCTCCTCGGCGCACTCCTCCTCGGGGTCACAACAGTCGTCAATACCAGGCCCGTGGAACGTAGGGCAATAGTCCTCAGGATCCTCTAGAAAAAATATGCCCAGTCAGGACTGGAGCGAAGTACATAACTCTGAAAGCAACTCCAAATACATGGTAAGTTGTATATGACGAGCAATAGAAAAGTAATCAAGATGCATAAGAAATAAATATAAGCTGGAGCACAATAAATAGCTGTAATATAAACTGGAGAACAATACAAGTAGTGGAAAAGTAACTGCAGGTGAGAAACATGAATACTAGCTAAGTGCCTTGAGCACAAGTTCGTTATGTGATCGGCTTAGGTTGCACATGAAAAATACTACGATAACTCCGTTATGCGTGAGTTGCATAACCGACATACACATGAATACTGTTTGGCTTTGATCACATAACCAACTCACTACTCCCCTCCCCCACGAATACCATTGGATCCAACCACAACACGCTACGTACATGATAATAGCTCGCGCACACGAAGGCGAGAGCACAAGAAGCACATGATAGCACATGATAATCAATACCCGAAGCACATGATGAAATACACGTGATAGAGTACCCGCTGAACACGGTAAGGGGGATAGCACCTCATGGCGGGATCCACTAGTACCAGCTCGTGTAATAAAGTGTCAGAATCAAGTATTACAGTTCTAGAACAGGTGATATAAACGCTATCATGAAATAGAAACTATCAGAGGTAGGTACTCGCCTGATGTCCTGAGCAACTGATGAGGATCGAGGTCCGGACCGGTGACGCAAGGACCTAATACGAAAAGCAGAATTAAACAGGGTTCTAAGCATTTAAACTGATATAAAATAATTAAAAACAGGCTTCTAGGGCTATTCTAGGTCGAACGGGTCAAACCGGTGAAATTCGGGTCAAAAAGTCAACTCGGGGTCCAAAAAGTCAACTCTAGGTCAAAACTAGGTCAAACGTTGACTTTTACGGTCAACGGGGACAATTATGGTCAAAGCTAGGTCAAACTAGGGTGCCCCTGAAATTCTAGGTCAAACCGAGCTCATTAAGCCACTAAACTCACAAACTCGCCTAATCGAGATACCGGGATACCCTCGGTATCCGATACCTCGCCCTAGGCCACGCACCCCGCCTAAACCCGCTAAAACCTATGCTAGCACACGTAATTATATATATATAAACATATAAAAATCACTCCCAAGCATTTCCTAGGCTAATGCTCAAATACCCCGCTCGAAACTCAATACCTTGAATATCTCAAGGTATCGAGATACCTCGGTAACTCAAGGTATTGAGGTTTCGCTCTAAAACCCTCTAACTAGCTACCTAGCTATTAATTATGTACCTAGTTATTAATCTAGGCTAGGTAATATAGATATCTACTATCTATTAATACATCTAAGTAGGTATCTACCTATATACATATATATATCCACACACACACACCCAATACCCATTACCTTACCCAATCATAACATATATATATATATTACCTATCAAGATATCTATATATATATATATAAGTATAGGCATATAGATATCTATCTCCTAGATAGATATATCTAAGTATCTAGCTATCTACCTATCTAGTATCTATCTATCTAAATACCTAGCTATCTATCTATCAATATCTATCTCACTATCTATTTATCTTATCTACCTAACTATCTATCTATTGATATATCTATCTATCTAACTTATTATCTATCCACCTATCACACATATATATACCAATCTCTCACTCTCCCTCACTAGCTCTCGCTACTAGCCTCTGCTACTGCTCCTTGCTTCGCATTTGCTGCTGCTACTGCTCTATGCTACTGCTGCTGCTGATCTATGCTGCTGCTGCTGCTGATTCTGCTGCTGCTGCACTTGCTACTGCTGCTGCTGCTGGTTCTGCTGCTGCTGCAGCTGCTGGTTCCCCCCTTCCAACACACAAGCACACACACATACATACCCATACATATATATATCACTCTATATATATATATATATATACATATATATATATATATATATATATATATATATATATATCAACTAGATACATATATATATACACACACTTAACTACACACTCTAACACACACACTAGCACACTCACACACTAATACACACACACTTAAACACACACACCTATAAATATACATAGCTATATATATATATATAAACACACATATTAATATATATATGCACCCTTACAAATATATATATATACATACCAATACACACACACACTCTAAGATATATATATATATATATATATATATATATATATATATATATATATATACACATACACATCTATATATATATATATATATACACATACACACGCAAGCACACTTATACATATACATATATATATATATACACATAGACATATACATATACAAGTACATAAATATAAATACACACATATATATAAATATATATATACATATACACACATACAATTATATATAAATATATATATATAGACACATATAAATACAAACACAACCACGCACACAACACTCAAACCACACGCCCTACTCACGCCCAACGACCCCGACACTCACCAATACCCTAAAATATATAAAATATAGCCCGAAAACTCTAGCACACACTCCCCGATACTAACCCAACGCGCGCACAAAGCCGAAACGAGAAAACCAAGTCGAAATGGCCGTTCGGTCATTTCGACGAACACGTGGTGCGCGGCTCGGAAAACCTCCTGAAACGCACACCAAACGAACTCAGAATCGGCCCAAAATTTACCCACGCGCTCTACACGATGTCTAGATCCTAGAAAATGTGCTCCCACGTCGATTCTAGGCCCGTGGCGGAAACGCACACGCACTTAGAATCGACGACGACGAAAAGCCCCAATTTTGCCCGAAACGCCCGTTTCTCCGCGACACGGCTTCCCGTGTCCGAACGGAGATACGCACTCACCCTCTAGACACCCGACAACGTCTACCTAGGTCCATCTAACCTAGGGTATCACCCAAAATTGGTCCAAATTTGGATTCCACCCGAATTCGACACAAAACCTAATGTCAAAGTTTCTAAACTCACCCAAACTAGTTCCAACTTTCTCCTACGGGTAGGGTTAGGGTCTAGGAGGGTTCTATAACACTAATTACACTACACAAAAATAATTAGGAAGGGGAAAGTTAGGTTTTACCTCTTAGGAGTTGGAATCCCAAGGCCAAAGTCTCACAATCCTTAGAATTCACCTCCCTCAAGCTCCAAGCCACCAATTCTAGCTCCCACACTAGATCTAAGCTCCTCACACCTAGGTTAGAGAAAATGTAAGGTTAGGGTTAGCTTAAAGAAGAAGAAATGGAAGAAAGAAAGAAGAAAGATGGAGAAAAGCTTACTTGGAGAAGGAAGGAAGAAGAAAGGAGAAGTGGAGAAGAAGAAGGAATAAAGAAGAAGAAGTAAATGAAGAGAGGGGGAGATGGGCTGCTGCTCACGGATGGGGGGGGCTGTGGGAAGCTCACGGGTGGGGGTAGGTAGGGGTTTTACAAGTTTTAATTTCCCAAAACGCCCCTATTCACTCGGTTTTGGGTTTCGGGTTCCAAATGCGCTCAAACTAGTTCCAAATCTCTCCAACTAACCTCCTAAAATAAAATAATAATTCTAAGCCCCAAAATAATTCTCACAAGGGTGTGGGCTGGGTCGGACATGGGTCCACTAGGGTCTGACATGGGTCCAGGCTAGCCAAAACCCTAAAACAATCATAATAAAAATAATAAAAATAATGCAATCACTATTTAAATATAAATATAATTAATTAAATACAAACCACTATTTATCAAATAAAAAAAAATATACCCTATTTTCTAGAATTGGGTAGTGACAAGTCTACCCTCCTTAAAATAATTTTGTCCTCGAAATTAAAAGACGAAACTAGGACAGGAATGCAAAGAAAGAACCATACCTCAGGGCTCGAAGAGATAAGGGTACAGCTTGCGCATTTCATCCTCCCTCTCCCAGGTCGACTCCCCTGGAGAGTGATGCCTCCACGCGACGCGAACCAAGGGAATAGTCTGGTTCCTCAACACCTTCTCCCGCCGATCCAGAATCTCCACCGGCTGCTCTGGATAGCTAAGGGTAGGGCCCACTGCGATCTCCGAGTGATCCAATACGTGACTGGGATCCGCCACGTACCGTCCCAACTGCGACACGTGGAACACATCATGAACTCCCTCCAGCGTAGGCGGCAACTCAAGCCTATACGCCACGGCGCCGACCCTCTCAAGAACACGGAAGGGTCCGACGAAACGTGGGCTAAGCTTCCCGCCTCCACCGAAGCGAATAGTGCCCCGCGTCGGAGAAATCCTCAGGAACACCAGATCTCCAACCTAGCACAAACAAGGTCTCTGCACTTAGTCTAAAATAAGCAATCACAAGCAACACAAGAACAAAATCTAGATTCTAAGCTATACCTCGAACTCCAAAGGTCTCCGGTGGCTATCGGCCCAATGCCGCTGCCTGTCCTGCGCCACCCGAAGTCTATCTCTAATGAGCTTGACCTTCTCCGCTGCATCAACCACCATCTCCGGGCCAAGCAAAGCTCTCTCACCTACATCATCCCATGACAACGGAGTGCGACACCTCCGTCCATATAACGCCTCAAAAGGTGACATCTCGATACTGGCTTGGTAGCTGTTGTTGTAAGCAAACTCTACCAAGTGCAAGTGATCCTCCCAAGAGCCTCTGAAATCTAAAACACAGGTCCGAAGCATGTCCTCAAGTGTCTGGATGGTCCTCTCTGACTGACCATCTGTCTGCGGGTGATACGCACTACTAAACTTGAGCTGGGTGCCCAAGCTAGCCTGCAGACTCCTCCAGAAATGCGAAGTAAAGCGACTGTCCCGATCTGATACTATGCTCACTGGAACTCCATGCAGTCTGACTATCTGGCGCACATACATCTCTGCGAGTCTCTCTGTAGACGTACCCACTTTGAATGGTAGGAAGTGGGCCGATTTGGTCAACCTGTCCACGATGACCCAAATCGCATCCTTCCCGCCTGGATAATGGGGAAGTCCAGAAACAAAATCCATAGTCACATGCTCCCATTTCCACTCTAGAATGGGTAACGGCTGGAGTAATCCTCCTGGCCTCTGCCTCTCCGCCTTCACCTGCTGGCACACTAAGCATCGGGATACGAAGCATGCTACCCCTCGCTTCATCCCGTACCACCATACATGCTGTCTCAGATCTCTATACATCTTGTTGGCACCGGGATGCATAGAGTACTGGGATCGATGCGCCTCCTGGAAAACCTCCTCGCGCAACGACCCACTCGGCACACACAACCTGGTACCGTGCCGCAATGAACCATCATCAGCAATGGTGAAGTCGTCTGCTAAACCCATCTGAACCTGGGCCCTGATGCTCCTCAGGGACTCATCCTCAAACTGTGTAGCCCTGATCCGGTCTACCAACTCTGACTGAATCTGCAGCCCCCACATCTGCATCTCAACTCCAGGCACTATCACCTCAATGCCCAAGCTCTCTAGATCTGCCAGAAGATAACGATCTGTAGTCAGGCACATAGCTACCGGATACATGCTCAATACATCCGCAACTACGTTCGCCTTCCCTGGATGATACTGCAATGATATGTTGAAGTCTTTCATCAACTCCAACCATCTCCTCTGCCTCATGTTCAGCTCTTTTTGGGTAAAAACATACTTCAAGCTCTTGTGGTCTGTGAAGATCTCCACACGCTCTCCGTATAAATAGTGTTTTCACAACTTCAGAGCAAAAATGACCGCTGCCAACTCCAAATCGTGGGTAGGGTAATTCTTCTCATGAGGACGTAATTGCCTGGAAGCATAGGCAATCACCCTCCCATTCTGTTATAACACACAACCCAATCCCTTCCCCGATGCATCACTATAGATAGTGAATCCTCCAGAACCTGATGGCAACGTCAACACTGGAGCTGTCGTCAACCTCCTCTTCAGCTTATCAAAGGCGATCTGGCACTCCTCTGACCAAACAAACTCTACGTCCTTCCGGGTCAGCCTGGACAACGGCTCTGCAATCCGGGAAAAATCCTGAACAAATCTTCTGTAGTAGCCTGCCAGTCCCAAGAAACTCCTGACCTCGGCTACTGAACTCGGAGCACTCCATGCCTCAACTGCCATGATCTTTCTCGGATCCACCGAGATACCCTCTCCAATCACCACATGACCAAGGAATTCAACCTTGTCAAGGAAGAACTCACACTTCGAGAGCTTTCCATAAAGCTCCTCCTTCCTGAGAGTCTCCAGCACTATCCTCAGATGCTCCTCGTGCTCCTCTGGGGTCTTCGAATACACCAAGATGTCATCTATAAACACCACCACAAACCTGTCCAGATGCTGATGGAACACCTTGTTCATCAGATTCATGAACACTGTCGGGGCATTAGTCAACCCAAACGGCATCACCAAGAACTCATACTGTCCATATCTGGTCCAAAAAGCTGTCTTCGGAATATCCTCCTTCCTGACTTTCACCTGGTGGTAGCCTGTCCTCAGATCAATCCTGGAAAACACCCTCGCTCCGCTCAACTGGTCAAAAAGATCATCAATACGCGGCAGCGGATACTTGTTCTTGATTGTGAGGTTATTCAGAGCCCTGTAGTCGATACACATCCGTATCGACCCATCCTTCTTCGGCACAAAAAGTACCGGAGCACCCCACGGAGAAGAACTAGATCTGATAAATCCCTTGTCCTGAAGCTCATCCACCTGCTTCTTCAACTCTATCAGCTCACTGTTGCTGACTCTATAGACGTGCTGGGATATCGGCTCCGTGCCTGGCACCAAGTCTATAGAGAACTCCACGTCTCTGTCCGGAGGTAACCCCGACAACTCCTCCGGAAAGACATCCATATACTCCTCTATCAGTGGATGTAGCAACCTCGGCTCTACCACCAGGGCTTCGCAGAAGACTTCCTCGTTCTGCTCCGCTGCTCCTCTGGCAAACTGAAACTCTGGCTCACCCGGCGGACTAAACAAAACTCTGCCTCCACGACAATCTATACTAGCACAATGCGTACTCAACCAATCCATCCCGAGTACAACATCGTAGCTCGGAAGTGGCATTACGAGTAGGCACACACTCAACTCCCGGCCTCCCAAGGTAACTCTCCGGTCTCTGCAAACATCACGGACTAGGATGATACCACCCCCGGTCGTGATCTTGCAGAGTCTAGCTAAAGGTTCAGCAACAAAATGGTGTCTAACAGCAAAAGATACAGACACAAAGCTATGGGAAGCACCAAAATCAAATAAAGCAAGTACTGGAATGGAATCAAGGAGAACAGAACCTGAGATAACGTCACCAACTGGCTCGGCCTCGTCCACTGTCAGGGCAAAAGCTCGCCCCTGCTGTCCTCCTCGGTGCTGCTGCTGGTACTGGGCGAACCTCTGCTACTGAGTCTACAAAGGCTGACCTCTCGGCTGCGCTGCAGGTGCTCTGGCTGGTGCCCTCTGAGCGGCTCCTCCGCCCTGAGCTGTACGGGCAAGCGCTGAAGGATAATCCTTCAGCTGGTGGTCTGCGGCGCCACACAATAAATATCTGCCCAGCCTCTTTCTGCATATGTCCCATCCGTGCCCTGGCTTCCTACAGAAAGGGCAAACGATGGGCTGCCTCTGGCCCTGCTGCTGACCCTGCCTCTGCTGCTGGGGCGCCTGCCGGAAGGGCGCCCGACCCTGACCCTGGTGCTGCTGGGTCTGCTGGAATGGCCTCTTGGCCGGGCCTGCACTGCTGCCTGCTCCGGAAGTGTCTCTGCCCCTCTTCGTCTTCAGCTCCAAATCATCCTCAGCCCTCTGAGCATCGCTGACAATCTGCTCGAAGGTCGCCTCGCGGTCGCTCCTAGTCAAGGACTTGACCGCCATGACTAAGCCCTTGCGGAACTTCCGCGCCTTCGCTGCCTCTGACAACCCCTCAACAAATCTGCCCAGACGGCAGAACTCCGCTGCATACTCATCCACTAGCATACTCCCCTGGACGAGCGCCTCGAACTGACTCTCTAAGGCACTGAGAGCCACGTCCGGGAAGAACTTCTCCTTGAAAAGCTTCTTGAAAAGCTTCTTGAAAGCCTCCCAAGTCAATCCCGGAGCTGCTATCCGCGTATCCGTGCAGAACCAAGTAAGGGCAAGGTCGAACATCTGGCTGCCCGCTGCCTCTATCTGCATGCTGGCTGGGATCATCGCCAGCCGAAAGTTTCCCTCTATATGCTCGATCCAGTCGTCGGCGTACAGGATCCCCTCTGTGCCGCGGAACTCCTTAGGCCGCATCCTCTGAAAATCGATGATAGTACCCGGCCTAGGATACTGAGCCTGCTCTGGCTGTGGCTGGATCTGAGCCACTCTGTCGACCGCTGTCAAAGCCACCTGATGAGCATTCTCAATGCCCATCCTCAAAACATCTGCCTGGCGGTGCTGCGCATCCATCATCTCTCGGAAGAATGCGAACAACTGCGTAGCATCTACTGGCGCAGGCGGTGGTGGAGGAGGTACCACCGGGACAACTGGGGTGGCTCTCGGATCAATGGGAGTAAGGGGATCTCCGAGAGAAACTGAAGCTCCCTCAACCGCAGGAGTGGCGAGTGGAGCGGTAGCGGCTGCCGGACGTCGAGCAGGTCGAGAGGTGGCAGACCTCTCGGTGGCAGCTGCTGGGGCGGTGCGCTGAGATCTAGTCTTCGGAGGCATCCTGAACACAGATCAAAAGAAGTCAATATAGTGCAAGAAACGATAACATCAATGAAGGACAATAATATTGCAAAAGAAAATAATTTCAGAAAAATTAAAGATAGCAAAAGGAAGTAGGAAGGGTCCTAGTTGTGATTGAGCACACTCTCTCTCAGCCTATATCCTATATCCTATAGCAGGTAAACTAAAAAGCAGACCTGCATGGGCCACCACCAAAAACGTGTCACGACCCGCACCAGAAAATCGGGCATGAGCCGTGGGTACGTCCAGCCTACGCCGCAGAATCGGCGGTAGAACGCTGTAAAGGTCCGTTCTAGGTCAACTATATCTATCTATATCTCACTGAAAAATCCGGCATGACCTCTCTAAAAGGAGGGCAAAACCACGCAATATATATATAAAATCCTCTCCCAAAGGAGACAACCACGCAATATATATATATCAATGATCTCAATCACAAAATCTAGAGGAAGAATATAAGCACGATATGATATAAACAAAGAAACAGAACCAAGAGAGCAAGACAATCCAAAATAATACAGTCCAAGTCTACAAATAGCTACAACATCTCAAGCAACAAAAGAATAAGTACAGTCATCCAAAATACAGACCACAAGGAAAACCCAGGAAACCCACCTAGCTAACTAGGGTACTATCGGCGTCTCCTCGGCGCACTCCTCCTCGGGGTCACAACAGTCGTCAATACCAGGCCCGTAGAACGTAGGGCAATAGTCCTCAGGATCCTCTGGAAAAAATATGCCCAGTCAGGACTGGAGCGAAGTACATAACTCTGAAAGCAACTCCAAATACATGGTAAGGTGTATATGACGAGCAATAGAAAAGTAATCAAGATGCATAAGAAATAAATATAAGCTGGAGCACAATAAATAGCTGTAATATAAACTGGAGAACAATACAAGTAGTGGAAAAGTAACTGCAGGTGAGAAACATGAATACTAGCTAAGTGCCTTGAGCACAAGTTCGTTATGTGATCGGCTTAGGTTGTACATGAAAAACACTACGATAACTCCGTTATGCGTGAGTTGCATAACCGACATACACATGAATACTGTTTGGCTTTGATCACATAACCAACTCACTACTCCCCTCCCCCACTAATACCATTGGATCCAACCACAACACGCTACGTACATGATAATAGCTCGCGCACACGAAGGCGAGAGCACAAGAAGCACATGATAGCACATGATAATCAATACCCGAAGCACATGATGAAATACACGTGATAGAGTACCCGCTGAACACGGTAAGGGGGATAGCACCTCATGACGGGATCCACTAGTACCAGCTCGTGTAATAAAGTGTCAGAATCAAGCATTACAGTTCTAGAACAGGTGATATAAACGCTATCATGAAATAGAAACTATCAGAGGTAGGTACTTGCCTGATGTCCTGAGCAACTGATGAGGATCGAGGTCCGGACCAGTGACGCAAGGACCTAATACGAAAAGCAGAATTAAACAGGGTTCAAAGCATTTAAACTGATATAAAATAATTAAAAATAGGCTTCTAGGGCTATTCTAGGTCGAACGGGTCAAACCGGTAAAATTCGGGTCAAAAAGTCAACTCGGGGTCCAAAAAGTCAACTCTAGGTCAAAACTAGGTCAAACGTTGACTTTTACGGTTAACGGGGACAATTATGGTCAAAGCTAGGTCAAACTAGGGTGCCCCTGAAATTCTAGGTCAAACCGAGCTCATTAAGCCACTAAACTCACAAACTCGCCTAATCGAGATACCGGGATACCCTCGGTATCCGATACCTCGCCCTAGGCCACGCACTCCGCCTAAACCCGCTAAAATCTATGCTAGCACGCGTAATTATATATATATAAACATATAAAAATCACTCCCAAGCATTTCCTAGGCTAATGCTCAAATACCCCGCTCGAAACTCAATACCTTGAATATCTCAAGATATCGAGATACCTCGGTAACTCAAGGTATTGAGGTTTCGCTCTAAAACCCTCTAACTAGCTACCTAGCTATTAATTATGCACCTAGTTATTAATCTAGGCTAGGTAATATAGATATCTACTATCTATTAATACATCTAAGTAGGTATCTACCTATATACATATATATATCCACACACACACACCCAATACCCATTACCTTACCCAATCATAACATATATATATATATATTACCTATCAAGATATCTATATATATATATATATAAGTATAGGCATATAGATATCTATCTCCTAGATAGATATATCTAAGTATCTAGCTATCTACCTATCTAGTATCTATCTATCTAAATACCTAGCTATCTATCTATCAATATCTATCTCACTATCTATTTATCTTATCTACTTAACTATCTATCTATTGATATATCTATCTATCTAACTTATTATCTATCCACCTATCACATATATATATACCAATCTCTCACTCTCCCTCACTAGCTCTCGCTACTAGCCTCTGCTACTGCTCCTTGCTTCGCATTTGCTGCTGCTACTGCTCTATGCTACTGCTGCTGCTGATCTATGCTGCTGCTGCTGCTGATTCTGCTGCTGCTGCACTTGCTACTGCTGTTGCTGCTGCACTTGCTACTGCTGCTGCTGCTGGTTCTGCTGCTGCTGCAGCTGCTGGTTCCCCCCCCCCCTTCCAACACACAAGCACACACACATACACACCCATACATATATATATCACTCTATATATATATATATCTACATATATATCTATATATATATCAACTAGATACATATATATATACACACACTTAACTACACACTCTAACACACACACTAGCACACTCACACACTAATACACACACACTTAAACACACACACCTATAAATATACATAGCTATATATATATATATAAACACACATATTAATATATATATGCACACTTACAAATATATATATATATACATACCAATACACACACACACTCTAAGATATATATATATATATACACATACACATCTATATATATATATATATATATATATATATATATATATACACATACACACGCAAGCACACTTATACATATACATATATATATATATACACATAGACATATACATATACAAGTACATAAATATAAATACACACATATATATAAATATATATATACATATACACACATACAATTATATATAAATATATATATATAGACACATATAAATACAAACACAACCACGGACACAACACTCAAACCACACGCCCTACTCACGCCCAACGACCCCGACACTCACCAATACCCTAAAATATATAAAATATAGCCCGAAAACTCTAGCACACACTCCCCGATACTAACCCAACGCGCGCACAAAGCCGAAATGAGGAAACCAAGTCGAAATGGCCGTTCGGTCATTTCGACGAACACGTGGTGCGCGGCTCGGAAAAACTCCTAAAATGCATACCAAACGAACTCGGAATCTGCCCAAAATTTACCCACACGCTCTACACGATGTCTAGATCCTAGAAAATGCACTCCCACGTCGATTCTAGGCCCGTGGCGGAAACGCACATGCACTTAGAATCGGCGACGACGAAAAGCCCCAATTTCGCCCGAAATGCCCGTTTCTCCGCGACACGGCTTCCCGTGTCCGAACGGAGACACGCACTCACCCTCTAGACACCCGACAACATCTACCTAGGTCCATCTAACCTAGGGCATCACCCAAAATTGGGCCAAATTCGGATTCCACCCGAATTCGACACAAAACCTAATGTCAAAGTTTCTAAACTCACCCAAACTAGTTCCAACTTCCTCCTACGGGTAGGGTTAGGGTCTAGGAGGGTTCTACAACACTAATTACACTACACAAAAATAATTAGGAAGGGGAAAGTTAGGTTTTACCTCTTGGGAGTTGGAATCCCAAGGCCAAAGTCTCACAATCCCTAGAATTCACCTCCCTCAAGCTCCAAGCCTCCAATTCTAGCTTCCACACTAGATCTAAGCTCCTCACACCTAGGTTAGAGAAAATGTAAGGTTAGGGTTAGCTTAAAGAAGAAGAAATGGAAGAAAGAAAGAAGAAAGATGGAGAAAAGCTTACTTGGAGAAGGAAGGAAGAAGAAAGGAGAAGTGGAGAAGAAGAAGGAATGAAGAAGAAGAAGTAAATGAAGAGAGGGGGAGATGGACTGCTGCTCACGGATGGGGGGGGGCTGTGGGAAGCTCACGGGTGGGGGTAGGTAGGGGTTTTACAAGTTTCAATTTCCCAAAACGTCCCTATTCACTCGATTTTGGGTTTCGGATTCCAAATGCGCTCAAACTAGTTCCAAATCTCTCCAACTAACCTCCTAAAATAAAATAATAATTCTAAGCCCCAAAATAATTCTCACAAGGGTGTGGGCTGGGTCGAACATGGGTCCACTAGGGTCTGGCATGGGTCCAGGCTAGCCAAAACTCTAAAACAATCATAATAAAAATAATAAAAATAATGCAATCACTATTTAAATATAAATATAATTAATTAAATACAAACCACTATTTATCAAATAAAAAAAATATACCCTATTTTCTAGAATTGGGTAGTGACATATCGTGCATTAAATGCAGAGATCTGCCTCCATCTCGTGCATTAAATGCAGAGATATGCCTCGAGCTCTGTACGAGAAACAGCTTTTGATGTGGCATCTGATTTTGTCTCATCTTGAGCGTAAAAACTTATTTCTGCCCGTATAGAATAGGCAGCGTATTCTTTGAATGCGTAAAAACGACTTATATCAAGAATATGTCACTAAACGACAGCCTTGGTCTCTGTGCAAAATTATCATCACAGTCGTCCTCTCGATCATCGTGCAGTACTTTTGTCAGGAGTCAGGTTCACTGTTTTGTCTGACAAATTCATCCGAGGAATACCAAGAGTTCCTCGTATAACTTTATGCTGCATTAAAAACAAACGTATTTTAAGCTTTAAGCAGGGAGGTATAGCAACCTTTTACTCCACACAGCCTTGAAGCTCTGTTTTACGTGTATAGCTCTGAAGTCATATTTTATGCCACACAGCCTCAAAGCTCTATTTTACGCATATAACTCTGAAGTCATGTTTTATGCCACACAGCCTTGAAGCTCTGTTTTACGCGTATAGCTCTGAAGTCATGTTTTATGCCACACAGCCTTGAAGCTCTATTTTACGCGAACTTCATTTATGTTGGAGATTTTGACTGTATAGTACGCGTACAATTCCCCAGCATATTTTATGCTTCTACACCTTCTCGTGCATTTTCTAGATTATAGGTGCGGCCGCATCGGTAGTATGAGCCTTAAGGCGAATTCTCATAGGCTCCTCGGGTGCTGTTGTGGCCTCAGCTTCATCGTCGGCTTCGTTGCCACCTTCATCTTGGCATACTTTCTTGTAAATGATCGAGTCAGAGTAGTAGATCTCGATACCCTTAAACAGATCGACGTCAGCGAACTCCGTTTTGACGAACCCGTATTTGTCTACATATTTTAGCCATTGGTAGTGGGTGGATGACACGATCCTATGTTCATGTATCCACGAACGCCCCAACATGACGTTGTAGGATATATTTACGTCTATGATGTAGCAGGTGACCTCTATTTTTAAGTAATCGATCTAGCATTTTAGGCAAATTTTGCCCAGAGGGTAGCTCCTCCCCTAGTTAAAGCCACTGATGGCGGTATTGGAGGCTGCCAGATGATGCATCGGGATCCCCAGGGTCTGAAGCAAACTTCTCGAGATGATGCTGATCGACAATCCTTGGTCGATATGCATTCGGTCCACCTTGCTATCGCTAATATATCCTGTATAGTACATGGGTCGATCGTGCCTATTGTTCTTGCGCAACATGACCTATTACGAGAAGACGATATTGGGTATCGCATCCATGGCGTTGTTGTAATGTGGACAAGCAGCAGGACCTTCGGTTGATGGCTTGACTTGCGCCAGGTAGACATCGACGTT
Source organism: Iris macrosiphon (assembly GCA_036927795.1). Classification (NCBI taxonomy): domain Eukaryota; kingdom Viridiplantae; phylum Streptophyta; class Magnoliopsida; order Asparagales; family Iridaceae; genus Iris; species Iris macrosiphon. The sequence continues at coordinate 153,856,902 of JAYESA010000002.1, read as the reverse complement.
CTGCAATGCCTCACTCAGGGTAGCCCGAGTGTCTTTAGAGAGCCACAAAAGGTCCAATAATGACAATTTTGCCGGAGTGTGGGCAAATTATGCTAAGATATCAAAATAATAGGGCCTATCCAGCCCTTGTGGTGCATCCTTGCATAACAGTCTATCGAAGCACGTCTTCTTCTGTTTGGACTTATCCACCGGTGGGGGCTGAGATCACTGCCAGAATAAGTCAAATTAGCGACGTCTAAATACGTCGCTAAATGGCCAAAAATGGTCGCTAAAAAATTTAGGATGTCTGTAGTGACGTTTCGATGAAGTCACCTTTAAGCTAGTCACTGACAAAAAAAACGTCGCAAAACGTCGCTATACCGACATTTTTTAGCGAGGTAAATACGTCGCAATATTAGCAACGTTTAGCGACGCAACGTTGCTAAATTAGTGACGTATTGTTTGTCGCTATATATCGCTAAGTTTTTTCTTTTTGCGACGTTGTGCGACTCATTTAGCGACGTTATATTGACCAGGCAATACTTCTATGTCAGCATATTTGTGACGGTCAGCGACATGGATAGCGACATTTATATCAACGTGGATAGCGACGTGTATAGTGACGTATATAAACGTCGTTAAATGTCACAAAAAGTCGCTAAAGATACAGTAAAAAATAAAAAAAATGAATATTGAATTATTTCCAAACCATTATTCGTGAAGTTTATGAAATCACAATTTGTAGAAATAGACCCGGAGCAACCCTCCGTTGAATTTACTGGGTTCGTCGACCCCTTTCGGTTGAACACTCAACACTGGTAGATTAACATACATTTAATCTGAATAATATAGTAAAATTTGAAGAAAACAAAATATTAAGATTACAAACCGAATCAGGAGAAAATCTTGTCGTAAAGAATACAACAAACATCTACACAACTGAGTCTGAAAGCCTCGTCGTAAAGAATACAAGAAATAAAGTCTGAAAGCCTCAAAAATAAAGAATATTCATAAATGACCAAATATCATAGGTCTGAAAAACAAATAATCAATAAACTATCCTAAATAGGACTACTGCGGATCTGCAGGAGGATGTCCACCAGCGCACATTAGGGATAAGAACAGATCATACTGCTCCCGTGAAATCGACACCAATATCGATGGAGAAGGCAGTGACGTCGGTGGAGTCTGTGTCGATGAAGGTGCACCAAGAGGACGTATCTGCTCCAACTCTGCTAGTCGATGGTTGTATGAATCAATGGTAGATAACAGCCTCATACTGCTATAAACCATTGAATCCTACATCATCGTCAGCCTCTCACCCATGGACATCTGTGATGCCTGCAGCTCTATCACGCTGCGCTATGTCGACGCTCTAAGATCAGCTGTCATATCCCGAAGCTCCATGATGCTGCGCTCGAGCATATGAAATCGTGCGATGAGCATCGCATCGTCTGCCTGCGGTTAGGACAGGGGCTGCTCCTCCATCCTTCTCAGTAACTCGTCACAGAGAGACACAATCTGACGGTCAATGGTCTCCGGGACTAGGGCCGACGACTGCGAGGGCTGTGGGGAATGCGCACTTGCCATGGAGGCCCTAGATGATTACATCGCAACAAGGGCGCCATAGGATCCTGTACCGTAATACGTACCCCTATGGAGACCACCAGCGGCGATCACCCACAGCTCGTCCGCCGACAGAGATGGAGAGGGCTACGAAAAAGTACCAGCCTCTCCCGCTGTAGGTGCACTAGCAGTCGCCCACTTACGCAGCCTAAGATACTCGGCCTAAAAAAGTTTGGATACTCGATAATTGCCTAAGTTATATTAAAATTAACACAAAGTAAAGTAATACTTATATAGGTCTGCGAGGCCCTCTCATCAATGAGATTCTCGTCCTTTCGATTGGTGGCCAGGAAGACGATCACCATGTTTGCATCCTCACCCCTCTGTACCTGTTAAAAATATATTATTTAGTACTAAAATTAAATATTTTATCCTACTACCATTTTATCGTACTTGTATTAAAATTAAATATTTTATCATACTGCCCACCAATCCGACCTCGCTGTCCCCCATCTAAGATAAGTTATGAAGTACACAAGCTGAGCCTGACTTGATATGACAAATGGTTCGTAGCCTTGATATCTACGCTTGTAGTTTATATCCACATGATCGTGCTTGTCAATTTTTCAACATTGATCTTGAATCGAATCGAACCATTCACACTTGAATAGCACGATCTTAGCAGGTTCTGTGCCATAATTATATGTCAACTCCATAATCTCTTGTAAGATGCCAAAGAAATTATTGCCTGGATCGACGTCTTTGTAGTTCGAAGATTTGATACACAAACAACTATTTTTCGTGAAATCAAGATCCAGAAAGCTGTCTCTGATTGGAGCATTTGTTGACTTGAACCTAAACCCATTCATACAGTAACTTGGCCATATTTTGACAGTAGTAATTGGTCCCTTGGCTAGAGTTCTAATAGATTCAGACTCGGGTGTGTTTGATAATAAACGAAAGAAATGAAGATAGGTTTATACGAAACCCTTTCTTTGGTTTACAAACAAGAAAAAAAAGTACAAATAATCCTATACGAGGATGTTAAGTACAAAAGTTTGATTCTGGGGAAATATTGCTATAGGAGTCTGATCTGCGGTCGATCACTTTGTCCCTTGGACCATACGATGACGAAGAAGTGCTGTAGAAGACGAAAAAAGGAAGCTTCAAAGACTGCAGGAGGGATTGAACTCTCGTAGCCAAAGTAGTCAATCAACACTCTCTGGATATACTCTATTTTCTTGAAAAGTCCTTGACCCTGGATTCTGACCTTAATTCTCCACCCTTTTCAAGAAAAGTTTGACCTTCCACCCTTTAAAATCTTCGACCCTTGACCTCCGTGGCCAGAGGTCTCTATTTATAGGGTTTGGTCACTGTCAGCGTAGAAACCGAACAGCGGAGAGAGCTGCACCTTTTACGCGGCGGTTATAGTAACTGCCACCCACGTATGAATGATCTCCTGAATCGGCGTGTGACGCGTGTCCCATTATGAGGTAATGCGTATAACTGCTCGTCGAAGATCACGGCATGCAAGCCACGTAGGTAACTTCCCCTCGCGTAGAGAAGGTTGGCATAAAAGCCAAATAACTACCACCTTGGCATAAAAGCCAAATAATTATCTTGTTGGCGTAGAAGCCAAGTAGCGGTCTTGTAGGCGTAGAAGCCCAATAGCTGTCTTGTAGGCGTAGAAGCCCAATAGGTGTCATATTGGCGTAGAAGCCAAGTAGCTGTCTTGTTGGCGTAGAAGCCAAGTTCTGCGTAGAGCTTGATGTTGCATAGATAGGTAACCGGCGTAAAGATAGCCAATTATCCTTCTTTGACTGATATCTTGAGCGTAAACTGGGCCAAATAGCCTTATCACGCATTCTTACAAATATAGCCTGAGTTGGCGTATTTCGAGAAGATAGCATACGGCATACTCCTATAGTTGAAAATAGCCAGGTCGGCGTATTTCGAGAAAATAGCATACGGCGTACTCCTATAGTTGAAAATAGCCTGATGGCGTAATGTGCAGGGATGATGATGTGGACGTATTAGCCCTGATTATGGCTTACCCAGTCATTAAAAGCAGAACCAAATCTCGTGCATTAAATGCAGAGATCTGCTCCCATCTCGCGCATTAACTGCAGAGACGTGCCTCGAGTTCTGTACGAAGAGCAGCTTTTGACATGGCAGTTGGTTTTGTCTCGTCCTGAGCATAAAAGCTCGTCTCTGCCTGTGTAAAATTGGCAGCATGTTCCTTGGATGCATAAACGACGTCTTATATCAAGGGTTAGGTCACTAAGCGACAATCTGGGGTTCTGTGCAGAATTATCATAACAGCCGTCCTCTTGATCGTCGTGCAGTACTCTTTGTCAGGAGTCAGGTTCACTGCTTCGTCTGACAGGTTCATTCGAGGAATACGAAGAGTTCCTCGTACAACTTCCCGCTGTATTAAAAGCGGATAGGTTTTACGCCGAAGTGGCAATGTAGCAACCCTTTTACGCTAAAGCAGTCTGGAAATACTATATTACGCGGGTTGTTCTAGAGCTATGTTTTACGCTGAACAGCGTAGAAGCTCTGTTGTACGCCAATGGCTCTGAAGTCATGTTTTACGCGACCCAGTACTGGAGCTTTATTTTATGCGGGCTTCCTGCATGTTGAGAGTTTTACGCGTATAACTCCCTAGCGTATTTTTCATGCTTCTACAAGACCCCCTTCAAAGTTTTCAAATTCCTCGTAATTTGAAACACTTTGAATGAAGCATGAAATGGTCAAACTTGACTCGTTCCGCGAGGCTGATTTCTCGACAAATATTTAGGAATTTGTTGGGATTTGGTGTGTTCTCCTCTGCCTATATAAAGGCGAATGGGTGAACCTGTTTTTCCCACACTTCCTTCACCACAAAGAGATGGTTGCCGAGCTTCATCGGGTTAACTTGAGGAAGAAGAAGATCATGTTCTTCCAGCATGTAAAGAGCCATAAAAAGAGGCTTCTTCGAGCAAATGTCCTCTGCAACGATGGATCATGGAAGGATATCATAGCTTTCTTTGCTCGGGATGATCAGCAATTTCATATGGCGATTCGTCCAGGAGAGAGGAGGGTAGCATTGGACCACATAGCTTGCAAGCTGTATTCTCTCCCATCATGGCGCTGGACGAGGCTAGACAGCTTGGCCCTGTCTTCCAATATTGTATTGGGTCTGAATCCCAAACACAAATCTAGGGCATGCCTGCCATAGCGTATGGAGGATGGGCTTGCGAAATTGATACATGACCAGTTTTGTATCCGCCCGCCATTAATCATTTTCTTGTTAATCGGCCACGAAAACCGATTAACTGCTGTAGAAGACGAAAAAGATATCCACCAATATGAGAAACTGGCAAAACAGATTCTCGACGTGATCTTAAATAAGAATAAGAAACCCTTTGTAGAGAAAGGATTTTCATCATATGTAATCATGAAGATGAAAAACCCTCTGTAAATTGGATTTCATCATATGTAATCATGATTAATAAAATTGTCTTCTTTTACGCATCTGATGATTTGCCATATTTGCTGAGATAAAGTCTGAATAGTGTGCAGCTTCGACACGTCTGAATAATTTTATGCCGACTCTGATAAAAAGAGTATCTGATCTCGTCCCATCTTTTACACGTAACTAAAGACGCGTAAAAAGCTTCTTTAGCAAAACTGTTGTGCTATTTTGGACGAGGAATTGCGTAGAGTTTCTGAAGTGTCACTTCTCTGATACGAAGAATTCTTGTTCAGATCATCATCTTCAAGAATGATTTCCCGAAAATCCCTTGAAATAGGGCAAGAAATGGTCGTCAAACAGGCCATACTTGAGCTTTTTGTAAAAGATTTTGACTGGACTTCGGATGAACTTCCAATCGACCCAAGGAGAAGAGTCATCTTCAATGTTGAACACTGTGTGTTTTGGGCACTTAGAATATTTTGTAGCCAAGAAGGAGCATTTTCTGCATAAACCCTTACAATTGGCCATCTGTAGCTTTCGAGTGTAGAATCGTAGATTTGTAGCCTCTGAGCGTAAAAAGCCTCCGAGCGTGAAATCATAGATTTGTAGCCTCTTGAGCGTAAAACTGTAGGTTTGTAGCCTCTCGAGCGTAAAAGCTCCTGAGCGTAAAAGCATCTGAGCATAAAACCATAGATTTATAGCCTCTGAGCGTAAAACCGTAGATTTGTAGCCTCTAGAGCGTAAAAGCTCCTGAGCGTAAAATCATAGATCTGCTCTGCGCGTATATTCTGGATCCACTGACTGTCCGTCTTCTTCTTTTAAATGATAGGCTGACATGGTCCCAAATCATAACCGAATATTAAATATCGGATTTGGTTAGGAATTCGAAGAGTTATCCGAACTTTATAAATAGCCCAAGGTCCTGAGAGAGAAAACTTTTATCTGCCTTCACAAAACCCTAGCTTTTCAAGAACCCTTCTTCTTCGTCTCTTTCTCGAGAACTCATATTTCGCCATGGCGCCTAAACAGACTTCCACTGCTAAGGGAAAGAAGGTTTCTTCCTCTTCTCGTTCTTCTGCTTAAGGACGAGCAACTTCTATTAGGCTGAACGAGTCTCGATCGGAACGCAGCACTCCGCCGTCGAGCTGTGCTCCGGCCATTACAGGTAAAGGACTTTGAGGGAAATAGAGGACTTTTCGCACACATTGTACGTGTATGCGAACCAATACGCCCATATTTCTAATATGTTAGTTTAAAACCATATTTTCGCAGTCTGGCATAAAAACTCAGACTGTCAAAATTTGGCGTATACTACAAACTTTGAGTTTTACGCGCTGGATGAAAATTCCGGCGTGAAAACTTAAATTTTGGCAGTCTGGCGTAAAAGCTCAAACTGTTAAGTTTTAGCGTATACTGCCAACCTTGAATTTTACGCCTTGGAAATAGGTTCCGGCGTAAAAGCTCAAGTTTTTGCAGTCTTGGCGTAAAAGAACAGATTGATAATCTTTGGCTTAAACTGCAAGAGTATAATGTCTAGTGTAGAAACTGACTTGTTCCCTTGCATTTTATAGTGGACTTGCAGATCCCTCTTTTGGCTGAGGTGATGGGCTCTGCTGCCGAGATGCTGAACTCGAACTATTTGGAGGACTTGTCGCATGTGACATTCCCCATTTCTGGAGCTAATTATCCTAAAGAAAGGGGAACCCTGATATCGTCCCAAGGAGAGCGCATGTTGCTGAGTATGATCAGTGGGGAGCCGCTGACATACATAGATGGCACGGAGTATAAGAAACCGGGTTTCTTATTCGGGGATGTTATTGACAAGCAATCCCAGACCAAGCCCAAGAAGGAGGACTGGGTGTTCACTGCTGAGGGTACGGTGATGTATCTGCCCAGTATGCCCAGGGATTACCCTATCTCGGCATTCTTCCATGCCACTCATCCTAGGAATATGGTGTGGGTGCTGACTCCAGATCTTCACGGCCGACCGGGGAAGATTTTATACAATAAGGGAGGCGACCGGGGGGCCTATATGAGCCGTCCTTCGGGCCCTGTTATGCCCTTTAGGGGATTACTGCTGGGTAGTGTCCCGAGCGAGGACACTTCGCTGATCCAGCCGGTTCAGATATCGACCTTCTGCAATGACTTCATGGGGCAGGGAGGAATGTACCCCAGAGTCAACCCTCGGACTAGTGGATGGCTTACCCCAGGGAATCTTCGATGGGCCAGTTTGACTGCCTGGGCCATGAAGTACTTCCAGGTGGAACTGGAAAAAATTGGCTTGTTCGCGGTAGTGAGTGCCACAAGTGTTGGGTTACCTGTCAACCCTAACTTGTTCTTAGCATTGATGGAGCGATACAATTTACTCACTGGGACTTTTGCCACTCCGCTGGGTGAGTTTGACTTAGCCCTTCATGAGATGGCAGAGATTTCAAGACTGCCAATGGGGGACGCTCCTTATGAAGAGTATGTCCCTACAAACAGGGAGTTGAGGGATACAAATCCTCGGGCAGTGGCGGTGTATCAGGAGCTGATGAGCACTACCTTGCTTGCACCACTTTCTATAAGGAGCCATCTGATTTGGCTCACATCAACAAGTGGGCAACCTACCTCTTCTTTCACCAGGCCAGAAATGTTAAACCGGATAAGGTGTTAGATAGCCGAGATAGGCCCTTGAACCTTCTGAGCATGCTCCATGCTGATACGGTTGATGATCTCATCGAAGATGCAGGGGCTCCGGATCATGTTCTTGACGAGGAGATAGGGGGTTATCCTACGGGCACAAAAGCCTTCAGTTATATGAGACATTGCCGGAAGCCTCTGTCGAGGGAAGCTCAATTGGCTGGCTTCTTCTCTGTCTGGCTACGCCGCTGGGTAGTACCGGGCATCGCATCTGCGGATCGCATCCATCGCAACACCTTATGGCCCGCGGTGCATTTGGTGTTTGGAGCAAGACTGGGCTTGCTTCCTGCTATGGTATGTAGAATACAAGCAGGTCTGAGAGCCCTTACTGATGGGCTGTTCACTGATGAGACACAGCGTGAAAGCTTTCCCAGGGTGGAATTACCATTCCTATACTTGATGGGATGGTTAATTCTTCACAACACCCGGGTGATGTCTCCCGGCTCCGCCAGCAGTACAGGGAATATTTTCTTGTTGAATTACAAGAATTTCTCTTGGAACGTGGCGACCGTCACAGATTGCCGGCGGGCATTAAACGTTGCCCACAGCTGGAATATCTTCTGTATCGTCCCCCCCGTACATATCAATTAACAGGGGACGAAACTCAAGGATGAAGGTCATGGGAGGACCATTCTTTCTTCTGAAGCCTTCTACTGGTTGTTCTATATTAGACCTTCCCACTTGCTGTATAGGAGTGATGATCATTGCTTCTTTGAGCCCTATCTGCCTAGTCGGTTCGCTAGACAGTTTGGGTATGACCAATTGCATGTGGGGAATGCCATAACTAGCTTCAAGTCCAAAGGTAGACTTATTGATGGAGCCAGAGGGTGGCGGTACTTCATCACGGGCTGCACTGGCACAACTTTTGCTGTGCCCGCGACTTCTCTCTCAATGGAGCTGCGCATCCTTCATTCGTATGCGCAGTTCTATGAGTCCATCAATACCTTCCATCGCGATTTTGACGTGCATGGAAGTTTTAGGATGCCCTCCCATAGGTCTACTGGAAGGGAGGATGTTCCATCTGTTTCCTCGGATGAGAATGAAGACACTACCGGGGCAGACGATTTCCTGTTAACAATACCGAGAGGCGTAATAGCTCCGCCAGCAGAGCCTCTCGTTATCCCTCATAAAAGGAAGGCTTTCACTCCGAAAGAACCTTCCCCTCACAAGAAGAAGGTTGCCAGAGGTCCAAAAAGGGCTTCAACCAGGGAGGCTTCTAGGAACGAGCCTGTCGTTTCCCCTGTTGGAGATGATTCTTTGATTCGGGGTCCTTCGCCTTTTAGAGAGGGAACCTCCATAATTCCGGCTGGCAGTGCCGGGGATTCTTTGCTCGAGATTGCTGCTGCTACTACTGCTTCTGGTAGTGCTATGAGATCGCCTTCAAGGCTGAGCATTTTAAGGATACCATTATCCAGACAAGTAATGGGAGTAACCCCAACTTTGTCTGTAAGTATTTCCATTGAGATTCCACCTGATGAGCCTCGAGTGGATCTCGGTGACGACTGGGAAGACTATCCTCCAACGTCAGTTGGTGCACCCCCTTCTCCAGGTATGACAGCTCGCTTAGCATCATTAAGACATGATTTATCTGTACAGGCTGCGGACGCGCCATATATACCATCGGCCATGGGTAAATAAAGTACACAAGATGAGCCTGACTTGATATGACAAATGGTTCGTAGCCTTGATATCTACGCTTGTAGTTTATATCCACATGATCGTGCTTGTCAATTTTTCAACATTGATCTTGAATCGAATCGAACCATTCACACTTGAATAGCACGATCTTAGCAGGTTCTGTGCCATAATTATATGTCAACTCCATAATCTCTCGTAAGATGCCAAAGAAATTATTGCCTGGATCGACGTCTTTGTAGTTCGAAGATTTGATACACAAACAACTATTTTTCGTGGAATCAAGATCCAGAAAGCTGTCTCTGATTGGAGCATTTGTTGACTTGAACCTAAACCCATTCATACAGTAACTTGGCCATATTTTGACAGTAGTAATTGGTCCCTTGGCTAGAGTTCTAATAAATTCAGACTCGGATGTGTTTGATAATAAACGAAAGAAATGAAGATAGGTTTATACGAAACCCTTTCTTTGGTTTACAAACAAGAAAAAAAAAGTACAAATAATCCTATACGAGGATGTTAAGTACAAAAGTTTGATTCTGGGGAAATATTGCTATAGGAGTCTGATCTGCGGTCGATCACTTTGTCCCTTGGACCACACGATGACGAAGAAGTGCTGTAGAAGACGAAAAAAGGAAGCTTCAAAGACTGCAGGAGGGATTGAACTCTCGTAGCCAAAGTAGTCAATCAACACTCTCTGGATATACTCTATTTTCTTGAAAAGTCCTTGACCCTGGATTCTGACCTTAATTCTCCACCCTTTTCAAGAAAAGTTCGACCTTCCACCCTTTAAAATCTTTGACCCTTGACCTCCGTGGCCAGAGGTCTCTATTTATAGGGTTTGGTCACTGTCAGCGTAGAAACCGAACAGCGGAGAGAGCTGCACCTTTTACGCGGCGGTTATAGTAACTGCCACCCACGTATGAATAATCTCCTGAATCGGCGTGTGATGCGTGTCCCATTATGAAGTAATGCGTATAACTGCTCGTCGAAGATCACGGCATGCAAGCCACGTAGGTAACTTCCCCTCGCGTAGAGAAGGTTGGCATAAAAGCCAAATAACTACCACCTTGGCATAAAAGCCAAATAATTATCTTGTTGGCGTAGAAGCCAAGTAGCTGTCTTGTAGGCGTAGAAGCCCAATAGCTGTCTTGTTGGCGTAGAAGCCCAATAGGTGTCATATTGGCGTAGAAGCCAAGTAGCTGTCTTGTTGGCGTAGAAGCCAAGTTCTGCGTAGAGCTTGATGCTGCATAGATAGGTAACCGGCGTAAAGATAGCCAATTATCCTTCTTTGACTGATATCTTGAGCGTAAACTGGGCCAAATAGCCTTATCACGCATTCTTACAAATATAGCCTGAGTTGGCGTATTTCGAGAAGATAGCATACGGCATACTCCTATAGTTGAAAATAGCCAGGTCGGCGTATTTCGAGGAAATAGCATACGGCGTACTCCTATAGTTGAAAATAGCCTGATGGCGTAATGTGCAGGGATGATGATGTGGACGTATTAGCCCTGATTATGGCTTACCCAGTCATTAAAAGCAGAACCAAATCTCGTGCATTAAATACAGAGATCTGCTCCCATCTCGCGCATTAACTGCAGAGACGTGCCTCAAGTTCTGTACGAAGAGCAGCTTTTGACATGGCAGTTGGTTTTGTCTCGTCCTGAGCATAAAAGCTCGTCTCTGCCTGTGTAAAATTGGCAGCATGTTCCTTGGATGCGTAAACGACGTCTTATATCAAGGGTTAGGTCACTAAGCGACAATCTGGGATTCTGTGCAGAATTATCATAACAGCCGTCCTCTTGATCGTCGTGCAGTACTCTTTGTCAGGAGTCAGGTTCACTGCTTCGTCTGACAGGTTCATTCGAGGAATACGAAAAGTTCCTCGTACAACTTCCCGCTGCATTAAAAGCGGATAGGTTTTACGCCGAAGTGGCAATGTAGCAACCCTTTTACGCTAAAGCAGTCTGAAAATACTATATTACGCGGGTTGTTCTAGAGCTATATTTTACGCTGAACAGCGTAGAAGCTCTGTTGTACGCCAATGGCTCTGAAGTCATGTTTTACGCGACCCAGTACTGGAGCTTTATTTTGTGCGGGCTTCCAGCATGTTGAGAGTTTTATGCGTATAACTCCCCAGCGTATTTTTCATGCTTCTACAAGACCCCCTTCAAAGTTTTCAAATTCCTCGTAATTTGAAACACTTTGAATGAAGCATAAAATGGTCAAACTTGACTCGTTCCGCGAGGCTGATTTCTCGACAAATATTTTAGAATTTGTTGGGATTTGGTGTGTTCTCCTCTGCCTATATAAAGGCGAATGGGTGAACCTATTTTTCCCACACTTCCTTCACCACAAAGAGATGGTTGCCGAGCTTCATCGGGTTAACTTGAGGAAGAAGAAGATCATGTTCTTCCAGCATGTAAAGAGCTATAAAAAGAGACTTCTTCGAGCAAATGTCCTCTGCAACGATGGATCATGGAAGGATATCATAGCTTCCATTGCTCGGGATGATCAGCAATTTCATATGGCGATTCATCCAGGAGAGAGGAAGGGTAGCATTGGACCACATAGCTTGCAAGCTGTATTATCTCCCATCATGGCGCTGGACGAGGCTAGACAGCTTGGCCCTGTCTTCCAATATTGTATTGGGTCTGAATCCCAAACACAAATCTAGGGCATGCCTGCCATAGCGTATGGAGGATGGGCTTACGAAATTGATACATGACCAGTTTTGTATCCGCCCGCCATTAATCATTTTCTTGTTAATCGGCCATGAAAACCGATTAACTGCTGTAGAAGACGAAAAAGATATCCACCAATATGAGAAACTGGCAAAACAGATTCTCGACGTGATCTTAAATAAGAATAAGAAACCCTTTGTAGAGAAAGGATTTCCATCATATGTAATCATGAAGATGAAAAACCCTCTGTAAATTGGATTTCCATCATATGTAATCATGATTAATAAAATTGTCTTCTTTTACGCATCTGATGATTTGCCATATTTGTTGAGATAAAGTCTGAATAGTGTGCAGCTTCGACACGTCTGAATAATTTTATGCCGACTCTGATAAAAAGAGTATCTGATCTCGTCCCATCTTTTACACGTAACTAAAGACGCGTAGAAAGCTTCTTTAGCAAAACTGTTGTGCTATTTTGGACGAGGAATTGCGTAGAGTTTCTGAAGTGTCACTTCTCTGATACGAAGAATTCTTGTTCAGATCATCATCTTCAAGAATGATTTCCCGAAAATCCCTTGAAATAGGGCGAGAAATGGTCGTCAAACAGGCCATACTTGAGCTTTTTGTAAAAGATTTTGACTGGACTTCGGATGAACTTCCAATCGACCCAAGGAGAAGAGTCATCTTCAATGTTGAACACTGTGTGTTTTGGGCACTTAGAATATTTTGTAGCCAAGAAGGAGCATTTTCTGCATAAACCCTTACAATTGGCCATCTGTAGCTTTCGAGCGTAGAATCGTAGATTTGTAGCCTCTGAGCGTAAAAAGCCTCCGAGCGTAAAATCATAGATTTGTAGCCTCTTGAGCGTAAAACTGTAGGTTTGTAGCCTCTCGAGCGTAAAAGCTCCTGAGCGTAAAAGCATCTGAGCATAAAACCATAGATTTATAGCCTCTGAGCGTAAAACCGTAGATTTGTAGCCTCTAGAGCGTAAAAGCTCCTGAGCGTAAAATTATAGATCTGCTCTGCGCGTATATTCTGGATCCACTGACTGTCCGTCTTCTTCTTTCAAATGATAGGCTGACATGGTCCCAAATCATAACCGAATATTAAATATCGGATTTGGTTAGGAATTCGAAGAGTTATCCGAACTTTATAAATAGCCCAAGGTCCTGAGAGAGAAAACTTTTATCTGCCTTCACAAAACCCTAGCTTTTCAAGAACCCTTCTTCTTCGTCTCTTTCTCGAGAACTCATATTTCGCCATGGCGCCTAAACAGACTTCCACTACTAAGGGAAAGAAGGTTTCTTCCTCTTCTCGTTCTTCTGCTTAAGGACGAGCAACTTCTATTAGGCTGAACGAGTCTCGATCGGAACGCAGCACTCCGCCGTCGAGCTGTGCTCCGGCCATTACAGGTAAAGGACTTTGAGGGAAATAGAGGACTTTTCGCACACATTGTACGTGTATGCGAACCAATACGCCCACATTTCTAATATGTCAGCGTAAAACCATCTTTTCGCAGTCTGGCGTAAAAACTCAGACTGTCGAAATTTGGCGTATACTACAAACTTTGAGTTTTACGCGCTGGATGAAAATTCCAGCGTAAAAACTTAAATTTTGGCAGTCTGGCGTAAAAGCTCAAACTGTTAAGTTTTAGCGTATACTGCCAACCTTGAATTTTACGCCTTGGAAATAGGTTCCGGCGTAAAAGCTCAAGTTTTTGCAGTCTTGGCGTAAAAGAACAGATTGATAATCTTTGGCTTAAACTGCAAGAGTATAATGTCTAGTGTAGAAACTGACTTGTTCCCTTGCATTTTATAGTGGACTTGCATATCCCTCTTTTGGCTGAGGTGATGGGCTCTGCTGCCGAGATGCTGAACTCGAACTATTTGGAGGACTTGTCGTATGTGACATTCCCCATTTCTGGAGCTAATTATCCTAAAGAAAGGGGAACCCTGATATCGTCCCAAGGAGAGCGCATGTTGCTGAGTATGATCAGTGGGGAGCCACTGACATACATAGATGGCACGGAGTATAAGAAACCAGGTTTCTTATTCGGGGATGTTATTGACAAGCAATCCCAGACCAAGCCCAAGAAGGAGGACTGGGTGTTCACTGCTGAGGGCACGGTGATGTATCTGCCCAGTATGCCCAGGGATTACCCTATCTCGGCATTCTTCCATGCCACTCATCCTAGGAAGATGGTGTGGGTGCTGACTCCAGATCTTCACGGCCGACCGGGGAAGATTTTATACAATAAGGGAGGCGACCGGGGGGCCTATATGAGCCGTCCTTCGGGCCCTGTTATGCCCTTTAGGGGATTACTGCTGGGTAGTGTCCCGAGCGAGGATACTTCGCTGATCCAGCCGGTTCAGATATCGACCTTCTGCAATGACTTCATGGGGCAGGGAGGAATGTACCCCAGAGTCAACCCTCGGACTAGTGGATGGCTTACCCCAGGGAATCTTCGATGGGCCAGTTTGACTGCCTGGGCCATGAAGCACTTCCTGGTGGAACTGGAAAAAATTGGCTTATTCGCGGTAGTGAGTGCCACAAGTGTTGGGTTGCCTGTCAACCCTAACTTGTTCTTAGCATTGATGGAGCGATACAATTCACTCACTGGGACTTTTGCCACTCCGCTGGGTGAGTTTGACTTAGCCCTTCATGAGATGGCAGAGATTTCAAGACTGCCAATGGGGGACGCTCCTTATGAAGAGTATGTCCCTACAAACAGGGAGTTGAGGGATACAAATCCTCGGGCAGTGGCGGTGTATCAGGAGCTGATGAGCACTACCTTGCTTGTACCACTTTCTATAAGGAGCCATCTGATTTGGCTCACATCAACAAGTGGGCAACCTACCTCTTCTTTCACCAGGCCAAAAATGTTAAACCGGATAAGGTGTTAGATAGCCGAGATAGGCCCTTGAACCTTCTGAGCATGCTCCATGCTGATACGGTTGATGATCTCATCGAAGATGCAGGGGCTCCGGATCATGTTCTTGACGAGGAGATAGGGGTTATCCTACGGGCACAAAAGCCTTCAGTTATATGAGTTATTACCGGAAGCCTCTGTCGAGGAAAGCTTAATTGGCTAGCTTCTTCTCTGTCTGGCTACGCCGCTGGGTAGTACCGGGCATCGCATCTGCGGATCGTATCCATCGCAACACCTTATAGCCCGCGGTGCATTTGGTGTTTGGAGCAAGACTGGGCTTGCTTCCTGCTATGGTATGTAGAATACAAGCAGGTCTGAGAGCCCTTACTGATGGGCTGTTCACTGATGAGACACAGCGTGAAAGCTTTCCCAGGGTGGAATTACCATTCCTATACTTGATGGGATGGTTAATTCTTCACAACACCCGGGTGATGTCTCCCGGCTCCGCCAGCAGTACAGGGAATATTTTCTTGTTGAATTATAAGAATTTCTCTTGGAACGTGGCGACCGTCACAGATTGCCGGCGGGCATTAAACGTTGCCCACAGCTGGAATATCTTCTGTATCGTCCCCCCCGTACATATCAATCAACAGGGGACGAAACTCAAGGATGAAGGTCATGGGAGGACCATTCTTTCTTCTGAAGCCTTCTACTGGTTGTTCTAGATTAGACCTTCCCACTTGCTGTATAGGAGTGATGATTATTGCTTCTTTGAGCCCTATCTGCCTAGTCGGTTCGCTAGACAGTTTGGGTATGACCAATTGCATGTGGGGAATGCCATAACTAGCTTCAAGTCCAAAGGTGGACTTATTGATGGAGCCAGAGGGTGGCGGTACTTCATCACGGGCTGCACTGGCGCAACTTTTGCTGTGCCCGCGACTTCTCTCTCAATGGAGCTGCGCATCCTTCATTCGTATGCGCAGTTCTATGAGTCCATCAATACCTTCCATCGCGATTTTGACGTGCGTGGAAGTTTTAGGATGCCCTCCCATAGGTCTACTGGAAGGGAGGATGTTCCATCTATTTCCTCGGATGAGAATGAAGACACCACCGGGGCAGACAATTTCCTGTTAACAATACCGAGAGGCGTAATAGCTTCGCCCGCAGAGCCTCTCGTTATCCCTCATAAAAGGAAGGCTTCCACTCCGAAAGAACCTTCCCCTTACAAGAAGAAGGTTGCCAGAGGTCCGAAAAGGGCTTCAACCAGGGAGGCTTCTAGGAACGAGCCTGTCGTTTCCCCTGTTGGGGATGATTCTTTGATTCGGGGTCCTTCGCCTTTTAGAGAGGGAACCTCCATAATTCCGGCTGGCAGTGCCGGGGATTCTTTGCTCGAGATCGCTGCTGCTACTACTGCTTCTGGTAGTGCTATGAGATCGCCTTCAAGGTCGAGCATTTTAAGGATACCATTATCCAGACAAGTAATGGGAGTAACCCCAACTTTGTCTGTAAGTATTTCCATTGAGATTCCACCTGATGAGCCTCGAGTGGATCTCGGTGACGACTGGGAAGACTATCCTCCAATGTCAGTTGGTGCACCCCCTTCTCCAGGTATGACAGCTCGCTTAGCATCATTAAGACATGATTTATCTGTACAGGCTGCGGATGCGACATATATACCATCGGCCATGGGTAAATGTTGTCCTTACGCCTCTTTCAGGAAAATTAACATCAAGTTGATATTAACTTTCTCTTGTCTTTTTCAAGTGAAGACATCTCTGGAGAGGGCAGAGTTGACGCAACCTTTGACATTGTTACGGATCCTGCCGATGAAACGGCCGTATTTGACGTTGAAGAAGCTTATTTTGAAGCTATAAATCCTTCGTCCGCAATATTTTTAGGTGTTGTCTCGTCAATGGCAGTTCAGATATCATCGGAGGAGGATGAGCCCACTATCACGACTGTGCCCCCTTTGTTGAGTACGCCAGCAACTTCAACTATTGCTGGTGTTCTTTCTTTTGTAGCACCATCTGTAGAGGCGACGACCGTGGCAACATCCTCCGCGATCATTCCTGGAATGAGATTTCCTAAAATCGCAGCCACTCCTAGCGTGCATTCGGTCTTCGATATGCTGATTGAACAGTATACCAGCCTGTTCTACAGTAGTTTGAAGGTGTTGATTTCCATGGTGCTGGAGAAGAATATGAGCTTTAATAATCTGCTGACGTCCTCCCAGCTTGCGATAGCGCCGATCAGAAATTTCAACGACGCTGGAATAGCTGATGCACTGGAGCAAATAGTTAATAGTTTAGAACAACCCATTAACGAATATTTGCAACTATCTCGAGGCAACGTCGATGATATAATTCAGGCCGAGTATGACTCCTTGACTGCGAGGCTTGCTGAACATATGGAATCTTTGAACAAATCCATTCGGACACAGCAACGAGAGATGGATGAAGAGCAGGCCGTCTTGGAGGAGGTTATTCCTCAACTAACCCAGTACGAGGTCAAACATGAGGAAAATGTAGCGAGGGTCCGCAAATTAGAAACTAAGCTCGCTCAGGCTAAGGAGTGGGCTCGCGCTTCATCGGCAGCTCAAGATGTGTTGAAGGGCCGAATGAATACATCTCGGCAGAACCTGGCATATGCGGGTGTCATCCGTGCCGATTTTGTACGGGCTCGTTCTGAATTATCCCTCTTGAGCGATGATGAGGCACGATTGGAGCGGGCTTGTGCTAACGTCTTAGACTCAAGGAATGAGAGGATGGCCGCTCTGGCGCAACAGATTCGTGATTTGACTGCTCCGCCCCAATGATGTACCTTTTGCTTCTTTTTGTAACTTGCTCTTTCTAGAGATAATAAAGAGACTTTATCTGACTTTTGTGGACCCATCATTTTTTTAATATAAATGACAGGCTAGGGCAAAATTGATATCAGAGGTAATATGGACGTGATATACTTTCGATAAGCTTCAGCTGGATATATCTATTCAGAGGTTATATGGACATGATAGAATATGACCCAACTAAATTTGTATACAAAATACTATCAGAGGTAATATGGACATGATAGGTTTTGAATTTCCAAATTAGTTAAATATATCTATTTATAGGTCATAATAACATGATAGAATATGATCTAAATAGTCTTTGTACGTAGTATCGTCAGAATGAGATCTTCACCATACTTCGCTTAAACAAGGGAGATTAAGCATGGTACTTCTTCAGAAATTTGTCGTTGATAGGAGCCATTAGCATATCTCTGTTAGGCTTGGCTAATCTGTAAGCGCCATTTGAGAACGTCGTATCAATCACATAAGGGCCTTCCCATTTGGGCTAGAATTTACCCTTACTCTTGTGAGTAATGATCATTGGCCTCTTCACAACTAGAACTAGCTCACCAACTTTGAACACTCTTTCCTTCACTCTTTGATTAAAAGCTCTGGAAATACGTGCCTGGTAGAATGTAATGCGCTGTTGAGCTTGAAGGCGTTTCTCGTCTAATCCTTCTAACTCTTGAAGCCGTAGCCGATCATTATTTTCCTGAGTCAACTCATTAGCCATAGCTATTCTGAGTGACGGAATTTGAATTTCGATGGGGAGAACTGTATCACACCCGTAGACTAATGAGAATGGGGTACAATCCGTCGGTGCTCGTACCATTGTGCGATATGCCCAAAGGCATTCTCCGAGCTTCTTATTCCAATCTCTTTTGTTCGAAGAAACGAACTTCTTCAAGAGTTTGATAATGGTTTTGTTGAAGGCTTCCGCCAAACCATTAGCAGCCGGATTATATGTCGTAGAGGCCATATTTCGTATCCGATTCTTATCGCAAAATCGATGAAATACTTGGCTGATGAATTGAGGCCCGTTGTCATGAATTATCCTTCGGGGTATCCCAAAGCGATAAATGACATGGTGCTTGATAAAGCTGATCACGTTGGATGTCTTTACCTCAGCAAGGGGGATTGCCTCTGCCCATTTAGAGAAATAATCGGTGATAGCCAATATGAACCGATGTTCTCTAGAAGATGATGGATGAATCGGACCAATGATGTCCATACCCCATGCTTCGAAGGTCCATGATGCAATGGTAGGATGTAGATACTCAGAAGGCTGATGTATAAAATCCGCATGAACCTAACAGGCTTTGCACCATCTTGCATACTTCACTTCATCTGTAATCATAGTAGGCCAGTAGTAGCCCATCCTCCTGATACGATCCTGTAGCTTAGGACCGGGTTGATGTGCTCCATATACACCATCGTGAGCTTCACGGATAACCCGATTTGCATTATCATCGGAGAGACATCGTAACAGTAGTCCATCGTATGTTCGGCGATATAGACTCTGTGAAGAAGCATCAAAATAGAAGCGTAATGATCATCTTTTGATGGATACAGCTTCTTTAGGGTCTTCTGGTAAAATTTTGTACACCACGAAGTCTATAAATGGACTTCTCCAGTCTCTCTTAGGAGGAACCGTGTTAACGGCATAGCTGCGTTCTAAGTGAAAGTTATTTTTCACACAGAACAGATCTCTGTTGAGAAGGGTCACCGAGTTCTGCCTCCTTATAGGAATGGCTAGATCTGCAGCTAGACTGGCCAGAGAGTCAGCTTCCAAATTTTGAGATCGAGGCACATATTCTAGGAAGAATCCTTTAAAAGACATGGATATCTCAATCGTTGCCTGGTGATAAGGAATGAGGTCTGGATTGCGGACTTCATATACTCCTCTGACCTGATTGACAATCAGCTGGGAATCACCAAAAGCTTCCAGGTATTGAACGTCCAATTCTTTAGCGACTTGAAGCCCGATTAGTATAGTATTATACTCTGCCACATTATTGGAGCAGGGCTCGCTAAGAGAATAAGCTCAGTAGATGACGAGTTTATCAGGAGTTACCAGGACAATTCCTACTCCTGAAACCATATTTCCTTTGGGACTAGTCCTGGAGGCGCCATCGAAGAATAGCTGCCATGTAT
The DNA here is from genome assembly GCA_036927795.1 of Iris macrosiphon. Lineage (NCBI taxonomy): Eukaryota > Viridiplantae > Streptophyta > Magnoliopsida > Asparagales > Iridaceae > Iris > Iris macrosiphon. The sequence continues at coordinate 153,837,043 of JAYESA010000002.1, read as the reverse complement.
CACCTTCCATTGCAGAGTTACATTCTATAATTTCGTCGGGAATGTCCTCGTATTGTTTGGAGGTTTTCGGAATTGGATGAGCAGCTAAGAAATCAGCCAAGGCCTGACCCTTTATGGACTTCTAAGGGACGTACACCATATTGTATGGTGTTAGTAACATCGCCCAAGCCGCGAGTCAGGAATTAAGGACACTTGGCTTGTTCATCAGTACCCGAAGAGGATTGATTCTAGAGACGATATGAATAGTTTGGCCTGTGACGTAATGTCGCATCTTCTGAATGGCGAACATTAGGGCCAAGCATTCTTTTTCCACTGGATGGTACCGGTGTTCAGCTCCGATCATCATCCTGCTTAGGTAGTAGATAGCCTGTTCATGACCTTCATCATTCTTCTGTGCGAGGAGAGCTCCTAAAGAATGATCCATTGCTCGAACATATAGCAAAAATGGTCTTCCTATGACGGGAGGCGCCAGAACTGGAGGACTGGTGAGGTAGCGTTTGATATCATTAAACGTTTGCTGACAGGCTTCGTCCCATACAAAAGACACACCTTTCTTCATCAGACGGGAAAAAGGTTGACTTCTCCCAGAAAGGTTGGATATGAATCTCCTGATATAAGCTAGACGACCTTGAAATCCCCTGAGTTCCCTAATATTATGGGGCGGTCGCATCTCTAGGATAGCCTTTACTTTATCAGGGTCAACTTGAATGCCTTTAGCGGTAATGACAAATCCCAGGAATTTGCCACTGGATACACCGAGGAAGGACTTTATAGGGTTCATTTTGAGCTGATGTTGGCGCATCAACCCGAACACCGTCTTCAAGTCTTGGGTATGAGTACCCTTGAGGCAGCTTTTGACAGCGATGTCGTCTACGTAACATTCCACTATTTTGCATAGATGCTCATGGAATATGTTACTCATAGCTCGCTGATATGTAACCCCAGCAGTCTTCAATCCAAAGGGCATGACTGTGTAACAATATACCCCCAGTGGTGTACGGAAGGCAGTATGCTTCTCGTCTTCAGGATCCATCTTGATATGATTATATCCTGAGAATCCATCCATGAAAGACATGCGTTCATAATCGCAGGTATTACCGATCATAACATCTGTGATGGGAAGAGGGAACTCATCCTTGGGGCAGGCCGCATTAAGATCTCGAAAATTGATACAAACGTGAACTTTCCCGCTTTTCTTTATGACTGGGACCACATTAGCGACCCAATCAGGATGTTGTTCTTCCCAAATGAACCCGCAGGCTATCAACTTCTTGATTTCAGCTTCAATGGCATCCATCATATCCGGGCAGAACCGGCGTTGATGCTGTTTCACAGGTTTTGAGTTGGGCAGTATGTTGACCTCATGAGTAGCCACTTTTGGATCAAGACCTGGCATATCCTCATAATTCCACGCAAAGACGTCGATATATTCTCTTATCAGTTGGATCATCTCTTCCTTTTCTTATTCGGAAAGATTATTACTGATAAATATCGGCTTCGGTGAAGATTCATCCCCAACATCGACTTGGATAACTTTATCTTCAGTGGGAGGTTCTCTCTGCTCGAATCGGAGTTCCCATTGTGTATCCATTTGCTGTGCCCAAGAGTCATTTTCAAATGGTTCAGATTCATGTTCGTCTGCTTCGAAAGAATCTGTCAATACCGTATTTGCTGACAATACTCGTTCGAGATCAGCATATGAGTTTGAGGACGACGAATCATCCTGAGAAGAGAAAATGATATCCTCTCTTGACTCAAAAGTTGCAAGAGATCCGGTATACCCTAACCCAAAATGAGTTCGTTGACGGTAGGGATCACCATGCAACGGCATTCGCCTACCTTTCCCATAGTTGAGGCCTGGTTCTAACTTCAGGTCATAACCCATGCTTTGCATAATCTTCAAAACCTGTGGGCTATATCTGTGAACTTGTATTTTCCCAGCATCGGCGTCATGAGAAGCTTCTTGTACAATTGGTCTGTTCCGCATGAGACCGAAGACTATTGGACGCTGATTGTTGCAAGTAGGCGGGATAATAAAGATAGAATCTTAATATGGCCCGTATATCGTGATGACATTAGATGTTGATGCTACCTCCCACACAAACGGATGGTAGGAGTCTATAGCTTCCAGGAATTTTTGTGCTATAGGCTCTATATCGTTATGAGGGGAGGATTCCTGATTTGGGAATTGAGCGTCAGTATACTGGAAAAGAGAATCTTTATTATCGTCAGAAACCACGTTCCCGATTGTATTTACATCAGTCGGCTGCGTGCTGCGCCAAAGGTTGATGACCAACGGTGGAGGCTTCTGGTTCAAAGTGATCACTAGGGGATCACTTCCTTCTCCTGATTTGGTTTTATTCAAGAGGACAGCCATGGGTTCCATGACTTTCGGACGGGTAGTTTGCCCTTTCACAGGAATTGACAAAGACTGCTCAGCAGATAGCTTTCCTGGCTCCCAGTGGGATTCCTCCTCCGTTTTGCCTGACACCTCCTTCATGTAGTCTTGGTTGTACAATATGACATCAGAATAGTATGACTCAAATCCTTTGAATGGGTTAAGGTCAGCAAACTCCATTTTTACTGTCCCTTGGGTGTCTACATATTTGAAGCATTGATGTAGAGTCGAAGGAACAATGTTGTGCTCGTGGATCCATGGTCTGCCTAGCAGAATATTGTAGGACACCTCCGAATCTATGACGTAGCAGGTAGCTACTGATCTAAGGTCCCCAATCTGGATCCTAAGACGAATCTTCCCCAGCGGTTTACTTTTTTTGGCGTTGAAGCCCACGATTATAGTGGTGGTGTAAGCCAGTTCGCTTGTAGGAATTCTCAGCGGTCTGAGCAGAATTTGAGGGATGATGTTGATCACCGATCCCGGATCTATGTGAATCTGGTCTACCTCCATGGAACCGACGTATCCGATATAATAGAGGGGCATGTCATGCTTGTTATGTTTCAACAGCATGTCTTCTTGAGTAAAAGTGATGTTAGGGACCACTTCCATTACGCTATGGCATTGAGGACATGCCACAGGCTCTTTGTCGGGGGACTTAAGCTGAGTCAAGCATACATCCGCCTGCATTAAAGCTTCACTCAGGGCTTGATGAGTGTCTTTGGAAAGCCTGAGTAGCTCAAAAATGGATAGTCTGGCTGGAGTGTTAGCCAATTGGGCCAGGATATCGAAATTATATGGCTTATATAAACCTTTGTTTTGAATATTCTTCAAAGGTTTATCGAAATAAACTTCTTTCTGCTTGCCCTTGTCCGCCGTAGTCGGTCTAGAAGGACCTGTCTCATGTATGACAGGTTCGGGCTCTGGAAGTTTGGTAGCTGAAGCGTCTGCCGTTGATTCTTCCTGATTTCCTCCATAGTCCTTGAGGTAGACTTTTCCTGAACGGGTTCCGGTAGTCAAAGCCTCTTCATCTGATGTTGGGGATATTGCAATCATATGGCATGGTTTGCGCCTTGAGTTCTTTTTAGACTTAGCCTCAGCAGCTTGATTCTCTTCCTCAATCTCAGACACCAGGTCGGGATAAACCCACATAATCTCACCACGCTGGGTAGTTAGGGGTACCAAGTCATGGTTTTGACCCCTAGCCAGAGGGAGATTAACAATGTTCATCATCGTCCGGGGAATAGGTATAACACCATCCGGAACTTCTTGAGGGGGCAGATTGCCGAATTGGAGAGAGATCATGTTGGCGGTGACCGTCTTCTCGCTATTGCGTAGAGTGATGGCCTTGGCGTCGATCAACTCCTGGATCTTCCTTTTTAGTACATAATATGCCTTCGTGGGGTGATGTATGTACCTATGGAAGATGCAGTACTTAGGATTATTGGTACTGCCGACTTCATTTGGCCGTTTTACCTCGGGGAGAGTGATCTTGCCACTTTTGACTAGACAGTCGAATATGCTCGGAATATCGTCGTCGTCAAAAGAATATTCTTCCTTAGGCCTAGAAGTCCCAGGATTCATCTGCGTAGTCCCTGGAGTATGTTGCCTGGACGTGTTGATCGCCAGAGCTTCTTTTCCTTTAGAAACACGAGGATGATCGCTATTGGAGGATGACCTCTTTCCTCTTTCAGAGGTAGAGATCATGATCCCACTGTCACGTGACTTTCGACTGTTGTCTTCAGCGGCAACTGTTGAGATGATAAACGAGGGCCAATCATGGAACTGATATGGTCCTGTGAACACCGAGATCATTGGAAGCAGGTTCTTCCTGCAAATGTCCACCAAGGCTGAATTTGGAACTCTGGGAGGCATCTGCAAAGTGGCCTGACAAAAACGTTCTATAAAAGTACGAACGTTCTCTTTCTCCTTCTGTTTCATTTCGATGAGTGAGGACATAGACATGTCCATCCCTCCTTCGTAGAATCGAGCGAAGAACAGAGTCTTGAAATCTTCAAAGGAAGTAATGCAATTATCCGAAAGACTACGGTACCATTGGTAGGCCACTCCAGACAGACAACCCTTAAATACTCGAGTGAGAAGGGCGTCATTCCCTTGTAGCAACACCGTCATCATGCTGAAGTAGTTCATGTACTGACTTGGTGACGTCTTTCCCTCAAACAAAACCATAGCCTGCGGTTTATATTTTGGAGGGAAAGGGATCTCGTCCCAGATAGCCGGGTAAGGCTGGTTGATGCCCAACTTCTTGAGCTGATCCTTGTGTTTCAAGGTATCAAATTGGGCTTTCAATTCCCGAACTGCCTGCATAGGATCTTCAGCTGGGAAAGGGACCGCAGAGAGATGAGAGGTTGGTTGTATTATAACTCCAACAGGAGGCAATACGTTCTCCGGATTCAGAGGTTGAGGAGCTGTTAACTCTTGATTTAAAGCAGGCTCCTGACTTGTGTTGGATTGTGGGATGTCCACCCCCACACGCAGTTGAGTTGGAGGAACAGATGCTTGAGCTATGGTAGCTGTATGTTGAGTCAGCATCATCTGGTGCATATTCTCCATCATGGAATGCATCTCTTTCAATGATACCTCCAATACAGCGATGCGTTGCTCAGTACTCCCTGATGGGGAAGCCTCTTCTTATTCATCTCCAATGGCATACACTCCCCTTTTCCTGGGTGCTACGGAAGGGTTAGTATAGATCTCTGTGGAGATTGAGTCTATACTATCAGTATCACATTCAGGAAACTGGTGACCCCCGGTGTCAGAATCGAAAGAATACGAAGCCGATTGTCGCGACCTCGAGCGAGTATTCCGAAAGACACCTGCTTCAATGTTCTCTAGGAGTCTGTCAAATCATCTTTAACTTAGAGTTCTAGAGGGATGACGTCTTGAACTGGACCTTCCTCTAGGAATGTGTGAAGCCATGTTCACTGATGCGAATATAGGCTCTTCTTCCTGTAAGGGCACAGAGTAGTTCAACCGGTCAAAAACTGACTGTTTTGCCTTAGAGCAGCAGTAGTTAACTACAACTTTATGATTATTACAACAGTGCTCCCTAGGAGACATAATAGACATATTATAAGATCCCCTGTCTACGCGCTTCTGGATTAAGAAATTACGCAAATCAAGAGGATTAATAGGAGAAGAAGAAGAAGAAGAAGGCTTATTTTGCCTTTTTACATCAGTTGGGGTACGGAGATTGGGAATAACTTTCCCCCTGCCATAAGAATACAGCAGTTCAGCCATGTGAGTAGCGTACGATCCGTCATCCGTCTGAGGAGAATATGTTCCCGAGAACCGGGTCCTCTTTACGCTGAGGGGCTTGTCCTGGCGTAATCTGGAACTTTGCACAGGTTGGCATAAAACTGAGGAAGTCCTCAATCGGCCGTCAGCATTCCGCGTAATCTGAAGAGCGGACAAATTCATCTCTTGATGGCGTAAAAGCCGAGAGGTAGGAAAATCTGCCACTTGTTTTCCCTTGCGATGATTGCAAGGACCATCTGCCTCCTTATAGGTGGGATATAAAGTTTTACGTGCGGGGCGCATTTGGAATTTCTGAATTAGCGCTGAGGCATTGTCAGAAATTTTGTCTGCCATATCATCGACGGAAGACAGAGTTTTACACGTGGGGCACGGTTTAGACTTCTGGGTTAGCACTGAGGCATTGCCCGAAGTTTTGTCTGCCACGTCACAGACGAAAGACAAAGTTTTATGCGCGGGGTACGGTTCAGACTTCTGGGTTAGCACTGAGGCATTGCCCGAAGTTTTGTCTGCCACGTCACAGACGGAAGACAAAGTTTTATGCGCGGGGCACGGTTTAGACTTCTAGGTTAGTACTGAGTCATTGTCCGAAGTTTTGTCTGCCACGTCACAGACGGGAGACAAAGTTTTATGCGCGGGGCGCGGTTCAGACTTCTGGGTTAGCACTGAGGCATTGTCCGAAGTTTTGTCTGCCATGTCACAGACGAGAGACAAAGTTTTACGCGCGGAGAACACAGGTTGCGATGTCACAACCTTGTTGGTCGGAGAGAGAGAGCCAGCAGGAAGGGTAGAGGATGTCTGGGACATCCATACTTTACGCAACTTCCTGTTGTCCTGGACAGAGAGGGAACGAGAGCCACCCCCTGCGCGAAGCATGTCTTCATAAGAAGATTGGTCGAATTGGACGACCAGAGTCTTCTTCGTTGATCCGACGGATACAGCATCGTGTTGAGCAATGGCTTTCTCGTCAGATGAGAAAGTAGTCCCCAGCAGAGTCGCCATCTTGTGTTTGATAATAAACGAAAGAAATGGAGATAGGTTTATACAAAACCCTTTCTTTGGTTTATAAACAAGAAAAAGAAGTACAATTAATCTTATACGAGGATGTTAAGTACAAAAGTTTGATTCTGGGGAAATATTGCTATAGGAGTCTGATCTGCGGTCGATCACTTTGTCCCTTGGACCACACGATGACGAAGAAGTGCTGTAGAAGACAAAAAAAGGAAGCTTCAAAGACTTCAGGAGGGATTGAACTCGCGTAGCCAAAGTAGTCAATCAACACTCTCTGGATATACTCTCTTTTCTTGAAAAGTCCTTGACCCTGGATTCTGACCTTAATTCTCCACCCTTTTCAAGAAAAGTTTGACCTTCCACCCTTTAAAATCTTCGACCCTTGACCTCCGTGGCCGGAGGTCTCTATTTATAGGATTTGGTCACTGTCGGCGTAAAAATCGAACAGCGGAGAGAGATGCACCTTTTATGCGGCGGTTATAGTAACTGCCACCCACGTATGAATGATCTCCTGAATCGGCGTGTGACACATGTCCCATTATGAGGTAATGCGTATAACTGCTAGTCGAAGATCACGGCATGCAAGCCACGTAGGTAATTGCCCCTCGCATAGAGAAGGTTGGCATAAAATCCAAATAACTGTCACCTTGGCGTAAAAGCCAAATAATTATCTTGTTGGCGTAGAAGCCAAGTAGCTGTCTTGTAGGCGTAGAAGCCCAATAGCAGTCTTGTAGGCGTAGAAGCCCAATAGCTGTCATATTGGCGTAGAAGCCCAATAGCTGTCATATTGGCATAGAAGCCAAGTAGTTGTCTTGTTGGCGTAGAAGCCAAGTTCTGTGTAGAGCTTGATGCTGCATAGATAGGTAACCGGCGTAAAGATAGCCAATTATCCTTCTTTGACTGATGTCTTGAGCATAAACTGGGCCAAATAGTCTTATCACGCATTCTTGCAAATGTAGCCTGAGTTGGCGTATTTCGAGGAGATAGCATACGGCGTACTCCTATAGTTGAAAATAGCCAGGTCGACGTATTTCGAGGAGATAGCATACGGCATACTCCTATAGTTGAAAATAATCTGATGGCGTTATGTGCAGGGATGATGATGTGGACGTATTAGCCCTGATTATGGCTCACCCAGTCATTAAAAGCATAACCAAATCTCGTGCATTAAATGTAGAGATCTGCCCCTATCTCGCGCATTAACTGCAGAGACGTGCCTCGAGTTCTGTACGAAGAGCAGCTTTTGACGTGGCAGTTGGTTTTGTCTCGTCCTGAGCGTAAAAGCTCGTCTCTGCCTGTGTAAAATCGGCAGCGTATTCCTTGGATGCGTATACGACGTCTTATATCAAGGGTTAGGTCACTAAGCGACAATCTGGGGTTCTGTACAGAATCATCATAACAGCCGTCCTCTTGATCGTCGTGTAGTACTCTTTGTCAGGAGTCAGGTTCACTGCTTCGTCTGACAGGTTCATTCGAGGAATACGAAGAGTTCCTCGTACAACTTCCTGCTGCATTAAAGGCGGATAGATTTTATGCCGAAGTGGCGATGTAGCAACCCTTTTACGCCAAAGCAGTCTGGAAATACTGTATTACGCGGGTTGTTCTAGAGCTATGTTTTACGCTGAACAGCGTAGAAGCTCTGTTGTACACCAATGGCTCTGAAGTCATATTTTATGCCACCCAGTGCTGGAGCTCTTTTTTATGCGGGCTTCCTGCATGTTGAGAGTTTTACGCGTATAACTCTCCAGCATATTTTTCATGCTTCTATAGGATATTATTAGATGATCGACCTAAATACCAAAGTAGCGATATTAAGTTATTATTGTGCAAGTGCATACAGAAAAAGTAATTACCAAGCTCCTTATATATGCACTCAACTAAGAAGGAAAATGGCATCTCATTTCTTGTTCTATTTCTTTGTCTGTTATGTAGGGTCTAACTGTCCTCAGCTCATCATTATATGTGCTAAAAAACAACTAAGCAACCACTGATTAGTAGCATAATAGTAGCTTATACTATTACATTGAGATGACATAAACGTGGACGTATTAATTAGTTACTCCTCTAGCTTCTCCACTTTATCCTCGTCACAATTGCGTAATATATACAACTGAGTATTCCTTAGCTTATCGTCATTCAAATATCTCTTCTTTATTTTCCTCGAAGGCTTTTCGGACACATTGAATACTTTCAGTATTGCATCATTAGATTCCTGATATCCGTCATCGTTTCTCGGAGCTCTTGTTCTATTAGTAGCAACATAAGGTTTGAAATACGTCGAGCAAAAGTTTTTAATCTCCTCGAGAACATAATCCGTGCCTTATTTTTCACCTTTCTCTTAAGGTGATTCAGATGCCGCTCGAATGGGTACATCCATCGATAACCGACTGGACCACCAACACGTGCCTCATAGGAAAGATGAATTGGCAAATGCTCCATAGAGTCAAAGAATCCAGGAGGAAACACCTTATCGAGCTTGCATAGTGTTACCACAATGTCCTTCTCTTGCTTTTCTAGACGATCGACGAGCAACTTAGTAGAACAAAGATCTCTGAAGAATATGCTGAGCTCTGTTAATGGATCCCAAACGACCTACGGTAAGTATTCCCAAAATGTAATCAGAATTAACCTCTCCATGAATATGTGACAATCATGGTTCTTCATACCCGCCAGTTTGTTCTCCTTGAGGTTGACGCATCTTCTCAAGTTTGACACGTACCCGTCTAAAAATTTTAGACTCTGAATCCACCTACAAAGTCTCCCTTTATCCTCCTTCCTCAGTGAGAAAATTGACTTAGGCTGCTTTAACTTTCCATTCCCCTCCTTTATCAAATGCAATGCAGGACGTCTACATATTTCTTCTAAGTCCAACCTATCATTCGGATTATCTTTCGTCTTCCCCTTTACCTCCATTATAGTATTAATTATGTTATCAAACACATGCTTCTTGATATGCATGACATCAAGGTTATGTCTGATCAGATTGGTGCTCCAATATGGCAGATCCCAGAAATACTCCTCTTCGTCCAGTTATGGGTGCGACCAAATCCGTCACACTTGTACCCCTTAGCAGGCTCTTCGATAGCACTTGGTAAATCTTTTACCTCTTCACATATCGTGTATCCGGGCCACCTTGGCGGTGGATTGGCCTTCTCCACAACGCCCGCACGAAAAGCATTCCTGTTCCTCTGGTACGGATGATCCTTCGGCAAAAATTGTCGATGACAATCGAAGAAGCACGGTTTGCCTCCGTATTTTAAACAAAAAGCCTTAGTGCGGTCCATGCAATACGGATATGAGAGACGACCATGAGTGCTCCATCCCGATAATATTCCATAGGCCAAAAACTCGTTGATGGTCCACATAAGTGATGTCCTTATCTGAAAATTTTACTTTCTAGAAATATCATACGTGTTGGCACCTACTTCCACAGCTGATTCAACTCATCTATCAAAGGCTATAAATATACATCGATGTTGCTCTTCGGATTGTTCGGACCCGGGATAATAACGGTTAGGAATATATACGGAGTCTTCACGCACATCCAAGGCGGTAGATTGTGCGAAGTGACAATCACAGGCCAACACGAATACTGGGAGTCCGAAAGTCCGTATGGGGCAAAACCGTTGGAGGAGAGCCCCAATCTAACATTACGCGAATCAAAAGCAAAATCTGGATACTCTCGATCAAAGTGCTTCCATGCTTCTCCATTGGATGGATGATCCAATACTCCTTCAATATGTTTCCGCCTGTGCCAACTCATGTTTTCTGCAGTCTCCTTCACCATAAACAATCTCTACAACCACGGCGTCAAAGGCAAGTAGTGCTTCGAATCGGTAGGCTTCTTTGTACCGACTGATTTTCCTCTTCCAGTGGCCTTGTAGTGATCAGCACCATAGAATCTGCACGCATCTTCATTCTTGTCGTCTTTGTAGTACAACATGTACCAATTATGACATGCATCATTTTTTTGTATCCCATCCAGAGCAATCTCACCATCCTCTTAGATCGTAGAAGTCTTTAGGCAACTTTGTACCCTCTGGTAAGATCTCTATAATCAAATCCATCATTCGGTTATAGCATTCTTACGACATGTTAAAATTGGACTTGATGCTCAACAATCTTGTAACCACCTCCAACGGTAAATTATCCTCACAACCAGGATATAATGGAGTCATTGTATACTCCAACAACTCCATGAACTTTACAGCATCGGCATTCGGTGCCTTATCAGCTGCATCATAATTTTTTGGATCGAAACTAGGTCACGCCGCATCAAAATTTGTGTTCACCCACCCGTCGTCGTAAGCAGCGTGGTCGTGGATATCCATATACGGCTCCACATAAGGCTCCGACTCTGATGCTAAAGACATAAGTTCTCCGTGGGCGGTCCACTAATAGTAATTTGGCATGAAACCCTTCAAGTACAAATGATATGTGAATTCCACTTCTGGATGATATTTCAAGTTGCGACATCTCACACACGTCACTTAATTTTGGTATCGTCCATGTACTGAGGGAACGCCTTGGCGAACTGCAGGAACTGTTGTACATCCTCAATGAATTCATTCCGCACACTGTACATGTCATCAGGATGACGATTGTACATCCACGAACGATGATGGAGATAGTAATTCATATCTATTTCTAGATACTTCTGCAAAAATGAATAGACATGTTTAAGTATATACTTATCATTAAATACAGTAAATGCACTGATACTCCTAGTCCTAGTATATATACACAGGAATATCCAATTATGTTATACACCTACTCGTCTACACACACATAAGAATACTCAGAAATATAGTGCATACACTGATACACCTAGTCCTAACACTGATACTTCTTCGTTCAACTCTGTATCCTGGATACTCATATTGTAGTGCATCAGTTAGTGCCAACTGAGCAGATTTAGGTTAGGGTTAGGGTTTGTTCACTGCTTTAAGTATTAGTCATTTGGTTATAGGGGATTGTCTGTCCATAGGAGAATATGTCATGTTGACAGCAGATTTGGGGAGCAACACAATGAGCAGTGAGATGGGGAGAGGCTGTTGCACAGACCCGACAGTGCATATTTGATGTGCACATGAGTGTTGCGGTAGACTTCACAGGGTCTGTGCTTACCATCGTACAAAGTAGGGTGCAACATTAGACAACAATAATTTGAAGTTGAATTTTAAACTTGAGTGTCACAACAGGCATTAGAAGATTGGGGAAATCTCTGTGTATCTTATGTATATCAACTGTGGTTTTGTGTAGGTGATGAATGGATATAGGTATAAGTTGTGAGTAAGATTCACTCGAGTTGATCACACTATAACTAAGGGCTTGATGTCAGTCTAGTTTGGCATCAGTAGTACACTGATGGGCCTTCGATTAGTGCCTTCAGTAGGAAGGTATTGATGTATATATTATAGAAAATATCAGTAGTCATCTCCCATTGTTCCTTCATCTTTTTGGCCTATGTGTCAAGATCAAATAGTCCGTCGTCCTGCTTGTCGTCATATAATGATGCATGAAGACCTGACCCATTTGGGTCTACCTCGTGAAACGTTATGTTCATCGTCTTATGTTTTGCGGTCGTGGATTTAGGGACTTCTATAAAAGTCTTCAATGTATAAGAAGATGCTGACTCCTACATCGTGTCTCCATTGGGAGTGAGCTTTCGATGATACACTGGGGTGAAGGAAGCCATGGATTCTTCTATGGTCTTGGCGCTATTGATCAACCCTATCCAAGTCCTGGGAAGTTTATATTCGATGCAGAATTCGATAGTCGGTAGGAAATTTCCCCAACATACATCTACAAGTATCGACATTGTGATCCTATGTGGACAACTGAGGGTCAGCATTTGGAATTCGATAGTCGATAGCAAATTTCCCCTGCATACATCTACAAGTATCGACATTGCGATCCTATATGGACAACTGAGGGTCAACATTCGAAAGCGCTTGACGAACTCCTGAGTTGTCTTCCTTTCTCCCTTCTTTCTATGGAGCAACGAGAGCACGTCAAAATTGATTTCATTTATGCAAAATAGGATAAGAAGGTTACTTCCATTTTTTTCCATGATTTGATAGAGTTTTTCGAAAGCCTATAGAACCAGTCAAAGGATGAACCTTGGAGGGTGCTATTGAACCGCATCACCCTTAGGGATCTATTTGCCAAAATATCTAGAGTTTGGACTTTAAAGTAGAAAAGCTGTTGACTTGGAGACGTCAGACCTTCGTATGGAACAAACGTCGGTGGATTGTAATTGGCGGGATTGACTGATTTATCCTACTCGATCGGATGTGGCAGGCCTACCTCCACTTTTTGGAGATTATTTTGATTGACTAGAAACTCGAACATGGCCTCCAGGTTCTTGATTGCAAGTTTTTGAGTTGTCTTGATTCCTACGTCTGCAGGCCCTAGAGCAGCAAATGTAGTGGCGGCCTCGTGGTTGCCTTCGTTTGTTCGCTGAGAGCCGACAGTCGCCGAGCCCTGTCGCATCACCATGGACATCAAGAGCACTCACAGTTTTTCTAACTTTGCTTCCATATTTTGTATGTGGATGTTGGCATCCTTACCGGTGTTGTCAACTTGCGTCTCCATGTGGGCCGGTGCGCTCTTCTTCTGAATGGAAATTACGGTGTCAGAAAATACATAGATTGATTCCACACTTTCAGCTTTGACTCAGATCCGATAGATTGGCTACCTCCAGAGGGAGTAGCCAATTAAAAAAACTCTTTGATCTGGTGCCCCAATATACACCTTCAATGGAACCTATATGGATGAGAGCTCTCTGCTCGTCATCGAAGTGGATTAGATTTGACACCGACGCCGGAGGCTGGCTAGTTCCTTCCATCCTCAGCTTCTTGGGATTGGACTCGTACCCCACCATGTTGGTCGAAGTGTATGTAGGCTCTTCCTTAGCAACTCGTCGTGGTCGCCATCTTCGACTTCGATATGGGACCACTTGAAGTCTGTCAAATACAGAGGACCGCAAATACATTGTGTGGTATTTGAAGCAGTGGTACCAAATCAAAATCTAGTGATAGCATGTTAAGCGAGGGCCCGCAGGCTTTTGGTCGAGAAGGATTTTTCTCTTATGATTGAGATGCTCTCGTAGGTCCGCATTTGCTTGACTCGGTATTGAAATTTTGGCTAGCGACAGGGTAGGCAGGATGCTTTCTAGATGCTCACTGCTGATACATGTACTCCGGTGATGTGGCTACCCCAGACACACTTTGACTTTTAGCAAGCCGCCTGCTGGTGCAGGATCGCCTACCCCCAGAGGATAGGTTATCCTTTGTGGGTTGACCGACTTTGGGAGAATGGCTACCCCCAACAGAAACTTCATGTAAATCTTTAGGTTCTAGAGGAATACCTTATTCGCAATCAGATATTGTACTAGAAGGTACCAGCAGTTGTTGAAGTTGAAAACTGGCTTTGACGTCGGTTGTGCTGCCTTCGCCTATCAGGAATAAGCTCCCATAACAGTGGCTTTGGCAATTTTCTCTTGGTTATTGCCTTATCATAACTTATTAATGGCGTGGGGTTCAACTTTAGCCTTGCTTAGGATATAACCCACAGATTCATAGATGTTGAGAGCCTAAACATGCCCTGTAATGTCCTCATGGGAGTAAGTTATGCATCCTCGTACGGTAGGATCAGCACCGTTGTTGGTGACGTCGGTTCAGTATGAGATCTCATTGTGGCAAGTTGCATTGTGTGGGCTAACATAGCCCTTTGAGATCGTCTCCTCGAACTTCTGTTGATCAAAGCCAACGATCAGGACGTCGATACTATTTTCCATCGATAATGTGTCAAATTGCATCACCGCCTTCTCATTGGAGGAGAAAGAGGTCCCCAGCAGAGTCGTCATCTTATTTTCGCTCGAGAGTGAGCCATGGAATGAAGAACTAGTTGAAAACAATTTTATTGAATTTACTCGCAAACTGGATTATGCAGGAAAGGTAAATACAATAGTATAAAAATAAGTTAAGATTCTGGGGATATGGGATGATAGAGATCAGATCGATCATTTTACTCCGTTGACTATCGAACACAGCTATGGGGATGGGAAATATAGACGAGCAGGAGCTTAGTATCGAGGGTAATGTCTGTTGTCCTTTAAAAATTATGAAGTTCTAGGTATTTATTGAAGAATGATCTGTCGGTCGCTGCACTTGACTTCCCTGTAGCATTGAACTATAGGTGAGAAGAAGTCGTTGAGTGTGGAGCCTCCATAGGCAATCGTGGCCTATAAATAGAGATGACATAGCCCCGTACGATCGTGATCGGTCAAAATCGTAGCCAAAAATATGGCACTTTCTTCTGGAGATGCGAGGTGGCTTTGCGGTTATGATCAGTTACTTCCTACGACAAGATCAAGGGGGAAGAGAGTGGTCGATGGTTGGTAGGCAGTTGTCCACGTATGCACTGTACTGGAACATCTGGCGGAGTGGTGGATATCGTAGGGTGAATGACTAAAGCACGTCTCCCACGTAGACAGTTGAGAACGATGATCGTGGAGTGGTAGTTTCGCTCTGATTGTTTTGCTAAGGAAAAAGACATTGAGGCCATTTTTCGTATGTGGAAGACCCGCAGAACTAAACTTTCTTTGTGGGAAAAGAGGAGAACATGTCATGTAAAGAATTGGCTCTGACGTGGTTGACGGGTTGATGGATATTAGCCTGTTGATAGATGTGATGTATGTCCCTTGCAAAGTGGAGCGCACTAGATAGGCTGGCACGTGAGGTGACGTCTTGAGCTCTTCTTTCTGCTAGAATGCTTTGACTTAAAATCTTCCGCTGGGACGCTTTTGGAGCTAATTTTCGCTACAAAATGATATTGACTTAAAAGAATTTTTTATGTGTCTACATAGCTGTTTTGGATATACTTCTATTTCTTATCTGCTTAGCCTATCATACATGTTGTTCTTTATGATTAAATTTGATTCTCGGTTTTCATAGTTGTTTTGGATATACTTATATTTATAGTTACTTAGTCTATGATACATGTTATTTTTTATGATTAAATTTGATGCTCAATTTTCATAACTATTTTGGATATACTTATATTTCTTATTTGTCTATTATATATACTATTATATATGTGAATATTATAGATGGATAGTCGTGATCATGATCGTGATCGTGGTCGGATACTGTCATGTCCTGGTCCCAAAATACGTAGGACTAGGAACACGTAAGCATGCCAGCCGTATGTATATGGCAACTCTAATATATGGATACCATAATACATACGTACGCTGTAATATGAATGTTAACTCACATGTGGTATATATATATATATAGTCATAAGTCACAGAAATACTAATCTCATCCATACAACAAGTCATAGAAAAGAAATAACTAAACTAGAATAATGAGTCTGAATAATCCAAAATAATAGTCGGGTGGAGACAAATCCACTACCAATGACTATATCAATACTAAAGTGAGAGAGAAGGGTAAAACTCCAATATATGATAAGATAATAACATAACGGTATCATCGAAGCGATCCGTCGCTAGAGATAATCAAAGATGCTCAGAAGGTAAGACCTCCTCGAAAGAGATAAGTAGTAAGTCCTGATCCGTGCTCCTGCGAATAGTCAAGATCGTCCACACCTGGAAAGGGACCAGGTCCTCAGAGGGATGTAACAAGATACATAGAAGTATGCCAATTTGAATACAGTAAACATGCATAATAGGTAGAAAATATGTAAGTATGCTGCACAAGATCATCTATATGAATGCACAATGAGGACAACTTTTCGATGTATGGGCATGGATAGGCTACTCGATCTAAATCTCACAACTCACACACATGTCAGGGATATCAGAAATCGATATACCGCGGGGATAGCGACCAGCGAGACTCCAGAAATCGATATATCGCGGGGGTAGCGACCAACGCGACACACTACCGTAGTGTGTGCTAGATACTATGGTTTACCAGAGTGGTTGTAGCCCATACGCCTACTGATTATCCTCCCCTCCCATGATACTATGTGTCAAGTGTGTGTCAACATATATATATATAGCATATACTTATGACTGAAAGAAAATACACATGCAATGAATATATAGAAATATAATAAGCATGCAAAGTACTGTAAGCAATTTGGCAAGGTATCTTGTCTGGTCTGAAAAAGAATGAAGTTCCAACTCAAGGCGTCGTCCGATCTACCCGTCACATAAATTAAACAAGTTAGGTTACAAAAGTGGGTGAATAAGTTCCTCCATTTTAATCTATTTTAATTCTAATTAAAATAATCTAAAATAGTATTTTAATCTTATTATAATCTGATTTTATTACTAAACTCTAATTTCAGTCCAAAGAAAATCAACTTTATGGATTTGTGATCCGTGACACGCAAATCGAGGCAATCCGTTGACCAAAAAGTCAATCGACTCAAATCCTGGATTTATGTGTAAAATCCTATAGATTTTATCACTACATGAATGCCATAATTGATGGTTTTATAAAATCATATGTCGGTAAAGAGTTATGGCCACAAGGGCAAATAGATGACAGTTTTCGGTGGTTTTCTATTTACGTCTATGTTACATGAATTTTACAGTATATTAAACTTACATGTTAAATTCTAGAAAATTAATTTTATGTAATTTCATCATGTCAACTTTTCGAAACTTCAAACGGTTCGTAATTCCGAGTTCGGGATCTCCCGTAATCTCAAAAATACCAAAATGCGTCTGATTTCGGATAGCTGACACTTTTAGAATTTTCTGGAAAAATAGGTTCATAAATTATTAAAATAATTTATATATTCAGAAAAATAACCCTGATATAGTTCTAACAAAAAAAATTGGAGTTCGTTTGGAGTCCAGAGCTAGGAGATATCGTCTTTTTAAGTAGTCATAACTACTAGAAAATGAGGCTGAAATTATGACGAATTTTGACGAAAAAGAGAAAATTTTGGAGAAGAAAAATATGATGGATGAGGTATTTATAATGGTGGAAACTAGTTAATTGAATATGACTAGGATTGGCTAATTTGGATAGGATTATGATAAGTTCAAATAAGGATAGGATATGCATGAAGTTGCTTTCCTAGTAGCCTCAGGATTTGAATTAATTTAAAATAGAGTTTGAGTTTATCTCAAAAATTTATAATCTTAAATAAAATTAAAGATAATTCAAATAATTTATATATAATCTTATTAATATCTATTAACACTAAATTAGCATATATCTAATATTAAGACTATATATATCCAAATAAATTCTAAATAATTTCAAAAATCTAAATAAATTTCTTAAAATTCGAAATAAATTACAGAAAAATATAATTAAATATTTTAACCTAAAATAAATATTTGGTAGAAACAATATACAAGTATGATCTCATAGTAAATCATGTAAGTCCTAGAAATTTAGGCTCCCTATGTTTTAATTACCTAAAAATTCTAGAAAAATCTCCAAAAATCTAAAATAGCCTAAAAATAATTCTAAATAAATATTTACATAAGTAAATATACTAAGAAATTTATTTTCTAATTAACTAAGAGAATACTATAAAGTAATTCAATATTTAAAATAATCTATAATAAATATAATAATATAAAATACACACAAAATACCTATTTTTGGTGAGGGGGTTTACAGATACCCACGGGTGATTTTATATTATTCGGGGATGGATTATTCTCTTAATTGCGACCGTTAGGGAGCTAATAGAAGGAAGATCACCTTTTAGGTTGTCGATGTGTCCGGGTTGTGGACTAATACGTTCTTTGCGACGAAGGGTCTGATGCTTTCTACCACATCGTTTCAAATAAAGTTTTACCATAACATTCTTCTAATTTAGAATTAAATTTTGAACCAGTATATAATTGATTCAATATAGAATCATGAATAGTCATTGGCTCAACCGATAGTGTAAACCCCCTCGACCAGATTTCAGTATTTCTAGGATTATTTTAACAATTTAGGATTTATGGCAATATTTTAAATTATTTTGCTTACATATCCTATTGACATGTGCACCTGTCCATCACCTAATTATTTGGAGCTTTACCTTAACTGTTATCCCCGAACAAAATTTACATACCTGTCATAGACATGCTAGACTATTTTCCTGAATTTTGTGCACTCTCAGATGCTTTATTTTGAGCCTCGGTTGAGACGCACAAATATCGTTACAAAAGTCCGTATTTATTTCCTATTTAATTTTCTGCTATTTACCCACCTCTGTACCAATAGAGATTTGAGGCCCAACATACACCTATTTTGCCCAAACAAAAATACGTTAATATTCTACACTGAGTATACTACATTTAGTGTATTGACAGCGTAGAAAAATTATGACCCTACCTGCCTCTAAATAATTAGAGAACACCGTGCGCAGTAATTATTAATTAATAAATACGGTGGCCTGTATCACCCAGAAATCAGGTCCAACTCCTGCCCAGAATCACCCCCATTCCCCCAGGACCCTCACACAGCTTTTCTTTTCAATTCTGTGAATTTTAGCACTTTCAGGAATCGGATGTTTTCCCAGACAATTTCGTTATTGCGCAATTTCCCAAAATAGGACCTTTACGTAATTTATGAAATTACAGGGACTTTCCTGCAAATTGCAGTACGAGGTGTCACCCCCTCATTGGCCGGTGAACCTGCACCGTCCATTTGGAGACGGGACCCACCCGAAAAGATCCCGGAAATATCCCGAAAATATCCCAAAAATATCCCAAAAATATCCTGTAAATATCTATAGATATTTTACATATTTAAATAATATAATTTTCTATAAAAGAAAATAAAAAGAAAATTAAAGAAAATTAAAAGAAAATTAAAAAAACCAATCCCCCCCCCAGCCCGCAGCCGCACCCCCCCGGCTGCCGGCGGCGAGCCCCGCCCGCCGGAGCCTCCCCCTTCCCCCGCGTCGAGCTCCCCCCCCCCTGGCCCCTCTTCTCTTTCCCCTCTCCCAGCCTTCCCGATCCTCCCTCTCCCCGCAGCCACTCCTCCACCCCGCCCTCCGCCAGCGACCCCCGGCCACCCTTCCTCCTCCTCCTCCCCAGCTCCTCCTCCTCCTCGCCTAGGTGTTTCTCCCCTCCGCCCTTCCTCTTCTCCCCCGTCGGTTACCACCACCACCGCCACTCCCCGAGCTCCCCTTCCTCTCCGCCAGCATCGCCCCCCCCCCCCCGAACTCCACCTCCCCTACGGCGCGGCAGCCCCGCCCGACCTCGGCCCCGCTGCCCAGCTCCGCCCAGCCCGGCCATCGCCTCCCCCGAGCGCCGCCTCCTTCCTCGACCCGCTGCTGCCCTAGACCCGACTTCGACAGAGTCCGACTCCAGCAGCCCCGCCTCCGCCACGGTCTCCCCCGCCATCGCAGCACAACCGGTCGTCTCCGAGCCCAGCCGCCCCGTCCAGCACAGACCCCGGCGGAGCTCCGGCCTACTCCGGTGGTCGAAGCCTAAAACCCTAGTCTGGACACAGAAATCCGGACACGTCCAGGACACGGAGGAGACCCTCGGACACGAGAAATCAACGTTCACGGGGCCCTGTTCAGGTATATTTTTCTCTCACCTCGTAGCTCTGTTTTCGATTCCGTCAGTTGCGTCGTGTAGACTGTATAACCCCCTCGGTGCCCGTGCAACCCGCTCGGTGCATCGCGTCCTGTGGCGATCGCGGCACGCGATCCAAAAACAGGAAAAACAACGACCCGATTCACCCCGGAACTGAGTACGCCTCGCCAAACGGGACGACTTGGTCGCACATGGTCTTTACCAAAACGTGCGCGCCGTCGATACGGACGTGCGAGATTTCGCAGAAGTTGATTTGGATGTGCGTGCACACCGGAATCAACGCGCATCCGCCGACACCGCCCCGTATCCGTTAGTTCTGGAACACGCTGCAACTTTGTGTACACACGTCGGATCGAGACGAAACTTGCGCCATCGGACTCGTAGCAATACGCTGGTCCTGTGATCCAAGTTTGGTTCGATTCTAAGAACGTTGGCAAAATCCCGTATCGTGGGCCCCACAGGCTCCACTTGACGGGCAATTTTGTGACCGGCTCATCGGAATCCAATTCTGGAAGTTCCGTTGGGTTCGTATCATCGTTCCTGACTTGTTGACACTAAGTTTGGCAAATTTGGAGACCTTTGACCCTGATACGTTTTTCGGTGCAAAGCGGCCACATGTGGACCCCGCTTTTTCCAGAAACTGTCATTTTTGCCCCTGTGTCCAAATTGGACTTAAGGACAGGCGTTTTTAGCTATTTGATATTTTCTGAGATTGTTAGTGATGTTTATTTCAGTATCCGGAGACATTTATTCTGCGGCCATAGTTCTGACTTTTGGCATTTGACATCTGGACATTATATTTGCAGCTCTCCTGCCAGGCAAGTATACCTTGCCTTGTTGTACTGTTTAAATTCAGTTAATAATAGTTACATGTTTATTTATTATATAAATGTGTGCGTCCGAGAAAACTCGAGTGCAGTCAACGAAGGCGTTGACGTTAGGATTGTATCTGACCTAGTGTCTAGTAGACCCACCTAAAGTTGTGAAGTTATTGGTATGACTTCCAGACCTTGACACGTATCATTACACGTCACAGAGTGAGATCATGTAGGGACGCGTGCCTCATATTCGACTGGCCATCGGTGTGAGCAACACGTGTAACGGTATTTAGCTTAGTTTATTTCTATGGAGACTTGCATCATTATACGAGATGTCCACGTCGTTTTCACGACTTGTATATCTCCAGTGGGCGGGGAAGACATCTAGTAGGCGTATGGGACACCCCTTTCATGAGTCTTTTATCCTTCGTACCATGCTCCTCGGAGATGGTCGATTGCAGAGCTACCCGTGTGTCCGGGGGCATATGACACATATACTAGCCAGTCATGACGATTGGTGAATTACGTCAGCATATATCAAGCCTACACATTCCCATGCATACTATAAGGTCTTCAAATTGCATTCACTTAGATGGTTAGCACACCCCATTTACTGATTCAGTATTTACATTATGGCATGCTTCTATGTATCTTGTTATGTCCCTCTGAGAACCTGGTCCCTTTCCAGATGTAGATGTTCCTGAGTATTCGTGGGAGCGCAGATTCGGACAGGCTACTTATATCCCGAGGAGATCTTCTCTTCGAGCCTCGTGATTGTCAGGTGTTGTTCTTATATGGTGTGTATCTGGTTCCTTTTATTATTCTATTTCGGCAGTGGATTTGTTTCCATCCGACTGTCTTTCTCTAGTTACTTTATATTGAGATCTAGTATTTGGTTATTAGTTATTCATGTATATTTGACTCTGTGGATGAGATTTAGATATTACCCTGTGACTCGATGTAATTAGTTTTACCACTTATGAATTATTGTTCATTATACAGCGTACGCACGTATATATGGTTTCCATATATTGGAGTTGCCATATATACGGGCCAGCTGGCATGGTTACGTGACCTAGTCCTACGTATTTTGGGACTGGGACATGACAGATAGATAATAATATATACTTTCTATCTTTCTCAAGGTCTATCTTTTTTATCAGAGGTTGAATCGATCATCAGAAGAAGAATTAGGCTAAAAATGAGAATATATTCTGGGAATCCATTTTCAGAAAGATCCTGGCTTTCGTGCTTTGGTGAGTCATCCGAGATCCTTTTGATGACCTATGTTGTGTTGAAGGGATATCTATATGATCCGATCGATTGCGCGAGACCCCCTCCACCCCCTCGTCGATCCAAGACACATCCACTCCCTCGTCGGCCACAAACACCTATACTCCACCATTTTCCCCCATACCCCACCACTCCAGCATCGAGATCCATTTCCATTCCATCATCTATAGGAGATTCTGCCAACCCATCGTCTGTTCGTCCACCAACATCCTACATGATGGGTCTCGGAGTATCCTGAACTAGTTTATGATGCTATTTGTCAGTATATTTCTCCACCTGATGATGCTTCGACACAATAGAGAGGCATGTTAGGAAGTTCAGACAGGACCTTTGGCCCCTTACCCGAGCAATAAGTAATTATTGTTAAAATTTTAATGTCATTTCCTATGTTTTATTTTTTTATTCAATTAGATAATTATGTTGTTATTCATAATTTTGTAGGTTTTTCTGCTACTACCCCATACTTAAGGCAATCATTAGTAAGAACTTCCATGGCCCTACATTAACTTCTCCAGGTGCCAGCAGAGAAGATGTATATATGGCTTGATCAGATGAAGGTATATTTCAAATATAATATCATTTTTATTAATTAATTATTTGTTTATCTAATCATATTAATTTATATTTGAATTTGTATGTCAAAAAATTTACTGGTGTCTCGAGCATCACGATGAGGCTATCAGGAAGACCTATCAGAGTGCCTATAGCAAGAAGATACGGAATGAGAAAGATGATTTGAAGAAGGCAATGGCTACTAGAAAGGGCAAGAAAGCCTGGAACGGGGACAAATTTTAGGAGGAAATACAGAGGCAGATCGAGACTCATGAGTTCAAGAAGATATCGGAGCAAAAAGGTGCGATCTTGTACGGGTTTGTATATGAGAGTATTTAAATACTTTCATTGT
The DNA here is from genome assembly GCA_036927795.1 of Iris macrosiphon. Taxonomy (NCBI): domain Eukaryota; kingdom Viridiplantae; phylum Streptophyta; class Magnoliopsida; order Asparagales; family Iridaceae; genus Iris; species Iris macrosiphon. The sequence continues at coordinate 153,813,803 of JAYESA010000002.1, read as the reverse complement.
ATAGTCAATAACATTAATTATGAAGCTAATACGTTTTCTTAATGTTTCATTCATAGGCAGCATGCAAAGGAGGGAGGAGATCTCTTTAGTAATGGTTTCGTCGATGTTTTTGAGTTTACGTACAAGAGGAGGAAGGACGGGTCCTACATGGACAAGAAGGTGAGCAAGACTGTTGTAAGTATTAGAATATATATTATAAATTAGAATAACATTAACTATTAGAATTTATATTATAAGTTAGAATATTAGCTAGATTAGTTTTAATATATTAGGATATTAAGCATGTGTTTTTGTATAGGCTGTGTTCCAATCCCTACAAATTGATACAGCTACTCCGGCCACTCAGGATGGGGTGGCCGAGAGTATCGTTGAGTCTTCGGCCACGACCACGGCCGCTCTCACGTCCACTCAAACCAACAACCTTTGGATAAAGGCCGCATGTGAGAGAGGAAAGGGAGGATGCATTTAAGGCTCATTGACGAAGCAGATATATGTCGTCTTGAGACCTATACCGTCGGTGCCTTCTTCTTTTGCCCTGCATGGATTTTGCATATTATTACAACGAGTATAACCTTGCAGGCCAATGTAGCAGTAATGCAGGAGTATATTAGACCATGCAGGCCACCATTGGGGTCTCGACGACTGTACCAACTAACGGTGCTGCCCCAAACACTCATGCCGCTACGACATATTCTTCTTCTGGGGCCTTTGCTCCCATTGATGCCTCTACTCCTTCCTGTGCCCCTATCATATCTCTTGCCATTTTATCGAGTCTCCTGAGTTTAGTTCTGCTAGAGACATTGAGTTCACTACACCTGACATAGTGATCTCAATTCCTCCAGACATCTTGACTCATCTCGAGGTCAGAGACTACCAACAGACCAGTGATTTTATTTTGTTGAGATTTGTATTATTGTTGTATATGTACTACCAGCAGTGTATGTAATATGGATGTTGTATATGTATTTGTTCGCCATTAAATTTGAAAGTCTTTAAGAAAGAACTTGATTTAATAAACAAATAAAAAAGAGAGTACAGAGAGGAATCCTAAACAGACAGTCTAAGTACAAATTTTATGTTCTAGGGGTGACGATGGAGGGTTAGGAGTGTAGCAACTTTCTTTACTCCGTGGATGATCCGATGCGGAAGCTCTTCTCTCTTGCTCGAGTGTAGATTCGCAGATAGCCAGCCTGCTTTTTATTCGGGTATGGTACCCTACTATTTAAAGTCATCCTGGACGCGCATATGTTGGGCTGCATGGATATTGGAGGGTGCTATGTGTCCCTTCGTAACAGGGTGCAACGGTAACCGTGAGCAGGCCAAACTTCCACGCGGGTGCTTGTTAGGATTTTTTGTTGCTAAATAACTGGGTGGTTCTCGTCCTTTGTGGGCGAGACTTGGTCAGTTTAACTCATAGTCCGCATTTGGTTAAAGAGAATCACTCTTGTCGTAACAGCAAGATTTGGTCTTCATGGAGTCTGAAACACATGTGGCCAGAGATGCATAGGACGCATGGGGCCAGAGACGCATAAACATATGGAGTCTAGGATGCATGGGACCAGAGACGCATGGGATCGCATGGAGTCGCATGAGTTCGGTTGTATTGTAGACGCGGTACTGCACATCCTTCGAGAATGAAGTTATGTGTTGACGTGAGACTTTTGTCATTTTGTGTGTTCACGTCTTTTGAGAAAATCAGTAAATCATTTTCGTCAGAATTTTGTGTCAGAGACGATCCTGCTGACGGGAAGTCACGTTAGGTCCTTCTGCGACCAAGCTGCTTTGGTTGATTGGGGACGCATGGTTGTCGCATTTGTTTGGGTCGCAGGGTGATTCTGCAGCCTGATTTGAGCCTCCTTTTGGGGGTGCATGGTTGTTGGCTTGTTGGTCCGCAGGAAGACTCTGCAGCCTGATCTCTTCTGAGTTTTCTTTTTAGGGGCGCAGGGTCGCATGGATGCATATTTTTATACTTCTACAAGACCCCCTTCAAAGTTTTCAAACTGATAAGTTTGGAATACTTTAAATAAGAAGCATGGAGAAGATATTTTTTTGGGCCGCATGGAGGGCGTGCCGCATGGTTGAGTCTCTGCCAGAGGTGGTATAGATGTGGCAAGTTTGGTGGACTTAACACCGCTGGTGCACTTAAATTTAAGTACAGGTGATAAGTTGTAAACCCCCTCAAATATTTCTATAGATAGTCTGGTATGGGATAGAATATTTTATTTTAGCAGCAGATGATTGAGGTTTAGAGTAAGGTTGCAGATGTCTGATTATTTTTAATTAAACCCTCGGCGCGCCTACCATTGTTGAATTATTCGGAGCCCAACATCAGCCCATAAATTCCAACATATTGTTGCACTTTTGACTTGACCCACCAATTTAGGCGCTGGACTTTTTTGTCACTCAAAATCAAATCCATTGTGCCCTAAATTAATTCAACAACTTCCCGTATCCAAAATCCCATATTTAATCTCGTGTCGGACACCATTGTCATTATCATCAATTTTGAGATACCAACTTAACCCGTTGAGCCGGACCAACTAAAGGGTCCAAGACTGACTCCAAGCCTACACCATTCTTGACCTTTGAGTCACTCCCAAATTGAGACCCCAGATGCCCCATTTAATTAAAAAGCACGGGATACAATTTATCCTAATTAAATTGGGGATGCCAACTTTGACTAATCCTATTTTAATCCCCATTTATTTTTAATGCCTATTTAATTAAGTCCATACAAAATACACAATACCCCCTCACCCTATAAAACACCAAACACCAATTCCCCCATAATTTTTCCATCATTTTATGTGTTTGTGCAAATACCCAAACTTAAGGGGCTAAATTACAAATATTGTGAAATATGGCATGCCCTCATTGGTCAAGGCCAAATAAAGAGGCCAACCCTCTTCTTTGACCGTGGTCAACATCTCTCCCACTCTCATTTGCATGAAGAAATGAATTCATTCATGTGAAATCTTAACCCCACATTTGAAATGGGTCAATCTCTACCATCCAATCCTCACACACTATCCTATAAAATATTACCATCCCTACACACAACCCCATGCCGGCCCTAATCCCCAAATCCTAGGAAACCTCACCCCCCCCCTCTCTCTCTCCTTCCTCTCCTCCATTAAAAACCGAGCCTCTCATTCTCTTCTTCTTCTTCCTTTCTTCTTCTTCTTCTTCTTTTCTACTCTTCACCCGACCCCATTTTTCAGCCAGCGGCCCGGCTTCTCCGGCCTGCTGCATTCCCTGCGGCTTCGGTACTCACCGGCCGAGACCCTTCAGCCACCGACTGCAGATCTTGATCCCCAGCGACCAACCCCAGATCTCCTCCACATCCGGCCACCCCTTTCCCGACGGCTACCTCCACGTTCTCCGGCGACCTCCTGTATTCCCGTCGTACCGCCACTGCTCCGGCCAAGCTGCTGCACCGACCTCTTCCCGCAGCTTCCACTGCTCCCACGATTCACCCGCATATTTTCCGGCGGCCGAGACCTTCATCCGCAACTACTGCCCCCAGCTTCAACCACTCTGTCCAGTCTTCCCGTGGCTACGAACCATTCCTCACCGGCGAGCATCGCCACGAGCTTCTCCCCGCACCACCCTCGACTGCCACGAGCCCGGCCTGCTGTCCGTTCAACCACTCCGACGAGCTTCGGCCTGCTGTACACTCCACCACCACCATTGACCACTCCACCATCGACCACTCCACCCTCTCGACCACCACCTCCAGTTTGTTCTCCGACCAGTAGCTTCCCCACGACCTCCAGTCTACTCCGGCCAGCACCCCCTCCGGCTAGCGAAACCTCGTCGAGGTATACGACTCCCTCCCCCTCTCTATGTTGTTATACATGTATGTATGTTTAGTTTAGGGTTTATGTTAGAGTTATTTATTTGCATGGGAGTTTAGGGTTTGATTATAACTAGATGTTATGAATATTATACATGGTTGGAAAAATGCTAAATCAATTAATTAAGATTTAAAAATGATTTGAATAAGGACATGGAATTTATATCCATGATGGATGGATTTGAGACATAAATAATAAAGTGGGAATTAAATCGCCATATGAGATTTTAAGGTGTCGTCCTAATTGAATGCAAATTGATTATTGTGGAAACAGATTTAAATTATTGAGAAATAAGATTCTGATATTTGAACATTGATGAACACTGAGGAGCACGTGTTTGATTGTGAACTAATGTGTAGTATCAAACCATTAATTGGTAATTTGGGGACTGGAAATTAATGATGGGTAAATTTAAGAGTAGTACTTTTTGTGATTTGGTAACGATGATATGAAACGAAAGGTTAATAATTATTAATTGTGTATTTGAGGATGGTTTGATGATATTGTACAGATGATTAGTTTGATTTAATGTATCATACCAATAGTCAACCGTGGTCAACCCTATAGCGTATTGTCCCTGTGAGTTATAGCTGAGTCTGAGCATATGTATAGACGTGTGTCATATCTCTGTTTGCCGCGTGATAGTTTATTGATTGAGTTTGTATCTCATCTTTAGGTACTACGAGACCTGAGGACTTGGACGTGGTACCGGATCCCCTTCATCAGCAGCCGGACGCAGGCAAGTATACCTTGCCACCCTGTGTTTCAGTTATAGATATTTTATTATTTTATTATGTACATTGTGCGCGTATTTTTTTTACGATCGATACTTCACGTCCGGATCACAACCGGGTGCAGACGTTCATCGTAACGTCTTGGAATAAATATTACACGTTCGTAATACCTTGATGTACGTACCTGAGTATATCATTACCCCAGGACACACTCATACACTGTGATCATGCCAGATTCCTGTATTCCTGATACTGACATCATGATCGGAGACTGGGATGACCTTAGGGTCGCGTTTGTTGAGTTATTTTTGTGTAACGAGACTGTTAGATAGAGGTTCAGGTTCAGCGCACCATCGTTGACCGCTTGGGAAGGGGAAGACAGTTACTAGACATTTGGGCTCCTCTGCACGCGCTTATATATGTATATATAGTGATCATGTATCTAGAGTAGTTGTATCACCAGTGTGACTCTGTGCTCGGAGCTACGGTACGCCCCGTGTGTCTCTGTGTTCGAAGCTACAGTTTTATTTTGGACAGCCCACGCATCGAATATTGTCTTTAAACTGTGTCACACTTGTTTGGTTATGATAGATTACCCCGTTGTTGCACTTGTACTTTCTGTTATACTTGGCATGCTGTATTTTTGTACCTTGTTACGTCCCTCTGAGGACCTGGTTCCCTTCCAGGTTTAGGCGACGAGGATTACCCAGAGGAGTACGGTCCGGGTACGTATCCAGCAGCAGGACCCACTGTCGAGGACGAGGTCATCCCCGAGGACTTTGCCTGATCTCTGGTAGTGACTCTATCCTTGGGAAGGTATTACTATCTAGTTATCTGATGTCGTTCCAAGTTATCTTATTGCTTACTTTCATTCCAGTATTTTGTACTAGCGGGTTTGTTCTCGTGTGACTACTCTAGTATTTATACTATGATATATTATCTTGTGACATTTCCTTTCTGCACATTAGTTGTTGTGATTACCTCTATGTGCTCTTATATCTGTTGCTTGTGGATGAGATTTAGATTGACTACTTATGTGTTTTGTGTTGGGTTATTCATTGTACTTTACAGCTTAGGTGCACTCCGACGAGCCCATTAGATTGGGATGCCCGCCGAAGTGTGCTGCTGGCCATTGCCAAGTGACTCAGTTCCTTATCTTTGGAACTGGGACATGACAAGGTTTTTGTGGTGGCCCATACAGATCCGATTTAAATTGTCTTGGTCACCTGACTGTGCCAAGCGAGCCTGCAAATTAGGAATAGATATTAGGAATCTCATCTACAATTTTGAAACCTTCACATGACACCTCTATCTCAATTTCTTTTACCGAATTGCATCTTGTTTATTTCCTCAACGCTGATCGCAGTCATGACTTCTTTTCAGAGTTATGAATCTCTGCAGCGGACGCGTTGTGCAGCCGGGCGATGTTCCCCGTGACGCAGGATCATCCAGGGAACCGGAACTAGAGCAGGTCCTTCTGTTGACTCCAGCTCCCCTGGGACAGTCATCGGGGCAGCCCGAGGTGCCTTCGGACGGGCATCAGACTCTGCGTCAGGCAGGACCTGAGGATCAGAGGATCCTGAGTCAGGAGGAGCAGCAGCTGCCTCCACCTCCACTATTCCCACCCCAGATGCCCTATATGCCATTCCTCGCAGGGCAACCCATGGATGGGACACATATGTTCCAGATGGTATATGCGATGATGCAGTCCCAGCAGCAGGTCCAGCAGCAGGCCCAGCAGCTCCAGGCTGAGACCCTGAGAGAGAGTATCATGATGGCCTTAGGGCAGGCGTCACCGCCAGCACACCAGTCGACGATGGGGTCTGTAATAGACTTCCGTCATATGATGCTGCAACCTTTTGCTGGCACAGAGAAGCCGACAGAGGTCCACGCATGGCTCACCAGCATTCAGCACCAGCTGGAGGCTACCAACCTCCCCCGACACCGATGGATGAATGCCTTCAGGATGCAGCTCACTGGCAACGCGCATCACTGGTGGTTTCAGAGTAGCAGCGTTTGGGACCAGACCGGGCCACGTGGGAAGAGTTCTCTAGGCTCTTCCAGGAGATGTACATACCCTCCACTGCCCGAGTAGAGCTTCGGGATAGATTTCAGAACCTCAGGCAGGGGAGTATGACTGTAGAGGAATACAATGCTGAGTTCCTCCGCCTGAGCAGGTTTGCACCGTACCTGATACCCACCGAGGAGGCGAAGGCCGAGAAGTTCTATGAAGGCCTGAGTTTCGAGACCCAGAGGTTTATCGGGTCCATAGCCCCCACCTCTTACTCCGAGGTATTACTAGCAGAACGACGCCATGACCGTATCAACAAGATGGAGGCCAGCCTGAAGTGCTCCTGTGCGTCATCATCAGCAGTTCGAGCCCCGCAGGAAGGACCTGTGAAACATCCTCTAGTACAGCAGCAGCAGCAGAGAGCAGCACCCCTGCAGGGAGCAGTGGTTCCCATATGCCATTTCTGCGGTAAGAGGAGACATTTGTTGAGGGACTGTCGACGGAGACTGGGCGTATGTCTGAGATATGGATCGGGCCAGCATGCCATCCGGGATTGCCCCGACCAGAGGGATCCAGTACAGATGGTTCATCGGCCAGCCTTGCCAGCACCGAGGCCTTATCAGCAGCCTCCTGGACCGAGGCCGCCTTACGCAGGAGCTGGAGCATAGCGACCACCAGCACCAGGGGAAATCAGAGGAGGCCACCCTTGGCCCCACAGAAAGATCGCTTCCAGCAGGCTCGACAGCAGCAGTCGAGGGCACCGGCACCGAGACATGGTCAGGCCTATGCGATGACTATAGAGGAGGCAGAGACAGCCGGAGAAGTGATCGCAGGTAGTATCTTTGTAGCTTCATTACGAGCAGTACTCCTATTTGATTCTGGTGCCATACACTCTTTTATAGCTGCTAGTTTCATGGCCGCCCATAGAATAGCCACTGCACCCCTTCCGAAGATTAAGAGGATTCTTACGGGAGGTGGAATAGTACCTGTTAGCGACACTTGTAGATCATGTTCAGTAGTTGTCTGCGGGCGAGAGATGCGTGCCCGATTTCTGGTCTTCTCCATGCTGGACTATGACATTGTCCTAGGCATGGATTGGTTGAGCCAATACCATGCAACGCTAGATTGCCGTCGTGGTTGTGTCATATTTAGACCTCCAGATCACCCAGAGTTTGAGTTTCTTCGGGGAGCCCGAGAGCATGGTGTCCAACCTATCCTAGTGACACACATTGTAGAAGGTGAACCGATGTACCCTCACTTTATATCAGAGTTTGAGGATGTGTTTCCAGAGGATCTCCCAGGACTGCCACCTAACAGAGAGATTGAGTTCACTATAGAGTTGACTCCCGGAGCCGAGCTAGTTACTTCTCCCGTTTACAGACTAGCACCGAAGGAGTTGGTTGAGTTGAAAGTCCAAGTAGATGATCTCTTAGATAAGGGTTTCATACGGGCTAGTATATCTCCATGGGGAGCACCTATTCTATTTGTACCGAAGAAGGACTGGACGGTACGCTTGCATATCGATTACAGGGTGTTAAATGCTGTAATGATAAAGAACAAGTATCCACTGCCATGCATCGATGATTTATTTGATCAGCTTAGTGGTGTATATGTATTCTCGAAGATCGATCTCAGATTCGGTTATCATCAGATCAAGGTACGGAGAGAGGACATCCCGAAGACGGCTTTTCGGATGAAGTATGGGCACTATGAGTTTTTAGTCATGTCGTTTGGTTTAACCAACGCGCCAGCAGTATTTATGAGTCTGATGAACAATGTCTTCCACCAGTACTTAGATAAGTTCATGGTGGTGTTCATCGACGATATCTTGGTATATTCCAAGAGCCATGAGGAGCATGAGAGACATCTCAGGATTATGTTGGAGACGCTAAGACATGAGAGGATGTACGCCAAGCTCAGCAAATGTGAGTTCTGATTGGATAGAGTACCATTTTTGGGACACATAATCACCGGAGATGGACTATCAGTTGACCTAGAGAAGATAGCTGCAGTAGAGACATGGCCAACCCCTACATCAGTTATAGAGGTTAGGAGTTTCCTCGAACTTGTCGGATATTATCGGAGGTTCGTGGAAAACTTCTCCAGGATAGCTGCGCCTATGACGCGACTGACGCGTAAAGGCGAGGAGTTTATCTGGACTGACGAGTGTCAGGAGACTTTCGATGAGCTGAAGAAGCGTCTGACATCAGCACCTATTTTGACACTACCTTCAAGATCAGGAGGATTTATAGTGTACAGTAATGCGTCTGGGAGAGGATTAGGATGTGTGCTGATGCAACATGGCATAGTAATAGCCTACACATCGAGACAGCTGAGAGTTCATGAGAAGAACTATCCGACGCATGATCTAGAGCTAGCTGTAGTGATATTTTCACTAAAGCTATGGAGACACTACCTTTATGGTGAGCGTGTTAAGATTTACACAGATCATAAAAGTATGAAGTATGTCTACACGCAGAAGGAGCTCAATATGAGACAGAGGCGCTGGCTAGAGTTGATAACAAATTATGATATTGAGTTGCAGTACCACCCTGGCAAGGCGAATGTAGTAGCAGATGCCTTAAGCAGGAAGCCCATGGCATACTTTTTGACGACTCAGCGATAATTGCTAGAGGATCTCCAGGAGCTTGGGATAGAGATTGTATTGCCAGGCATGGATGGACAGATGGCCAGTCTCGAGGTTCAGTCTACATTGATTGAGAGGATCAAGGCAGCCCTGCCTACAGATGCGAGATTTTGACGTCTACGAGAGAGGACAGAGGCCGGTATGCAGATAGGACTCAGGATTCATGAAGACGGAACATTGAGGTATGGAGATCGCCTATACGTTTCGAGTGGCGAGCTACGCCAGGAGTTGATGACCGAGGATCATAGCTCAATTTATTCTATTCATCCCGGAGGTACAAAAATGTACCGAGATTTGAGGCAACATTTCTGGTGGCATGAGATGAAGAGAGAGATTGCAAGATTCGTGGCGAGATATTTAGTTTGTCAGCAGGTCAAGGCTGAACATCAGAGGACTGCAGGACTATTACAGCCGCTTTCCATTCCCGAGTGGAAGTGGGAACACATTACCATGGATTTCGTCACAGGATTCCTGCGGAACCCTAGCGGGAAGGATACAGTTTGGGTTGTCATAGACAGACTCACCAAGTTTGTACATTTTTTGCCCTTCAGAGTTGGGCAGTCCATAGAGATATTAGCAGACATATATACGAGGCAAATAGTACGACTACATGGAGTGCCTGTCAGCATCGTATCGGATCATGATTCCAGATTCATATCATATTTTTGGCGGAGTATGCAGGAGAGTCTAGGAACTCGTCTCAAGTTCAGCACTGCATATCATCCACATACCGATGGCCAGTCAGAGCGTACGATACAAGTACTAGAGGATATATTGAGAGCATGCATGATTGATTTTGGAGGATCTTGGGAGGACCATCTACACTTGGTAGAATTTTCCTACAATAACAGCTACCAGGCTAGCATACAGATGGCACCTTATGAGGCACTGTACGGCAGGAAGTGTAGGTCACCAGTATGTTGGAGTGACGTGGGAGAGCATCAGATACTTGGTCCAGAGTTAGTGACACAGACAGTGGAGAAAGTCAAGCAGATTCAGAGCCACCTGCGTGCAGCACCGGACAGACAAAAATACTGGGAAGATGTGTACCGCAGACCTTTGGAGTTCAAGGAAGGTAACCATGTATTTTTGAAGATATCGCCTACTCGTGGTACCATCAGATTCGGAGGCAGAGGCAAGCTGAGTCCGAGGTACATCGGACATTTTGACATATTGGAACGAGTTGGCGAAGTGGCTTATCGTCTTGCATTGCCTCTATCATTAGAAGAAGTGCATGACATATTTTATGTATTACAGTTGAGGAGATATGTGGCAGACCCTAGCCACGTGCATGATCATTCGGAGATTACAGTCGGGCCTAGTTTATCTTACGTAGAGCAGCCAATGGAGATACTTGATCACAGTGAGAAGACTTTGAGAGGTCAGACTATTCGACTGGTCAGAGTTGCATGGAAGGATCATTCGCCAGGCGATTCTACCTAGGAGCGCGAGAATTCTATTCGACAGCGTTTCCCGTATTTATTTGAGGACCAAGGTACGAATTTACGTACCGTATTTGATTATCAGCTTGCTTTTAAATTCTCTTAGCTATTATCGTGCCTTACTTTTAATTTTGGGGACAAAATTTTTCTAAGTTGGGAAGGATGTAAACCCCCTCAAATATTTCTATAGATAGTCTGGTATGGGATGGAAAATTTTGTTTTAGCAGCAGATGATTGAGGTTTAGAGTAAGGTTGCAGATGTCTGATTATTTTTAATTAAACCCTCGGCGCGCCTACCATTGTTGAATTATTCGGAGCCCAACATCAGCCCATAAATTCCAACAGATTGTTGCACTTTTGACTTGACCCGCCAATTTAGGCGCTGGACTTTTTTGTCACTCAAAATCAAATCCATTGTGCCCTAAATTAATTGCACAACTTTCCGTATCCAAAATCCCATATTTAATCTCGTATCGGACACCTGTGTCGTTACCATCAATTTTGAGACACCAACTTAACCCGTTGAGCCGGACCAACTAAAGGGTCCAAGACTGACTCCAAGCCTACACCATTCTTGACCTTTGAGTCACTCCCAAATTGAGACCCCAGGTGCCCCATTTAATTAAAAAGCACGGGACACAATTTATCCTAATTAAATTGGGGATGCCAACTTTGACTAATCCCATTTTAATCCCCATTTATTTCCCATGCCCATTTAATTAAGTCCATACAAAACACACAACACCCCCTCACCCTACAAAACACCAAACACCAATTCCCCCACAATTTTTCCATCATTTTATGTGTTTGTACAAATACCCAAACTTAAGGGGCTAAATTACAAATGTTGTGACATGTGGCATGCCCTCATTGGTCAAGGCCAAATGAAGAGGCCAACCCTCTTCTTTGACCATGGTCAACATCTCTCCCGCTCTTATTTGCATGAAGAAATGAATTCATTCATGTCAAATCTCAACCCCACATTTGAAATGGGTCAATCTCCACCATCCAATCCTCACACACTATCCTATAAAATATCACCATCCCTACACACAACCCCATACCGGCCCTAATCCCCAAAACTTAGGAAATCTCACCCCCCTCTCTCTCTCCTCCCTCTCCTCCATTAAAAACCGAGCCTCTCATTCTCTTCTTCTTCTTCTTCCTTTCTTCTTCTTCTTCTTCTTCCTTTCTACTCTTCACCCAACCCCATTTTCCGGCCAGCGGCCCGGCTTCTCCGGCCTGCTGCATTCCCCGCGGCTTCGACACTCACCGGCCGAGACCCTCCGGCCACCGACTGCAGATCTCCAGCCCCGACGACCAACCCCGGAGCTCCTCCACATCCGGCCACCCCTTTCCCGACGGCTACCTCCACGTTCTCCGGCGACCTCCTGTATTCCCTCCGTACCGCCACTGCTCCGGCCGAGCTGCTGCGTTGACCTCTCCCCGCGGCTTCCACTGCTCCCACGATTCACCCGCACATTTTCCGGCGACCGAGACCTCCATCTGCCACTACTGCCCCCAGCTTCAACCACTCCGGCCAGTCTTCCCGCGGCTACGAACCACTCCTCACCAGCGAGCATCGCCATGAGCTTCTCCCCGCACCACCCTCGACTGCCACGAGCCCGGCCTGCTGTCCGTTCAACCACTCCGGCGAGCTCCGGCCTGCTGTACACTCCCCCACCACCATCGACCACTCCACCCTCTCGACCACCACCTCCAGTTTGTTCTCCGACCAGTAGCTTCCCCACGACCTCCAGTCTACTCCGTCCATCACCCCCTCCGGCCAGCGAAACCTCGTCGAGGTATACGACTCCCTCCCCCTCTCTATGTTGTTATACATGTATGTATATTTAGTTTAGGGTTTATGTTAGAGTTGTTTATTTGCATGGGAGTTTAGGGTTTGATTATAACTAGATGTTATGAATATTATACATGGTTGGAAAAATGCTAAATCAATTAATTAAGATTTAAAAATGATTTGAATAAGGACATGGAATTTATATCCATGATGGATGGATTTGAGACATAAATAATGAAGTGGGGATTAAATCGCCATATAAGATTTTAAGGTATCGTCCTAATTGAATGCAAATTGATTATTGTGGGAACAGATTTAAATTATTGAGAAATAAGATTCTGATATTTGAACATTGATGAACACTGAGGAGCACGTGTTTGATTGTGAACTAGTGTGTAGTATCAAACCATTAATCGGTAATGTGGGGACTGGAAATTAATGATGGGTTAATTTAAGAGTAGTACTTTTTGTAATTTGGTAACAATGATATGAAACGAAAGGTTAATAATTATTAATTGTGTATATGAGGATGGTTTAATGATATTGTACAGATGATTAGTTTGATTTAATGTATCATACCAATGGTCAACCGTGGTCAACCCTCTAGCGTATTGTCCCTGTGAGTTGTAGCTGAGTCTGAGCATATGTATAGACGTGTGTCACATCCCTGTTTATCGTGTGATAGTTTATTGATTGATTTTGTATCTCATCTCTAGGTACTACGGGATCTGAGGACTTGGACGTGGTACCGGATCCCCGTCATCAGCAGCCGGACGCAGGCAAATGTACCTTGCCATCCTGTATTTCAGTTATAGATATTTTATTGTTTCATTATGTACATTATGTGCGTATTTTGTTTACGATCGATACTTTGCGTTCGAATCACAACCGGGTACAGATGTTTGTCGTAACATCTTGGAATGAATGTTAGATGTTCGTAACACCTCGATGTATGTACCTGAGTATATCGTCACCCCAGGACACACTCATATACTGTGATCATGCCAGATTCCTGTATTTTTTATACTGACATCATGATCGGAGACTGGGACGACCTTAGGGTCGCGTCTGTTGAGTTATTTCTGTGTGACGAGACTGTTAGATAGAGTTTCAGGTTCAGCGCACCATCGTTGACCGCTTGGGAAGGGAAAGACAGTTACTAGACGTTTGGGCTCCTCTGCACGTGCTTATATATGTATATGTAGTGATCCTGTATCTAGAGTAGTTGTATCACCCGTGTGACTCTGTGCTCGGAGCTACGGTACGCCCCGTGTGTCTCTGTGTTCGGAGCTACGGTTTTATTTTGGACAGCCCACGCGTCGAACATTATCTTTAAACTGTGTCACACTTGTTTGGTTATGATAGATTATCCCGTTATTGCACTTGTACTTTCTGTTATACTTGGCATGCTGTATTTTTGTACCTTGGTACGTCCCTCTGAGGACCTGGTTCCCTTCCAGGTTTAGGCGACGAGGATTACCCAGAGGAGTACGGTCCGGGTACGTATCCAGCAGCAGGACCCACTGCCGAGGACGAGGTCATCCCCGAGGACTTCGTCTGATCTCTGGTAGTGACTCTATCCTTGGGACGGTATTACTATCTAGTTATCTGATGTCGTTCCAAGTTATCTTATTGCTTACTTTTATTCCAGTATTTTGTACTAGCGGGTTTGTTTTCGTGTGACTACTCTAGTATTTGTACTATGATACATTATCTCGTGACATTTCCTTTCTGCACATTAGTTGTTGTGATTACCTCTATGTGCTCTTATATCTGTTGCATGTGGATGAGATTTAGATTGACTACTTATGTGTTTTGTGTTGGGTTATTCATTGTACTTTACAGCTTAGGTGCACTCCGACGGGCCCATTAGATTGGGATGCCGGCCGAAGTATGCTGCTAGCCATTGCCACGTGACTCAGTTCCTTATCTTTGGAACTGGGGCATGACATAAGTTTAGATGACGACTGATGATAATCGTAGAAAAATGTTTGCTCAGAGGCAATAAAGAAATGACAAACCCTACTGGAGAGGATGTGAGGACGATATCTCAGAGGTGACATAGATGTGAGCTGATCGATAGTCGTACCGAGAGGTTAGGTACGATCTCGGTATTTATGGTAGAAGAAAAAGGAAATAAGCCAGAGATAATATGGACGTGGCCGTTTTCTTTTATTGAGGATATCCCGCTGGGGGATCTTTGGTGGACTTATTACTTATTGCGCACTGGAGTGAAAGTAATAAGTTTAAAGTAGTACTTGCCAGAGGTGATATGGACGTGGCAAGTTTGGTGGACTTAACGCCGTTGGCGTACTTAAATTTAAGCACGGGTGATAAGTTGAGATAATGACTGATGATAGTCGTAGGGGAGAGGTTTGCTCAGAGGTCACTTGGACATGGCACACTCTTAGGGGAGGATGTGAGGACGATAGCTCAGAGGTGACGTAGACGTGAGCTGATCGATAGTCATACCGATAGGCTAGGTACGATCCCGATATTTTTGTGGAAGGAGAAGGAAGCACATTAGAGATAGTATGGACGTGGTTGTTTGCTTCCTTTGAGGAAATCCCGCTGGAGGACTTTGGTGGAGTTATTACTTTTTGCGCACTAGGGTGCAAGTAATAAGTTCGAAAATAATCCCTATCAGAGGTAATGTGGACGTGATAAGTTTAATGGACACATTACTTTTTGTGCACGTTAGTGCAAGTAATAGATTTGGAACAAGCCCTACCAGAGGTAATATGGGCAGTTTTTGTGGACTTAACACCGCTGGTGTACCTTGGTGAGTACGGGTGATAAGTAGGGATGACAATCGATATCAGAGGTAAAATGGACGTGATGATCGATAGCCAAGATTCGAGAAGTTTGCCTAGAGGTAATATGGTCAGCCGGGGAGAGATATTAGGACGATAGTTCAGAGGTAATATGGACATGAACCGATGTCCAAGAAACTCATTGAGGAGTGATTTATTGAGTATGGTCTATCCGAACATGAAGATAGACCTGAGGATTGCTCCGCTGGGAAGATTGGTGGGACGATAGCTCAGAGGCAATATGAACATGGCTAGCATCTAACGAGATTAGTTTTTGAGTGGTCACTGCGGAAGTGTACAAGTGGACCTAAGGATTGCTCCGCTGGGGAGACTTTAAGGATCAAGCATCCGTTGTGTATCTGGGACTCCTGGATACCGATGATGGCTTTTACCAGAATTTGTAAAGAAGAAAAGAAATATTGCATATAGGCACTTGCTGGGGATAAAGAACCAAGAGTGTAGAGATGTACATCTGGATTATCCCGCTGAGGATGAAGGGAGTACAAATCTAGTTTAGACGTAGTACTTTTTCAGGAACTTGCCGTTGATAGGCATCATGAGCAAGTCGTCGTTGGGTTTCACTAGCTGGTAGGCGCCGTTGGATAATACGGACTCCACGATGAACGGGCCCTCCCATTTAGGCTGGAATTTGTCGACCGTCTTGTGGGTCATAACCATCGCCCTCCTTACGATCAGGACAAAATCACCCACTTGGTAGGTCCTCTACTTCACCCGTTTGTTGAAGGCTCCAGAGAGACGTGCTTGGTATAGCTCAATGCGCTGTTGAGCTAAGAGACATTTCTCGTCGAGTGATTCTAACTCTTGTAGCCGTCGACAGTGGTTGTCATCGACGACTAATTGGTTGGCGAGAGCTACTCGGAGTGAAGGGATTTGGATCTTGAGCGGAAGAACCGCTTTGCTTCCGTACACCAGAGAGAAAGGTGTATTGCTAGTAGCGGTCCGGACAGTTGTACGGTAGGCCCAGAGGCATTCATCCAGCTTCTCGTTCCAATCGCGTTTGTTGGAAGACACAAATTTCTTGAGGAGCTTTATGATGGTCTTGTTGAAGGCTTCTGCCAGACCATTTGCTGCTAGGTTGCAGGCAGTTGACATTATATTCTGAATCCAATTTTTATCACATAATCGGTAGAACACATGGCTTGTAAACTGTGGACCATTGTCATGGATGATCCTTTGTGGCAAGCCAAAGTGGTATATGACATGATGCTTGACGAAGTTGATCACATTGGATGTCTTGACTTCCGCGAGTGGTACGGCTTTCGCCCACTTGGAGAAGTAGTCGGTGATGGCGAGGATGAACCGATGTTCCTTGGATGAAGGTGGACTAATCGGTCCAATGATGTCCATACCCCAGGCTTCGAATGGCAAAAAGTAATAGTCGGGTGTAGGAACTCCGAGGGTTGGTGGATGAAGTCTGCATGGATTTGGCACGGTTGACACTTTCTTGCATAGTCGACGGCATCCGCTACCATTGTGGGCCAGTAGTAGCCCATTCTTCGAAGACGGTCTTGTAGCTTTGGACCGGGTTGATGCGCCCCGCAGATACCGTCGTAAGCTTCGCGAAGGGCTTGCTTCGCTTCTGTATTTGATAGGCATCGTAATAGAAGGTCGTCGTAGGACCGACGATACAATATTTTGGTAGTTGTATCATAATAGAATCGGAGGGAACCTCTCCTGATGGACGTGACTTCCTTTGGGTTCTCGGGAAGAATTCCATAGACCACGTAGTCAATGAATGGAAGCCTCCAGTCTTGGACATCAGTGTGTACTTTCGCCGCATAACTCAGACATAGACAGTGGTTATTTTTAGGGTAGACCAGCTCTTAACCGATCACCGTGACTAGCTGATGAGTGTCGCTTGGAACTGCCAAGGAGGCAGCAAGGCCGGCTAAGGCGTCAGCCTCAATATTTTACAACTGAGGGACGTGTTCTATGAAGAACATCTCAAAAGTTGCAATAATGCTAAGCGACACTTGGTGGTAGGGGATCAAGTCTTTGTTTCTGACTTCATACTCGCCCCGTACTTGTTTGACTATTAGCTGAGAATCACCGTAAGCCTCCAGGTATTCTACTCCAACTTGTTTATCAAGTTGGAGCCCGATAATTAAGGCGTTGTACTCTGCCATATTGTTGGAGCACGGTTCCATGGGAGAGTAGGCACGATTGGTGACGAGGCTGTATGGAGAGATAAACACTATCCCGACCCCAGCGATGATGTCGCCTTTGGGCCCTGCTCTTGAAGCACCGTCAAAGAACATTCGCCACACAGCTTCGTGTGAAGTGACGTTGGAATCCGTCGTCTCTTCTGGAATCTCCTCATAGAGCTTCGAGGTTTCTGACCCCGGGTGGGCTGCCAGAAAGTCATCCAGTGCTTGACCCTTGACGACCTTTTGTAGGACGAACACCATATCATATGGAGATAATAGTATCGCCCAGGTAGCCAAGCAGGAACTAAGTGCCCCAGGTTTGGTCATGAGGACCCTGAGGGAGTTGACTCGCGAGATTACATGAATGGTCTGTCCAGCCACGTAATGTCGAGTTTTTTTAATAGCGAATACTAGAGCAAGGCATTCCTTCTCAACTGCGGTGTACCTATGTTCCGTACCGACCATCATCCCGCTAAGGTAGTATATGGCCTGCTCGTGGCCTGCATCATTATTTTGGGGTAGCAGGGCACCGAGAGAGTGCTCCATCGTGTGTACGTAGAGCAGAAAGAGCTTTCCCATGACCGGGGCTACCAGCACAGGAAGGTTCGATAGGTACTCCTTGATGTTGTCAAACCCGTGTTGGCATTTTTTATCCCAGACAAAGGAGACACATTTCTTCATAAGCTGGGTGAACATCCGATAACGTCCAGAGAGGTTTGATATGAACCTCCTGATGTATGCCAGCCTCCCTTGAAGGTTGCGGAGTTCCCGGGGGGTTTTTGGTGGGCTCATCTCCAGGATGGCCTTGGTCTTATCAGGGTCTATGTGAATATTCCGGGAAGTGATGATGAAACACAGGAATTTGCCGCTGGGACTCCTAGGAATGACTTAGTAGGGTTCATCTTGAGGCAGTGTGTGCGCATTAACTCAAACACATTTCTGAAATCTTGGAGGTGAACATCTTTAGAGCGACTCTTGACGGCGATATCGTCGACGTAGCATTCCACCGTCTTATGCAAATGTTCACGAAAAAAGGTACTCATAGTCCGCTGGTATGTAGCATCTACGTTCTTTAGACCAAAAGGCATGACCGTGTAGCAGTATACGCCTATTGGGGTCCGTAATGATGTATGCTTCTCGTCGTCGGTAAACATCTTAATTTTGTTGTAGCCTAAGAAGCCGTCCATGAAGGACATATACTCGAAACCACAGGTATTGTCGATCAATATGTTGGTGGTCGGGAGGGAGGATTCGTCTTTAGGACATGCCGCATTTAGATCACAGAAGTCGATTTTGATTCGAATCTTTCCATTCTTCTTGACGACAGGCACTATGTTGACTACCTAGTCGGGATGTTGTTCCTCGCAGATGAAGCCACTAGCTATCAGCTTCTTAACTTTATCTTCAATAGAATTTATTATGTTCGGCCGGAACCGTCGTTGTTGTTGCTTGACTGGTTTGGCGTTCGACAAAATGTTGAGTTTGTGGACCGCAATTTAAGGATCCAGCCCTGGCATGTCTTCATCACTCCAAGCAAAGACATCAATGTATTCCTTGACGAGCTGTAGTAGGGATTTTTGGTCTTTTTCGGACAGACTTTTGCTGATGAAGATAGGTTTGGGGAGGATTCGTCACCCAGATTGACTTGTACGACTTCGTCCTTGGTAGAAGGTTCTCGTTGTTCGAACCACATCTTCCACCATCCGTCTAGGCGTTGGGCCAACGGTTCTACTTCAAGGAGTTTCTGTGGATCTTCGTCGTCTTCCTCAGGGTCAGCTGACACCATGTTGGCAGACAATGTTTGCTTGAGTATCTCCCCGATTGTAACGTCGGAGTCCCAAGCGAAAGATTGCGAAGAGTGGGAGTAAACCTCATCTTCTTTATCTGAACCTTCGGGGATTGTGGGAGACGTTACGTACCCTAAGCCATACTTGGTCTTCTGGTAGTAGTCCTCGGACTTGTCTGCGGGAGCAGTAGATGCAAGAGCAGTCATCGGTCATTGCCGTAGTTTAAACCCCATTTATTTTTAAGGTCATAACCCATATTATGGATGATATGTTTGGCTTGACCGCTGAACCGGTAGAGTTGTATTTTGTCGGTGTCGGGTTCTGGCTCTTGTTCCTCTGGGGTGAAGGACCGGGGGCATTCAACCATGCCAAAAATGATAGGTTTGTCTCCCCTCCTCCTTGTTGGAACCGTGAAGTAGGAATCTTGACTAGGGAGGATCTGGTTTACTACGTATATAGTAGTCACATGTGTTTGCAGGTGTAATCCTAGGTCGTGCTCCATAGAGTACAATGTGTTGATATGTGTACGCTCATAATAGTTCAAAGATAACCCTTTATTGATAAAATAAGGTATCTCTTCCGGAGGAATCATATCATCGAGGGAAGGGACGTTGGCCTGAGCGGCCACATATTCTTCTAATCTGTCATCCTCATGGGCTACCCCTATCGCGGCTACAGGCGTTGGTGGCTTCATGTGAAGTTTTACCACCAGAGGCTCGGAGGCTGTAATCATGGCCGGGTCTTCTTTTGGCGGTCTGCGAAGACGAACGACCATAGGTTCTGAAGGAGCATATGGTGCGGGATCATTCCTCTACGGTCGATTTGCCTATGAAGGCGAACAACCAGAGATTCAGAAGGAGCAGATGGTCCAGTCCTTCCTTTGTGGTCGATTTGGCCTATGAAGGCGAACGACCAGAGGTTCAGAAGGAGCAGATGGTGCGGGATCCTTCCTCTGCGGTCGACTTGGCCTATGAAGGCGAATAACCAGAGGTTCGGACATTGTGGAAGGTGCCAGAGATTCAGGTGCCTTCCTATGCAACTTGACGACGAGGGGAGTGGCTACATCGGGAGTGCAAGCCTTGAGACGTGTTCTCATGGGCTCCTCCGGTGTTGTCGTAACCTCGGCCTCATCGTCGGCCACATTGCCAAATTTGTCTTGGTGGGTTTGCTTGTAGAGGATGGCATCGGAGTAGTATGTCTCGACTCCCTTGAATGGGTCGATGTCTATAAACTTCGTTCTGATAATGCCATGATCGTCGACGTAATTTAAGCATTGGTGCAGGGTTGACGGCATGATCATATATTAGTGTATCCAGGGGCATCCGAGCAAGACGTTGTAGGATACATCTATGTCAATGATGTAGCAAGTGACCTCTGTTTTCAGGTCGTCGATCTGGCACTTTAGGCAAATATTGTTCAGAGGGTAGCTTCTTCCTACGTTTAAGCCACTAATGGCAGTATTGGTGGCTGCCAGATGATGCATCGAGATGCCCAAGGTCTGAAGCAGACTCCGTAGGATGAAGCTGATTGATGAACCATGATCGATGTGCATCCGGTCCACCTTAATGGCGCCGATGTACCCTGTATAATACAGGGGACGATCATGCCAGTAGTTCTTTAGCAACATATCATGTTACGAGAACGTGATGTTGGGTATTGCCTCCATAATACTATTGTAGTGGGGACAAGCAGCCGGATCTTCAACAGACGGTTTGACCTGCGCCAGGTAGGTGTCGGCATTTTGCAATGCCTCGCTAAGAGCATCCCGAGTGTCTCTGGAGAGCCGCAGAAGCTCAAATAATGACAACTTTGCCGGTGTATTGGCGAGTTGAGCCAAGACGTCAGAGTTGTATGGCTTTTCCAATCCCGGAGCCTTTTTCTTACGCAACGACTTGTCGAAACGTCCCTCTTTTTTTGGACTTGTCCGCTGGTGGGGGTTGAGATGGACCCGAATCAGACGCGACAGTAGTTAGAGGTGCATTGACGTCAGGAACTTCGTAATCTCGCTGGTAAGCAAGGTCCGACCTGGTTGCCCCTGCCCATGCCTCCTCAGTGGTAGGAGAAACCATGCGGCATGACTTGGTTTTTCGTGTTTTAGGCTTGACAGCGGAAGGCGTTGCTTGTTGCGTCAAGTCTGGGACCAGATCCGGGTGGACCCACATGATCTTGCCCCAAGGGGTAGTAAGAGGTGTCAGCTCGGCTGCTTGGTCGCGAGCTGGGGGAAAGAATGACTACCTCCATTGTTGCCCTTGGGATCGGTGTGACTCCGTCCTGAGCTTCTGTTGGTGGAAAGTTGCAGAATTGGAGGGATACCATGTTAGCGGCAACCGTTACATCATCGAAATCCAGGGAGAGAGCCTTGGTATCGATCAGCCATTGGATGTACCGCTTCAAAGTGTAGCACTCCTGCGTCGGGTGGTGAACGTATCGGTGGAAGTGACAGTACTTTGGGTTGTTCATCTCCTCGGCTTCAGGCTGGCGTTTGACGTCAGTGAGAAAAATTTTACCTCCATGCATCATCATGTCGAAGATGGGCTTGACATCACTGTTTTCGAAAGAATATGTCTCATTTGATTTTGGAGCCTCTGCCTGCTTTTGCTCAGGTTTCTTGGTCACATTAGCGACCATGGCTTGCTACCCTTTCGCATCGCGGTTGCTATTACTGCTATTGATGGGGCGCTTGCCCTTTTCCTCGGTAGTAGGGATATGGATTCCCAGGTGCTGGGCGTCCTTGAACTTCTTTTCAGCTTTGACAACGCTTATAATGAACGTCGTCCAGTCTTTGAACTAGCTATCGCGCATCCAGAGGCTGACCGCCGGAAACATATTTTTCTGGCATATCTCCATTAGTGTGGCCTCGGAATTGCCAAGGGGCAACCTTAGCGCCGTTTGTCGGAACCGCTCAATGTAATTTCGCGTCAGTTCCCTTTCTCCCTGGGCGACATACATCAGAGAGGACATCGTCATATCATTTACCGCCTCATAGAATCTGTTGAGGAACAGACGCTTGAGGTCATCGAATGATGAGATACAATTATCTTCGAGACTGCAGAACCAGTCGAAAGCTACCCCCGCTAATGCCCCATCGAAGAGTCTGGTAATGATAGCATCGCTGCGGGATAGGTGTCCCGTTGTAATCTCGAAGTAACTCATGAACCGGTGAGGGGAAGACTTGCGGCCAAATGTGTTTATGTTGAAGGGCTCGTATCTGGGCGGATACGGTACGTCCCTCCATTCTATCGGGTATGGTTGTGACGCACCCCGAGATCGCGGAGTGAGTCCAGATTGCCCATGGAGTCTAGGCGAGCCTGGAGTTCCCGGACCTCCTTCATTGCTTCCTTGGCCTCGTCCCCTACGGAGGGTGTAGACGGGCCAGACAGTTGAGGATTACTACCCGCAAGTGGAACGTTTGTGTTTGAATCCCCGTTGGTCCCTGGGTCCAAGTTTGCTTGTCTAGGGGTTCCTGCTGGTTGAGAAGCCATATTTGCTTTGATTACTAGCATTGTCTGGATTAAGTCATGCGATGCACCCATCATGGTTGAGAAGCCATATTTTTACAATTTGTTAATACTATTTGTTTATATTTGTGTAAACAAATAAGACAAAATCTTGTGATAAAAGGCTATGTTGCAAAAGATGGAAATAATCACCGAGCAGATGAAGGTTGAGGTTGAATAAAAGATGAAATGTATGACGTTGATCACAATCTATATCGTGACCTCCTTTTTCGTTGTTTCGCTCTACTCCCCCAATCATCACTTTATAGGCTCTAGCCAATCATTTGCATTAGAATTTTGCAGAGTATACAGAAAATGCCTCTGGCTTGTGGCAACATAATATTGCAACTACAGCTCAAACATTGTACGGGCATGTGCTTCGCATTCCGAACAAAAATAGCTATAGAGGAGACAACTGCTACTCGTTTTTGGGGCAGACAAGACTACACTATTAGTAACAGTCAAAGCAATAAGAGGGTTCTAGTGTTGATTTTCTGACGGGCCACTTGCTTTCATCTGATCTCTCTCTCTCTCTCTCTATAGCAATAATGCTGCAGCCTGGGACAGATTGTTTTGCAATTTTATGACTTCTTTGACAATTTTCCTCCAAGGGAACCAGAAAAGCTTTCTTGGCTTAGCTCGGCACTGTTCTGGAATGATACACCTTTGTTGAGAGAATCATAACCAGACATCTCCTCATATTCCTATTGAGTTACAATTTCAAAAGTTAGAAACTAGAATAAATCTGAACCCGGTAATACAAATTTTGCATTCAAAAGCAAAGAGGCAAGAATCTGATATATCAATATTTGCATTATAAATTACTAATATCTGAACATATATACTTAAAGAAGGTTATTATTACCTTGGTCTCTGTCTTTGAAAAGAAAGGCGTCAAGCAAGGGTTTAAGTCCTTGAGAAACATATCATCTGGACTTCCATATACAGTAGGGCCTCCGGAACTATATTCCTGCAGAGGTTACATGAAACTTGTAAAATATATTAAGAATCATCTGTAAAAAACCATGCAATATGAAATCTAACTTGAGCATAATACCCAAAACGAATGTAATAATGCTGAGTAACCGTACATTTTATGTCAAATGTAATTGCTGATTTCCACGCTGTACTAATTTCTTTCACACAAGTGATTTTAGCATCACTTTCTGTAGTCTGGCAAAGAAAGAGTTGAGGCAATTTGGCATGGTAATGGGAGTGTATAACTCATAACAGGTGGAAGTTTAGTTACTCTACGTACGAATTAAGTAACAATATATATGGGAAATGGGAGTATCGGAGGAAACAGTTCACTCTTTGTGTAGCCCTTACTTCCCAACCCTTGTTTAGCAGACACATAAGGGGGGCCATTACCAAACAAAGTACTGAAAACTGCTAGTCTAATATTCTCAATAGTTCATACCAAAGAATTTGGGACCTCCACATCAAATTTGGGCGTCTGTGGAGAGTTGATATGTCCATCAAAGCATGTCCTTGTTGCATATTTATCTGCCTTCACCTGCCCATGCATCTTCAGAGTCAGTGTACAGATACTTCCAAAGACTCTAAACATGCAACAGAGACCTACTTTAAAACTGTTTTGACTACAAAAAAATTGACAATAATATATATATATATATATATATATATATATATATATATATGGGGGCGGGTACCAGCCCCCGGAGCCCCGCTCGAGCTCTGCCCTCCCCTCGTCCGTCGGATCGGGGGGCCAGCGTGCGCGCCCGCATGGTGCCCGCTCGATCTAACTGTCGGGAGCGACGGGACTCCCAATCCGCTCCCTATATATATATATATATATATATATATATATATATTGTAATATCGACTGATACCGATACGGTTAGCATGTCCCGATCCGATACCGACCAATACCGGAATTGGGGGTTTTTTTCCTGTCAATTCGGCGAAGAAAATTGAACGAAAAAACCATTCATCAAGGGTATAAAAGTAGACTAAGATTGTAAAAGAAGAAAAATTATATATTTTAGGTAAATCAATCAGTAATAGTGACTAATATTTCATTAAATTCCAAAACTACTAAGAAACAACATAGAAAATATTTAAAATTATGTCTAAATGTATAAGATTTTTTTTTCTAAATTTTTAATAATTTATTAATAATTATTTGCTTTTCGATACCAAAAAAATCCAATACTATGATGCAAAACCATCGATAATGCGAATAACGTCGATCTCGATACTCATAGAAAGAGTCCAATACTGATTCCGATACTGATATTACAAACATTGATATATATATATATATATATATATATATATATATATATATATATATATAGAAAATAAATAAATTGAAATTTGAATAATATTTTTCTCTTTAAAGGAATTCAAAAACAGTCCTACATCAAGTATTGAAAAGTGAATGATAAATTGTCCTTTCGTACTCTCTTCATTTTTTTCCTTTAGTTATCACCAGTTTGTGCAAAAAAACCAAGGTTCAAAGTATCGGTATCGGAATCGGTATCGGACCATTCCTATGAGTATCGGGATCGGCGGTATCGGTAGTATCGGCGGTTTCGGATCAGAGTATCGGAATTTTTGGTATCGGAAAGCAAACAACTATTAGTAAATTATTAACATTTTAGAGAATATATTTTATACATTTATGCATAATTTAAAGTATTTTCAGTATTGTTTTTTAGTATTTTTGATATTGAATGAAATAGTAGTCATCCTTGTCGATTGATTTATATGCGATAGATAAGTTTTTCTCTTTTATATGTTTTTACAACCTTACTATGCTTTTACATCCTTTCTAATTGGTCTTTTTAATTCAAATTTTTTTGCCGAATTGACTGGAAAAGAGATCTCTAATGTCGGTATCGGTCAGTATCGGGTATCGGTCGGTATCGGATCGGGACATGCCAAACTGTATCGGTATCGGCCGTATCAGATCGGTATCGGCCGATACTTTAAACTATGAAAAAAACACAGCATTAGTCATTAAAAGACGTTTCTTTCCTGCTATGGAGTCAACAATATCATCTCGCCTTAACATGTAACATGATAACACCATGTCAACATAAAAGCTTAAGTTACCATTAAACCTTCTACGAGTTTGATGGTCAAAACTCAAGATCTCATTGCCTATTCAACTTGGACATAGACAAACACAAAATACCATCTATGTTCAAGGTTGTAAATAAATGATACAGACCAAGTTCAATACTCACAGAACTGTGAGCAAGAAGAGAGAAATGAAACCAAACCGCCACATTAGTAATCACGAAATAGATGAGTACAATAACGTAGCTAACAAAAGGAAAAGGATGCATGCTGTCATACATGGGGGTCAGTCTAGACTGTATCTATCCTGCACACAAACATGAAGGAGCGGAGTCCATAGTTATCGGGATCCCCTGACCCCACAAAAACGCATTCCAGATCTTGCATCCCCAAATTTGATGGGTTCCCAATCCGGATAGGCGAAAGCTGAGACACATACCTATTCGAATCTTACAAGATGAAGTTCAATAGAAATATCGGTAAAATTGTCATATAAGAAGAGAAACCAAATCAATTACTTGTCAGACCGAAGCATACAAGAGTAGATTGTTGTAGGGTTTGGTACAAATTCCTCCCTGGTAGACACAAAGCTATGTATATGCAAACCCAAATAAACCCCTCTTAGACCAACCGAAGCAGTAAATATCAGTAAAAGTAGCATACCCTGTGCCCGTGTCCGTTTCACGTATTGAATCAAAGCCTTAGGCCTACCCATCGTACTAATTTTTCTGTTTAGGCCTTTAAAAAGGTCAAGAGATGAGATACATGTAATCCAACAACTTTTCATAGCCGAATATTAAAAATTAAGAACTCATGAGTCCCTCTAGTATTTTTGAAATCAAATCCTAGAGGTTTTGTACCTAATAATTACAATGTGACATCTCGCAAATGCACAACGATATTTGGGGGGGAATGCAAAGAAATGGAACATTACTACCTCGGCGAGATCATCCGCGATGCACCGTAGCTGTCCGCTGAGGGAGGTGACCTGTTTCTGGAGAGTCGGGATGATCTGCCTCGCGTGCTGCAGCTCCGACCCTTGCTTCTCGAGCAGGTCGTGGAGCTGGGAGTTCATGACGTCGGGGAAGAGTATGGCGTCCTTCAGCGCCTTTATCTCCTCCCTTTGCTTCAAACACAAATCTTTCAATTTCTCCACCTATCACAAAAAAAATGTCAAGAAGAATCAAATTCACCACCCAATATTGGTGTCAGTGTCCGTGCTGCTCGTGTCAGGGGTCCTTGATAGCAATTCGGCAAACGAAAAAAATTCGGAACGACAGAAGTACTATGAGTATAAATCGGCACAGCACAAGTAAGATACGTTAAAAAATTCGATAAAATATTCGCCAAACGAAAATATTGAGGTTAGAAACTTCACATACTTAAACAGGTTGTCAAATTTGATTAATTAAATAGATTGCCACAACGTTTTCTGTGCCAAATTTGTCAATAATTCGCACGGAACACGTTCAAAACCTCGCTTCCTTAAAATTCGCATATTAATCCCAATCTTTCAAAAGCATGCAAGTATTATATGTTTCTGAAATATACGAAAAAATCGCATATAATACGAGTTTTATTCGGACGATTGCTAACAAGAGTCAAGGGTCATGGTCTTATTAGTAGAGGTGAGCATTCGGGTTATTCGGTTTCAATCGTACCGAAATAGTCAAAATCGAATAAACCAAACCGAAACCGAACCGAAATGTGCCAAAACTGAATCGAATAATTTATTCGGTTGGACTATTTCTATTGTTTAATGAATAGAGCCCAAAGTTAGGATCAGGGTTAAATTATATTAAAAATTATAATTTTATACACACATTTGTTGTGTTTCAAAATTGTGTCCAAAATTGGAGTTCAAAACATATACATAGAAATGTTGTTTTCAAAATATATACATTTTTAATTACAAAATGTGCATAAAATTAGAATATTTACATAATTGCATAAATCTTATTCGGTTTTCGATTTTGGATTGAAATCAAAATCCGAAACCGAAACTGAATAATTTTTTTAGTACTTTTAAAACCGAAACCGTACAAAAAAAAAAAAAAATTCAAACCGAACCGAATCACTTATTTGATTCTGTTTTTGGTCCAAAACCAAATAATGCTCAGCCCTACTTACTTGTCGATTCTTCTCCTCGGCCAGCAGCCTGAGCTCGGAGATCGCGTCCTCGTACTCCTTGTTCTGGGCGAGGAGCTCCCTCTCGCTGCGGAGCACCATCGCCAGCGTCCGCGTGTTCGGCCGCACCTCCGTCAGCGCCTTGGTCGTCGGCTTCTCCGCCGATCCCGCTCTCGGGAACAGCTTCCTCTGCAGCGCCGACGAGAAATTGGAAGGATTCCCGGGAGCAGGAGGGGTTAGCTTCTTCTTGATCCCCTCCGGTACGGCGAGGACCGTCCGATCGGCGGCGGATCTGGGTCTGAGTATCGACCTCTTCTCGATGAACTTCTTCACCATGGAGCCGAAGTTGTCCGTGTTCTTATCCATGGCGGCGGCTCTGGCGAGCGCTCGGGAGGTGCTGCTGCTGTCGCCGGCGGTTGGGGACGGCTCGGATGGATATCGGGAGTAACGAGAGGATGCCATTTTTTTTTGAATCTTAGGGTTTTGATTTGGGGAAGAAGAAGGAGGGATTTAAATCATTTCTGATGAAATGGAAAAAAAAAAAAAAAAACTGACGACTTGGGAAAAACCTTTTTTTTTTAATTATGAAAAGGCGGTTCTTTAGTTGAATTCAAAATTGAGGTTAAAGGGTGTAATGAACCAACCAGTATTCAAATTTGCTAAACATGGAAAGATCCGACAAGGTAATCAAGAATTTTAAAATTTTAAAGATATGATACAGAATTAATTATTCATGTGAAACCATGAAACGGTCCTTTCTCGGGTTACATGCAATTGATAAATTGTTGCTGAGGCGGGTGCAAGAATCTTGGTCAGAGTGAGCACACAGTTGTTATGTTCGTTTATGAGCTGTTTGGTAAGTTGGATTCGAGTGAGAACTCGAATTTGGTACTGGATTCGGTATTTATATTGTTTGGATTTTATGCGGAAGAGGACGTGCTTGATTTTGCTGCTGTGTCCTCACCGCACCACTGCTCCCGCCAATCGACCATTTTATGCTTGTCAACGTCCTTTTCTTCCAAATTTTTTTTCTTCAGATTTATTCTGAAATTATAATTTAGAAAATGATTTTTTTTTTTTAAACCTACTTGTATTTTCTGCCTGGATCTGACTTCTTAGCTTATTTTGCTAATTGTAACTCATACGTCGTTGTACTTGCTATGTCGGCATTGAATGTTAAGTGGAAATTAGTGTTCGTCGCTAGATAGAGTCGCCAAAGGTCACTAGTTTTCATATTTCAAGTCAACATAGTAACTTAAATTATCGTGACTGATGAAAACTAACAAAATTCAACTTCGCTCTCTCTCTCTCTCTCTCTCTACTCACCCCTAAAATTCCTCTCTTCTCCACTCAAACCCTAACAACCAAAATCTCCTCTCCCTCTTTGTCCTTCGGCACCCCCTCTCTCTCTCTCTCTAACAAGATAACAATTAACGAAGATGAACAGAAAATGTTGTTCACAATTCCAATCCCAATTATGGGATTCATTATTATCTCATTAAGTCAAAGATATATGGATATAATGATCCATTCATATGCCACAGTGTCAACCTAAAAACATCATCCATACAAAAAAATATTTTTAATTAAATATTTTTAATCACACGTTGCAAATTTTGAATATAATGGTGAACATATCCACACAAGTTTTGGTGAACGAAAAAAGAATGGACTCGTTAACCGGAATCAATAGATGAGAATGTTAGATTTAAACTCCATAGGGGATGAAGGAAAACACCAAAAGAAAATGCAGAAAAAACAGCAACATATATAAAAGAGGCGTTCTCAATACCAGTAACTAAAATTCGACATCCAAGAATTTGATAAACCAATCAGAATCCTACTGCCATTACTCCGGGGTATATGAATTACACCAGTAGAGCAAGAAGTCTGACAGACAAAAAGAGAGATTTTAGGAATAGAAAAACATAGCACTGTTAAACCTATGAAACAAAGACCAGCTATTCGCCGAACGTTATGTCGGACATTTTAAAAAAAAAATTGCCATATATTAGGAGCAGAGAAGATGTCCGAGCATGATTGCCTAAAAAGTTTTAAAATGCATTATTAAAAACCAATACTTGTCACAGAATTAACTTGTCAAGAAAATCAAGATGAAATTAAAAATCAATTAAAAGTAGGTGCAAATTAACTTGTCACGGAATTCCTATGAAGAATTCTCCTCCATAGCCTTGGTCTCAGTGGCAGTCAAGTAGTCATCGGTCCCACAGATGCTGATGACATCTTAGCGGCGAAGTCTGCAGTGTCGAGCAAAGACATTGGCGATCAGAACACCTGCAGCAACCCATCATCATCTAACATCATTAGAGTCGAAGAAAGGCAAATGTTAAAGGCATTACAAAATTACTAAAAACAACACACTTTTGACAATCCTACGACTTACCAAAATTCTGACAGTTTTGTACATATTCGGAACTGCCAAAATTTTGGCAATATGAAAAAAATAGGACTGCCAAAACATATAAAATCAAGACTGCAATCCAAAAATAGCAATGACTTAGCTGCCAAAAATGTGTTGTCTCTAATAACTTTTGTAGTGCTCAAAACATTTGCCCAGAGAAAGGATAGGTGATTGAGAACACACATCCAATGATGTAACTTTCTTTAAGAGATTTGGGTTAAACCAAATGGCCACATGCTGTAGATACCTCCAAGGGGTTAATCCCAACTAAGTATCAAGTGCTTTGGGCCTGATCACCTCCTCATAGGTCATACAAAAGTAAAAAAATTATCTTCTAAATAACTGATGCAGTGCAGAAATTTGCAACGAACTACTGTGTTTGTTCAACTGATTGAACAAAGTGTTGATGGTCCGTCGCTGTTTTGGCAACTAAGTTCCATCGTCACTGTTTTGGCAACTAAGTTCCATCAGTCGCTATTTTGCCATACTTTTGCTTCATGAAATTTCCATACTTTTCAGTTAATGACTCTTCATTCCAACAAACACATCAAGCTTCAACAAGATATTGATGACATGTCCACAGAAGAAACCTCCAGCAACAATATCAATTGAATGCAAAATCATCACATCCATCAGGCATATTTCAACTATACTTACTTGGTGTGTTGATTAAGTCTGATATTTACTCAGACCAGATAGTGATGAGACCATCCAATAGCTATAGCGAGAACCAGTGCTTGAATTAGAGCTGCACAGACTGGAAGAAAAAAGAGAACAAACATACACGCCTATTACAAGAAGAAAGGTTAAGCTAAAGCCGCACGTCTCTGGTTTAAGTCCAGCAGTTGGCATGATTTATTACATATTGCACGATCGAGAACCAAGCGACAAGCAACAGGCAATGACGACAACATGACAGATACATAAGTCCCCCCCATCATCATCTCATCTCTACTAACATGACATCGACCGCAAGGTTACATTTGAGAGAAAGAAACCATACACTAAAGATCCCCATCCTTTGGGCGCACTTCAAGCCATCCCACCACTTGTGGCTGTCCTGATGATCTGAAAGAGAGCTGCCAGGCATTGTGGAAAGAACTTGAATCAGCAGTAAAAATGAAGGGATATTGTGCCATATCAGTCATCAAGCAAACCAGTGTAACAAATGCCATGTAAAATATGTGATGAGTGCACTTCACCCCATGGGGGTGACAGAAGTCTTGAAAAAAACACCTAGGCCAGAACTACAATGCAACCAAACCCTCATTCAACTAGTGTTAGTATCTTACAACTCAATTTCCTCTTTTGACACAAAAACAATGCATAATGTCATCACTTTACAGAATAATGGTTACACTAATTTAACCATTGAATGCTAACAGCTATTTGCTATAACGGAAAGACAACTTTTTATTGCAGATAAAAGAAATTATAAAATATTATAAAGACAAAACATTGACAAATTGTTATCTATACATTGCTCGGTAAATAAGTCAATTGTTGAACCAGTGCCCATTTGACTTACATAGTTACATTCATGATGGCATATTATAATACAAATTAGGTCAGTTCGGATGATTCTAAAGCTGAACCCAATACCTTCACTTTTATGTCAAATATAACTATAGTACAAAAGAGAAATATGAATAAGCCACTAATGGTCTCTACCTTATCAATTTTTGCTCTATAGCAGAAATGGTTCCTATCAACTGCATCATGCTGCATTTATAATACTATAGCCACGAAACATAGTCCCCCCTAAAAGCACAACCAAAGTCACAAACTAAATGGGAATCCATATCAACATGGGTAGCATTGAGCTTTTTAGGATTCCTTGTGGCCCTTGTGGGTATCAAAAACACTACTTTCCCTTAATAATATAGGAATTCTGCAA
Organism: Iris macrosiphon; assembly: GCA_036927795.1. Taxonomy (NCBI): domain Eukaryota; kingdom Viridiplantae; phylum Streptophyta; class Magnoliopsida; order Asparagales; family Iridaceae; genus Iris; species Iris macrosiphon. Next base: position 153,781,552 of record JAYESA010000002.1, on the reverse strand, counting down.
GAACCGCCATCCACATCCAGCCCACAGGATGCCTAATAAATTCTAAGAAACACGGACACTCCAAAATCCATGATGTGTCTGTGTCGGACACGTGTATCGGACACACCACAAACATTCGAACTACACTAGGACACACCAAAATAGGTGACTAATCCGTGTCGCCGTGTCAAATCCGTGTCCGTGCATCAATAGTCATAATTGTCCCTAGGTTAGTTTTTTTCAAATCCGATACAAAAAGATTACCTATGTTTGTTCGCAAGTTGTAATATATGGCTAAATTACCCTAATGACACTCCAACTATAGCGAGTATTTTTGGCACCTTAATTTTTCACTGCTCAACCCTAATGCACTCCAACTCTAGCGCTCGGACGTTTTTGATACCGCTCGATTTTGGCATCCCAATTTCATAAATTGCTCTTTTAAAGCAACTTTCGTCAATTTTGAAGCACATTAAAACCACTTCAAAAACATATCTTGCAATACAAGACACAATTTAAATACGTGTATTCTCATATATTCTTTTGAAGTGGCTCCGATGTGTTCCAAATTGACGAAAGGTGCATCTAAAGAGCAATTAATAAAGTTTGAGTGCCAAAATCGAGCGATGAAAAGCCAAAAATGTCCGAGCGCTATAGTTGATGTGCCATTACAATAATTTAGCTTGTAACTTTCGTTGTTCTCCTTCACACAGAACCCAAAGTCAAATCTCTCTAACATTAAATATCTCTAGTATTTTTTGCATTTGCACTAAGTGTTCAAAATCCAATTCAACCAACAGTGTGTATCATTAGCCAATAGTGTGTAACATTTTTTACTACCTCTGGTTTAAATTTAGAGTTAATTACCCAAATGGTGCCCGAAGAATGTAGTGGTTTATGTTTTGGTGATCGAACCCTTTTTTTTGTTAATTTGGTATCTACGCTTTGCATTTTGGTTTAAATAGTGCTTGAACTATATTCAGTTGGTATTTTTGGATGAAAATCAATAAAAATGAACATGTGATGGTCACGTGCCTTATTTTTCATAGTTATTTTGTATGTTTTTGTTTTTCGACTAAGAATATTTGTGTGCGAATAAATTCTACATAAAAATAGCTTTTTTCGAATACAAAATGATGGCTCTACAATCAATTATAACCGACGTATCGGCTGGTCATGAAAAAAATAATCCTAAAAATAAGGCACGTGATCACATGTCCATTTTTAACGATTTCCATCCAAAATACTAACTTAACCTAGTTTAGATACCAAATTAACCAAAAAACAAAAACAAATAATTCAATCACCAAAATGGTGACCATGACATTCCTCTTGTACCATTTGGACAATTAACTCTTAAATTTAAGTCCAAAATTGAAATTATCATTATTACGCCAATGCGGCGGAGGAATGTAAGTAACATACAGGATCCGATGACGACGAAGACGAAGAAACCGATGACAATTGGGCCGACGGGGTAGTCATTGCCTTTCTTGACGGCCGTCTCCGGAACGGAACCCCTCCTGGTGATGTTCTTCTGGAACTTGGCAGTCTTCCTGTCGGCCAGCCGCCTCGACGTGGTCTGCATGGAGAATGGATCGCAATTATCATTAAATGTCGCGGCAACAAACAGTGAATTTACACAAAGAAAGAAATTAAGGAACAGGAACAGGTTCGATAATGTATATTGTACATGCAACCAAAAAAATTTGAAATTAGGGTTTGGATCTGACAGGAACAAAGTGTAAGAAAGAAAAAGTAGCAAATTTGTGAATTCTAGTTTAATTAATTTCGAATAAGATATGCGAGGAAATAAAAATAATAATTTCAGATTAGGGTTTGGATCGGTGAGAAGATTTACCATTTTTTTTATTTTCGCTTCCTTCGGTCCGCCCAATGCCTCTTCCACCCCGGAAAAAAAGAACAATTAAATAAATCTATTTATAACAAAACAGCTGCCGCTTTAAAATGGCTAAACGGTGTGCTAGATAAGTTGCTACAGAAGCAAAAGATGAGACTTGGAAACGGTTGAGATTTGCGTTGGCTTTTAAAAAAAAAGTACTACTACATATTTTAAGCAAAAAAATTGTTGTATAAAAAAAAAAAATTTTAATAAATAATTAACTATAAAGATGCTATTTTTTAAAATTTGAATTAACGAAAGTTTTCGCCATCCGAACTGACGAAAAGTTAGCATGTCCAAATTTTTGCCAACTCAGTTGGCGAAAATTTGAACATGCTACATTTTACTTATTTGACCGGTTCAGGTGGGTGTTGGTGTTGGTTTAATATAATGGGTGAGAGGGTTTAATGTTGGTTGGTAGGTGGGTTGTATAAGGAGGGAGGAAGTAGTGAATAACAGAAGAGTGGTGAGTGGAGGAGGAAGTAGAGAAGCAGGAGTTGAGTGCAAGAAGAGAAGAAGAACAAGAAAAGAGGTTTATTTTGTAATATTTTTATCTTTTTTAAATAATTTTTTTGGTTTTGATAATTAGTATTAATTCTAATCATAATAGCTATAACAATTTCTATAAGGATATTATTTTTAAATATATTAGAAAAAACGAAAGTAGTTTTGGAAAATATTCTTAATTTTAGCATGATGAAAAAAAAAAATTACAAAAACCAAAAAATATAGTGTTAGTCATTCTTATAATTGGTTTAAGTTTTGATAGTTAATATCCGGATATGTAGGTTAAGTTTTGATACTTAATATTTTTAATTAATTTTAGCATGTTAATTATTTTCCTAAATAGTTGTACTTAATTATTTTAGTTTTGATAGTTAATATTCTTAATTAATTTTAGTATGATAGAAGAAAAATTATTAATTGTAATTGTAATTTTAATTTTAGTTATAATCTAATACTACTCCTAACTTTAACTATAAGCATTTTAAATTATACCATAGTCATAACTATTTTGCTAATCCTAAGTGGTTAATGTCAGTGTTAGTAGTTAGTGTTAGTACGTAGTTAGTTTTAGTATTATGAAATATAAATAGGTTAACCTAACTCTATTATGAAATAATTAGTGTTAGTGTTACTATGTAGTTAGTGTTAGTTTTAGTATTATGTTAGTGTTAGTGAAATAATTAGTGTTAGTATTAGTTTTAGTAGTTAATGTTAGTGTTAGTATTAGTTTTAGTAGTTAATGTTAGTGTTAGTATTATGAAATAATTAGTGTTAGTGTTACTACGTAGTTAGTGTTAGTATTAGTTTTAGTAGTTAATGTTAGTTTTAGTATTAGTGTTAGTAGTTAATGTTAGTGTTAGTATTATGAAATAATTAGTGTTAGTGTTACTACGTAGTTACTGTTAGTGTTAGTACGTAGTTAGTGTTATGGTTATGGTTAAAATGATTATGATTTAGGGTTAGAAAAATGGCTATAGTTATAGTATACTGGGGCACTTCTCAGTGGGCTAATTGGGACACTTCTCAGGCACTTCAAAGTTGGATGACTAGGGCACTTCACAGGCGGCGGTCGGTGCGGGCAATTCTCAACCGGCTGACCAGGGCACTTCTCACTCTGCTGGAACTAGCACTTCTCGGTGGGCTGGTGAGGGCACTTCTCAGCCGGCTGGCCAAGGCACTTCTCAGTGGGCTGACTGGGGCACTTCTCATGCGTCGGCCGGTGCGGGCACTTCTCAGTGGGATGAAGACGGCACTTCTCAGTAGGCCCACGAGGGAGATTCTCAGTGAGATAGCCTATTTGCCCCCGGAGTTACCAGTTATACGCAGATCTTGACAACTCCATCAACACCGATGCCATCTCAAGTGAAAGACAGTCAAGGAGGTGGTGATGATGCGGCCCCGGAGAATACACGAGAAAAGGGGGACCGACTCAATCTAAGAGAAATTGATTGTCCGAACAATTGGCAATTAGACAAGAGAGGTCGATAAAATTGTTATATCAATATCAACTTAATAACTTTCTTTTATTTCAATAAAATTACATATTGTTCTTATAAAATGAAACAATTTAAAAATCTATGACAATGCCTTCATTCTTTTGGTTGGTTTGTACATTTTCTTCTATTGTGTCCTAAACCATTGCAGTTACTACATCGAAGATATCTTGAAGCTTGATCATTCGCTATGATCCGGTTCTTCTTTGGTCTTTCTGCCTTGTGACGTACATCTAGTACTCCAATGTGACCTCTAACCAATGTACTTTAAAGGTTGTAAGGGACTGAAATTGGCTCCAGGTGCGGCTCATATACGCTTCTTAATGCTTCCTTAGAAAAAATTACCTGGATAATGAGGTGATTCTGGAAAGATATCATGCATAGCCCTTATCAATCATTTTTGTTTATCTGATATAAAAGAAATTGTATTTCATGCATCAAAATATTTTTCAAAAGATGTTCTCAAACCGTTTAAAAACCAAGTCCAATAATCAGTATTTTCACTCTCAGCAACGGCATAAGAAATTAGATATAATTGATAATTTGGATCATGAGCACAAGCAATAAATAAAATACGTTGATATCTAGAGAAAAGAAAAGTAGCATTAGGACTAATCACATGTAAACACTCCCTTAAAAATCCATCAATGCATTCCTTAAAACAAATAAAAATTCTTTGAAATCTATTATCTTCTGTAGTCTGTATAAAACATTGGCTACCTGAATTTGTCTCAATATTCTAAAATCATATTCTTCAAGACTACTATATGCATCAATATAACTACCATTTATTTCGGATAGAGCAAGTTTCGTAGCTTTCCAAGCTTTACAATATTTAATATATATTTTGTGTTCTCTATATATATCATTTACAACATGTGATGGACTATACGACTGATTATCTCAAATTTTATCAATAATCTTACTTTTAATCCATACAATAGTAGCTAATGGATGAGAACATGTTGTAAGTCCACCTAAACAAGATTAATGTACGTTTTCTAGCGTAGCAATAGAAAAACTTGTACCTTTACCAACGACTTTAGTGTATACTCTCCAATTACAACTTGAAATATTACATTTATATACAATCCCACTAGCATTGTTTAAAGTAACATGACAAGTAAAAGTATATCTAATTGCTATATCACTAAAAACATCTAAATTCAGAACGAATATCAAAGTTTCTTCCAACGAATAATCCAAAAATGCTAACACTATCAACATTGCTATCAAATTTATCATCTAAATTTTTAATTAAATCATCATTGTTTTTATCGTCGTTATTATCATATGTCACGCCCCAGTCCCAAAATGACGAGGGACTGAGCACGTGAGCAATGGCCAGCAGCACGCACCGATGGACAACCCAATTTAATGGATCCATCAGGGCATGCTTAAGCTGTAGTCTAGCAATACTAAGTACAAGTCTCAGGTATTTCTAATCTCATCCACAGAAAGTCACAGATTAAAAGCCAGAAATTATGCAATGGAAATAAATACTGAAATCTCAAATAAGCTATCTCGGGAACAAATCCGAGAATTAGTCTGTTACATTTAAGAAAAGACAGGAATTTAAAATGCTGGAAATGGAAATACTGTATAACTGAAGCCGGTGCTCAAGAGAAGTCTTCGGCCACTATCTCGTCCCCTGTTCCTTGTTCTGCTCCAAGGAGTGCTCCAGTACCGTACACCTCGGGGTAGTTTTCTTCAGCTGTACCTGGGGACATAGTCCATTCCAGGTCCTCAGGGGACATAACAAGGTACAAAAAATACAAGCCAAAACATATGCAGTGCAGCAATAAAATAAACAGCAGGATAAATATGTAAACCAGCTAGTGATATGCAAGTGAGAGTTTTAGTCATACTCAGGCTGAGACTACTACAGGATCAGTGTCTAAGAAACCATAGCAGTATTTTCTAGAAGAGCCAGAACTTGTGCCAAAGCTCTGTATCAGAGACTAGGACACCTCCAGATAACATTATTTACATTATAATCAGCCTTGATATGGTAATACTCTCCCCACCCCATGTAATCTCACGTCACAGTTCCAGAATATCAGGTACAAGTCACGCAAGATTGAACTAATGCAATGAGTCAGGATAGAGTCTAAGCATGTAAACTATAATGACATGAATATGTAACCTATACGGAATCACCAGGTATATCTCAGGCAATTCCGTCACATGAATAGTGTCAGGTGTCCTGGGTTGAGCAGTTAAACAAGTTACATAAGAAACTACCAGAAAATCAAGTAAAATACTATAATCAGAAATGTCTAAGAATTGGCAGGCTTTACTTGCCCACTGATGTATAACCAAGTCCAGGAGATATGTAGCAAGCTGCAAGTTTCGGCGAGGTACACTTGCCTGTGGTTCCGGCTATGTTCGCGGTTCTGACTTCGGCGGGAATTGCGGGCGGTACTCCGGTTGCTGAAACAAATATCACCATCAGATCCAGAAAATATCAATCAGCTAGAAACGCCTATCCTTGGGTCCAATTTGGAGACAATGGCAGAAACGACAGTTTCGGGCCAAAACGAGGTCCACATGCGGGCCCGCATTGCACCGAAAAATGCGTCCGGGTCAACGGTCTCCAAATTCACCAAACTCAGTGTCAACAGGTCAGAAACGCTGATACGAACCCAACGGAACTTCCAGAATTGGATTCCGATGAGCCGATCACAAAATCGTCCGTCGAGCGGGGCCTGTGGGGCCCACGACACGCGATTTCGTCAACGTTCTCAGAATCGAACCAAACTTGACCCACAGGACCAGCGTATCGCTACGAGTCCGATGGCGCAAGTTTCTTCTCGATCCGACGTGTGTACACAAAGTTAGGGCGCGTTCCAGAAAGTACGGATACGGGGTGATGTCCGTGGATACGCGTTGATTCCGGTGTGCACGCACACCCGAATCAGCTTCCGCGAAATCCCACACATCCGTATCGACGAGGCGCTCGTGTCTGTGAAGACCGCACGCGACCAAGTCGTCCCGTTTGGCGGGGCGTACTCAGTTCCGGAGTGAAACAGGGTCTGGTTTTTCCTGTTTTTGGATCGCGGTGTGCGATCACCACAGGACGCGATGCCCCGAACAGTTTGTCCGGACACCGAGAGGGTCATACAGGCTTCGCAACGCAATTTACGAAATCGAAATCGGAGCTACGAGCAAAAAGATACACGCACCTGAAGGAGACCCGAAAACCAGGGCCAAATCGTGTCCGACACGTGTCCGACTCGTGTCGGACACAGGGGATTCAAATTAGGGTTAGGGTTAGGGTTTTGGGACTTCGCCGGAGCTGCGACGGCTGCTGGCGGCCGGAGGGAGGCAGGGGACGGCGGGGGAAGCTCGGCCGGGGGCGGCGGCTCGCTGGGAGGCGGTGGGGGGGTCGCCGGAGGCGCTGCGGCGCCGGGCGCGGGAGCTGCTGTGGTCGCTGGGGGAAGGAGGGAGGAGGAGGAAGGGGGAGCTGGGCGGCGGCGCTGTGGCGGGGCCGGCGTGGCTGCAGCGGCGAGGCGGGACGGCGTCGCGGGGAGTCCGGCGGAGCAGCGAGGTGGCGGTGGCAGTTCGGGTCTGGCCGGAGGGGAGAGGAGCGGGGTTTATAAAGGGGGCGGAGGGGAGCGAGGCCGAGCGGGGGAGGCGGAGGTCGTGGGGTCGTGGGGGCGTGCGGGGGCGGTTGGCCGGCCGGAGCGGGCTGCGGGAAGTGCGGCGGAGCGGCCGGGACGCGCGGGGGGCTGGGGGATCGTGGGTGAGCGGGTTACGGGCGAGCGGGTGAGCGGGTGAGCGGGTGAGCGGGTCCGACCCGACCCGCTAGGGCTGGGCTCGGGTTGGGCTGGGCCGGGCCGGCCCAACGGGCCGCGGGCCGGAAAAATAATAAAAAAATTAATAATAATAATAAATAATAATTAATTATCAGTTAATTAATTAAATAAATAATAAAATACTTTTTAGGCATTTAAAAATAGGTCCGGGGCCCGATAAATTCCAGAAAATTTGTCCTAAGTCCAGTTTTTCATTTTACATCCAAAAATATTATTTTTATAATATTTTAATATTGTTTATTATCATTTAAAAATCATTGAATAATTAAAACCCTGTTTTTAAATTACAGAAAATTCCCAAAAGATTCCAAAAAATTCTGAAAATTCCACTTTTAAAATTTTGAAAAAAATCAGGGGGTTTACAATCTACCCCCCTTAAGAGGATTGCGTCCTCGCAATCAAAGAGTAACCGGTCAACAGAGATGACGCGGTCGCAACATCGTTTAAAAATACATCACAAGATACTTAGGGAAGTACCGTTTCCCTAAAAATGAAAGTTCTGCACTTTCTAGAGAAAATCTAGTTAAAGCAAGAATATTACAACTTTTATGAAAACCAGGTTGTTATTAACAAGTTGCAATTTACTAGGTTGGGGCTGAGGTCACGAACCAAGAGGCACGAGCTACAACCAGACTAGAAACGGATAACTATAAATCACTTACTCGCATCGGCGTCCTGCACAGTCATCGCATAAGCTTGCTCTCGTCCTTGAGGTAGATTCCTCGGTTGCTGCTGAGCTTGCTGGTAGGGTGCTGCTCGAGGCGCTGGTGGAGTTTGCTGGTTCGCCCTTGGTGCTCCTTCTCCACGTTGAGTGCAATCCCTTACTGAATGCTGACGGGATCCGCATGCCAAACACAATCCTAGTCTGCGTCGGCATTCCTTGGCGATATGGCCTGCTTTGCCACAGTAGTGACAAGTAAGGAGGACTACCGTTTGTGGTGTAGGTGCTTTCTGCTGTTGGTGCGGTCTCTTTGCAGATTCTTCTTGTGCTGCTTTGGTTGGTGCGGATGGGGACGACCGCTTCAGTCTGGTCTCTCTCTTGGTGACGCGCTCTATGCGTCGAGCCGCAGCAAGGACGTCCGAGTATGATGTTGGTACGACGGACCCAATTAGTTTCTGCAGCTCAATGTTCAGTCCGTCGAAGAATTTCTCGGCCTTCTCTTCCTCAGTCGGGATCAGGGTGGGGGCGAAGCGGCTCAGACGAATGAATTCTGCGTTGTACTCTTCCACCGTCATGGAGTCCTGAGTGAGGCGATTGAATTTGTCCCGCAGTTCTGATCGAGCGATGGCAGGAATGTATATCTCCTGGAAGAGTCTGGAGAACTCCTCCCAGGTGACTCGGTCTGGTCCGAGTCGCATCTCCTCGGATAGCCACCAGTGATGGACATTATCCGTCAATTGCATTTGGACGGCAGTCATCCAGCGTTCCCGTGGAAGTTCAGCTGCTTCAAGTTGATGCCGAATGTTGGTGAGCCACTCGTGAACTTCTGTGGGCTCCTCTTTTCCAGAAAAAGTACGGGGCTTCAGTTGGCGGAAGTCAGTGATTGAGCATGTAGTTGGCTGTCGAGCTGGTAGGTTGGCCTGCCCCAGTGCAGTTACGATGCTGTCCCTCAAGAAATTAGCTTTGCGACGCTGAGCCTCGTGTTGGACTTGTTGCTGTGCTTGCATCATCGCGTAGATCAGTTGGAATATCTGCTGCCCGTCAATCGGCTGTCCTGATGGGAGTACGGGCGTTGGTGGAACGAACTGCGGCGGAGGTGGGATGTCATCGCGCCAGAATCGGGAGGTAGGTTGACCTGCCTGCTGGCTCTGTTGAGTTGTGGGGATTCCTCCGACTGGTGTCACTTCGTCGTCGTAGGTGACACCTGTAGCTTGTGGTGTTCTTGCGGGAGTCTCGTTGCATTCTTGTGGGTCCATTTCCCTGTATCCAAAATACCCAATAAGAGGCGTACAGGAAACAAGGCAAGATGCAAGTTCAAGTAAGTTCGAATACGATACAGATATCAAAAAACGATTCAAGCAAGTGGATGAGATTCTAAAATTTATCCTATCTTATTGCAGGCCTGTTCGGTCCCTAAGTTGAAACCGAACAATTTAGTCGTAGACCTGCATGGGCCACCACAAAAACCATGTCACGCCCCAGTCCCAAAATGACGAGGGACTGAGCACGTGAGCAATGGCCAGCAGCACGCACCGATGGACAAACCAATTTAATGGATCCATCAGGGCATGCTTAAGCTGTAGTCTAGCAATACTAAGTATAAGTCTCAGGTATTTCTAATCTCATTCACAAAAAGTCACAGATTAAAAGCCAGAAATTATGCAATGGAAATAAATACTGAAATCTCAAATAAGCTATCTCGGGAACAAATCCGAGAATTAGTCTGTTACATTTAAGAAAAGACAGGAATTTAAAATGCTGGAAATGGAAATACTGTATAACTGAAGCCGGTGCTCAAGAGAAGTCTTCGGCCACTATCTCGTCCCCTGTTCCTTGTTCTGCTCCAAGGAGTGCTCCAGTACCGTACACCTCGGGGTAGTTTTCTTCAGCTGTACCTGGGGACATAGTCCATTCCAGGTCCTCAGGGGACATAACAAGGTACAGAAAATATAAGCCAAAATATATGCAGTGCAGCAATAAAATAAACAGCAGGGTAAATATGTAAACCAGCTAGTGATATGCAAGTGAGAGTTTTAGTCATACTCAGGCTGAGACTACTACAGGATCAGTGTCTAAGAAACCATAGCAGTATTTTCTAGAAGAGCCAGAACTTGTGCCAAAGCTCTGTATCAGAGACTAGGACACCTCCAGATAACATTATTTACATTATAATCAGCCTTGATATGGTAATACTCTCCCCATCCCATGTAATCTCACGTCACAGTTCCAGAATATCAGGTACAAGTCACGCAAGATTGAACTAATGCAATGAGTCAGGATAGAGTCTAAGCATGTAAACTATAATGACATGAATATGTAACCTATACGGAATCACCAGGTATATCTCAGGCAATTCCGTCACATGAATAGTGTCAGGTGTCCTGGGTTGAGCAGTTAAACAAGTTACATAAGAAACTACCAGAAAATCAAGTAAAATACTATAATCAGAAATGTCTAAGAATTGGCAGGCTTTACTTGCCCACTGATGTATAACCAAGTCCAGGAGATATGTAGCAAGCTGCAAGTTTCGGCGAGGTACACTTGCCTGTGGTTCCGGCTATGTTCGCGGTTCTTACTTCGACGGGAATTGCGGGCGGTACTCCGGTTGCTGAAACAAACATCACCATCAGATCCAGAAAATATCAATCAGCTAAAAACGCCTGTCCTTGGGTCCAATTTGGAGACAAGGGCAGAAACGACAGTTTCGGGCCAAAACGGGGTCCACATGCGGGCCCGCTTTGCACCGAAAAATGCGTCCGGGTCAACGGTCTCCAAATTCACCAAACTCAGTATCAACAGGTCAGAAACGCTGATACGAACCCAACGGAACTTTCAGAATTGGATTCCGATGAGCCGATCACAAAATCGCCCGTCGAGCGGGGCCTGTGGGGCCCACGACACGCGATTTTGTCAACGTTCTCAGAATTGAACTAAACTTGACCCACAGGACCAGCGTATCGCTACGAGTCCGATGGCGCAAGTTTCGTCTCGATCCGACGTGTGTACACAAAGTTAGGGCGCATTCCAGAAAGTACGGATACGGGGCGATGTCCGCGGATACGCGTTGATTCCGGTGTGCACGCACACCCGAATCAGCTTCCGCGAAATCCCACACGTCCGTATCGACGAGGCGCTCGTGTCTGTGAAGACCGCACACGACCAAGTCGTCCCGTTTGGCGGGGCGTACTCAGTTCCGGGGTGAAACAGGGTCTGGTTTTTCCTATTTTTGGATCGCGGTGTGCGATCACCACAGGACGCGATGCCCCGAACAGTTTGTCCGGACACCGAGAGGGTCATACAGGCTTCGCAACGCAATTTACGGAATCAAAATCGGAGCTACGAGCAAAAAGATACACGCACCTGAAGGGGACCCAAAAATCAGGGCCAAATCGTGTCCGACACGTGTCCGACTCGTGTCGGACACAGGGGATTCAAATTAGGGTTAGGGTTAGGGTTTTGGGACTTCGCCGGAGCTGCGACGGCTGCTGGCGGCCGAAGGGAGGCAGGGGACGGCGGGGGAAGCTCGGCCGGGGGCGGCGGCTCGCTGGGAGGCGGCGGGGGGGTCGCCGGAGGCGCTGCGGCGCCGGGCGCGGGAGCTGCTGTGGTCGCTGGGGGAAGGAGGGAGGAGGAGGAAGGGGGAGCTGGGCGGCGGCGCTGCGGCGGGGCCGGCGTGGCTGCAGCGGCGAGGCGGGACGGCATCGCGGGGAGTCCGGCGGAGCAGCGAGGTGGCGGTGGCAGTTCGGGTCTGGCCGGAGGGGAGAGGAGCGGGGTTTATAAAGGGGGCGGAGGGGAGCGAGGCCGAGCGGGGGAGGCGGAGGTCGTGGGGTCGTGGGGGCGGTTGGCCGGCCGGAGCGGGCGGCGGGAAGTGCGGCGGAGCGGCCGGGACGCGCGGGGGGCTGGGGGATCGTGGGTGAGCGGGTTACGGGCGAGCGGGTGAGCGGGTGAGCGGGTCCGACCCGACCCGCTAGGGCTGGGCTCGGGTTGGGCTGGGCCGGGCCGGCCCAACGGGCCGCGGGCCAGAAAAATAATAATAAAATTAATAATAATAATAAATAATAATTAATTATCAGTTAATTAATTAAATAAATAATAAAATACTTTTTAGGCATTTAAAAATAGGTCCGGGGTCCGATAAATTCCAGAAAAATTGTCCTAAGTCCAGTTTTTCATTTTATATCCAAAAATATTATTTTTATAATATTTTAATATTGTTTATTATCATTTAAAAATCATTGAATAATTAAAACCCTGTTTTTAAATTACAGAAAATTCCCAGAAAATTCCAGAAAATTCTGAAAATTCCAGTTTTAAAATTTTGAAAAAAATCAGGGGGTTTACATCATAATCTATTATATGTTCTTATTCAGTAAATAAAATAACTTGATGAGAAGAATTAGGAGTAGTATTAACTTGATTAGAAGCATGTATACTACTTACAATATCAATTCTAGGTGGTGGTGAAGTTACATAAATATTAATGTACGGTGCTTGTACATTAACTTCGAGAATAAATTTGTATACTTGTTCACTAACTAACTTTATACAATTAGTCAAAAATATATGTACCAATATAAATTCATAATCATTAGAACATTGCTCAACAATTTGATTACGTAAACTATCAAACGAAATATTTCGATCAATTAAAAAAAATTCAGTTAGACATCCTTCATAAACTAATTCATTTAGCACACCTCCAATCGAACATAGTATTATTAGACTTTGATTAATGACAAGAGAGTGAGCTTCTAAATACAGTGAATGAGTTAAACTTTATTAAACTTTAGTCAGTAAGCTAGCTTTTGTTGAGTGAGAGATGACCTTATATTGGGTGTGTAAACCCCCCTGAATTTTCAAATTATTAAATCTTGGATTTTTCCCAATTTTCTAGAATTTTCTGGGAATTTTCTGTAATTAAAATCAAGATTTTTAATTAATAAATAATTTTTAAATGTTAATAAATAATATTAAAATATCATAAAAATAATATTTTTGGGTGTAAAATGGAAAACTGACTTAGGGTAATTTTTCTGGAATTTATTGGACCTCAGACCTATTTTTAGATGCCTAAAAAACTATTTATTTAAATAATTAATTATTTATTATTATTATTATTATTATTAATTATTATTATTATTATTATTATTATTATTATTTATTTATTTATTTATTTTCTTTTCTTGGGCCGGCCCGGCCCAGTGGACCGGCCCAGCCCGCCAGCCCTCAGCCCGTTCCTTCCGGGTCGGGTCGGGTCAGACCCGACCCGCGAGCCGCCCGCCACCCGCGAACCGTTTCCCCCTTTCCCCGCACGACCGCGCAACCGCCGCCGAGCGCAGCGCCGGCCGTTCCGGCCCGCTCCCCGCACCCTCCGCGGCCACGTCCTCCCCTCGGCCGATTCTCCGGCCACGACCCCGCTCCTCCTCCTCCTATATAACCCTTCCCCTTCTCTTCCCCGGCCACCACCGACCGCCCAGAACTCCGCCCCTCGCCGAGGCACCGCCACCGCACACCCGCCGTGCCCCGCCCAGCTCCGCCGGTCCGCCGCAGCCCCTCTCCTTCCTCCACCTTCCTCCCCGCCCGCAGAACCCTCCCCGATCGAGCCCGACCCCGCAGCAGCGGCTGCGCCGCCTCCGGCAGCCGCCGGCGTCCCCCCGCCCGCTCTGGCGCGTCGCCAGCGCCGCCCCTCCGCCTCCGCCTCCGGCCGCAGTGGCCCGAGCGCCGGATTCCGATCAGAAACCCTAACCCTAGCCCTAATTCTTCGTGTCGTGTCGGACACGACACGGACACGGAAATATCATGTTTTTCGAGCCTCTTCAGGTACTCGTATCTTGCACCCTGTATCTCCGTTTTCAATTCCGTAAATTGTGTTGTGAAGCCTGTATGACCCTCTCGGTGTCCGGACAAACTGTTCGGGGCATCGCGTCCTGTGGTGATCGCACACCGCGATCCAAAAACAGGAAAAACCAGACCCTGTTTTACCCCGGAACTGAGTCCGCCCCGCCAAACGGGATGACTTGGTCGCGTGCGGTCTTCATAGATACGTACGCATCGTCGATACGGACGTGTGAGTTTTCGTGAAAGCTGATTCGGGTGTGCGTGCACACCGGAATCAACGCGTATCCGCGGACATCGCCCCGTATCCGTCTTTTCTGTAATTTACCCTAACTTCGTGCACACACGTCGGATCGAGACAAAACTTGCGCCATCGGACTCGTAGCGATACGCTGGTCCTGTGGGTCAAGTTTGGTTCGATTCTGAGAACGTTGACGAAATCGCGTGTCGTGGGCCCCACAGGCCCCGCTCGACGGGCGATTTTGTGTTCGGCTCATCGGAATCCAAATCTGGAAGTTCCGTTGGGTTCGTATCAGCATTCCTGACCTGTTGACACTAAGTTTGGTGAATTTGGAGACCTTTGACCCGGACACGTTTTTCAGTGCAAAGCGGACCCACCGGCGGACCCCGTTTTGACCCGAAACTGCCGTTTTTGCCCTTGTCTCCAAATTGGACCCAAGGACATGCGTTTCTAGCTATTTGACATCTTCTGAGCGTGATGGTGAAGTTTATTTCAGCATTTGGACTCATCTCTGGATATTCCCCGAAGAACTATTAATCGGATCCAAACAACAGGCAAGTACCTGCACTTCAAGTTAATCTTTATATTGTGATAGTTAATTCCCTGCCTTACATGTACCATTGATGATTACACGTAGTGCTAGAACACTGGATTTCATGTCTTGAATATTGGAGTTCATGTCTTATTTTTCATGTCGGGTGGGAGAATACTGAAAGGCATGTAGCTTACCCTGACTCTTGCCATGATTAATAGCTGTTGGTACACGACTGTCCATCAGCCGGATCTCGATTATTCGTGATTAATAGCCTTCTATGGCGGCCGGTTTAACCCTATAAACCCCTGCATGCCAACTAGGTATTCTAAATACACAAGTTCACACACATAGCTTCTTGTCTAGTTATGGCTCTTGTTGACTGTTGTAGTTTCATTTCCTGTCACATTTATTCCTGCTTTCTCATATTCCTGTGTATAGCATTAACTCTGAGATATTGATGTTTCTTTTATGCAATTTTCTCAATATAATGCTCAATCTAATTGTCATAAATATTTAGTTTTAATCTTGATGTGCATTGTGTACTTTGCTCCTTTCCTGACTGGATCCGTTGATTTAGGCGATGATGAGAACCTTGCCTCCACCTATTATGATCCCTACGAGTTAGCAGGTAACACACATGAGGATCCAGTTTCCCCCAGGAGGCTACTTCTGTGGATCAGTTAGCTGTAGCTGCTTATTCTTTCCTTTTCAGCATATACTCGGGTTTGTCCCCGATTTATCTTCTGGCTTGTATTAACTGTGGTTTAGTTGTCACAGATTAAATATTATGAAATCTTAGCATTTCTTTTTCCTGTGATTATTCTTATATGTTCATTATTGTGGATGAGATAGATGCTTTTTGACTCCAGAACTTGACCTAGACAGCGTACTACCGCCGACACTGCGGCGTAGGCTGGACGTGCCCACGCACTCGTGCCCGAATATCCGGGTGCGAGTCGTGACACGTTTTTGTGGTGGCCCATGCAGGTCAAACGACTAAATTGTTCGGTTTCAACTCAGGGACCGAACAGGCCTGCAATAAAGCTAGAATAAGTTTATAGGATCTCATCCACTTGCTTGAATCATTTTTGATATCTGTATCGTATTCGAACTAATATGAACTTGCATCTTGCCTTGATTCCTGTGTGCCTCTTATTGGTTATTTTGGATACAGGGAGATGGACCCACAAGCCAGCAACGAGACTCATACAGAAACACCACAGACCGTTGTGATTACCCAAGGAAACGATGTGATACCAGTCGGTGAAGGCCAATCATCACAAGGCAGTCAAGCAAGTCAGCCTGCCTTAATAACCCATCAAGATAGCGTTCCACCCTCGACACAGCCTATTCCACCGATGCCTTCCTTCCCTCCGGGACCGCCTATGGACGAACAGCAGATGTTCCGCATGTTCTACATAATGATGCAAGCCTATCAGAAGGTTCAACAAGAAACTCAGCAAAACCAAGCGGAGAACTTCATCAACAGAATTAGCTCGGAGTCACGGAAGCTAAGCAGTTCAAATGCAATTACCTTCGACGAAGGCGTTCTTACTGCAGCACGACCTGTGGAGTGCACCACAAGGATCGAGTCTAGCCGGAAGCGGCCGTATGCGTCAGCACCAGGCCTAGCACAGCAGGAAAGAGCTGCAAAGCGACCACAGATGAATCCAACTCAAGGACAGAACCAACGAGCTCCCATTTGTGGCTATTGTCGAAAACAAGGTCATATTTGGAAGGATTGTAGAAAGAGGCTAGGTGTTTGTCTACTTTGTGGCTCAGCAGCACATCAAGTGAGGGACTGTCCCGCTGCTCCAAGAACACGGACAAGCTTACGCGATGACCGTGGAGAACGAGCAGACTCTTAGAGTCACTAATGCGCGTAAGTGATTTCTTTTAGCTGCCTTCTAGTATTGTTTAGCCCGCGCCTATTGGTTCGTGACCTCAGCCCCAACCTAGTAATTTTGAACTTGCTAATAACCTGGTATGCTTTTATATTTAATAACTGTAGAGATTGTAGAGTTTTCTGTTATTTTGCTTATTATGTGAATTTAAATTTGTACCTCCTTTCATCATCATCTAGCGCACTTAATTTTGATGTACTTTGTTTCTGCTGCTATTCTATAGCCTAGTTTTGCAAGCTTACTCTTTATCAGGCTTGTTCATGACACGTGTATTATTGGACGCGTACACTAATACAAGTGTCTGTTCAGAATCAGTGTATTACGGTCTGATCAACCTTGGTGCATTTTGATTCGCACTTCGCACGACTCCTTTACGTGGATTGAGATACGTAGTGATTAGTAGAGAAACATACTTGACCTAGACATGCTGAGCATATCGTATCAGTTACATAACTAAACTAATACGAGCATGCGAATAAATGACTACCAGAATAGAACCTCAATCCATAACCGCCTGACAAATCCTACTAGAATTCTTTAAACGCCTTGATCCCCATACTTCCGTTCTATCACCCCACCCTTGAACTCTTTATTATTGATCTTCGCCTTCCCTTATTTCGGAAAGACGAAATCTCGTGCTGGTATAAGTTTGATACATAGATAGTACTAGATATGCCACCTAGGCCGATCACATACTTGAGGACTAACCTTTCGTAATTGAGGACATATCATATGTGATATGATCGGCGTTGAAATTTCGAGGATTGAATGACATGAGTAACCATATTAAGGAATATTTTCTTAAAGTATATAGTCTTTTGATGATGAATGGGTAAATTCTAAGTTGGGTAGCAATACAATTGTCAACTCGAGGGGAATGTCCTTTGGATTGTGACCGAGTAAGGTTAGATTGGAAGAAGCAAGCCATTCCAAATTTTTTTGAAAATTTAGAGGAGTGACTAAGATGATTAATAAATTGATATCGAGGACCCAATAGTTACATCCTAGGTGCATGATTTAATTTTGAATATTGAGAGTAAAATCGTCAACTTGAATTTAGAGGATGTAATTCAGACTTGAATATTGGTGGACTATACTTAAATTATTTTTCAATCTGATGACTTGAATTAAGAATTTAAAAGTTGATGGTTGGACTACCTAGTTGGAATATTGAGGATGTGAATGTAATTTAAAAGGGCCGAAACATACAAATATTGTTGGACTCGAATCACTTCTAGAGGAATTATGATAATTCGAATCGTGAGGCAAGGTCATCTTGAAAATACTATATGGACTAACCATAGGTTGAATTTTGATTGAAACAAGTAGTCATCTTAAATCATGAAAAGATTGCAGTGGACATGATTTGGATTTAAATTATCGTAAGAAGATTGCGATTGATGTACATGAAGGGTTAACACATTATGGCTTAATTTTAAATTTTGAGGACAAAATTTTTGTAAGTTGGGTAGGTTGTAAACCCCCCTGAATTTTCAAATTATTAAATCTTGGATTTTTCCCAATTTTCTGGAATTTTCTGGGAATTTTCTGTAATTAAAATCAAGGTTTTTAATTAATAAATGATTTTTAAATATTAATAAATAATATTAAAATATCATGAAAATAATATTTTTGGGTGTAAAATGGAAAACTGGACTTAGGGTAATTTTTCTGGAATTTATTGGACCTCAGACCTATTTTTAGATGCCTAAAAAACTATTTATTTAAATAATTAATTATTTTTTATTATTATTATTATTATTATTATTATTAATTATTATTATTATTATTATTATTATTATTATTATTATTATTTATTTATTTATTTATTTTCTTTTCTTGGGCCGGCCCGGCCCAGTGGACCGGCCCAGCCCGCCAGCCCTCAGCCCGTTCCTTCCGGGTCGGGTCGGGTCAGACCCGACCCGCGAGCCGCCCGCCACCCGCGAACCGTTTCCCCCTTTCCCCGCACGACCGCGCAACCGCCGCCGCGTCTCGCGCCGGCCGTTCCGGCCCGCTCCCCGCACCCTCCGCGGCCACGTCCTCCCCTCGGCCGATTCTCCGGCCACGACCCCGCTCCTCCTCCTCCTATATAACCCTTCCCCTTCTCTTCCCCGGCCACCACCGACCGCCCAGAACTCCGCCCCTCGCCGAGGCACCGCCACCGCACACCCGCCGTGCCCCGCCCAGCTCCGCCGGTCCGCCGCAGCCCCTCTCCTTCCTCCACCTTCCTCCCCGCCCGCAGAACCCTCCCCGATCGAGCCCGACCCCGCAGCAGCGGCTGCGCCGCCTCCGGCAGCCGCTGGCGTCCCCCCGCCCGCTCCGGCGCGTCGCCAGCGCTGCCCCTCCGCCTCCGCCTCCGGCCACAGTGGCCCGAGCGCCGGATTCCGATCAGAAACCCTAACCCTAGCCCTAATTCTTCGTGTCGTGTCGGACACGACACGGACACGGAAATATCCGGTTTTTCGAGCCTCTTCAGGTACTCGTATCTTGCACCCTGTATCTCCGTTTTCAATTCCGTAAATTGCGTTATGAAGCCTGTATGACCCTCTCGGTGTCCGGACAAACTGTTCGGGGCATCGCGTCCTGTGGTGATCGCACACCGCGATCCAAAAACAGGAAAAACCAGACCCTGTTTCACCCCGGAACTGAGTCCGCCCCGCCAAACGGGACGACTTGGTCGCGTGCGGTCTTCACAGATACGTACGCATCGTCGATACGGACGTGTGAGTTTTCGTGGAAGCTGATTCGGGTGTGCGTGCACACCGGAATCAACGCGTATCCGCGGACATCGCCCCGTATCCGCTTTTTCTGTAATTCACCCTAACTTCGTGCACACACGTCGGATCGAGACGAAACTTGTGCCATCGGACTCGTAGCGATACGCTGGTCCTGTGGGTCAAGTTTGGTTCGATTCTGAGAACGTTGACGAAATCGCGTGTCGTGGGCCCCACAGGCCCCGCTCGACGGGCGATTTTGTGTTCGGCTCATCGGAATCCAAATCTGGAAGTTCCGTTGGGTTCGTATCAGCGTTCCTGACCTGTTGACACTAAGTTTGGTGAATTTGGAGACCTTTGACCCGGACACGTTTTTCGGTGCAAAGCGGACCCACCGTCGGACCCCGTTTTGACCCGAAACTGCCGTTTTTGCCCTTGTCTCCAAATTGGACCCAAGGACATGCGTTTCTAGCTATTTGACATCTTCTGAGCGTGATGGTGATGTTTATTTCAGCATTTGGACTCATCTCTGGATATTCCCCGAAGAACTATTAATCGGATCCAAACAACAGGCAAGTACCTGCACTTCAAGTTAATCTTTATATTGTGATAGTTAATTCCCTGCCTTACATGTACCATTGATGATTACACGTAGTGCTAGAACACTGGATTTCATGTCTTGAATATTGGAGTTCATGTCTTATTTTTCATGTCGGGTGGGAGAATACTGAAAGGCATGTAGCTTACCCTGACTCTTGCCATGATTAATAGCTGTTGGTACACGACTGTCCATCAGCCGGATCTCGATTATTCGTGATTAATAGCCGTCTATGGCGGCCGGTTTAACCCTATAAACCCCTGCATGCCAACTAGGTATTCTAAATACACAAGTTCACACACATAGCTTCTTGTCTAGTTATGGCTCTTGTTGACTGTTGTAGTTTCATTTCCTGTCACATTTATTCCTGCTTTCTCATATTCCTGTGTATAGCATTAACTCTGAGATATTGATGTTTCTTTTATGCAATTTTCTCAATATAATGCTCAATCTAATTGTCATAAATATTTAGTTTTAATCTTGATGTGCATTGTGTACTTTGCTCCTTTCCTGACTGGATCCGTTGATTTAGGCGATGATGAGAACCTTGCCCCCACCTATTATGATCCCTACGAGTTAGCAGGTAACACACATGAGGAGCCAGTTTCCCCCAGGAGGCTACTTCTGTGGATCAGTTAGCTGTAGCTGCTTATTCTTTCCTTTTCAGCATATACTCGGGTTTGTCCCCGATTTATCTTCTGGCTTGTATTAACTGTGGTTTAGTTGTCACAGATTAAATATTATGAAATCTTAGCATTTCTTTTTCCTGTGATTATTCTTACATGTTCATTATTGTGGATGAGATAGATGCTTTTTGACTCCAGAACTTGACCTAGACAGCGTACTACCGCCGACACTGCGGCGTAGGCTGGACGTGCCCACGCACTCGTGCCCGAATATCCGGGTGCGGGTCGTGACAGGGTGAGAAATAAATAAAAGAAAAAAATGATTGAAAGTATGCATGAGTTGAGTGAGAAATGAATAGCAGCAAAGAATGACAATGACAAAATTTTATAGAGATGAGAAAGAAATAGTTGTTGGCAAAATCAGAACATTACAATACGAACGTTACAAAATAGAAAGTAAAAAAAAAAATTCGTTGTTAATTAAACAGAGTAATATATAAACCAATCCCAACAATAAAAAAACTTAAAAAAAAAAACATCCCAACTATAAAAAAAATCCAACACAAAAAAAACCTAAAAAACAAACCAAAGAAAAAAAAAAGACCAATAGAAAAAAAAACAAAAAAAAAAGGTCATATTTTCGCCAAATTGGTTGACTTAAATTTGACTTTTACCAAATTTTTGCCAACCTAGTTGGCAAAAATATAATTTTTTTCCTCATATTTTCGCCATCCAGATTGCGAAACCTTTCGTGAATTTAAATTTTTTTCAAAATATTTTTGTTCCAGATATTTTATTTAAAAATATTTTATGTATTTTAAGGGGACAAAATGTCTAATAGATTATTGTTACAAAATAACCTTCTAGTCTGCTTTAAAAAACACTAAAGTCCGTTTGTATAGGTTTTCTTCAATTTTATTCTGAAAACAGTTTTAAAAAAAAAAAAACTTATGAGATTGTTTGCTGGGTATACATATTCTGACTTGTTTACTTTCATCTTAAAAATAATTTTAAGAAACAAAAGTCAAAAATTCTATCTGGTAAAAAAAAAAAAATTCAAAAAAAAAATTATTTTAATAAATATTTTTAAAATAATTCTGAATGTATTGTGTCCATAATTTTCGATCTAACCTCTGGGTCCGACCTAGGGTGTTGACGTCCAAATTTTCCTATCTGGCACACTGTTACAATAATTCTTTTTGTGTCCACACAACCAAACCAAAAGCACCTCCGCCGCGACGGGCAGCACCATCGCCCTGGAGTAGGCCCAGTCGCTTTGGCGCTCCTCCAGCTGCTCCATAGAGGAATCACGCACGATGAGGACGACTCACGGATGATCCGAAGGCTCCCGGGGGTTCGACGATGAACTCCGACGAGTTGGAGAGGGAGAAGAACACGAAGGACAGCGAAGTGGATAAGGAAAAGGAGGCGGAGGAGAGAAGGGTTTTCACAGAAGAAATTTTGGAAAGGAGGAAAAGAGAGAAGAAAGTGTGACGTTAGGGACGAGAGGTGCTTGGGTTCCAAGAGAGCTCCCTTTGAAAAAAAAAAAATAACAAAACAAAAATAAAAACAAAAACAAAAACAAAACAAAAAAAAGGCTATGCTATGACTACAATCAAATGTCTATAACTCTCTTACAACCATCACGTGGCGTCCGTTCATTGGAGGAGGGGGGAAAGGTAGGACCCGGTGGCTGTCCGGATGGTCGTCACATTGTCAGAACGTCACGTGACAACCGTTTATTAGAAGAGAGATGGAACCGGAGGTGACCCACATAGCAGGGGGTGAGAGGGTTGTAAGAAGATTGTAAGCATTTGGTAGTAAACTTAGTATTATTGAAAGAAAGAAATTACTCCCAAAACAACTTTCATCTATTCTCCCAAAAAGATTTTATAAAGTCAGATTTGAAAGAAAAAAAAAATGCAAAGTTTTTTCTCAAAATTCTTCTCCAACCCATCCTCAATATGAGAAATTTTTCTCAAATTTTTTTTAGGAAAGTACTCTATCTCTCTCCTCAAATTTAAGGAGAATGAGAAAATTTTCAAATTTGAGGATCCACTATTTATGACCATTTTGTCCTCCAAGTTGTAGCTGATTACTAATATATCCTACATATGTTAAACACTAAACTTAATTAACTTACCATATTTTCTAATTTGTAATTATAAATAATATAATAATTATACTATTAAAATATTCTTATTGAGATCTTTAAATAGAATCTAATATTAAATATATTTGTTATTAGTATTTTTTATTAGATTCATTCATTTAATTAATAAAATAATATTTAAATAATTTGGCAAAAAATAATAGAATAACATCAAACTTTCTAAAATTAAAATACATTGACTTAAAAAAAATATAAATGTGTACATCAAAATTTAAAATAATATTAAAATACTAAATAATATTAAATAATATAATATTATTCAATTAAAATATTAAATAATATAACGTTAATGTTATATTAAAAAAATAAACAAGTACAACAAAATTTAAAATAATATAATCTCGTTAAATAATATTAATAATATAAATTTAATGTATATGATTATATTAAATAGTTGTAAAAAATAAATTTATGTAGAAATAAATAATGGTTGTTTATTATTTGAGGATTGATGGATTGAAGATGTAAAATTTTGAGAATAGCATAATATAGGAATATTTTTTTTTGAGTCCTCAAAATGAGAAAACTTTTAAGGATGGGTTAGACATGGCCTAAGTGGATGAAAGCCAAACACTATTTCCTAGCATTTTTTTATTTAAACTCAAAACTGTCTAAAAAAAAAAAGACAATCTAACATACCCTAAGATATTGTTTGGTTCGTCCAGCCTACGCCGCAGAATCGGCGGTAGAACGCTGTAAAGGTTCGTTCTAGGTCAACCATATCTATCTATATCTCACTGAAAAATCCGGCATGCCCTCTCCAAAAGGAGGGCAAAACCACGCAATATATATATAAAATCCTCTCCCAAAGGAGGCAACCACGCAATATATATATCAATGATCTCAATCACAAAATCTAGAGGAAGAATATAAGCACGATATGATATAAACAAAGAAACAGAACCAAGAGAGCAAGACAATCCAAAATAATACAGTCCAAGCCAAAATAGCTACAACTTCACAGCATCAAAAGAATAAGTACAGTCATCCAAAATACAAACCACTTGAAATGACCCAGGAAACCCACCAAGCTAACTAGGGTGCTATCGGCGACTCCTCGGCGCACTCCTCCTCGATCACGGGGTCACAACAGTCGTCAACACCCGGCCCGTAGAACGTCGGGCAATAGTCCTCAGGATCCTCTGGAAAAAATATGCCCAGTCAGGACTGGAGCGAAGTACATAACTCTGAAAGCAACTCCAAATGCATGGTAAGGTGTATATGACGAGCAATAGAAAAGTAATCAAGATGCACAGGAAATAAATATATGCTAGAGCACAATAAGTAGCTGTAATGTAAACTGGAGAACAATACAAGTAGTGGAAAAGTAACTGCAGGTGAGAAACATGAATACTAGCTAAGTGCCTTGAGCACAAGTTCGTTATGTGATCGGCTTAGGTTGCACATGAAAAACACTAAGATAACTCCGTTATGCGTGAGTTGCATAACCGACATACACATGAATACTGTTTGGCTTTGATCACATAACCAACTCACTACTCCCCTCCCCCACTAATACCATTGGATCCAACCACAACACGCTACGTACATGATAATAGCTCGCGCACACGAAGGCGAGAGCACAAGAAGCACATGATAGCACATGAGAATCAATACCCGAAGCACATGATGAAATACACGTGATAGAGTACCCGCTGAACACGGTAAGGGGGATAGCATCTCATGACGGGATCCACTAGTACCAGCTCGTGTAACAATGTGTCAGAATCAAGTATTACAGTTCTAGAACAAGTGATATAAACGCTATCATGAAATGGAAACTATCAGAGGTAGGTACTCGCCTGATATCCTGAGCAACTGATGAGGATCGAGATCCGGACCGGTGTCGCAAGGACCTAATGCGAAAAGCAGAATTAAACAGGGTTCTAAGCATTTAAACTGATATAAAATAATTAAAAACAGGCTTCTAGGGCTATTCTAGGTCGAACGGGTCAAACCGGTGAAATTCGGGTCAAAAAGTCAACCCGGGGTCCAAAAAGTCAACTCTAGGTCAAAACTAGGTCAAACGTTGACTTTTACGGTCAACGGGGACAATTATGGTCAAAGCTAGGTCAAACTAGGGTGCCCCTGAAATTCTAGGTCAAACCGAGCTCATTAAGCTACTAAACTCACAAACTCGCCTAATCGAGATACCGGGATACCCTCGGTATCCGATACCTCGCCCTAGGCCACGCACCCCGCCTAAACTCGCTAAAACCTATGCTAGCACGCGTAATTATATATATATAAACATACAAAAATTATTCTAAGACATCTCCTAGGCTAATGCTCAAATACCCCGCTCGAAACTCAATACCTTGAATATCTCAAGGTATCGACATACCTCGGTATCTCAAGGTATTGAGGTTTCGCTCTAAAACCCCTCTAGCTAGCTGTCTAGCTACTAATTATACACCTAGTTATAAATCTAGGCTAGGTAATATATATATCTATCATATTTATATATATCTAAGTAGGTATCTACCTATATACATATATATCCACATACACATATACCCAATACCCATTATCTTACCTAACATAACATATATATATATATATATAACTTATAGGTATATAGATATCTATATCTTAGATAGGTATATCTAAGTATCTAGTTATCTACCTATCTAGTATCTATCTATCTAAATACCTAGCTATCTATCTATTAATCTAGCCATCTATCTATGTATTTATCTTATCTACCTAACTATCTATCTATTGATATATCTACTTAGCTATCTACTTATCTATATATCAATCTATCTCCTTATCTATTCCTCACCCTCTCCCTGCTATTCTAGCTGCTGCTGGGGCTTACCTGGGCTGCTACTGCTGCTCCATGCTACTGCTGATGCTGCTGCTCTTGCTAAGCCTGCTGCTGCTTTTGCTGCTGGTGCTGCAGCTTCCTGCTGCTGCTGTGCTGCTGCTGCACTGCAGCAGCTGCAGCCACTGCTTGCTGTCCCCCCCTTCCTCTCACATACACACACACACTCCTATATATATACCTATATATATATCACTCTATATATATATATATACATATATATCTATATATATATAACTAGATATCTATATATATTCACACTCATCTACACACTCTAACACACACACTAACACACTCACACACTAATACACACACACACACTCACAACACTAACAACACACACACACATAAATATATATACATAGCTACATATATATATATACACTTAATATATATATATATATATCTACACACACTCTCAACTATATATATATATATATACATACACCCAAAATATATATATATATATACACACACACAAGCACACTTACACATATACATATATATATATATATATATATATATATATATATATATATATATATACACACACACACAAGCACATAGATCTAAATACACACATATATATATAAATATATATACATAAACACACATACATATAAATATATACATATATATATATATAGACACATATACACTAACACAACACACAACAACAAACAAACCACACGCCTCACTCACGCCCAACGACCTCGACACTCACCAATACCCTAAAATATATAAAATATAACTCGAAAACTCTAGCACACACTCCCCGATACTAACTCAACGCGCGCACAAGCCCGAAACGAGGAAACCAAGTCGAAATGGTCGTTCGGTCATTTCGACAAACACGTGGTACGCGGCTCGGAAAACCTCCTGAAACGCACACCAAACGAACTCGAAATCGGTCCAAAATTTACCCACGCGCTCTACACGATGTTTAGATCCTAGAAAATGCGCTCCCGCGTCGATTCTAGGTCCGTGGTAAAAACGCACACGCACTTAGAATCGGCGACGACGAAAAGCCCCAATTTCGTCCGAAATGTCCGCTTCTCCGCGACGCGGCTTCCCGTGTCCGAACGGAGACACGCACTCACCCTCTAGACACCCGACAACGTCTACCTAGGTCCATCTAACCTAGGATATCACCCAAAATTGGGCCAAATTCGGATTCCACCCGAATTCGACACAAAACCTAATGTCAAAGTCTCTAAACTCACCCAAACTAGTTCCAACTTTCTCCTACGGGTAGGGTTAGGGTCTATGAAGGTTCTACAACACTAATTATACTACATAAAAATAATTAGGAAGGGGAAAGTTAGATTTTACCTCTTGGGAGTTGGAATCCCAAGGCCAAAGTCTCACAACCCCTAGAAATCACCTCCCTCAAGCTCCAAGCCACCAAAACTAGTCTCCACACAAAGTCTAGGCTCCACACACCTATGTTAGAGAAAATGTAAGGTTAGGGTTAGCTTAAGGAAGAAGGAATGAAAGAAGAAAGAAGAAAAATGGAAGAAGAGACTTACTTTGGAGAAGAAGGAAGAAGGAAGAAGAAGTGGAGAAGAAGAAATGAAGAAGAAGAAGTAGAATGAAGAGAGAGGGGGCTGAGCTGCTGGATTTCTCACGGGTGGGTTAGGTAGGGGCCGGCCAAAGCAAATATAAAAGGGTTTACACAAGTCCAAATGACCAAAATGCCCTCCCGAAACTCGGTTTTGGGTTTCGGGTCTCCAAATGCACTCAAACTAGCTCCAAATCTCTCCAACTAACCTCCTAAAAATAAAATAATAAATCTAAGCCCCAAAATAATTCTCACAAGGGTGTGGGCTGGGTCGGACATGGGTCCACTAGGGTCGGACATGGGTCCAGGCTAGCCAAAACCCTAAAACAATCATTAAAAATAATACAAGCACTATTTAAATATAAATATAATTAATTAAATACAATCCACTATTTATCAAATAAAAAATAAAAATAAAAACCCTATTTTCTAGAATTGGGTAGTGACAGTTCGAGGTACCATAAAGTAGAAAATTCAAAATTAATATTTTTGTATATTGTGTTGAAGTGAAGTGAAGTAAAGGAAAGTGAAACTCTTTTTGTTTTAGTACTTTGACGAACTGGGGATTAGAAGTGAATTTTTTTAAAATTTGATGTTTGGTTGGTTATTGAAATGAGTGAGAAAATATAACTTTTTGTAGGAATGAGTATATGGAAAGTGTTAAAGTAGATAGGAAATAGTCCTCCAATCAAACTTGTGAAGTAGGAATAAAGATTTTTCACTTTTGCGTTCCACTTCAGAGAAAAAAACTAAACACGTAAAGTGGTCCCAAATCTAAATTCGGACCACTTTTGTGCTTCAATTTCGAGGACCAAACAGCCCCTAAATGAAAGCAACGACGATAACAACAGTCCCAAATTCAGTAAACAATTGTCATAGCTAAAAAAAAATAAAAAATAGATCACAACATTGTCATCTTTTGTCATAAGTCATTCAACTGAATAGTGATATCTGTCCGTGAGATCGTGACATGTTGGTTACGATGGAAGACTTCCATGGATTGCCATTGTTCAATTTTTTTTTTGAAAACTTAATTCCTTATCCTGTGGAAATGACATATCAAAAAAGATATCTATCGCTTATATCAAACAAGTCTCAACCTAAATTCAAGAAACATAAATCATATGGAAAAATACAAATAAATTGTGATATCTAATTTTTTTTTTTCAAAAAAGAAAAGAAAGACTATTATATTTTTGAATAATAACATATGAGATATTATTTATTTGATAATTAAAAAAAATAAAATTGCTGCTCTTGGTTTGAGTACCTACGGAGTCCATGGGTCCAATCCTAAGAACCCCTTCCTACAAAGATGTATGCAAAACAAGAAACGGAGAAAAAAGCAACCAAACATTTTACTTTTTCTAATTATTAGATTTTGTAGGAATACGTGCACATATTTTTATGTAATTTAGTGATTGAAAAAAAAAAACCCAGTAAGACCTTCACATAAAATAATTTCTTTGAGTTTCATCTCCCCCTCTTTTTTTATCCGCTGTTTTCTCATATTTTGCATCATGGAGGGCTGTTGACTACTGGCATCTTGGCATTCCAGCTATAAGCTACCTTGGCATTCCAGCTATAAGCTAGCTAGTGACATTATGAGCAAATTTAAAAAATTTAGTTACCAAATTTCAAATTTCTGCTAAGTCTAGGAAAAAAAATATTCATTGAACCAGTACCACATGACAGTGGTGAGATCTTATCTTGGTACGAGAAATTTCTAGACTTGGAATAAATTATTCAGTGGACGGAACTCACTACGTGGCCGTGGTAAGATCTTGTTCTTCTTAAATAAAAGAATGACACACCACTCTTGTAGTGTTATGTTGTTTGCTCTTTCTATGATCTATCATGCTGTTATTGGACGTAAGCAAAACTTCACCACTGTCACATGATGAGGCCACCTCCCAAATAATTTCTCCAAGTCCATGAGAGATTCTCGTACCAAGACACTTTCTCGACAGAAACCTGATATTTGGCACGCGCCTGCGTGCAAGGCCTGCCCAGGGGCAAGCCCAACAAGACCTTGGGCTTGGGCAAACCCATGGGCTTGGGGCAACCCCCCATACAGCCCAACCATCAGGCAATATACCAAAGGGAATTAAAAATACTCGAAAAGAAGAATACTTCTAATAATAGATAAAAATAAATAAAAAAATTACATAGTATCGATTGTTTCATTCACTGAAGACTTAAAGAAACAAAGGTAGCTGAAAGTCATCAGAAGCTCCATGGAATTCCATATGCAAGAAGTTGTATTATAAATGTTGCATCGTAAATAGTCCATAGGCAACAAGTTATATTGTAAATAGTCATTAGCTTGAATCCATTTGCTCATCGAAGGGCCACAACTTTATCACATTTCTAGGTTATATGATTAACCTTTAGATGCAAATGTAGTTAATTATGTCGATTTTTTTTTTTGATCATCATAATGACAGAATTATTCTTGGCTGTAGACGAGTCTGTTTGAGTCACAGTTCCCATTATTTGCATGCTAACTTGATATTTATTTGTTTAAACTCTTCAATTTAAACCTATACTCAGTCTTCTATGATCTATGAACAGTCCCGAATCAGCTTTTTCCCTCCTTGTATATCTTTGTAAGGAGAAACTTATTCTAGCTGTATTGCAAGTAGCAAGTTACTCAAGCTCTACTTAGGGTCTTTCAGAATTGGTCTAATTCGCAATGGCATTCCTTTTGTTGATACTCACATAGTTTTGTGCTATCATGGGCTTTGGTCGGGAGAGATCAGTAAAGTAAAATAACTAGTGTGATTATATATCCAGTGCGAATTGCAAGTAAAATAATTTAGTGTTGGTGTTTTTGTCTTTGGACTAGTAAACATAGTTCCATGTTGGCTACACCATCAAGTGAGTATCTCAATATAATACTTTGTATGAGTTGAGTTGAGCTGTGCACATGGAGTGTGGTGGGGCACATGGGTGCCATGTGGGGTGTTTTTCTAGGAGAAAAAATGATTAACTCCCCATGGAAGCATTTATGCTTTTTGTCATGCTCTTGGAATTATTTTCAAAGGAGCTAAGTTCAACTCGAACTCGGACTCAATGGCACAAAGTGGCGCTTTGTTGGCGTACTTGGTGTTGGACAAATTCCTAAAGGATGCAAATTGGAAGATGTAAAAATAAAGGCAGAAAAGAGTAGAGGATTCGAGGTACGTTACACGTTGTCCTTAGAATATAATTTCGTCCCACGAACAGTGCAGCGGGTTCCTGGCGATCTATCCCCGAGATACAACGAATCCTTCGATCCACTTCACCGTGCATCCGGTGGCGAATCCCACGAACGATCACAACCTTGCCCGAAGAAGAGAGATTGGACGGAGGAGTTTTTGGAGGAATTTAGGTTCTGGTGTTTTTCTTTTTCGTCTATGTACGATTTTTCTTTCGTTCCGAACAGAGAGCGAGAGAGAAAAGGAAAAACTGATTTCTGTTCTCAGATCTCAGGATCGTATCCTGGATATATCTCTCACGTAACATTTTCCACTATTTCCGTAACGGGATTACGTGAGAACGGTTCCTCGGAAGACCAGCAACCCATCATACCAAACCAACGAAAATAAAAAATAAAATAAAATAGGTTATGAAATTACCTTTGTACCCGTGTCCGTTCCGCGGCACGCAAGCGTGCAAAGTGCTAAGTGTGCGACTAATAAACGCGTAAAAATGTGCATTAAATCGCGCACCCGCTCGCGGGTTGGATGAGATCTAGCCCATCCCCTACAAAGCCCACTTACCCACTAAGAGGGGTAAAGCAATATATGGAAAGGAGAATGACTTCTCCTTTTCCATGTGGGACTAAACACAAGAGTTGCCTTTATTGAATCACATGGATAAACAAATCTAACAATCCCCCACATGATTCAATAAGAGAACAAAGAAGGTATAGCACGATAGGACATAGAGGAAGGAAAATAAGATATGGGCAATCACATTGTGTATCAGAGGAAGGTGTCTTCCGGACTTGAACCTCCCCTTAGTGTTATACATCTCATTTATACAGACCCAAAGTGACTTAAGTCTTGAACTTAGGATCTTACTTGTACAGACTCAACATACACACAAACACATTGTAGGCATTTGATCGTATCAATAGTTGTGCACTTTTCGGCCATGTGCTATCTTGATTTCTTAAGAGCTCTAGAGAACAGCCCGAGTTCCCATAGAAAGCGGCCCTACTTTCACTCTTAAATAGGTAAATCTTTTTAGGTATTCTACAATTTATATACCTTGCTTTACAAGCCATAGATTCATTAATATTTTACAATCACCATTTTATTTATTGCAGATCAACACTATACAGTAGACGAATGGTTCTTTACAATTACTATCATATAGTGTTTCCAGTCACACATCAATTTTGTTGTTACCCATTGAACCTTTTCTTGGTGCTTCCAATCAAAGGTTGGGTTGCCTTTGAGGTGACTCAATCTATGGGATTTAACCCCATTCCTCTTGCCGTCTCCAACACAAGTCTCCTTGAGAGCCCTTTAGTTAGAGGATCTGCTAGATTGTTCTTTGATCTGACGAAGTCAATTGCAATTACTCCACTGGATCGCAATTGCTTCACCCGATTGTACCTCAGACGTATATGTCTGGATTTTCCATTATAACTTGTCCTATGAGCCTTTATTATTGCAGCTTGGCTGTCACATTGTACAGGGATAGCATGAACTAGTTTGCTCCACAGAGGAATATTTGTTACCATATTTCTAAGCCAGTCTGCTTTCTCACTGGTGAGGTCAAGAGTTATAAATTCTGCCTCCACAGTAGATCTAGAAATACATGTCTGCCTAGATCCTATAGCAGGCTCGCAGCAGTACAACTAAGTTGTTGTACCACCACGATATCGCACTAATTGCGAATCGAGACCTGCATGGGCCGCCACCAAAAACGTGTCACGACCCGCACCCGAAAAATTGGGCATGAGTCATGGGTACGTCCAGCCTACGCCGCAGCATCGACGGTAGAACGCTGTCTAGGTCAACTATCTAGATAACTCACAAAAAAATCTGCCATGACCTCTCCAAAAGGAGGGCAACTACACAATCAATATATAAATCTGTCAAGATCTCAACTCCAAACGGAGGAGCAATATCATAATGATAAACAAGTACTCAATCACGAATCTAAGCACGATAAGATAACAAAGAAGACTAACAACTCCAAAGTCTAACCAACAACAACTACTAGAACAACCACAACATCAATAATAATAATACATCATCCAAAATAATATACAATACAAGATCTCAATCCAAAACCGGAGACAAATCCGGTGCTAAAAGATAATAAAAACAACAATAAGGTCCTAGTGATCCCGGCTACCAACCCGGAAATCACTCCTAAACTAGAGGGTCCCTGTCTGCACCATCGATAGGCTCAGGTCCATAAAACGTCGGACACCACTCCTCCGGATACTTTGAAAAATATGTCCAGTCAGGACTGGAGCAAGTACATCTCTAACAGCAGTTCTATTTAAATGATAAAAACTATAAAACAGTTATAGCAAGTAGCAAGAAGAGTGAAGCAAGTATGAAACAAGAAATATATAAATCACTGGTGCATAAAGGTAAAGATGCATGGATATCATAGCAAGATAGTAATAACTGCAAGATACAGGAAATCTAAGCTAAGATCAAGTCCATGCACATGAACGTGTAGTGAGTCCAGCATAAAAAACATGTAGTGAGTCAAGTCCAGAAACATGTAAGTGAGACAAGTCAAGAAATACAAGTGAGTCCAGACTATAAAGAATGAACTCAGTGTCTTTGAAATACTTGTTTCGACATGTAAATGGCTAGGGGTAAGTACGGCTCACCGCGCACTGGGTGCGCGGCTGCTATCATTCCAGATTAGACCAGAGGGAGTGATTCCTGATGATTCCAGATGGGAATGTTTACATGTCTACTCGAGTATTTCCCCGCCCCGACTAATACAAGTGGATCTAAGACCCGACACGCAAATCAAGATGAGTCCAGCCTGAACATGAGTGATGCCTGTAGTGATGCCTGTAGGTGATGCCAGAATAGGGGCCAGAAACATGAAATGTACGTGTCGCAAGTAAATAAATCCAGAAATACCAGTCAGTGTTTCGTGTTGTGCCAGAATAATCAGATGATACTATACTAGAAGCTGAATCATAATAATCATCAGATAATGAAAACTATCAGAGAATGTACTCGCCTGATGTCCTGAGCAACTGGCGATCCGAACCGGTGTCGCAAGGACCTATTGCAAAAAGTAAGGTTAAACAGGGTTCTAATGAGTTAAACAGATATAAAATAACTAAAAATAGGCTTCTAGGGTCGTTCTAGGTCAAACGGGTCAAACCGGTAAAATCTGGGTCAAAAAGTCAACTCTGAGTCCAAAAAGTCAACTCTGGGTCAAAACTAGGTCAAAAGTTGACTTTGGCGGTCAACCGAGTCAACTATGGTCAAGTCTGGGTCAAACTAGGGTGCTCCTGAAATTTTAGGTCAAACCGAGCTCATTAAGCTAGAAAACTCTCAAACTCGCCTCCTTGAGATACCGGGATACCCTCGGTATCCGATACCTCAACCTACGTTATATATCCCGCCTATACCCGCTAAAACCTATGCTAGCACGCATAAATATATACACATAAGCATAAAAACCTATCTCTAAACTCAAAACTAGGCAAACGCTCAAAAACCCGCTCGAAACTCAATACCTTGGATATCTCAAGGTATTGAGATACCTTGGTATCTCAAAGTATATATTACTCAATTGCGACGATTGGATTCTGAGCATCCAATCTGAGCATCCACTGATTGGGAATTTATGGGTTCTTATGTAAAATCATTTTCCTGTACTTCTTGTGTTTGATGAAATGATTGTTAGGGTTTGCCTATATATGTATACTAAGTAACTGCATGTTTCGATATACCAATCTGGGCATAGAGATACTTGCATTGGGTGAATAGGTTGTGTGTTCGGGATATGTTCTGTGCTGTGTGCAGTAGGAGTTATGTGCACATTCGGGTTGAGTATCAGTGTATATACAGTGTGTATCGACAGTAGGAACAAGGGATAAGGTTCTGTGTAGAGTCGGGTTTGGGGAGAATTCTGTGCAGTTTGTGACTGTGTGTTTGAGCAGTGGGTGTTTATGTATCTCTGTGGTATCAGTGTCGTGTCTGTGGGAGTCTTGTGTTTCAGTTATGTATGTAATACCTGTGCCTATGTATGTTAGTATCAATTTCAGAGGTGACTGTGTGTAGGTATTTGAATTTGCAGAGTTTTTTAGTTCTGTGCACAGTTGGGATTTCACTGTGTAGTGTGTGTGTCTTTCCCTGTGCAGTTGAGAGCAGTGTGTGCCTACCTGAGTGTACCTATGTAAATCTGTGTGTTAGATAGCTAGGTGAGTGTGTTCTCAGTAAGGGGGGAAAACAGAACCATATGTGTGTGTGTGCTCAGAACCTGTGTGAGTTCAGTGAGGGTATAAGTATCAGTGAGTTGGTAGTTTTAGTGTAGATGTTTAGGTATCAATATGCAGTGTCTAGCTTGTGTGTCAGTTAGGAATTTGTATTGAGCAGTGAACTAGTGTCAGTGTCCCAGGTTATTCTCCAGCACCTAAGTGTCTGTTTTCCCTAACTGTGTATTAGTCTTTGTGTCTCAGTGTGTAAAACCTGTGTATGTATCCTAGAACCTAGTACCTTGTGTCTCAATATCAGTGTTTACCTATGTGTTAATGTGTGTGTGTGTGATTCAGTGAGTGAGAGAGAGAGGTGTATAGCCTGTGTGTGATGTAGGCATGGGTAGGAGTGAGGTTAGTAGGTGTTCAACTTGAGCATCTTAATATTTAATTGTGTTAGTGTATCAGTGAACTTGTGTTTCACTGTATAAATACCTGTATGAGTGAGTGAGTATTTCTCAGCTCCAGTATGAGCATACCTGTGTGAATAGTAGTGTACATATGTGTCTGTGTGTCCCTGTGTCAGAAAACTGTATCTGTGTGAGTGTCTCAGTGTGCCTATGGGTGAGTGTCATAAGTGTGAGTGACTGAGTTCAGGGAGCAGTTTCAGCATATCTGTGTGTGTGAGTGATAACTTAAGCACCAATGACAGGGAGTGTGTACCAGTGTCTGTGTGCAGAATCAGTGTAACAGCAGGTGTGTATCAGTATCAGTGAATTTCTGAGAGAGTGTGTGAGAACTATATCTAGTGAATCTATGTGTCTGTGTGTATCAGATATGGGGAAGAGAGTGTGTGGCTGTGTGTGAGTTAAGTGGGAAGTGAATCATCTGTGTGTGTAATTTCTGTGAGGGAGTAAGAGAGAGAGCAGTGTATCAGTGTGAGTAGTGCTCTAAGGTAACAGTGGATACCTAAGTAAGATACAAGGGTATGGGTAATGTATTATTTGCCAAGGTTTTGACAACTAGCATAGGTATATGAAATAATATACATGTATGATATAAATAGCTAGTATAAGACTAATACTAACCCGTATATACTAATTACCTTAATATCAATGACAATTATAGTTAATATGACTAGTATGGTTAGGCATGGCATAGATAACTTACCAAAGACCTAGAAATAACCCTATACCTAGCATAGAATTAGGTATGCATGTAAGCCTTTTCAAAACACTTTTTGATATGGATATTTGATATTTTTAGGTGACTGTGATTTCATTTTGGACCTCGATCCTCACATTTTGCTCAGGACCACAGGCGAGTACATTCTCTGACAGTTTTTTTTGTTGATTACTTCTATAATCTAGTTGTATTACATACTTGATTCCGACACTATGGATACACGGGTTAGCACCCTAGATCCCATCATGAGGAGTCGTGATTGGAATCCATCGTGCTAGCTGGGGAATGGGAAACTATCAGTAAATTATGTGATCGTATCCAAACATTTACATGCATCATAGCTCACCCTACTTCTCACGTCGGGTGCGGCCTGACCATACTTGATTCCGACACTATGGATACACGGGTTAGCACCCTAGATCCCATCATGAGGAGTCGTGATTGGAATCCATCGTGCTAGCTGAAGAATGGGGAACTATCAGTAAATTATGTGATCATATCCAAACATTTACATGCATCATAGCTCACCCCACTTCTCACGTCGGGTGCGGCCTGACCATTTACATGCATCATAGCTGTTATATATGATTAGCCTGACCACTATATGCATCATAGCTAACTATATGGTTAGCCTAACCTACAAGAATCATAGCTAATCATATATAACCAGCCTGATCTAGTCCCAAGCCGATCACATAATAAACTGATATTTCAAACACTTAGCTAGATGTCTATTCTTTATTTAGTTCCACTTATTCTAGCATTCACTTTTTATTGTTCATTGCTAGATGCTCTATTGCCTATTTCATTTCTCCAGTACTTTACATTTCCAGCATTTATTCTTATCTTGTATTTCTTACACTGTTTATAGTTTTTGTCAATTTAATGAAACTGCTGTTAGTGCTTGTGCTTCGCTCCAATCCTGACTGGATAACATTTTTCAGAGGACCTGGAGAACTATTGCCCCACTCATTACGGCCCAGGATTAGAGGGAGATTTCACTCCGAAAATTCCAGAGGAGTTGCCTATCCTAGAGGAGATATTACCTGCCAATACTTAGATTACTTTTTCTGTATTTATTGTTTCAGACTGAGACTGAGTTGTATTTATTATTTTGTGACTTTGTGGGGTCATCTAGACCCAGGACTTGTGTTGCACTTTTGTGATTGGGTTATATAGAACTCTTTTCCATTCTCTTCGTGCCATTATTTCTTATAGCTTATGATTGAGTATATTTATAGAACTGTGGATTATTATCATTGTCCTCCGTACGGAGTTGAGACTATTGACAGGATATATATGTTGTGTTGAGACCTATACAGCGTTCTACCGCCGATGCTGCGGCGTAGGCTGGACGTACCCATGACTCATGCCCAAATTTCGGGTGCGGGTCGTGACACGTTTTTAGTGGTGGCCCATGCAGGTCGAGTCCTAGATTCGCATTAGAGCAATATCGTAGTGGTGCTCGCTTAGAGTATTACTACAAGCCTGTTTTAGGAAATAGGAATTAGGCCGAGGATATGCTCAATCACAATTAGGAAATTCTGATTCTTATAATACTACTCTTAATAATTTTTTCCTTTAGAAATTTACTGTCCTTCCTTGATGATATCGTGTCTATTGCCTTAATTAAATTCTTCGATCTGTCTTCAGGATGCCGCCGAGGACCAGATCCCAGAGAACCGGAGCAGCAGAGTCAGAGAGGTCTGCCACCTCTCGCCTTGCCGGACAGACATCCGCAGCACCTCCTACATCTCCAGTACATGTGGGAGTGTCTGCAGCATTCGGGGGTCCTCCACCACCTGTTCAGAGGGTCCCCATAGCTACGACGGCGCCTCCACCACCACCACCACCAGTTCAGCATCCAGGAGGTGTGCCCGTCGATGGAACACAGATGTTCGCTTTGATTCAGGGCATGGTCGATGCCCAGAGGACGTCGGCAGAAGCCCAGAGGGTGCAGGCTGAGACACACCAGGCCCAGACAGAGATGATGAGGGTGAACATGGAGAATGCTCATCAGGTGGCTCTCCAGGCTGTGGAGAGAGTCGCTCAGCAGCAGCAGCATCCTGGTCAGCACCACCAGAGGCCGGGCACCATTGTGGATTTCAAGAGGATGATTCCTCGGGAGTTCAAGGGGACAGAAGGGATACTCTACGCCGATGATTGGCTAGAGGACATCGAGAAAAACTTGCGCTTGGCGCAGCTTCCGGAGGCTCTTCAGATCGAGGCCGCCGGCAGCCAGATGTTCGACATCGCCTTGACGTGGTTTCGCACAGAGCCGAGACTCCTTGACAGGGGACTCACTTGGGAAGCCTTCAAGGAGCTCTTCAAGGAGAAGTTCTTTCCTGATGTTTCCCTGGGAGCTTTGGAGAGTCAGTTCCATGACTTAGCCCAGGGGAGCTCGTCCGTCGATGAGTATGCCGCGGAGTTTTGCCGCCTGAGCCGCTTCGCGCCATCGATGATTAGAGATCCGGGGGACAGGGCCCGGAAGTTCAGAAAGGGGCTGGCATGGGAGATCAAGTCTCGCACGTCGGGACGTCGCACAGCTACCTACGAGGGCATATTGATGGATGCCCAGATAGCCGAGGACGACTTGGACCTCAGGCCCAAGAGGGGACGCGATGGTTCCGGAGGAGCAAACAGTAGTGCGGGACCGGGCAAGCATCCACACTATCAGCAGCAGCAGAGGCCCTTTCAGCAGCAGCACCAGGCACCAGCCCGAGGGCAGGTTCAGCATCAACAGCAGAGGCAGACTCAGCCCGCCATCCAGTGTGCGTACTGCGGGAAGACAGGACATACTAGAGAGATCTGTAGGAAGAGATTGGGCTCATGTCTGTCCTGTGGATCGACGACACACCAGCTGAGGGATTGTCCTACCATTCGTCCAGGTCAGGGTGGAGCAGCCGCCCAGAGAGGACCAGACAGGGTACCTGCCGTACCAGGAGGCCAACAACAGAGGGCACCACTTCCACCGCAACATCAGAAGTTTGCCCAGCACCAGCAGCAGAGAGGTGTACCCCAGGGGCGAGCGTACGCCATGGCAGTCGAGGAGATCGAGCCAGCAGGAGACTTGATCACAGGTTCGGTTCTTCTCGATTGTATTTTCGCATTTACCTTATTCGACTCTGGCGCTTCCCATAGTTTTGTGTCTGTATCTTATGCACTTCGACATCATTTAGACACAGAACCATTAGCTAGGACTTGCAAGATCATGACTGGTGGAGGTATTATCCTAGTCCGTGATCACTGCAAGGACCGGAGGGTGTCAGTAGGAGGCCGAGAGTTGAGCGTGAGCTTACTCGTCATGCCACTTCCGGGGTATGATATTGTACTCAGAATGGACTGGTTGAGTAGGCATCATGCTACTATAGATTGTTATAGAGGCAGAGTATTA
Organism: Iris macrosiphon; assembly: GCA_036927795.1. Classification (NCBI taxonomy): domain Eukaryota; kingdom Viridiplantae; phylum Streptophyta; class Magnoliopsida; order Asparagales; family Iridaceae; genus Iris; species Iris macrosiphon. The sequence continues at coordinate 153,742,202 of JAYESA010000002.1, read as the reverse complement.
TTTAGACCACCAGGAGAGCCGGAGTTTGAGGTCGTCACAGGAGCAGCGGAACAGAGGAAGAGCACATTTTGCGGAGCCAGGGCGGAAGAAGAGGAGTTGCCACATCCTCTGATAGCGGAGTTCCTGGATGTATTTCCAGAGGAGTTGCCAGGCTTGCCGCCAGACAGAGATATTGAATTCTCTATAGACTTGGTTCCAGGAGCGGAGCCCATTTCACAACATGTCTATAGAGTCAACAACAGCGAGCTGGCAGAACTGAAGAAGCAAGTTGAGGAGCTGCAGGACAAAGGTTTTATCAAATCCAGTTCATCACCATGGGGAGCTCCGGTATTGTTCGTACCGAAGAAGGACGGCACGGTGCGCATGTGCATTAATTATAGAGCCTTGAACAACCTCACTATCAAGAACAAATACCCGCTGCCGAGGATAGATGATCTTTTCGATCAGTTGAGCAGGGCGAAGATGTTTTCAAAGATAGATTTGAGGTCAGGTTATCACCAGGTGAAAGTGAAGAGAGAAGACACGCCGAAGATAGCTTTTCGGACCAGATACGGCCAGTTTGAATTTATGGTGATGCCATTTGGTTTAACCAATGCACCGGCAGTATTCATGAACCTGATGAACAAGGTATTCCACCAATACCTTGACAAGTTCATAGTGGTGTTCATCGACGATATTCTTGTGTATTCCAAGACTCCGGAGGAGCACGAAGAGCACCTGAGGTTGGTCTTGGAGACTCTCAGGAGAGAGAAGCTGTACGGGAAACTCTCTAAGTATAAATTCTTCCTTGACAAGGTTGAATTTCTTGGGCATGTGGTATCGGGTGACGGAATCTCGATTAACCCACAGAAGATCGAGGCAGTGAAGACGTGGGCTACCCCCAGTTCGGTAGCTGAGATCAGAAGTTTTCTCGGGCTAGCAGGATACTACAGGAGGTTTGTACAAGACTTCTCCAGGATTGCAGCGCCGATGACCAGACTGACTAGGAAGGATATGGATTTTGTCTGGACGGAGGATTGCCAGGCCGCATTTGATGAGCTGAAGAAGAGGTTGACGACAGCTCCAATTTTGACGCTGCCAGCAGGGACAGGTGGTTTCACCATCTACAGTGATGCTTCAGGTAAGGGTTTGGGATGTGTTCTTCAGCAGCACGGGAAGGTAATTGCCTATGCTTCCAGGCAGTTACGCCCTCATGAAGAGAACTACCCCACCCACGATTTGGAGTTGGCAGCAGTTATCTTTGCTCTAAAGCTGTAGAAACATTACCTGTACGGAGAGCGTGTTAAGATCTTCACAGACCACAAGAGCTTGAAGTACGTGTTCATACAGAAGGAGCTGAACATGAGGCAGAGGAGGTGGTTGGAGTTGATAAAGGACTTCGACATCTCATTACAGTACCACCCGGGGAAGGCTAACGTAGTCGCCGATGCCTTGAGCAGGTATCCGATGGCGATGTACTTGACGACAGATAGACATTTGTTGGCTGATTTGGAGAGCTTGGAGATTGAGGTGTTAGTTCCCGGTACTGAAATTCAGATATGGGGATTACAGGTACAGTCCGAGCTGATGGACAGGATCAGAGCTGCACAGTATAATGATGAGGCTCTGAGGAGAATCAGGGCACATGTTCGGGCAGGATTGTCGGACGACTTTACTATCGCAGAGGATGGTTTCTTACGACACGGCACGAGGATATGTGTGCCGAGCGAGGAGCTGCGCGAGGAGGTTTTGCAGGAGGCACACCGCTCTCAGTACTAGATGCATCCCGGTGCCAACAAGATGTATCGAGACTTGAGGGAGCACGTATGGTGGTATAGAATAAAGCGTGAGGTAGCACGCTTCGTATCCTGGTGTCTAGTGTGCCAGCAGGTAAAGGCAGACCGGCAAAGGCCAGGTGGTTTGCTTCAACCTTTACCGATCCTAGAGTGGAAATGGGAGCACGTTACCATAGATTTCGTTTCAAGGCTTCCACGTTCTCCAGGAGGGAAGGACGCAATTTGGGTCATCGTGGACAGGTTGACCAAATCAGCCCATTTCTTACCTTTCAAGGTGGGCACGTCGACAGAGAGGCTAGCAGAGATGTACGTGCGACAGATCGTTAGGCTTCATGGAGTTCCTGTAAGCATCATCTCGGATCGGGATAGCCGTTTTACTTCCCACTTCTGGAGGAGTCTGCAAGCTAGCTTGGGCACTCAGCTCAAGTTCAGTACCGCATACCACCCCCAGACAGACGGGCAGTCTGAAAGGACTATTCAGACTCTCGAGGATATGCTACGCACTTGTGTTCTAGATCTCGGAGGTTCTTGGAAGGATCATATGCACCTGGTAGAGTTTGCTTACAACAACAGCTATCAGGCCAGCATCGAGATGTCACCATTTGAGGCTCTTTATGGACGGAGGTATCGTACACCGTATCTTGGGACGACGTTGGAGAGAGAGCCTTGCTAGGACCAGAAATGGTCGTGGATGCAGCAGAAAAGGTGAAACTTATCAGAGACAGACTGCGAGTGGCGCAGGACAGACAGCGGCATTGGGCCAACAGCCACCGTAGACCCCTTGAGTTTCAGGTATAGATCGTTATCTTTCTGGCTTGTGTATATTTGTTTAGACTGCGTGTTGAGACTGTTTTGTTTTAGGTTGGCGATCTAGTATTCCTACGGATTTCTCCGACGCGTGGCACGATTCGTTTTGGTCGAGGCGGGAAGCTTAGCCCGCGCTACATCGGACCCTTTGGTATTCTTGCGAGGGTAGGTGCAGTGGCGTATAGACTAGACTTGCCGCCTGCATTAGAGGGAGTGCATGATGTGTTCCACGTGTCGCAGCTGAGACGGTACGTGGCAGACCCTAGTCACGTACTTGATCACTCGGAGATTGAGGTTGGTCCGACGCTCAGCTACCCCGAGCAGCCCGTAGAGATCTTGGACCGCAGAGAGAAGGTGTTGCGAAACCAAACTATTCCTTTGGTTCGTGTTGCATGGAGACATCACTCTCCAGGAGAGTCGACCTTGGAGAGAGAGGACGAAATGCGCGAGCAATACCCGTACCTCTTCTAGACTTGAGGTATATTTCCTTTTCTGATTTCATTCTTGCTCTAGTTCAGTCCAATTTCGAGGACGAAATTTTTTAAGGAGGGTAGACTTGTCACTACCACATTTCCAGATAAGGACATTTGTATAATTTCACTATTTTGAATAATTATGTATTTAATTAATCTGCTGAGTTTTTAACTATTTATATGTTGTTAGTTGTGTTTGGTTTAGGTCAAACCCTAGAACTCATTAGGACTATAACCCTAATGACTAAACCCTAGTTTGAAATCCAAATTCTAGACAAACCCTAGAATTCCAATTTTAGGGTTGAACCTCAAACCCTAGAATGACTAAACCTGAGTTAATTGAGTTCTGCATGACCTAACATGGGGGTTTAACCTAAACCTATGCATTAGAAACTCTAACCTAGTTTCTAATATAAAAGGGAGCCACCCTCAACCCTTTCCTCCTTCATGAAGAAAGAAACCCTAGCCTCCATTAGAGAAAACCATTTCCCCCGACACAAATTCGGAATCTAACCCTAGGGATTCCATCCTCCTCCTCCAAAGCAAGGGAAACAAGGAGCTTGGGTCAAGGAACCTTGGGGAAGAAGAACCTTCATAGGAAAACCATCTCCCTATAGGTAAAATCTGAATTTCTATCCATTTATTTCTGTTTTTTTCTGTTGTTAATGCCCATTAGGAAGCCCCCTATTGTTTAGATTTCGATTTAGGGTTTTGATTTGTGTTTTGGTGACCTACGTAGGATTTCCCCCAATTTCGTGAACCCTAACCCTAGAGGTTTGCTAGTGGACCGATTTCATTCTCAATGTATGGTTTAGATCTCGGTTCTTAGGGTTTGGATTCGGAATTTATGGGTTCTTATGTAAAATCATTTTCCTGTACTTCTTGTGTTTTATGAAATGATTGTTAGGGGTTTGCCTATATATGTATACTAAGTAACTGCATGTTTCGATATACCAATCTGGGCATAGAAATACTTGCATTGGGTGAATAGGTTGTGTGTTCGGGATATATTCTGTGCTGTGTGCAGTAGGAGTTATGTGCACATTCGGGTTGAGTATCAGTCTATATACAGTGTGTATCGACAGTAGGAACAAGGGATAAGGTTCTGTGTAGAGTCGGGTTTGGGGAGAATTCTGTGCAGTTTGTGACTGTGTGTTTGAGCAGTGGGTGTTTATGTATCTCTGTGGTATCAGTGTCGTGTCTGTGGGAGTCTTGTGTTTCAGTTATGTATGTAATACCTGTGCCTATGTATGTTAGTATCAATTTCAGAGGTGACTGTGTGTAGGTATTTGAATTTGCAGAGTTTTTTAGTTCTGTGCACAGTTGGGATTTCACTGTGTAGTGTGTGTGTCTTTCCCTGTGCAGTTGAGAGCAGTGTGTGCCTACCTGAGTGTACCTATGTAAATCTGTGTGTTAGATAGCTAGGTGAGTGTGTTCTCAGTAAGGGGGGGAAACAGAACCATATGTGTGTGTGTGCTCAGAACCTGTGTGAGTTCAGTGAGGGTATAAGTATCAGTGAGTTGGTAGTTTTAGTGTAGATGTTTAGGTATCAATGTGCAGTGTCTAGCTTGTGTGTCAGTTAGGAATTTGTATTGAGCAGTGAACTAGTGTCAGTGTCCCAGGTTATTCTCCAGCACCTAAGTATCTGTTTTCCCTAACTGTGTATTAGTCTTTGTGTCTCAGTGTGTAAAACCTGTGTATGTATCCTAGAACCTAGTACCTTGTGTCTCAATATCAGTGTTTACCTATGTGTTAATGTGTGTGTGTGTGATTCAGTGAGTGAGAGAGAGAGGTGTATAGCCTGTGTGTGATGTAGGCATGGGTAGGAGTGAGGTTAGTAGGTGTTCAACTTGAGCATCTTAATATTTAATTGTGTTAGTGTATCAGTGAACTTGTGTTTCACTGTATAAATACCTGTGTGAGTGAGTGAGTATTTCTCAGCTCCAGTATGAGCATACCTGTGTGAATAGCAGTGTACATATATGTGTGTGTGTTCCTGTGTCAGAAAACTGTATCTGTGTGAGTGTCTCAGTGTGCCTATGGGTGAGTGTCATAAGTGTGAGTGACTGAGTTCAGGGAGCAGTTTCAGCATATCTGTGTGTGTGAGTGATAACTTAAGCACCAATGACAGGGAGTGTGTACCAGTGTCTGTGTGCAGAATCAGTGTAACAGTAGGTGTGTATCAGTATCAGTGAATTTCTGATAGAGTGTGTGAGAACTATATCTAGTGAATCTATGTGTCTGTGTGTATCAGATATGGGGAAGAGAGTGTGTGGCTGTGTGTGAGTTCAGTGGGAAGTGAATCATCTGTGTGTGTAATTTTTGTGAGGGAGTAAGAGAGAGAGCAGTGTATCAGTGTGAGTAGTGCTCTAAGGTAACAGTGGATACCTAAGTAAGATACAAGGGTATGGGTAATGTATTATTTGCCAAGGTTTTGACAACTAGCATAGGTATATGAAATAATATACATGTATGATATAAATAGCTAGTATAAGACTAATACTAACTCGTATATACTAATTACCTTAGTATCAATGACAATTATAGTTAATATGACTAGTATGGTTAGGCATGGCATAGATAACTTACCAAAGACCTAGAAATGACCCTATACCTAGCATAGAATTAGGTATGCATGTAAGCCTTTTCAAAACACTTTTTGATATGGATATTTGATATTTTTAGGTGACTGTGATTTTATTTTGGACCTCGATCCTCATATTTTGCTCAGGACCACAGGCGAGTACATTCTCTGACAGTTTTCATTTTGTTGATTACTTCTATAATCTAGTTGTATTACATACTTGATTCCGACACTATGGATACACGAGTTAGCACCCTAGATCCCATCATGAGGAGTCGTGATTGGAATCCATCGTGCTAGCTGGGGAATGGGGAACTATCAGTAAATTATGTGATCATATCCAAATATTTACATGCATCATAGCTCACCCCACTTCTCACGTCGGGTGTGGCCTGACCATTTATATGCATCATAGCTGTTATATATGATTAGCCTGACCACTACATGCATCATAGCTAATCATATATAACCAGCCTGATCTAGTCCCAAGCCGATCACATAATAAACTGATATTTCAAACACTTAGCTAGATGTCTATTCTTTATTCAGTTCCACTTGTTCTAGCATTCACTGTTTATTGTTCATTGCTAGATGCTCTATTGCCTATTTCATTTCTCCAGTACTTTACATTTCCAGCATTTATTCTCATCTTGTATTTTTTACACTGTTTATAGTTTTTGTCAATTTAATGAAACTGCTGTTAGTGCTTGTGCTTCGCTCCAATCCTGACTGGATAACATTTTTCAGAGGACCTGGAGAACTATTGCCCCACTCATTACGGCCCAGGATTAGAGGGAGATTTTACTCCGAAAATCCCAGAGGAGTTGCCTATCCTAGAGGAGATATTACCTGCCAATACTTAGATTACTTTTTCTGTATTTATTGTTTCAGACTGAGACTGAGTTGTATTTATTATTTTGTGACTTTGTGGGGTCATCTAGACCCAGGACTTGTGTTGCACTTTTGTGATTGGGTTATATAGAACTCTTTTCCATTCTCTTCGTGCCATTATTTCTTATAGCTTGTGATTGAGTATATTTATAGAACTGTGGATTATTATCATTGTCCTCCGTACGGAGTTGAGACTATTGACAGGATATATATGTTGTGTTGAGACCTAGACAGCGTTCTACCGCCGATGCTACGGCGTAGGCTGGACGTACCCACGACTCATGTCCAAATTTTGGGTGCGGGTCGTGACACGTTTTTAGTGGTGGCCCATGCAGGTCGAGTCCTAGATTCGCATTAGAGCAATATCGTAGTGGTGCTCGCTTAGAGTATTACTACGAGCCTGTTTTAGGAAATAGGAATTAGGCCGAGGATATGTTCAATCACAATTAGGAAATTCTGATTCTTATAATACTACTCTTAATGATTTTTTCCTTTAGAAATTTACTGTCCTTCCTTGATGATATCGTGTCTATTGCCTTAATTAAATTCTTCGATCGGTCTTCAGGTTGCCACCGAGGACCAGATCCCGGAGAACCGGAGCAGCAGAGTCAGAGAGGTCTGCCACCTCTCGCCTTGCCGGACAGTCATCCGCAGCACCTCCTACATCTTCAGTACATGTGGGAGTGTCTGCAGCATTCTGGGGTCCTCCACCACCTGTTCAGAGGGTCCCCAAAGCTACGACGGCGCCTCCACCACCACCACCACCACCAGTTCAGCATCCAGGAGGTGTGCCCGTCGATGAAGCACAGATGTTCGCTTTGATTCAGGGCAAGGTCGATGCCCAGAGGACGTCGGCAGAAGCCCAGAGGGTGCAGGCTGAGGCACACCAGGCCCAGACAGAGATGATGAGGGTGAACATGGAGAATGCTCATCAGGTGGCTCTCCAGGCTGTGGAGAGAGTCGCTCAGCAGCAGCAGCATCCTGGTCAGCACCACCAGAGGCCGGGCACCATTGTGGATTTCAAGAGGATGATTCCTCGAGAGTTCAAGGGGATAGAAGGGATACTCTACGCCGATGATTAGCTAGAGGACATAGAGAGAAACTTGTGCTTGGCGCAGCTTCCGGAGGCTCTTCAGATCGAGGCCGCCGGCAGCCAGATGTTCGACATCGCCTTGACGTGGTTTCGCACAGAGCCGAGATTCCTTGACAGGGGACTCACTTGGGAAGCCTTCAAGGAGCTCTTCAAGGAGAAGTTCTTTCTTGATGTTGCCCTGGGAGCTTTGGAGAGTCAGTTACATAACTTAGCCCAGGGGAGCTCGTCCGTCGATGAGTATGCCGCAGAGTTTTGCCGCCTGAGCCGCTTCGCGCCATCGATGATTAGAGATCCGGGGGACAGGGCCCAGAAGTTCAGAAAGGGGCTGGCAAGGGAGATCAAGTCTCGCACGTCGGGACGTCACACAGCTACCTACGAGGGCATATTGATGGATGCCCAGATAGCCGAGGACGACTTGGACCTCAGGCCCAAGAGGGGACGCGATAGTTCCGGAGGAGCAAATAGTAGTGCGGGACCGGGCAAGCGCCCACACTATCAGCAGCAGCAGAGGCCCTTTCAGCAGCAGCACCAGGCACCAGCCCGAGGGCAGGTTCAGCATCAGCAGTAGAGGCAGACTCAGCCCGCCATCCAGTGTGCGTACTGCGGGAAGACAGGACATACTAGAGAGATCTGCAGGAAGAGATTGGGCTCATGTCTGTCCTACGGATCGACGACACACCAGCTGAGGGATTGCCCTACCATTCGTCCAGGTCAGGGTGGAGCAGCCGCCCAGAGAGGACCAAACAGGGTACCTGCCGTACCAGGAGGCCAACAACAGAGGACACCACTTCCACCGCAACATCAGAAGTTTGCCCAGCACCAGCAGCAGAGAGGTGTACCCCAGGGGCGAGCGTACGCCATGGCAGTCGAGGAGATCGAGCCAGCAGGAGACTTGATCACAGGTTCGGTTCTTCTCGATTGTATTCCCGTATTTACCTTATTCGACTCTGGCGCTTCCCATAGTTTTGTGTCTGTATCTTATGCACTTCGACATCATTTAGACACAGAACCATTAGCTAGGACTTGCAAGATCATGACTGGTGGAGGTATTATCCTAGTCCGTGATCACTGCAAGGACCGGAGGGTGTCAGTAGGAGGCCGAGAGTTGAGCGTGAGCTTACTCGTCATGCCACTTCCGGGGTATGATATTATACTCGGAATGGACTGGTTGAGTAGGCATCATGCTACTATAGATTGTTATAGAGGCAGAGTATTATTTAGACCACCAGGAGAGCCGAAGTTTGAGGTCGTCAGAGGAGCAGCGGAACAGAGGAAGGGCACATTTTGCGGAGCCAGGGCGGAAGAAGAGGAGTTGCCACATCCTCTGATAGCGGAGTTCCTGGATGTATTTTCAGAGGAGTTGTCAGGCTTGCCGCCAGACAGAGATGTTGAATTCTCTATAGACTTGGTTCCAGGAGCGGAGCCCATTTCACAACATGTCTATAGAGTCAACAACAGCGAGCTGGCAGAACTGAAAAAGCAAGTTGAGGAGCTGCAGGACAAAGGTTTCATCAAATCTAGTTCATCACCATGGGGAGCTCCGGTATTGTTCGTACCAAAGAAGGATGGCACGGTGCGCATGTGCATTGATTATAGAGCCTTGAACAATCTCACTATCAAGAACAAATATCCGCTGCCGAGGATAGATGACCTTTTCGATCAGTTGAGCGGGGCGAAGGTGTTTTCAAAGATAGATTTGAGGTCAGGTTATCACCAGGTGAAAGTGAAGAGAGAAGACACGCCGAAGATAGCTTTTCGGACCAGATACGGCCAGTTTGAATTCATGGTGATGCCATTTGGTTTAACCAATGCACCGGCAATATTCATGAACCTGATGAACATGGTGTTCCACCAATACCTTGACAAGTTCGTAGTGGTGTTCATCGACGATATTCTTGTGTATTCCAAGACCCCGGAGGAGCACGAAGAGCACCTTAGGTTGGTCTTGGAGAATCTCAGGAGAGAGAAGCTGTACGGAAAACTCTCTAAGTGTGAATTCTTCCTTGACAAGGTTGAATTTCTTGGGCATGTGGTATCGGGTGATGGAATCTCGGTTAACCCACAGAAGATCGAGGTAGTGAAGTCATGGGCTACCCCCAGTTCGGTAGCTGAGATCAGGAGTTTTCTCGGGCTAGCAGGATACTACAGGAGGTTTGTACAAGACTTCTCCAGGATTGCAGCGTCGATGACCAGACTGACTAGGAAGGATGTGAATTTTGTCTGGACGGAGGATTGCCAGGCCGCATTTGATGAGCTGAAGAAGAGGTTGACGACAGCTCCAATTTTGACGCTGCCAGCAGGGACAGGTGGTTTCACCATCTACAGTGATGCTTCAGGTAAGGGTCTGGGATATGTTCTTCAGCAGCACGGGAAGGTAATTGCCTATGCTTCCAGGCAGTTACGCCCTCATGAAGAGAACTACCCCACCCACGATTTAGAGTTGGCAGCAGTTATCTTCGCTCTAAAGCTGTGGAAACATTACCTGTACGGAGAGCGTGTTGAGATCTTCACAGACCACAAGAGCTTGAAGTACGTGTTCACACAGAAGGAGCTGAACATGAGGCAGAGGAGGTGGTTGGAGTTGATAAAGGACTTCGACATCTTATTACAGTACCACCCGGGGAAGGCCAACGTAGTCGCCGATGCCTTGAGCAGGTATCCGATGGCGATGTACTTGACGACAGATAGACATTTGTTGGCTGATTTGGAGAGCTTGGAGATTGAGGTGTTAGTTCCCGGTACTGAGATTCAGATATGGGGATTACAGGTACAGTCCGAGCTGATGGACAGGATCAGAGCTGCGCAGTATAATGATGAGGCTCTGAGGAGAATCAGGGCACATGTTCGGGCAGGATTGTCGGACGACTTTACTATCGCAGATGATGGTTCCTTACGATACGGCACGAGGATATGTGTGCCGAGCGGGGAGCTGCGCGAGAAGGTTTTGCAGGAGGCACACCGCTCTCAGTACTCGATGCATCCCGGTGCCAACAAGATGTATCGAGACTTGAGGGAGCACGTATGGTGGTATAGAATGAAGCGCGAGGTAGCACGCTTCGTATCCCGGTGTCTAGTGTGCCAGCAGGTAAAGGCAGACCGACAAAGGCCAGGTGGTTTGCTTCAACCTTTATCGATCCCAGAGTGGAAATGGGAGCACGTGACCATGGATTTTGTTTCAGGGCTTCCACGTTCTCCAGGAGGGAAGGACACAATTTGGGTCATCGTGGACAGGTTGACCAAATCAGCCCATTTCTTACCTTTCAAGGTGGGCACGTCGACAGAGAGGCTAGCAGAGATGTACGTGCGACAGATCGTTAGGCTTCATGGAGTTCCTGTAAGCATCGTCTCGGATCGGGATAGCTATTTCACTTCCCACTTCTGGAGGAGTCTGCAAGCTAGCTTGGGCACTCAGCTCAAGTTCAGTACCGCATACCACCTCCAGACAGACGGACAGTCTGAAAGGACTATTCAGACTCTCAAGGATATGCTATGCACTTGTGTTCTAGATCTCGGAGGTTCTTAGGAGGATCATCTGCACCTGGTAGAGTTTGCTTACAACAACAGCTATCAGGCCAGCATCGAGATGTCACCATTTGAGGCTCTTTATGGACGGAGGTATCGTACACCGTATCTTTGGACGACGTTGGAGAGAGAGCCTTGCTAGGACCAGAAATGGTCGTAGATGCAGCAGAAAAGGTGAAACTCATCAGAGACAGACTGCGAGTGGCGCAGGACAGACAGCGGCATTGGGCCGACAGCCACCGTAGACCCCTTGAGTTTCAGGTATAGATCGTTATCTTTCTGGCTTGTGTATGTTTGTTTAGACTGCGTGTTGAGACTATTTTGTTTTAGGTTGGCGATCTAGTATTCCTACGGATTTCTCTGACGCGTGGTACGATTCGTTTTGGTCGAGGCGGGAAGCTTAGCCCGCGCTACATCGGACCCTTTGGTATTCTTGCGAGGGTAGGTGCAGTGGCGTATAGACTAGACTTGCCGCCTGCATTAGAGGGAGTGCATGATGTGTTCCACGTGTCGCAGCTGAGACGGTACGTGGCAGACCCTAGTCACGTACTTAATCACTCGGAGATTGAGGTTGGTCCGACGCTCAGCTACCCCGAGCAGCCCGTAGAGATCTTGGACCGCAGAGAGAAGGTGTTGCGAAACCAAACTATTCCTTTGGTTCATGTTGCATGGAGACATCACTCTCCAGGAGAGTCGACCTGGGAGAGAGAGGACGAAATGCGCGAGCAATACCCGTACCTCTTCTAGACTTGAGGTATATTTCCTTTTCTGATTTCATTCTTGCTCTAGTTCAGTCCAATTTCGAGGACGAAATTTTTTAAGGAGAGTAGACTTGTCACTACCACATTTCCAGATAAGGGCATTTGTGTAATTTTACTATTTTGAATAATTATGTATTTAATTAATCTGCTGAGTTTTTAACTATTTATATGTTGTTAGTTGTGTTTGGTTTAGGTCAAACCCTAGAACTCATTAGGACTATAACCCTAATGACTAAACCCTAGTTTGAAACCCAAATTCTAGACAAACCCTAGAATTCCAATTTTAGGGTTGAACCTCAAACCCTAGAATGACTAAACCTGAGTTAATTGAGTTCTGCATGACCTAACATGGGGGTTTAACCTAAACCTATGCATTAGAAACCCTAACCTAGTTTCTAATATAAAAGGGAGCCACCCTCAACCCTTTCCTCCTTCATAAAGAAAGAAACCCTAGCCTCCATTAGAGAAAACTATTTCCCCCACCACAAATTCGGAATCTAACCCTAGGGATTCCATCCTCCTCCTCCAAAGCAAGGGAAACAAGGAGCTTGGGTCAAGGAACCTTGGGGAAGAAGAACCTTCATAGGGAAACCATCTCCCTATAGGTAAAATCCGAATTTCTATCCATTTATTTCTATTTTTTTCTGTTGTTAATGCCCATTAGGAAGCCCCCTATTGTTTAGATTTTGATTTAGGGTTTTGATTTGGGTTTTGGTGACCTACGTAGGATTTCCCCCAATTTCGTGAACCCTAACCCTAGAGGTTTGCTAGTGGACCGATTTCATTCTCAATGTATGGTTTAGATCTCGGTTCTTAGGGTTTGGATTGGAAATTTATGGGTTCTTATGTAAAATCATTTTCCTGTACTTCTTGTGTTTGATGAAATGATTGTTAGGGTTTGCCTATATATGTATACTAAGTAACTGCATGTTTCGATATACCAATCTGGGCATAGAGATACTTGCATTGGGTGAATAGGTTGTGTGTTCGGGATATGTTCTGTGCTGTGTGCAGTAGGAGTTATGTGCACATTCGGGTTGAGTATCAGTGTATATACAGTGTGTATCGACAGTAGGAACAAGGGATAAGGTTCTGTGTAGAGTCGGGTTTGGGGAGAATTCTGTGCAGTTTGTGACTGTGTGTTTGAGCAGTGGGTGTTTATGTATCTCTGTGGTATCAGTGTCGTGTCTGTGGGAGTCTTGTGTTTCAGTTATGTATGTAATACCTGTGCCTATGTATGTTAGTATCAATTTCAGAGGTGACTGTGTGTAGGTATTTGAATTTGCAGAGTTTTTTAGTTCTGTGCACAGTTGGGATTTCACTGTGTAGTGTGTGTGTCTTTCCCTGTGCAGTTGAGAGCAGTGTGTGCCTACCTGAGTGTACCTATGTAAATCTGTGTGTTAGATAGCTAGGTGAGTGTGTTCTCAGTAAGGGGGGAAAACAGAACCATATGTGTGTGTGTGTGCTCAGAACCTGTGTGAGTTCAGTGAGGGTATAAGTATCAGTGAGTTGGTAGTTTTAGTGTAGATGTTTAGGTATCAATGTGCAGTGTCTAGCTTGTGTGTCAGTTAGGAATTTGTATTGAGCAGTGAACTAGTGTCAGTGTCCTAGGTTATTCTCCAGCACCTAAGTGTCTGTTTTCCCTAACTGTGTATTAGTCTTTGTGTCTCAGTGTGTAAAACCTGTGTATGTATCCTAGAACCTAGTACCTTGTGTCTCAATATCAGTGTTTACCTATGTGTTAATGTGTGTGTGTGTGATTCAGTGAGTGAGAGAGAGAGGTGTATAGCCTGTGTGTGATGTAGGCATGGGTAGGAGTGAGGTTAGTAGGTGTTCAACTTGAGCATCTTAATATTTAATTGTGTTAGTGTATCAGTGAACTTGTGTTTCACTGTATAAATACCTGTGTGAGTGAGTGAGTATTTCTCAGCTCTAGTATGAGCATACCTGTGTGAATAGCAGTGTACATATGTGTGTGTGTGTCCCTGTGTCAGAAAACTGTATATGTGTGAGTGTCTCAGTGTGCCTATGGGTGAGTGTCATAAGTGTGAGTGACTGAGTTCAGGGAGCAGTTTTAGCATATCTGTGTGTGTGAGTGATAACTTAAGCACCAATGACAGGGAGTGTGTACCAGTGTCTGTGTGCAAAATCAGTCTAACAGTAGGTGTGTATCAGTATCAGTGAATTTCTGAGAGAGTGTGTGAGAACTATATCTAGTGAATCTATGTGTCTGTGTGTATCAGATATGGGGAAGAGAGTGTGTGGCTGTGTGTGAGTTCAGTGGGAAGTGAATCATCTGTGTGTGTAATTTCTGTGAGGGAGTAAGAGAGAGAGCAGTGTATCAGTGTGAGTAGTGCTCTAAGGTAACAGTGGATACCTAAGTAAGATACAAGGGTATGGGTAATGTATTATTTGCCAAGGTTTTGAGAACTAGCATAGGTATATAATATAAATAGCTAGTATAAGACTAATACTAACTCGTATATACTAATTACCTTAGTATCAATGACAATTATAGTTAATATGACTAGTATGGTTAGGCATGGCATAGATAACTTACCAAAGACCTAGAAATGACCCTATACCTAGCATAGAATTAGGTATGCATGTAAGCCTTTTCAAAACACTTTTTGATATGGATATTTGATATTTTTAGGTGACTGTGATTTCATTTTGGACCTCGATCCTCACATTTTGCTCAGGACCACAGGCGAGTACATTCTCTGATAGTTTTTATTTTGTTGATTACTTCTATAATCTAGTTGTATTACATACTTGATTCCGACACTATGGATACACGGGTTAGTACCCTAGATCCCATCATGAGGAGTCGTGATTGGAATCCATCGTGCTAGCTGGGGAATGGGGAACTATCAGTAAATTATGTGATCATATCCAAACATTTACATGCATCATAGCTCACCCCACTTCTCACGTCGGGTGCGGCCTGACCATTTACATGCATCATAGCTGTTATATATGATTAGCCTGACCACTATATGCATCATAGCTAACCATATGGTTAGCCTGACCTACAAGAATCATAGCTAATCATATATAACCAGCCTGATCTAGTCCCAAGCCGATCACATAATAAACTGATATTTCAAACACTTAGCTAGATGTCTATTCTTTATTCAGTTCCACTTGTTCTAGCATTCACTGTTTATTGTTCATTGCTAGATGCTCTATTGCCTATTTCATTTCTCCAGTACTTTATATTTCCAGCATTTATTCTCATCTTGTATTTCTTATACTGTTTATAGTTTTTGTCAATTTAATGAAACTGCTGTTAGTGCTTGTGCTTCGCTCCAATCCTGACTGGATAACATTTTTCAGAGGACCTGGAGAACTATTGCCCCACTCATTACGGCCCAGGATTAGAGGGAGATTTTACTCCGGAAATCCCAGAGGAGTTGCCTATCCTAGAGGAGATATTACCTGCCAATACTTAGATTACTTTTTCTGTATTTATTGTTTCAGACTGAGACTGAGTTGTATTTATTTATTTGTGACTTTGTGGGGTCATCTAGACCCAGGACTTGTGTTGTACTTTTGTGATTGGGTTATATAGAACTCTTTTCCATTCTCTTCGTGCCATTATTTCTTATAGCTTGTGATTGAGTATATTTATAGAACTGTAGATTATTATCATTGTCCTCCGTACAGAGTTGAGACTATTGACAGGATATATATGTTGTGTTGAGACCTAGACAGCGTTCTACCGCCGATGCTGCGGCGTAGGCTAGACGTACCCACGACTCATGCCCAAATTTCGGGTACGGGTCGTGACAACTCGCCCGAACACGAGGGACTACACGTGAAGTTCCATCCGGATCGGATCGGCCCCAGTGCCCCGGAGACTGTCCGTGGAACCATACCTCGTTTTCGAGTTATCCGCGACATACAATTTATTGGGTCTTTCAATTATCATGGGATACACGAGAATACGAGAACATATGTGCACTAGAACACGAGAACACGAGTGCACGGGAACACGAGTACACGAGTATACGGGATACTTGAATCTTGGTTCTGTACAATGAATAACTTTGCCTTAATGCATTCCCCTGGTTCGGGGCTTCCTTGGGTAACCTAACGGTCCCGGATACTTGCAGGATCAATCATGCACAGAATGACTACTTAGTAGTCTCCCGGGGTTTGGATGAAAACAAGGCAACATTCAAGCAGACAAGCATACGTTTCTAAGGAACATAAGCATCACGTTTGCTCGGGCCCGAAGGTAAACTGAGAGGTGAAACCTTAAGGGAACTTAGCATGCGAGGCTCTGAATATAATCAATATTTCAATTTTCATGTTCTAGCATAAGCAATACAAGTTGGGATTATTCCCTTAGCTAGGTGCGTTGGATTCTTATTAGCATGCAGGGGTGATTCACCTAGCGACTAGCATGAACATTACACATTTTATGTGTGCTAGCTAAGCAAAGACAAGTTCACCATAGCCACCAACCTTAGCGATGATTCATCTCAGTTGAGCGATACGTCAAGCGAGCCTCGGAAAGTCTAAGCTGAATTCCTGTAGGGACAAGTCTGGATATCCTTTGCTTCTCGTTTGAGGCAAAGCGGGTCGGGACAGTTGCACTTTTGTCGTTTGAGTCGACAGTCCGCTAGAACGGAATGAGGTGTTATATCGTACCCAACTTAGAAAAAGTCTCATCCTCGAGACTTACTAAGGACAAGCAGTACGTTTCAATCAATTTTGATTTAACGATACAAGGCTGAGGCAAACCTATACAAGTCATTGTACTTGTTTTATTTGGATATTCACTTGCACAAGCATCGAGATCGGCGTATCGCTTAGTCTGGATCGTGTGCACTTTCGAAGTGCACTTCTAGCGTGAGCATGTCAACCAGCGTAGTGATAGCGAAGTCTTAGCACTCGAGTTTTATGTTTTCTTGAGTACTCTTGGATGGTGCACTAGTTCAAGGCGTCCCTCGAATAGATGCATTCAACCAAACTTAGAGTTAGTAAAATCGAACAAGCTACTAGCGATACTCTCCAGGGTTCGCACAGGTTGGCACAAAGGCCACTCGCAACATGATATCATACAAGCAATCATAACATTCAAAACGTATTTTGAAAGTATTTAGACTTATTGTTGGAACATCCCATCGAGGCATTGAGAGAGAGCGTGCACATAATCTACGAACGAGCTTTCGAAACTGAGATAATCGAAATGAAGTCCAAAGGCATAGAAGCCAGGCTCTGATATCATTATGTCATGCCCCATCTCCCGCAGGCTATTTCGGCCGTCCCCGCTAGGCGGGAATCACCCTCGCCAGAGCTTCCGCGACGTTTAGTGACCTTAAAGAAGCTATGTGTCGCCAAATACGTCATTAAACTTCGCTAAATCAAAAAACTCAGCGATGTTTAGTGGCCTTAAAGAAGCTTATAGCGACTATTCTTTTAAAAAACTGAATTACAGTCGCAAAACGTCGCTATATGTCGCCAACAGCGACGTACGGCGACATTTATTTTTTGAGTCACTCAAATCTTTAATATTAGCGACATTTTAATATAACATCGTTAAAAATGTCGCTATTTTATTATATTTTGGTAGTGAAAGATGTCCTTTTTGTCTAAACTCAGGACATGGGTTTGCGAATGTCATCCTGAGGATATAAGATAATCCGGATGCCAGGTAGTCTTACTTAGTCACAAGCTCTCAGCATAAAATATTGATCACACGCTTTAGGTATCAGGGATGATACTCCTCAGGTGTGACATGAATATGAAGCCAAATTCAAGGAAAAGTGTTAGACGGTTGGTGTACTCGAGCATCATCAGGTGAATAATTCAAGTGCGTGTACCACCTGGCCTAACATAGCTTTTGCTGTAGGGATGTTGAGTCAGTTCACAAGCAGTATATGTGTTGAACACTGAAAGATGTGAAGAGAGTCATCAAAATTCTCAGAAAAACTCAGTAGTATATCTTGTGCTACAACAGTTATCCAGATATGAATGAAGGCTTCGGTGATGCCAGTTGGTGCTCAAGAAAGAAGAGTGAAAGATCCACAGGAGGACGTGACTTCTCCAGGGGTGGTGTTGCTATATCGTAGAAGTCAAAGCAGCAGTCTTTACTCTCAGAGTTCTTTACACTATCAAGCTGCAGCATATAAAGCAGAATGGCTCTGAAAGCTCTCAGATGATCTTCCTATGGTTAGTACACAGATTTGGATAATACCGACAAACTGTGAAAACTAAAAAGCTACAACAGTGGCATCTATTCATCTCTTCAATGGTTTGAAGAGAACTATGTGGATAGAACACATGACACTGAATGAGTGCAGATTGCGTGGATCATTACAGTACTTTAATGATCGGAGTCAGATAAACCCGGTAGATCCGTTCATGCTAGGCCTCAAGGGTCAGTACAGGATACTGAATGAGCGTATGTAGCGTAGATCATTACATTGTTTGATGATCGGAGCTAAGAGATTCTGGCATATCCGTTCATGTAAGGCCTCCAGAGCCAATTGATCCCAAGAACTATAAAGGAGGGTAGTACTCCATGTTACAGTGGCGTAACACCACACGAGGGAGTGAACCTCGGCTTTGGATCATGTCACAGCCGCGTAACACCGCATATAGTCAAGGACACAACATATATGGGCTTGGAGGACCTTTGATATTGTGTCTTTGCAATCCTACCATTTAGTTTTATGTTATTCGTTCAAAGAAAAATCTACTAGGCATCTAGTTATTGGTTCAAGGGAGGACCATTGACTGGAAGAATATCAGGAATAGTGGATAGTCCTTTCAGACATTGAGGGGTTAAGGATCCAGAATCACTGTTGTCTTCTAATTGTTCTTTTGTGTAGAACAAGTCTTGTGGGAGGATGGCTTAGATGCCTTAATGAGTTCTCAGACATTTTGAATGTCTGGTGTGCTTAACAGGAAGCATAGTAGCGCAGCACTACAAAGGAGCGTAAGATCTCCATTACAGTGGGTGACACCACCAAGAGGTTCCTCGGTAAGGGCAATGTCTCGGCTTCGCGAGCCATGTCACAATGACATAGCACCTTACATAGGCAGGTAGCCTAATGTTGTAGAATGAAGAGTGTAGGCAGCACTAAAAAGAGGCCGGTGTCCTCATGTTATAGTGGTGTGACACCACAGAGGTAAAAGATGTAAATCCTCGGCTATACGAGCCATGCCACATCGGCGTAACACCGCAAGGAAGCACAAGGCTTCATGTTGGGTAGTTTGATATTACAAAGAGCCTGGGACCTCATGCTAGAGTGGCATGACACTACGACGAGGTTTAGCCTCGGCTCTGGGCCATGTCATAGCGGAGTAGCACCGCAAGGAAGCTCGAGGCTTCATGCCAAGGACTCTTTAAAAAAACTCACCTAGAGTGTATGGAGAAAGATATAGGCCGTCTCTTGAGAAAACATTTATAGACGTCCAAAATACATACACCGAAATCAGGTGTGCATATGGCCTTTAATGTGCAACCGGAAGCACAGTTGATGTCATTGTGTGAGTGAAAAGAATTGCAGCTATGGTGCATAATTCAAGGCTTAGTCAATTCTTGTATCATAATATTGTTCGACCAATGCGGAAAGATTCAAGTCGAAGCGACATCTATCCTAATGCATGATGACAGTCACTGTGGGAATGCGCAACCCATATATATTGAGATATGTGAAAGATTGTTGGTGTTTTTGCATTTGGACTAGTAAAGATAGTCCCATATTGGCTACAACACCAAATATGTTTCTCAATATAATACTTTGTATGAGTTGAGGCGTGCACACGGGGTGTGGTGGGGCACATGGGTTCCATGTGGCAGTATTTTTCTAGGAAAAAAAATGATTAACTCCTCATAAAATCATTTATGCTTTTTGTCATGCTCTTGGAATTATTTTCATAGGAGCTAAGTCCGAAAGGGGCTTAGCGACTCGGACTCGGGCTTAAGCGCACAAAGTGGCACTTTATTGGCACAATTTGCACTTAGGACGTCATCATCGTCGGCGCTTGTGCGCTGTTGTTGCGCTCATGCGCTCATTTTATACGCGAGTGCTCGGGTTGCATGCGCGTGTTGCATGAGCGGACGCTGGACGGGCACTGAACGGGTGCTGAACGGGCATTGAGCGGACTATGCATTGGCTGCGATTGTGGGATATCAATTTTTTATATTGCCTTTTTAGTCCCACATCAGAAAGATTAGAATGATGGGCTTTCATCCTTCCCTATATAAAGAGTCCTCTGGTCTCCTTTTGAGACAGATCAAAACGGTCAGAAAGAGGAGTCCAAAGGAGTCTGTTCGAGTCGTACAAAGAGGTGACTACGAGCATTCTAGAAGTTCTCTTGTGAACTTGCTGGCTCCTGGGAGCATATCGTCGATAGAGGATGAATTTTGCTTTCAGCAACGATGGTCTTCACCGTCCCAGCAAGAATATTTTTTTATTATGTCTTCTTCTCTTTTTTCTTCTTGGTTAGTTTTGTCTAATTGCAACTGCGTTTTGCAAGAAAGAATGAAGGTAGTTTTCGTTTTATTGTAACTCTGTTCTGTTTGTCTGCAACTGCGATTGCAAGGAAGAACGAGAAGTTTGGTTAATTCTAATTCTTTTGTAATTTTGAGAGCAAGTTATAATCAGAATCCTTATATAATTCTTCGTAGAAATCGAAAATAGTCAGAGTAGGAACTTTTGTGTAAACCTCTGAACTCGATCACGCATTCTTCCATCTTTGATTAAGCCTCGAAACTAACAGTTTTATGCTATCATAGGCTTTGGTCGGGAAAGATCAGTAAAGTAAAATAACTAGTGTGATTATATCCAGTGCGAATTTCAAGTATGAAGATTTTCTTAAATATAATTAAGGTATAGGTCAAATACCTTGTCCAGAAGTTTTTTCGGACTTGGGTATCTTTCCTTAATAAAAGGTTAGGTTAGTATCAAGTAACAGTAGCTTTAGTTGATTAACATAGCAACAGACCAATCATTCACCATCTTAATGTTAACTAGAAGAGAATTTTGCCATCATGGTCAATCAACTGAGTATATACGTATGAGCTCACATGACAATCATCGCTTCATTGTCATTATTTTTCATGGGATGTAATTTGTAATAAGGGTCAAAGACAACAAAACTTAGCTTCAGCTAGGACAACCCAACTTTTTGGGCCTGCCCTGTCTGCGTGTGTCCTCTGTGCATGCAGGCAACCGACGGCGGTGGAGCAGCATTTGGAGAGGGAGGGCTCGACGGAGGAGGAGGAGATGTAGGTGGCGCTGCTGACGTCGGAGGGGGTGACGACGTCCTCCTCGGCCGCACGAGTGAACCGACTATGCACCCGCGCGTGCCAAATAGTATTTTCGTTCTCGATACTTGTTATTGAATCAAAAACAATATTGTTTGGCACGCGCGGGTGCACCCGCGCGGCCGAGGATGCCGTCGACGGCACCCCCCTCATTTTCCACCTAAGCCTTCTCCCCGTCCCTCCAGTTCTGTCGTCGTCTCCTCGGCCTCCGACGATGTCACCGTCCACGCCTCCTCCTCCTCCGCCGATCCCTCCCTCTTCCCCCCGCCTACCGCTCCGGCATCCTCTCGCCTACTGCTCCGGCGATCTCGGCCGCGCGCATGCACCGGCTGTGCATGCGCGTATGCCAAATAGCAAAGTTGTTATTGAATGCTGTGCATGTTTAAATACTTCAGCTTCAATTTCGGTCTAGGTTCTTTAGTCACAGTATTATACGTAGATTGATGCTTTGAGAGAACGATTGAACACACACTAAAGCTAAGTAAACAAGATAAACTCAATTCTACCAGATTTGAGAAATACTTCTTACTATTATCTAGATTCGGTTTGTGTCATTGAAGGTATTGCCTTGGCGACCTAACGGTTCCGGATACTTGCATGTTCATATTGCACAGAAAGACTATTTGATAGTCTTCTGGCTAACAAGATGCATGCACGATACGCGATAGTGTTACTTGATTGTGGCATAAGTGTCATTGGGGCAAGTATTGGATCGAGACAACATTACAAGTTAACATATAAGCAGGCAAGCATGCATTTTTATGAAAATATAAGCATTTATGTTTTGCACGGGTCTAAGGGTAGAGCGAGGAGTGAAACCGTAAATGGACATACCGAGCGACATACTCTAGGGACGTGCAGTGTAATCGAGTGAACAGTGCACTACGAAGAGTACATATATATCATTCTACTCGAGGCATAGCGGGGCCTAGTTGCACAAGGCAAAGGGAGCATGCGAGGGTCCATATATATAAGCAAAGTTTTATTTTCATGTTCTAACGCAAGCAATACAAGTTGGGATTATTCCCTTAGCTAGGTGCATTGTATTCTTTATTTGCATGCAGGGGATGATTCACCTAGCGACTAGCATGTATCGTCCATATTTTTAAGTGTGCTGGCTAAGCAAAGACAAGTTCATCGTAGCCACCCACCTTAGCGATGATTCGTCTCGGTCAAGCGATACTCCGAACGAGCCTCTAAAAGCCTAAGCCGGAACTCCTGAAGGGCCAAGTCGGAAAATCTTTTGCCTCAAACGAGTCTTCTCGCTGAGTAAAACGAGTCGGATCGTAGAATTTTTACCGTTTGAATAGGTTGTCCGCTTGAGCGGAACGTGTCGTTACAACCACTTTCGAAAATTTTAAAATTTTCATTTCCATGTTTGGTTAGACAGTAATATGAATCTTAATTTATTTAGTTTTTTATAAATATCATTTCATTAATTTTATTATGTCCTACAATTATCTAGATTCACTTGGTGTCATTGAGGGTATTATTGTCAAAACAAAAAAATTATAATTAGTGAATCCAACCAACATTTCTAGAAGAAAAAAAAATATTCGACATTTTCAGACTTACCAAACATGGATAAATAAGCCAAAACTCATTTCCAATGCTCTAAAACTTGAACCAAATAACACGAAAGACGATGTTTGTTTCATAACTGCTGGCTACCTTTGAAACATAAATTATGTTGAAAGCAAAACTTGTAATGCATACATTTTCTTTTATTCCATCCGTACTCCTTTTAATTAGTTAAGTCTATCTATCTCCAATAGCAATTTCTAAAATTGAATTTCTATCCTACTTGACATTGTATTTTTTTTTTTTTAAAATTATACTAGTCGACAGAATTTCTACATAAAAATTGCATCCAAAAAATAATCTCCAATAATTTTTAATTTATATCCAACGTGACAGAAAATAAAATGATCAACTTAATAATTTATTTTGAAAGTATGGTCCAATATTAGTTTCTATTAGAGATAAAAATTTGTAAGATAGTTTCTATATATATAGAAATATGATTTCTCATAGAAATTTTTCGACCTACTGCCAAAATTGGGATAAAAGTCATTGTTGGAAGAGATTTTTTTCTAAAAAAAAAAATTGTCATAAAAATAGTTAAGTTAGAAACTCCCGTTTGAGATGGCCTAAGAATTCTCGAATCCATGGAACCTTTTTGGATTGAATTTTGGTCGCATTAATGATTATGGGACCTAATATAGAAATAAACTTATAAACATAGATTCCATGTTTGTAAGGCAACTAGAAAAACTCAACTCAACTCAACTGAACTGAACACAACTGGCTTAGGATGAGAATAGTAAGAATAAGAATGCGAAGTCACATACATCCAAACTATTAAGTAGACAAGAAATTACAAGAGCATCCCCCCTCTTTTTCGGATGCATAGGGATTCAAACAGAAAACTGAGTACAAAGTCGAAGGTGAAATCTCAGAAATGCATTCGTAGTAGTATATGCCATTCTCCTCTTATTCATCATGGTAGGGATTCGAACTGACATGAGCCGTGACCTGCATGTATATATATGACATAAACACTCATCGATCGAGTTGATGTATAAAACTCGTATAAAATATCACATTTTCTACAAAAAAATAAAATAAAAAAAATATGTAAGAATTAGCGTACTTGGGTCTAGATCGGTGACCATGGCAGCAGTCTTGAAGTAGCAGGTTCCGCCCTTGCTCTTGCTCTTCTGCCAGTAGCTGTTGAAGGCGTACGACGCGTGGTCCCTGACGGTGTTCGGGAGGTAGCACGGCTTCTTCCGCTGGATCATCCCGCAGTCCGCGCCCCCCCTGCCGCACGCCCAGTCCAGCGCCTCCTGCAGCTCCTCGTCAGGCGTCTGCGAGTCGGCCACGCACCATTGCTTCCCTGTGCTCGCCCCCTCTGCATTGTCGCCGAGACCATCAAAAGAATATATATACGACAGTGCTGGCGGCCCACAATAAGGATCGAGAGACAACCAAAATTAAATTCGGACAAGACAACACAATCCTCTGGACCCGCCCTGCGCGTGTCTATCTACTACAATCTTGGGACAAACGTAAGTCGTGTTCACATACCTGAGCGTTGTGTTAGTAGCATCAGTAGTAAGAAGAAGGAGAGCAGTATCTTGCTTACAGTAGAGCTCATCATCTTCCTCTCGTCCTGCTGCTGCTGCTTCTTCTTCTTCATGTGCTCTGAGGAGGAAGGGTGAGTCTTGTTGCTTCTTCTTAAAGCCCTTCCAAAGTTGTTGCCTCTATCAATCTTTATGTTTGTTTTTTCTAAAGAGATTATGATCCTTTCCTTCGTGCTCTTAACAAGAACTAGATTCTTTCTCGTGTTGTTACTCCTTTATTTATGTTTGTTTATTTAGAAAAGGAGGAAATGCCATCAGGAGATTTTTTTTTTTTTTTTTTTTTTTCCGACATAACGTTCGGAATCCGACTTATGCTTCGAAATTTTGTCCACACTGTATTGTATGTTTTGGGTCTGTTGTCTTCCAACTTTCACTATTTTATCAATGAAATAAATAATACGTCCATGTGGTTTGATTATCTGATCTTGTACCATCCAATTAGGATCTTATATTTTTTTTCGATAATCACAAGAACCACTCGAGTTCGGTAAATGAGTATATAAGTTTTGATCAGCCAAATGAGTCATCCCGGGGTCCAATGAAGGCCTGATGCCCTTTGTCAAAAATCTTGCTAATGGGTGGTTGTTTAAAATCTAGCATTGGCTGCCATTCTTTTATTAACTCACAAGAACTGGGAATAAAGATGACCTTTAAAAGTGTCTTATTCGTCGGTCATGTAATTTGCACTTGGAATATTGCTAATATTTATTTAATCTAGTTCATGTTCTTCTTTAATCTAGTCTTAGCCTGTTGTCATGTGGCTACAGACTAGGCCGGTGGCAACGCACACTTAGTATTTTTTTTCTTGGCATCTCCTTTATTCTTGTCTTCTTCATCCTGCCCAGACATCCAAAAATCCTAGAAACTCAAATTTCCATCCTTAAATTCTTAACATTCGACCACTAAAGAATCTCCGACGAGTCTACGACGGTCCAAAAGACAGAACTCATTGCTTTTTCAGGACAACCAAAATCTTTCATCGTCTCAAATGTCATGTTTTTTTTTCCTAAAGTTTCGAACCTTTCTTTATTAGTGGAATTCGAGACTTCGAAAATAGTACTTAGTGAAATTTTTACAGAAAAAATATAACAAGATATTCATTATTTATGAAATCTAAGAATCTAAGCGAATACATTTTTTTTTTTTTATAGATTTGAGAAATTTTAGAGCCTCTAAAATATGCATTCCGCAACTTCCAACTTCTTTTTCTTGGTTTTCTCCATCTCTATCGTAAATTGTTGCGAGGTTTAAGGTGGAAGAGGAAGGGAGTATGATGAGAAAAAAAATGTGTGTTGTTCCACAAAAAAAAAAATAATGTTTCAAAAAGAAAAATAATGGAGTAAGTTGTGTTGTCCAAAGTTTGTGACGTTTCCGAATAAAAGTGGTGACAGTAACATTGACTAACGTCAATTGACGATAGAATAATGTAGGGCTAATTAGAGTTTAGATCCTGAATTTTAAATTAGTTTAGAGTTTGAGTTCTGATTTGTCCAATTGGAGAGTTTAGATCCTGAATTTTTATTATTTGGTTTATTTTTTCTTTCATACCCTCACTTCCGTGCAAACAATGAAATCTTTTTATATAGAGTAGGGAGGGTAAGATAGTAAAAAAAAAAAAAAATCAGGTCTAAATTCTCCAATTTGACAAGTCAGGACTTAAACTCCAAGCTGGTATAAAATCCAAGGTCTAAACTCTAATTAGCCCAATAATATAGGTGTTCATTGATTGATTTGAGTGAAGTATGGAATCAGAATATTGTTTTGATACCCATCGACTAGATTCTAGTGCTCAGTGGTTGATTGAGAGCACGTGCGCTCGTCGTCCACTCAAATCCATCCATTCAGGGCGGATCCAAGGGATCCTTGGGATGGGCTCCAGCCCACCCAAAAATAAAATACTTTTTTTTTCCATATAATCTTTTTTTTTATTTTTTTTATATGAGTTAGTTTATTTTTATTTCACTCAAATTTATGGTGGCTCATTCCTGTTTCAATATCTGGATCCGCCCTTGCACCCATTTTGACACTGATATATAAGGCGGACAACTATTAGTTTTATTTTTTTACGTGTACGGACAACTATTAGTAAAAACAACAATCTACATAAGAGCCATATCCAATCCTATTGTGATTTTAGAGGGAAAAAACTTGTTGCTAACGTAGGCTTGATAAAAAATTATTTAAATTTTTTTCTCATATACAATTATCAAGTAAATTATAAACAAGATATTGTGAAATTAGTTGTCTAATTCTAGATAATGCACTTGATAATATTTTCACCTCCATATCATCAATTATAAATATAAAAAAATATTTAGAAAAAAAGAAGAAGATGAGAGAGTAGTTTGGATATGTTTTCAAAAATTTGAATACTAAAACAATTTTTAAAGAAGATGTTAAAAAGTTATTTTCTGTAACTAAATTTTTTGATTTTTTGTTTAGTTACTTCCATCTGAAAAATTGTTTTAAGAAACAAAAGTTAAATATATCGTTTGGTAAATTTTTTTAGAAAAAAACTTTTGATTAGAGACCATGTTCTAATTAATAATTTTCAAGTTCTTCTCCGACCTCTTTCTGATACCGCAGTCCGCTTGACCTCACCTAGTCGCTTCACCGTTCCGATCAAGCTCTCTGTCACTGCGAGCTCAGTACTAACGATCCCCTCCGAGCTCGACACCGACTGTTCTATTCTCAGGCTCTCACCCCCCGACCCCCCAACTAGTCCAACCCAACTCCACTTTCCCAACTCTCCATCCACCCGTCCACCACCATCAATGGAGTTCTACTCCTCCGCCTCCGAGATCTCCGACTCGGAGCACGACACCGCAGAGTCCAAGTCCCTCCACGCGCTCCAGACCTCCACCAGTCTCAGGCTCTATAGTCCCTACTGCGCCGGCAAGAAGAAGCAATCTTTTCCTCTATAAGGACCTCCTCCAGCATGCCAGCGGCATGCTTCGTCGCCGACGTCGACCTCCACCCACAGCCGAGCTTGAGCTCGGAGAAAAGGAGTGGTGGAGTGGGAGGAGCTCCCGGTACTGCTGTAAGAGGAGAATTTTTCTCTTCTCCAAAAAATACACTAAGGAAAGAGAATTTTTCTCTTCTCCCCCAAAAAAAAAACTTTTAAACATTGGTTCTGAGGGAAAAAAATTTGAAACCAGAAAATTGACTGTGAGAAGCCAAACACTTTTTCGGTCAGCTTTTACATTTAAACTCGTCCGAGAAGTTGTCATCAAAGTTGAACAAAATAAACAACTCAGTATCTTTTTATTGGAAACGACTTTCTACTTCATTGTTTTTTGTAAATATAGCCTAGTTATCTAGAAATGACACTATCTTGTGTCTCATTTAACATAGGAATCACAACATATTACATGACAATAGGGCTGGAGATGCTCTAAGCTTGATTCTGACCGGAGATGACTTGAATGGTTATGATGGGGACTAGGAGATTACTGATGTACACTTTGGTATTCATTTGAGTGCACGTGCGTTATTCATGTTGTGCATAGCGAACATAGTCCGTTTTTTTTTCACCCACCAAAACTAAGTTTTTTGTTCATCCTCCACTAAAAAAAATGGACACGTGTTATTTTCATCCAACACAAAAACACTTTAGGAAGCGGATTTGTGAATATACAACGAGGTTTTGATATTTAATTTGACACGTAATCCATTTTTTAGTGGAGGGTGAATAAACATTATAGTTTTAGTGGATGAACAAATATGAGCAAGTACTTTTTAAATTAATTTCCAAAATTCTTAGATTTATAAGAAAATTCTCTAAAATAAAAGTTGTTCCTCAACCAAGGACATTTAAAGAAACTAGCAACATCTATTGATGGAAGAATATGGTAAATATATTACTAAGTTGGAGAAAATGAAACAAGAGGAAATTCGGTACACCCTCCTCTCCTCTCCTCTCCTCTCCTCTCAATCCTGGAGATATGGTAAGATAGAACACACTATATCTCGGTCAAAAAAGGATCTGAAACGAACTGATATTAGCAATTCGGTTTGTTTACCAAATAAGCTTCAAGTTAATTTCAATTTTCGGTTTTAGTTATAAAATTATTGGATATATGTTTAGTTAGATAATATTATTTAGTTAGTTTAAATATAATTTTAAAATATTTTAAAATTTACATATCTTTCAGATAGTTAGAAAAAATTTAGTTTTTTTTTTTTTACAACTACGTGAGAAAACAACTACGATTATAGTACTTAAAAATATTTTTAAAATTTAAAATTAATTGGTTGATGATATACATACGACTTAAACGGCTTAATTTGGAACCGATTATATATATATATATATATATATATATATATATATATATATATATGTGTGTGTATAGGAAACAACATATGAGTCATAGGCTCATATTCCTACATGAGACATGCACATGTGGACCAATAAGAATGGATTCCTACATTCTATGTGTACTATTGGTCCACATGTATATTGGTTCATGTAGAAATATGAGTCTATTGCTCATATTCCTTTTTCCATATATATATATATATATATATATATATATATATATATATATATATATATATATATATATATATGCACACACAAAAGTTTTGGGAAAGGACCAATTTGTCACGTTGCATAACAAGTTGTGACTTCATGATGTTCACTCTCCAACTTGAAGGAGAGTATTAAGATCATTACATATTTTATAATTACTTAGTTTTTTTTTTCCAGTAAATTTTTGTATATTTTGTAATTACTTAGTTTCATTGTCTTTGTTTCTTTTCAGTTTAGGCAAATATTTCATTGACATGTGATCTCAATAATTTAGGTATGTAATCAATTATTATTTATTTATTTTTTTGTATATGCATATATATGTATATATATATATATATATTTGTAATTCCTCACAGAGAGAAAATCATTCATCAATTTCCCTCTTTTCTTCTTCCATTATTTTCAAGTTTTCATCTCCAATTTAATATACATACGCCACTGCTACGGGGAGTGCATCCTCCCATGTCTTATCATGCAGAACACGTGTTATATTTGCTGGATCAAGCTCTCCACCGACAATCCGAAGTATGAGAGTCAGTGTGCTATCGGATGGTACGATCTCGACAAGGTTTGTACATATAACACGTCAATCAATATTATAGATTATATCGCCTATGAATAGTCCTAGAACTTAAAGGATTTTGATATCCCACTTCGAAGTTAGGGGAGAAATAAATGAGTACCTTAATGAAACTCGACGAAGAATTATTGTCAAGTATGACTATTTCATAACAATATAGAAAATTCATAATGCTTCAAGTATTTTTTGATAAAAAAAAAAAAATTAAACTTGGTAAGAAGTGCAGAACATTAAGAGCATCTCCAATCCTATTGTTTTGTTTTGTGTTTTGATGTCTATGTGGCATGAGACACAAGACAATGTTTTTCCTATATGACAAGATTATATTCACACAAGACAATGAGATCGAAAATTGTTCTCCAATGCAAAAATATTGAGAAGACAATAAAAACTATTTTTTTTCAACTTACAAGACAACTTTTTCACCTCATACTTTTTTATAAATATTTTTGTTTATAATCAATATTCTAAAATTTGCTAGGCGTGTTCGGTGCGTCAAGAGGCACCTAGCGCCTAGACGCCGGACTAATTTTTTTAAATTATATATATATTTGAAAAAAAAAAATTCACTTTCCTTCTCACGACTCCTCTCCCTCTCCTCCCTCCACCACCACCACCGCTACCGCCACCACCACTACCGCCACCACCAACACCACCACCGCCGCTGCCACCACCAACACCCCACCAACAGTTGTAGCTACGCCGCCACCACCACCACCACCGAACTCCGGCGAGGTAAGTTCAATTTTTTTTCAAATGCCTAGGCGCCCCTAGGCGGCACCTAGGCTCGCCTAGGGCCGCTTAGCGGCGCCTAGCGCCTAGGCCGGCCGCCTAGCGCCTTTCCGGTGTTGCGAGCGGCCGTCTAGTGCCTAGTCGATTTTTAAAACACTGTTCATAATTGATTATGTGGAATAAAGTCATTGTGAAGTTTATTGTCTAGATCTAGACAATATTCACATTGTCCTTGTCATGTAATTGTTATGCCAATTTCACAATCAACTTCTCATTTGCATTGGAGAATTTTTTTTGAAATAATATGTTGGAATTCCTATGTGACAACAATTTTTTTCAAACTCACAACAGGGTTGGAGATGCTCTAAAAGATGGACTTGTAAGGTGATTTAAGTAGAGTCAAAGATGCGAATAAAGGAGGTGTAAGAGCCAGAAACGTGAATAAAGAAGGATGTAAGAGTCTCGTGATTTCTATAATCTAACATCTGAATGTGGATAAATTTTTTTTGTATTATTTACACTAATTATTCCTAAGTCTTGAACTTATTACACGGAATATTCCTATTTTTAAACTAATTACACTGACCATCCCTATGTTTTATGTTTATTACACGAAATACTCCTACTTTAATATAAAAATAAAAATTTATAACACTAACTATTTCTATTTTTAATTTTTTTTTCTAAATTGAGGGGTGGTCAGTATAATTCGTTTAAAAGTAGGAGTATTCCGTGTAATAAGTTCAAAATTTACGAGTAGTTAGTGTAAATAACTTTTTTTTCTTCTTCTAATTTTGTCCTAATATATTTGTTAATTTGGATATAAAAGTATAGTTTTCTAAATAATATTTATTTAGTGTTCAGATGTAAAACATGTAGATAAACAACTTCTATTCAGAAATTTCATTCGGATGAAAATAAACAACTTTTTTCTGGTTCACTTCAATCAGACTATTCATAAACTTTAGACTTCATAAATGACAAAACAAACAACTAATTGCTTTTTTACAGACTACTTTCGAAATCAGGGTTCGGAATCTAATTAAGACTAGGTAGACCAAAGAGAAAAAAGAAGAAGAAGACTAATTAGCGTTTAGATCATTATATCAACTTAGAGTTTAAGTCATGATATGTTCAATTGAAAAGTTGAATCTTGGATTCTTATTTTTTGTTTTATTTTTTTCCCCTCTTATATCCTCATTTTCAACATGTTTTAGTTGTTGCCTTTGTACTCATGTTCAGACTATAATGAAAAAAATAAGGGCCAACTAGCGCTTAGACCCTGAATTTTATATCAGTTTAGAATTTTAAGTCATAATATGTCCAATTGAAAAATTTAGACCCTAATTTTGTTTGTTTTGGTTTGTTGTTTCCTATTATACCTATAACATTAGTACAATGACAACAACCAACACATGTTGGAAAGGGGGGTACAATGAAAAAAAAAAATGAGGTCAAGACTTTCCAATTTGATATGTCAATACTTGGACTCTAAGCTAGTATAAAATCCATGGTCTAAACGCTAATTAGCAAAAAAAAAAAAAAAAAAATATATATATATTAACGCTAAATTTTAACTACCTTCAACTATTCAAATTTTAAACTTGAACCCCTAACCCTAAACTTTAATATTAGACAAGTTAATACTTCAACTGTAATTGTACAACTTAATATCCTAACAGTGTTAACAAAAAAAAAAAATCATAAATGAAAAAATATTAACAAAAAAAATCATAAATAAAAAAAATATTACTCTCATTCGTGGTCACTTCAAATACCCCCAAGGAGAACTGAGGGATAATTTGGTCAAAAAATTATTATTTATTTTTGTTTAAACTGAAAAATTAACTTGTGACCGACAGAAGGTATCGACTTGAAAATATTCGATAGTTGAATGTTGTGATTGGTATAATATTAAAGTTTAGGGTATCAAATTAAAAAAAAACTTAAACAATTGAGGGTATCAAGTTAAAATTAAATCAAATATTAATGAGATAATTAACCTTTAGACCATGGATTTCATACCACTTTAGAGTTTAAGCCCTAAGAGCATCAATAAAGGGAACACTCCAAACACATACTCAAAATTATTAAAAATTGTGTAAATTATTACTTTTAGAGTGTTTCCTT
This sequence comes from Iris macrosiphon, assembly GCA_036927795.1. Lineage (NCBI taxonomy): Eukaryota > Viridiplantae > Streptophyta > Magnoliopsida > Asparagales > Iridaceae > Iris > Iris macrosiphon. Next base: position 153,709,885 of record JAYESA010000002.1, on the reverse strand, counting down.
GATATTGACACACAATGGTATACTCTAAATTAACCTTCTATTTTCTCTCCCTCTTTATTTTTTTCCCCACTTTTGGCAATATTTTTCCTCCCTCTCTCCCCTCTTTATTTTTCTTCCATGTTAGGTTACTTTTGGTGGATTCAGCAATTAATGCAGTGAAGATAGGGCACGTTCCAAATCTGAAGTGTCTCTTAACTTCGTAGTAAATTTCAAGTATAAACAAGTGTCCATTACAACATTCAAGTATTACATAATATGACTAAAGTAAAAATGTAGCACTTAAAACCCCTCTCACTATAGATGCTCTAACATGTTCAGTTGAAAAGTTTGGATCATGACCTTTTTTTTTTTACTTTTCCCATTATACCTTTTTTTCAACATGGGTTGGTTGTTGCGCTTGTACTCATGTCGAGGTAAAATAGAAAAATGATGTAAAAAATAAAAATCGAGGGTCTAAACTTTTCAATTTCTAATTGGACTTGCTAGGACTTAAGTTCTAAACTGTTATAAATTACATGATCTAAATGCTAATTAGTCCAATATAACGGAAAAGTCTTGGCAGACCTAAGGCTCGACCCAAAAAACAGACAGAAACGTCACGTGTCAGCTTCCTATTGGCCGGAACAAATTCGTTGTACTCTTTTGCTATCAATGAAATCGAAAGAAAAGATAAACCAGTCGAGACAATACTTTTTCTTGACTTATTTCATTCCATAAACGAAAGAATGAAAGTTAAATTTTAGGGATATATCTTCACGAGTGCAAAATCAATTACTTGACCGCTCCGTGGACTACATCGATATGATATTTAGACTTAGTACCTTTAGCTGACAAAATTGCATCAATTTTTTTTTCAACAGTGGATCGTAATAAGCTATTTTTTAGTGTAATATGTAGGATATGTGACTCTTTCCGAACACAAAACAAATGAAAGAACTGTTATGCATGTGATGCCATCCTCCCTCCGCTAACGTAGGGGAAAAAAACTCGGCCAATAGGAAGTTGACACGTGGCCGCAGTTTTGGTTCAGCCGTCGGCCTGTGTAGAACTGAAGGAGTCCAAAATTTTCAATTGTATAAGATTTAAACTCTAAGCTGGTATAAAATCAAAGGTTTTGATGCTAATTAGTCCAAAAAGTAATTACAAATTCTAAAAGCACTACCAAAATTATTCATGACAGTTCAATTTTTAGAACTGTCTTAATACTGTCAAAATTTTTAACAGTTCTTTCAATAGTTAGAGCAATAGGTAGAGGACGTCAAATTTTTTTACCGTCTTGCATTTTCGTAACAACAAAATTGATTGACTGCCGTTTCAATAAATATGACTGACCGAATGGACTGTCCTTAGAAAAAAATAAAAAATAAAAAAATGACGTGCCTTTAGAATTTTCCAAAGAAAATCAGGCATAGCCCATCGTTGTAGTTGTTCTGACACACGGATAGAACCGACGAAATGAGCAGGCGATAGTTTCCTCTTCCTCTTCATAAAAACTAGGTTTTCCATCGGTAACCCAAAAATCGACGATGCCCCTCCTCCTCCTCCTCCTTCCCCCGCACTCCTCCTCCATGGCTTCCTCTCTCAAATTCCACACCGCACACACTAACATCCCCAAAACAAAATTTCCAACGACGACGACGACGTCTTCGTCTGCAGAATCCACCTCACCCCTCCGCCTCTCCCGGAGATCCCTCGGCAACACCCCTCCCCGTCTGCTCCTCCATCGGACCATCACCGCTCTCCCCCGCTCCCCTTCTCTAGCAGCGAGCGCCCATCCGGACCCCACCGCTGCCGCTGCCGAGGGAGGCCCCGCCGTCCCTCACCGCAGCAGCAGCATTCTCGGCGGGGTTCTCTCCGGGAGAGAGTTCCGAGTGCTGCTCGCCGCGGTCGCCTGCGTCGTGGTCGCAACGCGGTGCCAGAGCGCACTTGCCGCCGCCGCCGCCACCACCACCCCCACCACCACGGACGGCTTCGGCGTGCTGGCGTCGGGCCAGCTCGTGGCGCTGAGGGAGATGTGGCCGAAGACGAAGCAGGTGCTCCGCCTCTTCAAGGACCAGGGACTGATCCTCTTCGGGCTGCTGGGGCTCTCCGCCTTCTTTTCCATGGCGGAGACCTCCATCACCACCTTGTGGCCATGGAAGGTACTCCATAGCGCTTATTCTCTTTGTAGTTTGTACCTTTACTTTCTCCCTGCTCTTCATCAAACATCTGCAAGTTTTATTTACGGTATAACTGACCTGACATTATGACATACCACTTGGGCCTAAGAGCATCATTAGTAGATGGAGCTCAAAAAATGCTTCCTGAGATCCAAATTTATAACAAAAAAAAGTAAATCTAGTATGGGTTGGGTCTATATGGGAATAGTAGAAAATTATAAAATGACCTATGGTCCCAAACGTTGTGTAGTCAAAAACTAATTGGTAAAAATAATAATGTAAAATCTAGAATCTAGAAATTGGGCTACAAGTTGAGTCTTACTATTCTACAAAATGGGTTCCTACATTCTTAATGTAAAAGTTATGAGGCCCAAGCTATAGCTCCCGTGGGTGGGGTAGGACCATCATAGAACTCCAATTGAGCCTTACTATTTTACAAAATGAGCTCCTACATTCTGAATCTAGAATCTAGAAATTGGGATGGGCCTTATTATTGATGCTCTTACTTCAATCTTATACTGCTCGAACCTAGGAAGCCCTGACACTCCAAAAATCTGTGATGCCGTGCCTGTGTGTATGCAACATAGGCTCGAACAATACCTTTTATAGCATCTTATGCAAGATTCCATAGTTATAAGAATTAACTAGAGGTCATTGTGGGCTCATGCTACTCTAAAAGTGGAACTATTTGTATGAAAATGATTTCCTGTTCGGTTTACTATTACTACTCTTCTTTACTTCCTTAACGTCTCATTGCCTCATCAAAACTTTAAGCACAACCATAGAATGCAATAAGTTCTCTCAAATCAGTGAACTGCGATAAAATGGACATTTATACCTCTAGATAAAATGGACATTTATACCTCCTTTATAGAACCTTTGTAAGGCTTACCCTACAGCTTGGGTCGGGCTTCTGGTGTTGTGGCCACGGCCGATTGTGGCCACAATTAGCTCTCATGTTATTACATTTAATCTAGCTCTAAGATTGCAAGACTATGTCGGTTCTTCCAGTGGCAAAGTCATGATTTTTTTGCTGCGAGGGGCAAAACATTTTCAGTCAAGTGAATTTGTCTATTCCACTTCTTTGGTATGAGCTAGGGATGTAACCAAATCAAGCTCTTATGGGACGGGGCACCCAATGCCCAGTTTGTTAAGAAAATGACTAGGCTCCAGCTCGGACGAGCCTGAAATATAAGATAAAGCTCAGCTTGTAATTATATTTATGAGATCAAGAATGGCTCGCGAGTTGTTCGTTTAAATTAGAAAGCTTGACGAGTTTGAAGTCCAGTACAAACTTAAGTGCAAACTGCACATGAGGCTCGTTTATTGTAGCAACCCTATAACCAAATTACATAACTATATAAGTCGATGCTTAACTAAATTCCATCAAATATTGTTCAAAGAACAAAACCAAATTCGCATGACAAAAACTATTGATGCATCATAGAAGTTAGGTCATGTATTAAACTTATAGTTATACACACTAGCTTTTTCACGAGCCTAACGATCCTTCTGAAGCTTTGCGTTATTTACTAAATGAGCTTATTCGTAGGTTTAAGCTCAGTTCGTCGACTTTTTAGTGAGTATGCTGCTGAGCCTGAGCCAACTCCGAGCTACGACTTACGAGAGATGATTTCACTTGTGAAAATATAAGCTAGGACCTACACACACACACAAACATATATATATATATATATATATATATATATATATATAAGGAGGGATCGGGATTCCCGCATTTTTGTATCCCCAAAGCTTCTCCATGATCACAACTGTTGGATTTTGTTTAAGTCATCTAATCTTAACCATTGATTTCAATGGTTCAACTCAACAGTTAAGATTAGATGACTTAAAAAAGATCCTACGTGTGTGATCATAGAGAAATTTGGAGATACATAAAAGTAGGGATCCCGATCCCTCCTCTCTCTCTCTCTCTCTCTCTATATATATATATATATATATATATATATATATATATAAGAACTAGGAAAGTTGGGGGGAGGGGATGGCACCTCCTGTTTTCCCTCTAGCATCGTTGCTGAGTTATTCACCTTGCAATTTCATAGATTTCTAATATGAATCATGGTAGTCAAAGGCGCGTCTTGCAGTAAAGCGCATCAACTATGCTTCACACCTCATTAGGCGAGACATCTTTATTCAGGTGCACCCAAGACACCTTTCAACAAGGCGCAACCAAGAAAAGACACGCCTTATATTTTTTTATTTATAAAAAACTTTGAGTCAGAGAGATAACCTTACCTTATACAAGTGGGAGGGAGATAGCCCTTTCCACGATTGTCAAAGTTGGTTATAGTTGAACTGTAAAAACTAAAATTTACTAAAAGCCTCGTAGGAAGAATACAAACTATTGTTAGTTCTATTGACTGCCACTGCTGCCCTGCTAGTTCACTTGGTTAAGTTTTAACATATTTTGTTTTAACATATTTTTGTTGGTTTTAATACGTTTTTTAGTTTTATTTCTTACATTACTAATTTATTTATTTATGTATATTTTGATTTTTTTTTTATTTTTTTGCATTGCTTCACTCAGACGTCTTGGGCAATATGGAACCTTTATACCTCGAGTGCGTCTTGCGCCTTTGACTATATGAATGTCTTTTTCCCTCCTCCTCTTCTCCCTCTCTTTCTCTCTCTCCAACTTAAACCATTTCCATTTAATTTTTCTAGATTAGTTACTACAAAGCACTTACCCGATTCTTTACTTTTCCCTTCTTTGTAACTTGTTTCTTCTGCTATTTGTCTGCTAGTTGGAGATCTTGAAACTCTTGAACATCAAATGCCTAGAGTTAGAACCAAGAACTTGTGATGCAATGGGATTCTTCCAAAGTTGGTGAAGTAAATAAGAGCGTGATAGGTCAAATAAGAATTATCTACCATTGAGGGGAAGAGGGAATACTAGTTATCTCAAACCACCCTCGTGTGGGAGAACGAGAGGGTAAGGACATTAGAAGAGGGAATACAGGATATTGTAAATAAAATAGAACACTAGTATTGCATAATGGAATATATATATATATATATATATATATATATATATATAGAGAGAGAGAGAGAGAGAGAGAGAGAGAGAGAGATGAGTGCTATAGAACCATCTGGGTGGTTTCATATTATGAAACCACCCTATGTTACATGGGTTGGATTTGGATTGAGTGGTTGCGATTAAAAGGTGGTGGGGTCTACACCTTTTAATCTCAACCACCAAATCAAAATCCAATCTATGTAACATAGGGTGGTTTCATAATATGAAATGAAACCACCCGGGTGGTTCTTGAACATATATATATATATATATATATATATATATATATATATATATACACACACACACTTCTTTTTTGAAGAAAACCAACGAAATCCAGATAAGCTACAGGTCATCCACACGGATGTTAGGTTCATCTTTGGTTGCTAGAAGTTGATGGATGCTACCTAAAAGAAGATGCATGTCCAATGAGTTTGTGCAGAAGAGGATATTGGTTGGAAAGAAAGTTGAAAAGTCTATTGAAAGGCTATATGGATATCCAGGTCGAGTTTTAGAGTTGTAGGGATCAAAACAAAATTATTACTTCCTAAATCACTTAAAATTCAGATTTAACCATTGAGATCAAGTGAGCCCGGTAATTTCATATCAATTGTTATCCCATTTGTGTGATATGTATCATATGATTCGGAAAGTGTATTGTAGGATAAGTTGTCCCCTTCCTAACGTTCAAGGGATCCTATTGTTTATTGCTTCTATCGTACTTTAGTACTGTTTCGTACTGTAGTACTGTATCGTAAGATACTGACAATGGAGGTTTTGAGCTTGATGCACTCTTTCAAGGTTTCCTATCTCACTTACACATAGATACACACACATACTCCAATATTTGTTTTTTTCATGCAACCCTCGATCTGGTATGCTTTTGTTACTCAAGCTGAAAGTAGTTTGTTTTATGCACTTTTTGCATTTGTGGTGTTTTTCTTTGAGATTTAAGTTATGTGGTTTCTTGATGTGGGTTGCCCCCATCCATTAAGTTGTTACAAAATGTTATATGGGTTATGTCAGTGTATAGTTAGGTTGTGCCAAGAGCCTAAGCCAATACTTCATCCTGTACTCTACCGGTTCTCGGTTCCGAAATTTCCAGTTCTTAGTACACTTATTTTTGTTATATTAGGGACTACTTCTATGTCCTGAATATGCAAAGTTGACTTCTATTTGCTACAGTTCTCAACTTTTAATTCTGTTATTAATGTAATGTACGTGATTATATTTCTCTAGGGCTTCAAATATTCCTCTGAACTTGCGTACATTTCATTGAACATCTTCGAAAATCAAAGTAACAATATGCTTAGTGTTTTCTTTCATATAAGAAGAGCGGTCACTGTACCCTTGCTGTTTTCTTTCTGCTCTGGATATGTTTTAAAACTCCATAAGTAATCTTACTTGCTAACTTTATGCACCTCGTTTTCCATCAGGTTCGTGAGTTAGCAGAAAGGGAGCCTGAAAATGGTGTCTTCAGAATGCTTCGTACCGATATTACTCGATTCCTGACCACCATTCTTATTGGCACAACGTACCTATTTTTATTAATTCTATATATGCATCTTTTTCCTGCTTGAGAGTGGAACATTTTTCTTCATTTAATTCACCTCCCTCTCTGTTTTTATCATATATTTGTTTGATGTATCAGTGTGGCCAATATTGCTGCAACAGCACTTGTCACCGAAGCAGCAACTGCAATTTTTGGTGAAGCTGGAGTTGGTGCAGCTACAGGGGTTATGACTGTATGCTCTAACATCTTCCTGTACTAGGTCTTAATTCAATTATCCATTCCATGCTTTCTGGTAATATGGTATACTGATTTTTCCTGAATGTCATGCTGTGACTATATTAGTTTTTTGGTACATGTGATACTTGAACTGAAGGAATTGGATAAACACAAATCAAAATGAAAGCACAGTTGATAATGTCCCAACTAGAGTCAACTGCCATTTCATGTCTCATATACCATTTATACCATTTCTAGTACTTCTTAAGAGTTAGGCATCTTAATGACAGGTTTTCTAAGGTAGGTGAAAGAGGATCACATTGTACCAACAGGTTTTCTTAGAAAAAGGTTGATAATTGATCATGGGAACTAAACAGTATCGATTACTTTTTAGTTAATCTGAGCTTAATATTGTCGTTAGTTAGTAAAACTACGTTTACAACCCTTTTTCTTTTTTTTGAGAAAAAAAAGTCTTAGATTTACATGTTTAGAACTCCATTTAAAACAAAAGACGAAAAAAAAACTCGTTTATAGTGCCAATAGTTTTAAACTCATTCCTAACAAGTTTCTGTCTCTGGATACTATTTTATCCTGATACTTAATATCTCATAAATATTTTATTTTCCATAGTTTTTCTTTGATGTTTGCAGTAATACTGTTTTCTCAATTTTTTTCAAATGTGTATAAAACAAGTTTTATAAGGAGTTTATAATAGACATCATCGATCAAATATGATATTGTCTGCATTTTGGTTTTTAAAGCCTTTTTAAAAACATTCTGAAATATTCATGTACTTAACACGAATTCTTCCGGTTCCTTTTTATGCCATGTGCTGTTTTGCTAACCATATCTGACACATATATGAAGATTCAGTTATGAAACCTACCCACATGATGTGTGCTAAGTATGTTTAAAACCTATTCTTTAGCACTGGAATACTTTTATTTGTTTACGGCAACTGGTAAATCCCTTTCGTGCCGAAATTATGGAACATAATGTCATCAGTCTTTCCTCATTTTCATGCATCTAATTGCTTTAGCAAATAATGTTACATGAAGTGCTAAGTAATAGCTTGATTTTGATGCTGATCCTGATTTTCAGTATTTGGTTCCTCTACGACGTATATGAATCATTAGGTATACCATGTTTAACATTCCCTGTGTGATACATCACCAACATGAAAGTGTGCCCAGTTGTTATATTGATTTACAAATTTATATTACCAGGTTTTCACGGTAATATAAATTTCTAAAGCTAAGGATAATTTAAAAATGAAAAGTGGAAAAGCAGTAGGACCCGATTATATTCCTTTGGAAGTTTGGAAATGCTTAGGCGAGAACAGATTTATGACGTTTTATTCAACCTAACCCTAAGGACTAAAAAATGTCCGATAAATGGAGAACTAGTATCATGGTACCCTTATAAATATAAGGGAGATTTACATAGTTATAACAACTATCGAGGAATTAAGCTATGAGTCATAATATGAAGCTATGGAAGAGACTAATTGGACAAAGATTAAGAAAAGAAACTAGAGTTTTAGAGAATCAATTTGGTTTTATCATCGAAAGATCTACTATGGAAGCTATTTACTTGTTAAGAAGAATGCAAATGTTTAGAGGAAAAAAGAGAGATTTACATATGTTTTTTATTGAGTTAGAGAAATATTTTGATAGAGTTCTAGAGAGTTTATGTCGTGGACTTTGGAGAAGAAACAAGTTCCTAGTAGCTATATTGAGACTATTAAGGATAAGTATAATGAAGTCATGATGTCTCTGCGAACCGTTAGAGGAGATAATAAAGAATTACCTATTACTATTGGCTCACATCAAGGATCAACATTAAGTTCATATATTTTCGCGCTAGTTATGGATGAGATTACTAGGCATATCCAGGAGGTTGTTCCATGGTGTATGATGTTTGCTTATGATATTAAGTTGGTGGTGAGAGTAGAGAATGATTAGATACTAAGTAGAGATGTGGAGAGAAACTTTGGAATCCAAAGATTTTAAGACCAGTAGGACAAAACATAGTATATGGGATGTAACTTCAACCAAAAGGTAAAGAGGAATGATAAGTAATATAGATAGACAAGAGATACCTATGAGTGATAGTTTTCGATATTTATGATTAATCATTCATTATGACAGAGAGATTGAGAAGGATGTCATGCATATAATTAAAACATGATGGTTGACATGGAGGGGTGCTTTTTGAGTACTTTATGATCGAAAATATCTTAGAAGTTGAAAGAAAATTCTATAAGACTACTATATGACCAACCATGCTTTATGTATCACAATATTATAAAATTAAGAAACATGCCCAAAAAAATAATATAGAAGAAATGAGAATACTAATATGGATGGGTGACAATACATTAAAAGTTATGACGAGAAACATATTCATGAGAATAGAGTTGGGTGCCAATTGAGGACAAGATGAGAGAAGATCATCTTCGGTGGTTCGGACATGTGTACACCGATTGATATTCCGCTAGTTGAAGGATCAATAAGATAGTAGTTAAAGGAGCCACTAGGACTAGAGGTAGGCCTAAACGAACTTGGATTGAGATTTTAAAGAAGGATGTGCGTTAGTGTTACAGAGGATATGAGATTGAAACAACCAACCTCAAAACTATGGGATAAAGGCTTTGTATTTGTTGTTTTGTTGTTCGTGGTTTGCAGCTATCATCAGGGTTTTCCAGTCCAACTCTATTTTTTTCATGGTTGTAGGCTTGCAGCAATCATCAGGGTTTTCCTGTCCAACTCTAATTTTTACATCGTCACCTTCTGAAATTCTCCTTTTTTAAGGCTCTTCGGCATGATGGGAGCCTCAAGCTATAGTGTCATAGTGTCTTTGGCCCATGCACCAATTGTTCTTACCTAATGATTTTCTTGTTTTTTGTTTGACTTTCTCCATTTGCACGTATCAAAGCATCAGATCTGACTTTACTGTACTTTTGAACTCATCAGGGTTGAAAAAACAATCCAATTCTCCATTCGGACTGGGATGATGATTCCTTTATTCGTGAATCATGTACTCTCTTTCGGGTGAAGTCCAGTATAAGTTCCAGCAACTGAGCCAGAAAAATCATGTCTCTCTGACCCTTCCATAGGTGTGAATCGTGATGGCATCATTCTATATTTCCATTCTACACTTTCTAATCACATTTTAAAATGCTGAATCTATTGAGATCTATTAGCTTTGCACATGTAATCAGAACGAATGAAGTTTCTTAAGGTTATTATTATTATTATTATTTTCCCTTCTTACTACAATAATTTTATGTTCAATATCACAAGTGGTTAAGCTTGTGTGCTTGCATCTTATTTGCGTGTTACTGGGTACAGTAAAAATATCATGTAATAGCAGCAACCACAAACAGTTTAAAAGCTTAGGAATTAATATTTTACTGATTATGTAGATGCCGGACATTGGAAAATGTACGAGATACTTGTATCCTTTTGCATTATGATGTTCTTTGTCATATCTAATGTTATTGAGCGAAATAAGCTAGTTCTACTTCATATAAACATGAATGGTTTCAGGTTGCTGTGCTGCTACTTACAGAAATCACTCCAAAAAGCATAGCTGTTCATAACGCCACCGAGGTTGCTAGATTTGTTGCAAGGTGATGCGACTATCCATTTACTTTTATAGCTATATTGTTTAATCTTGTTAAATGAACTAGACAATTTAGGGGATGAAAAGTTTGAAATTACTTTGATGAAAGTGTTGCATTTTATGCATAGGTCAGGCCGGTTGCATGGTTATCCGTAGTCTTATATCCTGTTGGAAGAGTTGCCACCTTTCTGTCAATGGGCATGCTGAAGATGCTTGGTCTGAAAGGTAGAAGGTAAGCTGAACATGGATCAAAGATTACTTCCTTTTTGCAATTTCTCTTCTACTCGTCTGTATTACTTATTTTATTATTATTGTTGTAGTCTCCCCTCAAAACTGAGCGCTCCCATTTTCTTCTTAAACATAATATGTATTTATGTTGTTTCTTATTTGGAATATATTACCAAGGGATTTTGTTTTAAACGTAGAAACAAAAAAATAAAAATAAAATCATTGTTAACTATTAGACTTTGGCTTTTGAGTTATCTTGAGTTTAAACCAAAAGATGTAACCCATGGATATTTCTGACGGAAAAAAAAGATGAGTTGCTCGATGGCTGAAGAATAAAAATACAATTAGAAATATTAGTCCTATATATAAAGCCTCACACCCTCACCCTTTGAAGTTATCATAGCCTTGCAAGTTATTAGGAAAATAAATTCTTAGCTTGCAAATATTGTCATGGTAAGAAGTTTAAATGATTTCTGAAATGCTAATCCATTAGTTTAACCTTATTAACCATCAAAATCCTTTGGCAATGCTGCTTGAGGTGCATATAAAGCACGAAACACTTTCTAAAATAAGATTTTTTTTTATCATCCAAGACTGGGATTTCTGAAGCACAAGTGTGAATCTAGTTTTATAATGGTTATAGTGATCTAGAAACTAACCCAAATGTAGCGAGGGGATTAATCCAGGTGCTGATAACATAGCTAGAACACACTTAGAGATGCACTCATTTATAATAAGCTAATACTAAGACTTCCTTACAATAGTAAAAAACAACACACTGGTCACCGTTGTTTCTTTTAATGATCTCCCTTCACAACAAAATATCATGTTGACCATTCAGTTTTGGATGCAAGAATAAGCATAATAGGGTCATTATATTTCTTGACTGCTTAGAAAATTACAACACAATGTTCGTGGATTCTTGGTGTCCTCTTAAAGATCACGACATTTCGTTCTTTTCAAACTTAGATAGTACTTTCCCCATAGTATTTAATAGTTTTTTGATGTAGTGAACCATATGTCACTGAGGATGAATTGAAATTGATGTTGCGTGGAGCAGAGTTGAGTGGGGCAATTGAAGAGGAAGAGCAGGTGACGTCTCTTAATAACACATTTGCTTGTCTGTTCGATTTGTGAATTCCTTCCTGTTATGATTATGATGCTAATTGCTAGTTTTGCACAACTGTAATCTTTATCCTTGTTTTTTTATCTGCTTCCTCCAACAAAAGGTTAGCCCCCATGGCTTCCACAGTTCTTTCCTCAACACCACGGTCAAAATCTTGGTTTCTGTATGACTCAGTCTATGAATATTGGTGGTTTCTTATTGAATCTTGCATTTCATCTTATAATTTTTAGAACGTTCTAGATAGCTTTTTGAAACAGAAGAAATTCAATGTTAAAGTTACATAAATTCATGAAGTATTTGTGTAGTTATACATTACTTTTCATGAATAATGGCATAATTTCTTTGAAACTATAACATGATAATTCATAGTTTATACACAAATTATCATATCTTTTTTAATAAGCCTTTTCGAAGTATGAAATGAAATATAAATAAGTATACATTTTATCCAAATGTACCAAACTTTTGGCTAATTGGAAACATTTCAGAAAAATCATTTAACTATTTTATATGTATAATTGGCATGGCCCTCTCATGCTCATAGCTACCTTTGCTAGAAATTTTACACCAACATAGAGGTTCGACCGTTGGTCATCAAACTTTGTCAAATCTTGTATGTATGCTCCACAACCGACCTCATTCTATTACGAGAAGGCTTGGATGATTATGATGGTGATATATGTACAATATAGAGCATTTGTTATAATTTTAATCATGGGCCATTGTTCTTTTAATTTATTTTAGGCTAATTTGCAACTAAATATTATGAACTTTCCACGATTTGCAAGTTGCTACCTTAAATTATTAAAATTAGCAACTTGCTACTTTAAAGTATTTTAATTAAAACTTTCATCGACCTGCAACTTGCTACCCTACGCCGTTAAGGTAGGGATATACAACTAAGAAACACGGAAGTATGAAGGGTACCATCATTACGCATAGAGCTAGCAAGTTGCAATTGAAAAAGTTCAAGGTATTTACTTTCTAATTGTAATAGTTTAGGCTATCAAGTTGCTACCCTAAATTATTAAAATTAACAACTTGCTACCTTAAAGTATTATAATTAGCCACTGAATACCTTAAACTTTCATCGACGTGCAACTTGCTACCCTACGCCGATAAGGTAGGGATATACAACTAAGAAACATGAAAATATGATGGGTACCATCATTAACGCCTAGAGCTAGCAAGTTGCAATTGAAGAAGTTGAAGGTATTTATTTAATTGTAATAGTTTAGGCTAGCAACTTGCTAATTTTAATAGTTTAAGGTAGTAACTTGCATATCAAGGAAACTTCATGGTATTAAGTTGCAAATTTGCGTTTTATTATTATTTTTGTTTATGTTCTTGTATTCTAATCTTTAACAGATGTTTTGAGTTAGTAGCAGCAGTAAAAACTTGCAATAACTTTTATCATAAAATGGATAAGCTGATATGACTTTATAAGCGATCTTTAAACAGGATATGATTGAAAATGTGCTGGAAATCAAAGATACACATGTCAGGGAAGTGATGACGCCGTTGGTAGATGTAGTTGCAATTGATGCCAGTGCAACACTAATTGATTTTCAGAAGTTGTGGGAGACTCATCAGTTTTCTAGGTATGTGAAAATGATAGCATTCTCAACTCCTTATAACTTCAACTGTTTATTATAATTTTACTGCCATAATCTCAGGGTGCCTGTATTTGAGGAGCGTATTGATAATATCATGGGAATCGCGTATGCAATGGATATGCTTGAATATGTTGAAAACGTTAGTTCTATGCCTAAACTTTCCTATCATTTGTTCATCTGTGTTAAAATTTACTTATAGGAGCAATACAAATTGCACTATTTCTGTGGAACTTTTCCTCCTATACTAAATAAAGCAAACCCTAACCGCATTTGAAGGTTGAGAAGCTTAAAGAATCTACTGTAAAAGGGATAGCACATATGCCGACATACTTTGTGCCAGGTAACTTATGACTGAAATTGCTCAGATGAAACTTGAATGATTCATTGAAGCAGCTTGCAGGTTTTATTGTTGTTGCTGTTACTTCTAAGTTTAGATTCAAGTTTGAAGAATCTTACAAAAATGTTTAAGCAATCTGTAATTTTACCGTCTCTGTTTATCTAATTTCTTATTTTGTTCATGCAACATATTTACTTCTTCGGACATTGCAGATTCAATGTCTGTGTGGAACCTGCTGAGAGAATTTCGCATAAGGAAGGTCCACATGGCAGTAGTCCTCAATGAATATGGCGGAACTGTTGGTGTATGTTCACATAATATTCTTCTCATATGTTAGGAAAGTTTATAGCTGATTCATGTCGTTTGACCTTGTAACTTAATGCATTTATTAATTTATACTATTATGATATAGTTTGCAGTATCAGCCAATAATGACACGATACAGCCGATACCGATACGGTTTGGCATGTCCTGATACCGGATACCGATAGTGACTAATACTGATGTTAGGATCTCTTTCCCAGTTATTCGACAGAGCAAATTGAATGAAAAAGACCGATTAGTAAGGGTGTAAAAGCATGGTAAGGTTGTAAAAGCATTAAAATAAATAAAACTTATATCGCAGCTAAACCAATCAACGAGGGTGACTATTATTTCATTCAATTTCAAAATACTAAGAAACAACATAGAAAACACTTAAGATTATGCCTATCTAAAATTTTAACTATTTATTAATAATTATTTACTTTCTTATACCAAAATTATGATACTTCGATCCCAAAACTGCCAATAGTGCCAATCCCGATACTCATAAGATGTGTCCGATCCCGATAGTGCGGACATAGTATTATCTTTAGTGCCTTCTCAGTTCTGTGGTAACACGTGTCTTTGAATGGGCGTATCTTATTTGTCTTATCCTTTTTCAACTGCATACATTGGTTGCAAACTTGATATTGTACATTCACATATTAGTGTGCTTGCTCTTTGTTTAATATTTCTCGAGCAATAGTTATTGTTTAATGTTTTCTTCCATATAACAATTATGAATCAATCCACATTACTTGGTGTTGTCATTGGTTTTAGTGGCAACATAGACATGTTGGCAAGGTTTTAGATGTCTGCGGGCGTGTCCGTCCAACATGTACATTTCCAATGGGAAACGACATCGACACCCTATGTATACATCCAATATGTCGTTTTGACATGTCGGCCAAAAGTCGGTTACCTGTTATCGTCGACATAATTGGCTTATGTTTGGATATAATTGGCTTATGTTTCTAAATAATTGGCTTATATTTCAAATTTTCTACTCCCTTTTCTTTATTTCTAAATGAGCAAGTGTCTATCATCTGCATTTTTTATTTGTAATGTGATCTTTGATTGCAGCCTTCACTAGAAAGCGAAATTGCCTTTGCCACTGAGTTATGTTTTCCTTTTCACTTTCTTCTGCTCTACTGTTTTACCAACAGAACTGCTTGTTGCTTTCCATCACATTGCCCCAATTGAAATTTCCACCCTGCTACTATTTTGTCTCTGTCACCTGCTGCAATCTCCTACTTGCTTCTGGCTAATCCCATCTTTACGTTCCTCTTTGTCCATTTTATAGGCCCAATATCATTTTCTTGGTCATAGACATTTCCATCTTCCCGCGCCACCCTACTCCCGCTAATACTCCCTATTTACCAGAAGCTGTCTTAGTAATATTGAGCTACTTAAGTACATGTAGGCTGGGTTTGGGATTGCTTATTGGAGGCACCTTGTAATTTTTTTTTGGAACACGGTCCAAGGCTGTTTTTGGTAACAACAGTTATCAAAACACTTTTGAGAGGTCATTTAATTATGGGGTAGCTTTTGACAGCAGCCTTTCACCTTCTGTCAAAAGCTACTTCTGCTGTGGCTTTTTGAAAAGAAGCAGGAATCCCAAACCAAGCTGTAGTCAGAAGTTATTGACTGCTTGTTCAAATCCAAGCTTATCTGGCCTCTTGTCCATGTTTACTATTGTGGTTATATGTAGTCACTCTATTGCAAACTGTTCACTGCCTCGTTTTGTATCAAGTTTTATGTTATGAGTACTGTGTCATTTGCTGCTGGTTTTTGCTGTCATTTTTTATCTAGATATGCCAAGAAGCATTATTCTTGTATACTGAGTTTGTTCAGCTTCGACTATATATATATATATATATATATATATATATATATATATAGGAAAAAAGGGATATGAGCCATAGGCTCATATTCCTACATGAGCCTATGCACATGTGGACCAATAGGAATGGAGTGTACTAGTGCACATGGGATGTAACTAGTACACTCCATTCCTATTGGTCCACATGTGCATGGCTCATATAGGAATATGAGCCTATGGCTCATATCCCGTTTACCCATATATATATATATATATATATATATATATATATATATATATATATATGTTTCGTTCTCTTTGATAATTGAAGCAATATCAAGATTGATTGCTCTTGGTTTCCATCACTACATTGTCCACATGTTCTCCATGCCGTAGCCAACGTTTGACCATTCTATCTACATTTCTTCACAATTTTTCTGTTCACTGCTAATCGTATAAGAGACTGGCCCTAATAAATGAGGTATCTCTCCCTCACAATCTTCCTTCTCTAATAGTTCTTTTATTTTCTTTTAGTACGTTAAGCACCGTATGATGGATGGCTGATGTCTGTCCCCTTGTGGTAGGACCTGAAACGGTCCTATTATAGCTGACCTTCCTCTAATGAATATTCATACTATAAATTAGTAGAAGTTCTTCAATCTTGAAAGTAAATTTGGGATAAAGGTTTTCGTCATGATGTTGCTGCTGCTGCTGTATTCCATTTTACAATTTAGTTTGACTATTCCAAGTGAATATAATTTTATGACTGGTATCAAGTATAATGTTTGAAATGCCTTTCGTCTTGTTAATGCATATGTTTAATTTTGAACTAACAAACTTCTTATATTTTAAGTATTGCATTTTTATCCTTGGAATATTGTTCTTGCTCATTTCTGCAAAACTTGATGCACAGATTGTGACTTTAGAAGATGTTGTTGAAGAAATAGTTGGGGAAATTTTTGATGAAAATGATTCAAAGGTAATATTCATGAATGGACGTGTTTGATTCTCTACTACAAGTTTGCAGCTCCAGAATCATTGTTTTTGTTTTCTTACTTCCTAATATGATACTCATATCTTCATTTGCTATTCATAATCTGAATCCAGGGCTGAGCATTGTTTGGTTTTGGACCGAAAAATGAAACAAACCGAATAAGGTATACGGTTAGGTTTGAAAACTCTTCGGTTCGGGTCCAATTTTGGATTGCCCAAATTTGGTTCTCGGTTTTGGTTTTGGATTTCTGGTTATCTAAAACCGAAAAGCTAAATAATTATTACTAAATACCCTCACATCTAAGTGTGTGTGTATAGCCAGCCAATGACCTCTAGCTCAAGTGGCTAGAATAGAGGCATAAATCCGAGTGGACGATGTTCAAATCCCAGTAGGAGCGATCATGGATAATTACCTTATTCCAATATATATATATATATATATATATATATATATATATATATTTGGAAGAAGGTAATTGTATTAATTAAATCAAAAATTACAATACAATAAGCTCAAGGGTGCATCTTTTATCTTATTATACTGACATCATGTTCAAGGTAATTGCTTTTTTTTCCTCTAGACATGTAAACTAAAATATTGTTCTTCATCATTAATTTGTAGTTAGTCATCTGCCATTGGCCTCTTTGATATTGCCCATTATTAAAGTGTCAAGTGTCAATAAGTTGGAAAAGTTTGAATAAGACCTAAAAATTTCCTTTCTGAATGAATGGATTCAATTTTTTTTACAGGCATACAATTATGATATGTAATGGGTGGTGGCTTCAAATATTCGTGGAATTTGGTTATGGACATTATTTTTATGATGCTATATTTTAATGAAGTCTCAAGATTCCAATGGAGAAGTTGATATAGCGTAGACCTTCAATAATATATATCAATAATATATATTTATAACGTATAAATTTTAACATAGATGTTGACATCTTAGAATTGATAAAAACTTTTCCAACTGAGTGGAGATAAAACATCATAAGGTGTCTTTTTTGCGATAACGTGTTGAATGACAACTAGAAATATTTAAGCCTTGTCTAGTTTTTTATTATTAATATTGACCTAAGTTTACTCTTCATTTTATTTGTAGAACACACACACACACACACACACACACACACACACACACATATATATATATATATATATATAATATGCTGCAGTCGCTAGGGATTGACGATCACAACACCCCTGCGCTCGCGTGGGATTCAGGGAGACTTCGATCGGGGGGATCACCCAGTGGCTGAGGGTGGTACGGCCCGACATGGAGGGACGACGGAGGGTGGTGGATGGACGACGATAGTTCGGAGGAAACACTCGCAAAGAGGGATGATCAGCAACTAGGGGACGGAGTCGCGGCCGATGGCAGAGGATGGCGGAGGGCATAGCACCTGTCCCGGTGATCAGCCCCGGCAGAGAGTACGGCCATCGGGGCCATCGAGACGTGCTATTTCGTCAAGCAACCCGGAGCAGCCCAACGGGGTGGTGCCTCGACAGGAGGCGTCGAGACGCTTTACGACGTCAGAGAAAGGAAAACAAACGGCGGATGATCATGTACGTGGTAAATCTTGGGCTGAATTTTTTTGGGAGGACGACGTACATATTTCTGGTCAGATGCGGGTTGTCCCAGCTAAACGGGTGGGAGATAAGGTCCGGACTGTTCACGGGGGTACATTTTCAGAAACGACAAAGTACTAGAAGAACGCTATCGTGCTATATGTTCTGTGCAACTGTCCATTCTACAGGCAGATTTGTGCCTATGCTGCCCGGGTGTGACGACCGGAGGGGAGCATGGAGATCTTCTCGTGAGAGAATGGCTTCTACTATGTTCGGTTTGGGATAAGGGAAGACATAGATTTAATCTTATATTGGAGTCTGTGGACGTTTGACGGCAGACTAATCATCATGAAGACCTGGTGCCAGGAATCAAAGAGTAAAAAAGATGTATTGAAGTCGGTTCTCGTCTGTTTCCAACTTTCTGAATGACCGATCAACTATTGGAGCATAGACATGATGGTGCTGGTGGCAAGTATAATTGGCTCACCTATTAAGGCGGATGAAACGACTACAAAGAGAGCCAGACTGGACTATGCTCGGATCTTTGTTAAGATTGAGGCAGCGAAGGTCCTGCCACAAACCGTCGAGTATGAGCTGTCTTCGGGGAGGTGTGCCTGCACCAGGTCGAGTATGAGTGGGTCCCAGCGGTCTTCAAGCATTGCAAGTGTTTTGGCCGTCCGGCCAAAGACTGCAAGATGGTAGGGACGAATCAGCCAGGTGATGTAGCAGAGAACATCAACGGGAATGGACGAGGATATTGTGACAGACATCTCCGGACAGGCACCTCTAGCAGTCATGAGAGGAACCTCCAGAGTAGCGACGCGGGGTTAGCAGAGAGGATGGCGATTACTACGCCGAGCGGACTGGAGATGGAAATCGAGATCGATAATGGGCTCGATAAAGCGTTGGATTTGTCCAATGCTTGACGTACATCTACTGAGGATAGCATGGATGGAGCAGGAGAAGGGTCTTGAGGGGATCAAAGCTTCGTTGTGTTCCAGTCGCAAAATACTACACCGGGCAGGGTAGGGGTATAACGGGTTGGGGTGGAGGGAGGATGGAACCAATGAGGCACTATACCAGAGGAGCTCAAAAGAATAGAAGTGGCACCGGTCGATCAAAGGGGGGAGGAGGCAACGTCGTTCCGGGTAATGAGAGCAGGAAAAGACACGCAGGACCTTTGCGGGATGACACTGGACATAGTGCACAGTATTCGCAGGGGGATGAGGTTTTGTGCATTGACAACCCGCGATGGAAGGAAGTGCACCAGACATCTGCTGAGGAGGCAATACATGAGGATGGTCAGAACGAGGTCGTTAATTATCCGGTTAACGACTCAGATGATATGCATGGGCCCAAATCACTGATTTAATGTCAGTGATCGCGTGATGTGATGAGGAAGAAAAATTGTTGTATTAGCGCATTGTTGGAAACTAAAATCAAGACGGACATAATGCTGGCACGAAGGACACCTACCAACTGGAGTCAGGTCCATAATTTGCATCTTTGAAACATGGCCCACATCTGGGTTAGGTGGGATTTTCGGAGTTGGGATGGGCAAGTGTTGCACTTGTCTGACCAATTGATTGCGGTTTATTTTGCTAATAAAGGAGGCTTCAAGTTTATTCCGGGTACAACTTATGGTTACAATGACAGACGCAAGAGAGGGCTTATGTCACGATCTCGGCTGGCTTAGCAGAATGGTGGATGCTCAATACGGACTTTCTTTGGTCGTTATGGGTGATTTTAACGCGTTGCTCTACAAACATGAGAAGGTGGGTGATAGAGTAGTTCTGGATTGTATCCTTCATGATTTTCAACACTGTCTCCTTCACTGTGGCTTACAGTCTTTGAAGAGGACGGGGCATCTGTGGACGTGGCACAAGGCTGTTCGGAAGAGAGTGGCGTGCTAGCTGGATCGGGCTTTGGGAAACCATAGTTGGTTCGACATGTACCCTGGTCTGAGGGCAGAAGGGTTGATGGCAGGTACTTCGGACCACTCCCCTGTCTGCATACGACTTGTTGACCAACCTAGGTCCAATGCGAGACCTTTTCGGTACAACAATAAGTGGGTGCTTCTCGAGGGATATAAGGAGGTAGTGCGACACGGGTTACAGGCAGCTGTTAGAGGCAACCCTCAATTTCGGCTCGTCAACAAACTGAAGAAGGTGAAGGCGGGTCTAAAGGCTTGGAGCAGGCTGGTTCCGGCCTGTAAGTTACAAGAGGAGGAGAAGCGGCCTCCCGGACGTGCAACAACAAATTCAAGAAGATATTTTGAATGAAGACATAGCCGCAGAGGAAAGGAAGCTTGTCCAAGACGTCGGCGTTATCAGGTTCCAGGAGAAGATAGTTCTAGCACAAAGGGCGAAGTGTTTGTGGCTGCGGGGTGGCGACAGATGCTCGAAGTATTTTTACGACGTTGTGAGAGCACGTTAGCATCATAACCATATCAACAAGCTTATTACTGGTGACAGAAGAGATGTGGCGGCCCCGAAGGACATCCAAGCGGAGGCAGCGAGGTATTACTCAGACTTGTACAATCAACATAATTATTTAACCATGTTTCCTGAGTTGGTTTGTAAGCTTGCGGTCACGTCACACGGTAATCATGTTCTATTGGCTCCGGTGACAATGGAAGAGGTGGAAGGGATTATCAAGAGGGCAGATCCAAACAAAGCACCGGGGCCAGACGGGTTTGGTAGTCGCTTCTATCAGGTGCATTGGGAGGAGATTAAGTTCGAAGTGCTAGAGGTGATCACGAATTTCTTTGAGAAGGACATGCTTCTACGGGTGGTGAATCATACTTTCCTCACACTTATTCCGAAGAAGGAGGGCGCCAGTTCGCTTGTGGACTTCAGACCCATCGCGTGTTGCAACTACTTCTACAAACTGATTACACATTTGATGTGTCGGCAGATGGAGAGCATTATGCGGGAGTTGATTTCTTCGTACCAAGCAACGTTCATCAAAGGGAGGGATGTTGCTGACAACAACGTTTTAGCTCATGAGATGGTACAAGATTTCAATAAACCAGGAGAGGACAAGGCTTGAATCAAACTGGATCTTCGAAAGGCATATGACACCGTGAACCGGGAGTTTGTTTGTCAGATCATGCTTGTTATGGGCTTTGACAGCAGGTGGGTGGCCAGGGTTCGGGAGTGTATCACAACCCGGGGGCAGCCGCATGGATTCATTGGAAGTGTTGAGACATGGTGACCCTCTGTCGCCTTATTTGTTTACTCTGGTCATGGGGTATTTCTCGTCTCATGGAGGCTGCGGTGCTCATGGAGCAGATTATTCCGCTTCACAAGAGGGTGACACCACATGTGTCACATTTGATCTATGCAGATGATCTACTGTTTTTTTGAAACCAACAAGGGGGGTATGACTCAGCTGGCCTCTATCATGGAGATGTTCGGTTTATACTCGGGTCTGCACATAAATCGGGACAAGAGCAATGCTTACTTTAATAATCACCGCCAACACAAGGAGGAACTTGCATCACTACTGGGTGGAGAGCGAAGTGAGCTTCCGATCATATACTTGGGGATCCCGCTGTCAGTCAATTACGTCGGAGATATGGACTGTCAAAGTCTAGTTGAGTATACACAGACGAGTAGAGGGATGCAATGCCCAAAATTTATCTTTTGGAGGACGGATTGAGCTGGTTCGCGCAATCATCACTGCGATTGCCCGCTTTTTGGTTACATGCTATACTACTTCCGATCTCTACGATTAATAGGTTCGAGAGAATTTGTGTCAACTTTGTTTGGAGAGGGGGGATTCATGCTATACGGTGGGACACAATTTGTCGACCGCATAAAGAAGGGGGAGTAGGTCTCCAGCCTTTACGACTACTCCGTGATGTTGCTGGGCTGAAGCTTACTTGGAAGTTTCTTTCGAGAGACTCACTATGGGCAGCTTGGATGGAGAACAGATAATTGGGGGACATAATTTTTGGAGTAGGTCTTCAAACAATAATGACTTCGTTGTTTTAAAAAGTATTACTTCATACCGCTCTCAATTGAACCAGTTGATCTCGAGGGTCTTCAAAGATGGAGAGACCACAGACCTATGGTTTGACACATGGGTTACATGTCATGCCCCAATCTCCCGCAAGCTCGATAGTCCCTACTGAACGTGAATCACCACGTTGCAGCTCTCCCGCAGGACAATCGTTCCCATCGGGACGTGATGCCGTACGAGCCTGGAGTTGCGCTCGTACAAGGCGATGTTTTCAAACACCAATGTTATCATCGAAACAACCAAGTTACAGCGGAAGCCGTTTAGTGTACCAAGCACACAAACAGAGTATACGCAGCGAAGCTCACAATAGGGTCCAAATGAAATGCCCCGAGGCAATGCCACCAAGGCGATGCCACGAAGACGATGAAATACTCTTGCTCTTTTCTCTAGCCCACAAAGGTACTTACAGTTAATACATCTTGTCCCGTATATCCAAGCAGCGCCACTACGCTTGCGTACCTGAAATATTGCCCACAAACGTGGGTCAGTACACAACCGTACTGGTGAGTGGGGTAACCCACTCGCCTAAACCGACACTAAGTAAAATAGTGAATGCACACAGTTATATGGTGATCTTTCTAGTTGAATCCTAGATTCGTTTCATGGCATATGAATGACATGTTAAGGAAAGCAGTAAAGCATTTTACGCATGCAAGCATTCAATCTCAAACCAAACGACAAGCATTTATGTATATCCAACGCTTCTAACTCAATGCCATCGCTTGCACGATAACATATCGAACCATCAGTCTCGCCTCAATATCCATCCTCAACCAAAGTTATATTCTAATCTCGAGTGCACACTCTTGCTGAGGCAAGGCGGCCGCGCCTACACGATGCACAAACCAACCAAAGTAAAACAAACCAATATTTATTCTATATGAAGTCACTGGTCAGAAGCCACGAAGGACATTGATCGGACCAAGATCAATAGGGCAATCCTACCCGATCCAGGGTTGGGCAGCTACTCCCGCCTGGTGGTATCGGACTACCAGCGCTGCGCCTAATCGCGCGATGCCCATTGTTTCCTCCATGGTGGAACGGTTCCGGTGCCCCGGTGCCTCATCCCGTTCCAGGAAATGAAACCCTGTCCCACACAGGTTGTCCGTGACAATGCAGACACAGTAGGTATGACGAGAGGATCGAAACATTCTCGTCCCACCAAGCGATCCTAGACTCGTTCAACCGATATCCAACCAAATATCCATAACCATTCTTCCAACATATCCAACCAAGATATCCAAATCTCGACCTCAGAATATAGCCCAAGACACCAAAATATCAAGTGTTTCATAGGCACAATGCCTCTTCTCAACACATAGTCCAAATTGGTGCAACACCCATGCTCGAAGCAAAACCCATGGCACAATGCCGTTTCAGTGGCACAATGCCCCATTCGTGGCACGATGTGCCATCAAGCGACACAACGTCCTCGCCGATGCAGTTGTTCGGTTTCGAACCACAACTGCTCGCTTTGCAAGACAAAGCGACCAAGTGATACTCGCGCATGGATGCACGTTCGCTCGCCCGAATTTCCGATATTTCCATTGCCTCAAAGTATCATTCCAACTCATATAATTCCAACCGTTCCAAGCATAATCCCAAGTATCCAACCGACTGCCTCAAATGTAATAATCCAACTCAAGCTCCAACTATCCAACGCGTAAATCATATCAAGCCACAATCCTACCAAGCCAACGACGTACACTCTATGCACGCCTCAGTGTAGTGTTTCCGAATGTTTCAGCCCAAGTGTTCAAGCCTTTACGTGTTTTCCATATTATTAGGCATGAAGGAGTAGAGGAGAAGGGAAAGAGCCCACTCACAATGTTTGATCCTGTTAGGCATCCTGTCCTGCCGATACGGCCAATTCCTTGAACCCGTGGTCCGATGCAAGCGCGATCTGCTCAACTGGTATGACCGTGCGAGCAGGCCGTGCTCTCCAAATCATCCGACCGATCGGATTAAGGAAGACGACATTATCGCTTCCATTCAGCTATTCAGAAATGTTCTGAACGAACACCTGATTTCCATCGAACCCGCTAGCCATCTGCACATTGAAACCAACTCGATGAATCCTTCTTCCCAAAATCCAACATTTCAAATGTAACCAGCATTTGATTTATTCAGTCCGACTCAGCGTAACGCTCCGAGCGGTTGCGGGGCGTTACATAATATACCACTTAGAATCAGGTTCGTCCACGAACCGTGCTGGTACATATTCCTATCACATGCCACAATCCAATTCCATGGATCTGCTCTATGCAACTCACATATTCACGATTCTGACTCCGCATCTCGTTCTGTTGAACGCTCGTACAAGTTTACGAATCCCCACATCCTCCTTGCAGCTCAATACGAATTATTCGTATCGCTTAGTTTTAGATCGTACATATATTTAAGGCGTCCCTAAAATACATGCATTTCAGCCGAGCTTCGCGATAGCAAATTTGAACAAGTTACAAGGGTATCTTTATGTTCGAGGCATCCATTTGCTTTACTTCCAATTGAATCAATCCCGATTTCCATTCCAACTATTTCTGAATCCGTACTAGCAACATCTCGAAATATATCTCATGCACCGAACGATCGTCTCAACTGATCTACCCCAGCTATGCGACTTACCCAAATATCAACTTTGCTTAGATCAGCTCAGTCCAATACATTCCCTGCCATCTCAATATCTCACAGGGTGAACATCTATATCGAGGTTCGTGTGATCCACGAAGATCTCGCCGCCATGCCAAGGGATAGTGTCGCCACGATTTCAACGTGGACACACTCGCCACAATTCCTAGGTTGCGCATGGAATAGTTTTTCGCGCTGCTTCCACTGCCTCGAAGCATAGAATATCACCTTTGCCTTCTGAACGAGCACGCTTCCCAGAATAAATTTCGAGACATCTTATAAATCTGAGGCACGTCTGTCCCTTCCAGTATTCGCAAGGATTTGATCTGAACGAGCCGTTGCTTTAACTTCACGAGCTAGTTTCACAGTCGTCAATTCATATGAATGCTATTCCCTTCCAGGGCACGATGAGTCAGAGGCGATGCCATCGATATAAATCTGTGACTCTGAATCTCATCAGTTGACTAGGCTACTTCCACCATCGCTTCGATTTTCCGGCTGCATCTTCAGCTGAAGACTATCCCAAGGGTCTCTCGAATCCAACACTCAGTCGACAAGCCAAATTTCATTGCTCACATCTGCCCTCGACGCATTCCCAAATACGCCGCCTCAAGGGTCGTTCTATGGGTTTACCATATTCATATCTGTTTCAGCGGACAAGTCGCTAGGGTCAGCTGTCCCGAAGCTACGCTCGATAATTGTAATCATCACGATGGACAGTTACTATGAACCATGCTATCTCTCATCTCCAAATCAGAATCAAAATCCAACCATTCATCCGAGCGAAGTTTCCGAAACTGAGAACCGCGCTCGTTGAAACCGTCTTCCATCAACCCGTCGTTCTGCCCTGAATCCATCAAATTTTCGAATTGCCATGTTCCATAATGCTCGTCCAACTTACTCGAGCAGCACAGTGATTTGTTCCGACGTTGCTCTCACATTTAGCTATCTTCAAAAGCCCGTCCGCCACAATCTTTTGCCTTCCGTTGTTGCCACAATCCGTCCACGTCTTCCGGAGAATCCGTTTTCCATCGTTGCAACATCTTGCCCAAAAATTTCATTTCCGCTAAACCTGAGTCAACTTCTCGAGCAGCAATATCCAAAATCCTTCAAGTTTGTGTGAATCCATCGCATTGTTCCTCCAAACCAAGTTCGTATTTCATTGCTCAACCCACAACTCAAATGCGTTGCTCAAAAATCATTGTTCATGCTCGCTATCATTCGATTCACCCATCGCTCGTTCAAGCGTAACCCAGTTGTTCATTCCGATCTCATCAATCTCTTAAGCCTAACGATGCTTTCATTTGCACCAGTCCGTTCACGATATGCTCAACTCAATATTCGTTTGCTATCATTTTCATCCTTTTCAACTCAGCCGACGTGCACCAACCAACTTGTATTCTCGTTTCACGAGTTCGTTCAGGCGATTTCCATAGATGTCCAACCAAAATATTTCCAATGCCTTGCTTAACACGTTTGATCCCATATACCACTTCGAATCAAGTCGCTACTCACATTACGTTTCCTTTCACGAATCCAAGATCCGTTTAAACCATCCTTCATGCGTGATCATGCCTTTCCCAATTCGAGTTTGACACAAAACTCAGGCAACGCTTGAATTATCCAACTATTTCCATCATCTGATACTTTCTCAACACGAGCAATCTTGCAATGATTGTCTTCCAAATAGTCCAACCCAATACCCAACGGTTTCACACATTTGTTGTACGAGCAACTCGTTCCAACTTATCCTGATAATTCCCGAGCCCAAACTCAAACATGCTCAACCGATGTGCCACAGCCAAAATTCCAACTTATACCTAACACAAATCACTAGACGAACAACTCGTGCAAGGATCCATTCTCATCGAATGTTTCTACTCAAAACATACCGCATAACCAAATCTCGTTAGCCAACCAACTGATCCATTGAGGCAATCAGAACCTTCCCGAACGATAAGCCAAGCCAACCCAACGGAAACCCACACTTGTTGCACAAATGCAACAACGCCACCCAACTTGCTGCACGAATGCAACAACGCCTAACGAGGCTAAGCGATCCTACGAAAACCAACCAAAGCAACCCAACCAAGAATAAAATGCAGCCACAACCAGCAATATATAGACTTATTGCATAAAACATCCAATGCGGCACCGAGTAGAGTCAAGAGCTAAACGACACGCGGAAGCGATTTTAGAGTTTGTGATGAAGCGAAGGACCAAGTCCAAAAAAAATGAACCAGGCGCTCTGATACCAATCTGTCACGCCCCAATCTCCCGTAAGCTCGATAGTCCCTACTGAACGTGAATCACCACGTTGCAGCTCTCCCGCAGGACAATCGTTCCCATCGGGACGTGATGCCGTACGAGCCTGGAGTTGCGCTCGTACAAGGCGATGTTTTCAAACACCAATGTTATCATCGAAACAACCAAGTTACAGCGGAAGCCGTTTAGTGTACCAAGCACACAAACAGAGTATACGCAGCGAAGCTCACAATAGGGTCCAAATGAAATGCCCCGAGGCAATGCCACCAAGGCGATGCCACGAAGACGATGAAATACTCTTGCTCTTTTCTCTAGCCCACAAAGGTACTTACAGTTAATACATCTTGTCCCGTATATCCAAGCAGCGCCACTACGCTTGCGTACCTGAAATATTGCCCACAAACGTGGGTCAGTACACAACCGTACTGGTGAGCGGGGTAACCCACTCGCCTAAACCGACACTAAGTAAAATAGTGAATGCACACAGTTATATGGTGATCTTTCTAGTTGAATCCTAGATTCGTTTCATGACATATGAATGACATGTTAAGGAAAGCAGTAAAGCATTTTACGCATGCAAGCATTCAATCTCAAACCAAACGACAAGCATTTATGTATATCCAACGCGTCTAACTCAATGCCATCGCTTGCACGATAACATATCGAACCATCAGTTTTGCCTCAATATCCATCCTCAACCAAAGTTATATTCTAATCTCGAGTGCACACTCTTGCCGAGGCAAGGCGGCCGCGCCTACACGATGCACAAACTAACCAAAGTAAAGCAAACCAATATTTATTCTATATGAAGTCACTGGCCAGAAGCCACGCAGGACATTGATCGGACCAAGATCAATAGGGCAATCCTACCCGATCCAGGGTTGGGCAGCTACTCCCGCCTGGTGGTATCGGACTACCAACGCTGCGCCCAATCGCGCGATGCCCATTGTTTCCTCCATGGTGGAACGGTCCCGGTGCCCCGGTGCCTCATCCCGTTCCAGGAAACGAAATCCTGTCCCACACAGGTTGTCCGTGACAATGCAGACACAGTAGGTATGACGAGAGGATCGAAACATTCTCGCCCCACCAAGCGATCCTAGACTCGTTCAACCGATATCCAACCAAATATCCATAACCATTCTTCCAACATATCCAACCAAGAGATCCAAATCTCGACCTCAGAATATAGCCCAAGGCACCAAAATATCAAGTGTTTCATAGGCACAATGCCTCTTCTCAACACAGAGTCCAAATTGGTGCAACACCCATGCTCGAAGCAAAACCCATGGCACAATGCCGTTTCAGTGGCACAATGCCCCATTCGTGGCACGATGCCCCATCAAGCGACACAACGCCCTCGCCGATGCAGTTGTTCGGTTTCGAACCACAACTGCTCGCTTTGCAAGACAAAGCGACCAAGTGATACTCGCGCATGGATGCACGTTCGCTCGTCCGAATTCCCGATATTCCCATTGCCTCAAAGTATCATTCCAACTCATATAATTCCAACCGTTCCAAGCATAATCCCAAGTATCCAACCGACTGCCTCAAATGTAATAATCCAACTCAAGCTCCAACTATCCAACGCGTAAATCATATCAAGCCACAATCCTACCAAGCCAACGACGTACACTCTATGCACGCCTCAGTGTAGTGTTTCCGAATGTTTCAGCCCAAGTGTTCAAGCCTTTACGTGTTTTCTATATTATTAGGCATGAAGGAGTAGAGGAGAAGGGAAAGAGCTCACTCACAATGTTTGATCCCGTTAGGCATCCTGTCCTGCCGATACGGCCAATTCCTTGAACCCGTGGTCCGATGCAAGCGCGATCTGCTCAATTGGTATGGCCGTGCGAGCAGGCCGTGCTCTCCAAATCATCCGACCGATCGGATTAAGGAAGACGGCATTATCGCTTCCATTCAGCTATTCAGAAATGTTCTGAACGAACACCTGATTTTCATCGAACCCGCTAGCCATCTGCACATTGAAACCAACTCGATGAATCCTTCTTTCCAAAATCCAACATTTCAAATGTAACCAGCATTTGATTTATTCAGTCCGACTCAGCGTAACGCTCCGAGCGGTTGCGGGACGTTACATTACATACCAAAGTTTGGTAGAGCAAGGAGGGTCTATGGCATGTCGAGGGTATGGAAGGAGGGAACGGATGAGTGTCATTCTGAGGAATGAGTCTGGCGTCCGAAGTTACATGGCGGCACGTGGCAATTCCGGGAGCTCATTCGGACGATGAGGGTTGACACATCACTTCAGACTGATGCATGGATTTGGGATAATACTGGGGTAGAGCGGTTCGCACATAGAGCTGTAGCTAATGCTGATAGAGTCGCACTCCCAGAGATGGAGTTGGCGGATGTGGTGTGGGCCAAGGTGTTGTTTGTAAAATGCAGTTGTCTTTACAAATTGAGTCTGGAAAGATTACTCATATTTGATAGGTTGCGGAGATTTGGACTGCAGCTGGAGGCCCATGGAAGTATACTATGTCGGCAGGGGGATGAATCCATGACACATATTCTTCCAATGTCCGGTGGCGCCGGATATTTGACTAGTCCAACATGATAAGTTGGATTTATCTAGTAGGGGGGTCTATGACTGGAGAGTAATCGTCGAGGACATCAGAAGAGAGAAACGGAGGAGTTTTGCTTGGTACAACAAGGTCTAAGATTTGCTGAAGCGGTCTGACATGTTTGGAAGAAGCGTAACAACCGTATCTTTGAGGGGTCGGTGATTTCCACCATTGAGATTATTCATAATATTGAGCATGATGTTAGTATAATGAGAGAAAAGACGCACCATTGAGCAGTCTCTTGTATTAGTTTTAATTAATACAATTATCTTCTTCTAATATATATATATATATATATATATATATATATATATATATAACAAAATCTTATCCAATCTCAAGGGATTCCATTTCGGAGCCCTTACCAAAAAAAGGAAAGGCCTTCTGGGCACAAGCACTAAAACAACAAATCTTTCTGTTGTTATTATTAGCTCAAATGCACTCAAATTCAATGATTTGGTTTTACGGCAACACTTCAAATGGTGCAAATATTGTGAATGAGAATGGCATGAAACTTATATATTCTGGGCATAAGCACATGAAACAACAAACCTTTCGGTTTGTGGTTATATAAGCTCAAATGCACTCAAATTCAGTGATTTGGTTTTACGGCAACACTCCAGATGGTGCAAATATTGTGAATGAGAATGGCATCATATATATATATATATATATATATATATATATATATATATATATATATATATAAACTTATCATAATTAATTTCTTCTCCTACAAATTTAGATTCATAAGATATTGAGGAACTACGAGTACAACAAGAGGAAGACTGGACAAGAGTATGTAACTCTCTCGAGCTTGAGCTTTGGACTAATCAAGGTTTTCTAGTGAAGTTGCTTCTCTACACTATACTACTATACCGTACTACTATGCATGCATCCATGTACGCACCTTCCCTCTATGATTTTCCAATACCAAGAAAATCGTAGAAGGGGAGACTCTTTCCCGGCACAGTAGATGCATTGCTGCTGCTCTGGTTTGCCACAAACGAACAATCAGCAAATTGACAATCAAGTCCTTCTGGAGCCAACATACAAAAATAAAAGAAATACATAAATTCTCGTAAGATGATCCGTGATAAATGTCAAGAAAACAAAAAACTCGCATCCGCAAGAGAGCTCGGTGGACACAGACTCACAGTCCTTGGTGGCCACTACACAAGGAGGAGGCTTAGAAGAAGAAGAAGAAGAAGCGGAGTGCTGCAACCTGTTCCTCCTGGCCCTGGCCATGATGGAATGCTAGTGGTTCTTGACAGCATTGTCGGTCCTCCCCGGGAAGATCTTGGCTATCAGCGCCCACTTGTTCCCGTACTATCCGTGCGCGGCCAGCAACATCTCCTCCTCCTCCTTGCTGAACGCGTTTCTGTTATCCTTCCGGTCCAGACGGATGAGCCACCTCAGCCTGCAACTCTTCCCTAACAACCCAACCCAACATAAAATACACGTATACATAACATTGTCATAATACACACGTCGGAACTTCCTGATCTTCCTTGGATTTGGTCGGCAATGAGGTTCCAGTTCTTGGGGCAGTGCTGCTCGACGAGCTTCCTGAGCTTGGCATCCTCCGTTGGCCTCCAGTGGACTTTCTGTCTCATTTCTTGACACATACAAAAAAATGAAACACCAGATAGAATATCATTGAAAGAAAGAAAAGAGTAAGGACTTGCTGTACCAAGAACGGGGAACCACAAAAAAATTGTTCTGGTTGTTGGGCACTGGCAGAGGATCAAGGAAAAAAAGAAAGTTACTCATTTGGATGGTCTACACTGGTATATTTTATACACCAGAGAAGACCCACCAACTCCAACAACTCCTCTTCATGAATTATCATCTGCTTCATGTTCTTTAAAGCATTTACATGTTTGGTTGATCATAACTAAAGAAAAAGATTGAAATAGAAATATTTTTCTTTACTAAGAGTATGCATCAAATTAACCTTACCCAATGTCGGAGATGTATTCTGCGTCTTATTAAACCAATAGCTTTCACACCAGTTATGTCATGTCCCGATCTCTCGCAGGATCGACCGTTGCCGCTGAACGCGAATTACCGTGCCAGCGCTCCCGCATGATGGTCGTTCCCATCAGGACGTGATGCTGCGCAGGCACAAGATGCGCCTTCGCAAGGCCAAGTATCCGAATAGGCGGTGAAATGACTAAGCCACAGAGTCACACAGATAGTCCCCAATGTAGCGAAAATTTGAACATGAGTAAACGGCCGGTCGATAACTAGTTCACAAGGTCGTCATAGCGAAAGCATAAAATAAACACATGTATGAAAATGTTACAAGCGACACTAGGTAGAGATTACAAGTCGCTCATGCTCTCTCTCGAAATAATAAAGGCGTGCTAAGCGGCTTACAACATGGGATGATAAATAGGCGGTGTTCCAACATAATGTCCTGTATATGTGCTTCAGTTTCGAACGCAACACTCTAAGGCTCCAGAGCGAACTCCACACCTTAGCGAGCACGAGGGGATATTCCATACTAAACGAGGTTCTCTCGCACCCTGCAAGCAATCTGGTGGGTTATCAGTACATTAAATGCACTGGTGGGGAGGCTTCTCGTCCGCTCAACAAATTCAAACACGTTCATTTAGTTATGTGCATCATCTACTTGTCTTTTTAATCTTGCCTTAGGATCAGTTTCATGGCATGATATAAAGCCTAACTCGAGTGCAAATACAGAGTATCGTATAAGAATGAGTAACACTGCGCGACTTACCAACTTATCCAAATGTCCTTCCCTGCCCAAGAATGAATCAAGTTAGCCAGTATATATAACACAATTTAATGAACCATTCAGGAAAACTTAAGTGTATCACGAGCGTGTTTCTGACTCAGGTGAATGAATTACTCATATTACTCAAATGTGCTATATTTAGGTTACACAGATGTGTTACATTCAAGTTACATTCCATTTACTCAGAAGTTCAGATTACTTATATTCAACTTGTACAGATTACTTGTTTTAATTTAAAGACTCGCACGCGAATTGCCGCAATCGAGCCAACTTTATCTATATGAACAAACGGGTCGCTGGCATCACAAGCTATTTCGGACTATCCATACGGGTATTCGTAATGATGTTACCTATCAAGCGTGATGGCATGTACACCCTGATAGGCTACGCAATACCGTAATTACGTCGCTTGCGTGGCCGTACCCCAAGACAAGTCGTCCATAACCCATGATTCCTCCTAGGCCAGCACGATCCCGGTGCCCCAAGGCGATCGTCCGAGGAATCTTGAAATCCATATCCTCGTGCACGAGTTGTCCGCGGCCATTTCGAATTATTATCTTTTCTCAGTAGTTCAAGTCAATTCAAGTTCAGTTCAAGTCAATTCAAGTTCAGCTCAGATTGATTCAAGTTAGTTCAGTTCGATTCGATTCAAGTCGCTTCAGTTGAGCCAAGACTGATTATCAACTGGGTTGGCGGCGCTCCATGTAGCATTCTGAGTCTGTTTTTAGTAGAGTCCACCTATCCATTCTTTTCTAAGTCTAGACCACCAAGTCACGATTTAAGTCTAAATCTCCGATCTCAATCATAACTCTAAGTCGTCCAACACAATTCACGTATCCGTTCACGAAACCATCAATCGTGTCTTACTTCACGTTATAGACTAACTCATCCTCGAAATACTTACGATTCACTTGTATCCTGAAACTCGTCTTATCGCGTCGAACCATAAGTCAAAAGGATCCCCCAATTGTTATGTTCCGGTCTCCCGCAAGTTCGATCACCCCCGCTGGACGTGATATTACCATGCCAACGCTCCCGTGGGATAATCGTCCTAATCCAGACGTGACGCATGTGTGAGCATGGAGTTGTGCTCACACAAGACAAGAACGTCAAACGTTATGGTTATCATCGAAACGACCAAGACACCTTATCGTTGCACTTCGTTTCCTTCAAGTTATATAATAATCCATCAAGTCCTGTTTCATCTAATAATCGTTCATACTTGTCTAGGCAAATTGTCAAACTTCAATGTTACCGTTCGATCAATCCGTAGTCTACCTATAACATTCCTCAAACAACTAAGTTCAAATCCTCTAGCCAAAGTCTATTCACCTTCTTTACGTTCTATTTCATCAAGTTTGTCTGCATAATCATCGAACATGTTAGGCCTTAATCTCCCGCAAGTTCGATCATCCCCGCTGGACGTGCAATCACCACGCCAGCGCTCCCGCGTGATAATCGTTTTCATCTGGTCCGATGTCGAGTGTTATCTTTCGAACTAGATTCAAGAAAGATCGTTCGTCCAAATTCAAGACCAAATCCGTTTTCGCTTACATCAATGATAACCACGAAATTGTTAACTTGCATCAATCCGTACTATCTTCCAACTATCGATATCATATCAAGTCTTCCAAACTCGAAACTACAATCATCCATACTCGATCTAATTCTATCGAGCGATATCCTACTCAATCAAAATTTTCGATGCGTGCTATCTTCCATCACGCTAACTCCGATCGAATATTCGATTATTCCATCTGAAACTCAAGTTTCAATCCGTTTGATTCAATTCAAAATCGTTTGTACAATCTACTAAGTTTTCTCGACCAAAATATTAATTCTAATACTCTGAATCATTATTCAATATAAGCCTTATCACTTGCTCAACACATTCTCGATCATTCAAACCAAATCTCGCACGAGACCTTTGAATTCGCTTACTTGCTCGACATTACTTATACTATGGCTTTGCACAATTACGTCGCTTGCTGACAGACTTATTGCTACCCCAAAATCCTCGATTTGCTTGAACATTTCCAAGATCCATACACCACTCAGGGTTCGAGCTATACTCTACGAGTCCTCGAAATTCAGTCTTTCCTCAAATCACTTATTCGTTCCTGAGCTATCGCATACACCACTCAGGAATCGAGTAATCTAGATAAATCCTTTATCGTGTTTGCATCATTCACTTGTATAATCAATTCGTTCCTTAGAACTCTAGCGCGATCCTTATGCGTCGTCTCGATAATCTTAGTTTCGTATATACCTCTATCGATAATCATCTATGCAACTCGTACTTTGATTCACATCTATCCAACACGTATAATCGTTCGAACTATTCCTCAAAATCCAAGCACGATCTACTATATTCGCCATAGCGATAGTCTGATAACGTCTCTTATCGATTGTCATTACAAGTCTGACTTATACTTATCTGAACGATATTCCAATCTCGCTCGCAAACTTGCTCTCACCAAAGGGTCGTGGTGCACGATACTCAACACAACTTAGCCGAAAGGCTGTGTGCATGATATCCCGTCCGAACGATATTCTAGTTTCGCATACTAACCCGCTTAGCATTTTCTAAAGGTTTTCATGGTTCACATGTAACTTGTAAATTCATGGCACGAATCTATTCCCATAAAGTCCGACACAGTTCGGCAGAAAGACCATCGCATAACTATCCCATTCAAGCAATCATATCATTCGCATGCACTTTCAAAAATATTTAGACTCATTGTATGGAATATCTCAACGGGTTAACAAGAGAGCGTTTGTCACATAACCCACGAACGAGCTTTCAAAACTGAGAGAATCGATACGAAGTCCAAGGATGTAAAACCGTGTTCTGATACCAATATGTAACATCCCGGTCTCCCGCAGGATCGACCGTCCTAGCTAAACGTGAATCACCGCGCCAGCGCTACCGCAGGATGATCGTTCCAATGAGGACGTGATACCGTGCGGATACAAGCTGCGTCCGCGCAAGACCAAGTATTCGAACATGCGGTGAAATGACTAAGCCACAGAGTCACACAGTCCCCAATGCAGCGAAAATTTGAACGACACGAGTAAACGGCCGTTCGATAATCAGTTCACAAGGCCGTCATAGCAGAAGCATAGAGTAAACACAAGTATGAAATGAAATCAAAACTCTTTATTTATGATGAAATAATGTTACAAGCGGCACTAGGCCGAGATTACAAGTCACTTAGGCTCTCTCGAAACAATAAAGACGTGCCAAGCGACTTAAAACATGGGATGATAAATAGACGATGTTCCAACATTATGTCTTGTATATGTGCTTCAGTTCCGGACGCAATACTCCAAGGCTCCAGAGCGAACTCCACGCCTTAGTGCGTACGAGGGGATACTCCGCACCGAACGAGGTTCTCCCGCATCCTGCAAGCACTCTGGTGGGTTATCAGTACATTGAATGCACTGGTGGGGAGGAAGAAGCCCGCTTAACAAATCCAAACGCGTTCATTTGGTTATGTGCATCATCTACTTGTTGTCTTTCTAATCTTGCCTTAGGATCAGTTTCATGGTATAATATAAAGCCTAACTCGTATGCAAATACAGTGTCGCATAAGAATGAGTAACACTGCGCGACTTACCAACTTACCCAAATGTCCTTCCCTGCCCAAGAATGAATCAAGTTAGCTAGTATATATAACACAATTTAAAGAACCATTCATGAAAACTTAAGTGTATCACGAGCGTTTTTCTGACTCAGGTGAATGAATTACTCATATTACTCAAATGTGCTATATTTAGATTACACAAATGTGTTACATCCAAGTTACATTCCAGTTACTCAGAAGTTCAGATTACTTATATTCAACTTGTACAAATTACTTGTTTCAATGCAAACACTCGCACGCGAATTGCCGCAATCGAGCCAACTTAATCTATATGAACAAACGGGTCGCTGACATCACAAGCCATTTCGGACTATCCATATGGGTATTCGTAGTGATGTTACCTATCAAGCGTGATGGCAGGTACATCCTGATAGGCTACGCAATACCATAATTACATCGCTTGCGTGGCCGTACCCCCCGACAAGTCGCCCGTAACCCATGATTCCTCCTAGGCCGGCACGATCCCGGTGCCCCAAGGCGATCGTCCGAGGAATCTTGAAATCCATATCCTCGTGCATGAGTTGTCCGCAACCATTTCGAGTTATTATCTTTTCTCAGTAGTTCAAGTCAATTCAAGTTCAGCTCAGTTCGATTCAAGTTAGTTCAGTTCGATTCTGTTCAAGTCGCTTCAGTTGAGCCAAGATGGATTATCGACTGGGTTGGCGGCGCTCCATGCAGCGCGGGTAGCGAGCCCCGCTGCCCCGACATACCCGTCTATAATCTTCGTTTCACTTCATTCCTTTATTTTCATTCATTTATTCATCCATTCATTCTTTTATTCTATGTTTTATTATCATTATGCGGCTCCCGGTATGACAACTGCCTTGGCGACCCAAAGTTCTCGAAGCCTTTCCATGTTCCCATTATTTGGCTCGGAATGATTATTTCGATAGTCTTCCTGCCTCAATTGCATAAAAAGCTTCCGTATCGTGCTTTCCAAGTGTGGCGTTAACTAAGTGACAAGCATTTCGTGTATAATTGATAGCATAAGGAATTCACTAGAAACATTCTAAAACGGCAAGTTGGACATGCATTTCGTTCGGCCAGTTTACTTCTATGTTCTATACAAGCAATACAAGTTGAGATTATTCCCTTAGCTATGTGCATTGAGTTCATTTATTAGCATGCAAGGGTTATCGTTCTAGCGAACGCACATGTATAACCACATTTTAGTTGTGCAGGCTAAGCAAAGACATGTTCATCGGAGCCACCCATTTTAGCGATGATTCGTCTCGGTCGAGCGATACTCATAACGCGCCTTTTAAAAGTCCAAGTCTGAACTCCTGAAGGGCCAAGTATGAATTCTTTACATCAAATAAGTCATCTCACTGATCAAGGCGGGACAGTTCGTCGCAGTTGTGCCTTTTGAATCGGCTCTCCGCATTGACGCGGAGCGGATCGTTACATTATACACCATTTAGAACAAGTCTCGTCCTCGAGACTTCCTGAGCGCAAACCGTTCTATCGCACACTATCAAATCTAACTCAAGCATACTTCTCTATATCATTAGACTCGTTCGAACATAACTTCCTACTCATTTTCCTCATTCCTTGTCGTACGTGTGCTTAAACCCTCCTCGATCTACCAAACTTTGGTGTGCAATCCATGGGACAAACCATAGGTCTGTGGTCTCTCCATCTTTGAAGACCCTCGAGATTAACTGGTTCAATTGAGAGCGGTATGAAGTAATACTTTTAAAAACAACAGAGTCATTATTGTTTAAAGATCTACTAAAAAAATTGCCCTCCCCCCAAGTATTTATTCTCCATCCAAGCTGCCCATAGTGAGTCTCGAAAGAAACTTTCAAGTAAGCTTTAGTCCAGCAACATCACGAAGTAGTCGTAAAGGCTGCACACCTACTCATCTTTATGCAGTCGACAGAGGGTGTCCCACCCTATAGCATGAATCCTCCCTCTCTAAACAAAGTTGGCATAAATTCTCTCGATCCTATTAATCGTGATGTTCGGAAGTAGTATAGCCTGTAACCAAAAGTGGGCAATCGCCGTGATGACTGCACGAACCAGCTCAATCCGTCCTCCAAAAGATAGATTTTGGGCATGCCATACCTCTACTCGTTTCTGTGTATACTCAACTAGACTTTGACAATCCATATCTCCGGCGTAATTGACTGATAGCGGAATCTCCAAGTATATGACTGGAAGCTTACTCCGCTCTACACCCAGTAGTGATTCAAGTTCCTCCTTATGCTGGCGATGCTTATTAAAGTAACCTTGCTCTTGTCCTGATTCATGTGTAGACCCGAGTATAAACCGAACATGTCCATGATAGAGGCCAACTGAGTTATACCCCCTTGTTGGTTTCAAGAAAACTAGTAGCTTATCTGCGTAGATCAAATGTGACACATGTGTCGTCACCCTCTTGTGAAGTGGAATAATCTGCTTCCTGAACACCGCAGCCTCCATGAGACACGAGAAATACTCCATGACCAAAGTAAACAAATAAGGCGACAGTAGGTCACCATGTCTCAACCCCTTGTTGCTTCCAATGAATCCATGCGACTGCCCCCGGATGAGCACAGAGAAGGTCGGGGTTGTGATACACTTCCGAACCCTGGCCACCCACCTGCTGTCAAAGCCCATAACAAGCATGATCTGACAAACAAACTCCCGGTTCACGGTGTCATATGCCTTCCGAAGATTCAATTTGATTCAAGCCTTGTCCCCTCCTGGTTTATTGAAATTCCGTACCATCTTATGAGCTAAAACGTTGTTGTCAGCAAAATCCCTTCCTTTGATGAACGCTGCTTGGTACGAAAAAATCAACTCCCGCATAATGCCCTCTATCCGTCGACACATCAAATGTGTAATCAGTTTGTAGAGGTAGTTGCAACACGCGATGGGTCTGAAGTTCGCGAGCGAACTGGCGCCTCCTTCGAAATAAGTGTAAGGAAAGTATGGTTCAACTCCCGTAGAAGCATGCCCTTCTCAAAGAAATCCGTGATCACCTCTAGCACTACGAACTTAATCTCCTCCAAATGCACCTGATAGAAGCGACTGTCAAACCCGTCCGGCCCTGGTGCTTTGTTTGGATCCGCCCTCTTGATAATCCTTTCCACCTCTTCCATTGTCATCGGAGCCAATAGAATATAATTACCGTGTGACGTGGCCACACGCTTGCAAACCGACTCAGGAAATATTGTTAAATAATTATGTTGATTATACAAGTCTGAGTATTACCTCACGGTCTCTGGTTGGATGTCCTTCGGGGCCGCCACCTCTCTCCCGTCGCCAGTAATATGCTTGCTGATATGGTTGTGATGCTGACGTGCTCTCACAAAGTCGTAAAAATACTTCGAGAATCTGTCATCCCGCAGCCACGAACACTTCGCTCTTTGCGTTAGTAGATCTATCTGCTCCTGGAACCTGATAGCGCCGACGTCTTAGACAAGCTTTCTTTCCTCTGCGGCTATGTCTTCATTCATAATATCTTCTTGAAGTTGCTGGTGCACATCCCGGAGGTGGTGCTCCTCTTGTAGCTTTCGGGCCGAAACCAGCCTGCTCCAAGCCTTTAGACCAGTCTTCACCTTCTTCAGCTTGCTGACGAGCCGAAATTGAGGGTTGCCTCTAACAGCTGCCTGTAACCCTCATCGCATTACCTTCTTATATCCCTCGAGAAGCACCGGAAAGATCTCGCATTGGACCTTGGTTGGTCAACAAGTCGTATGCTGACTGGGGAGTGGTCCAAAGTACCTGCCATCAACTCTTCTGCCCTCAGACCAGGGTACATGCTGCAATGCCCCGCAACCGTACGGTGCATTACGCTGAGTCAGATTGAATGAGGCAATATCTGTTTACATTTCGATTTGTTGGATTTGGGAACAAGTATTATTTGAGTTGGTTTCATATGCAGATCGCAGCGGAGTTCGATGGAATCATGTGTTCGTTCAGAGCAGTAGTGGGATAGCTGGATTTGGAGCGATAATGTCGTCTTCCTTAGTCCGATCGGTCGGATGATTTGGAGAGCACGACCTGCTCGCACAGTCATACCAATTGAGTAGATCGTGCTTTGCATCGGACCACGGGTTCAAGGGATCGGCCGTATCAGCAAGGCAAAGTGCTAGCGGAATCAGACTTAGTGAGGGGGCTCTGTCCATTCTCCTCTACTCTTTTATGCCTAATAATATGGAACATACGTAATGGCTTGAACACTTGGACTGGTATATTGGAATTACCGCACTGTGGCGTGCATAGAGTGTGCGTCGTTTGGTTGGATATGATTTGTGGCTTGAGTTGGATTTACGTTTGGGCAGTTGGAGCTTGAGTGAATCATCTTGGTTGGAACATCGAGACACTTCGGACGAGCGAACGTGCGTTGCGCACGAGTATCAAGTTGGGCGCTTTGTCAAGCAAAGCGTGCAGTTGTGGTTCGAAACCGGACAACTGCATCGGTGAGGGCATTGTGCCACTGTTGGGGCATTGTGCCACAGAGTTTTCTGAGCGAGGGATGTTGCACCAATTGGAACACTGTGTCGAGAAGCGGCATAGTGCCTATGGGGATAACTTGAGATGGTGTCTTGGGATATAAGTTGGAGAATGGTTATGGATAATTTGATGGATTGAGGCGAGTATCGTTTGGTGGAACGAGAAGACTCGATTCTCTCGTCACACCTACTTGGTGTTTGCATTGGTCACGGACAACCTGTTGCGCACAGGGTTTGGTTTCCTCGAACGGGATATGCTCCGGGACACTGGGACCGTTCGGCCATGGAGGAGACAAATAGTAACGTGCCTTGGGTGCGGTGTCGGTAGTTCGATACGACCAGGCGGGCTAGCTACTCAGTGTTGGATCGGGTAGAACTGCAGTTGATTAGTCCTTTATGGCTTGGCTAGTGACTTCATATAGATAAGAGTTGCTTTGCTTTGCTTTGGTTGGTTTGTGCTTTTCGCGTAGGCGACGACCACCTTACCTCGGACAAGAGTGTATATCGATGATTGGATTAGTAAGGCTTGGATTGTGGCATGGTTTGAGGATGGATATTGAGGCTTGGATTGTGGTTCGATAGGTTCACGCGTTGCTTGGGTTTGAGTAGAACGGTTTGCATGCTAGTTTACTTTGAGTTGGATATATCTGCTTGTATATTTGCTTGAGTTGAATGCTTGCATGCTTAACCTGTTTTACAGTTTTTCTTAACATGTTATACCTCTGCCATGAAATGAATCTAGGATTCAAGTAGAAAGATCATATAACTGTTTGCATTCACTATTCTACTTAGAGTTGGTTTAGACGAATGGGTTACCCCGCTCACCAGTACAGTTGTGTACTGACCCACGTTTGTGGACATTATTTCAGGTACACAGGTGTAGTGGCGCTGCTTGGATATACGGGGGATGATGTATGAAACTGTAAGTACCTTTGTGGGCAAGAGAAAGAGCAAGAGAGTTGTATCGCCTTTGTGGCATTCTCCTTCCTGGCATTTTCATTTGGACCCTATCGAGAGCTTCGC
Source organism: Iris macrosiphon (assembly GCA_036927795.1). Taxonomy (NCBI): domain Eukaryota; kingdom Viridiplantae; phylum Streptophyta; class Magnoliopsida; order Asparagales; family Iridaceae; genus Iris; species Iris macrosiphon. The sequence goes on along the minus strand of JAYESA010000002.1, from coordinate 153,667,958 downwards.
TGCATATACTCTGATGTGTGCTTAGTACACAATACTTGAATTTCGCTGCAACTTGGTCGTTTCAACGATAACCTTGATGTTTGACATCATCGCCTTGTGCGAGAGCAACTCTAGGTCGCACGACATCACGTCCCGATGAGAACGATTGTCCTGCGATAGCGCTGCAACGTTGTGATTCACGTTCAGCGGGGACGATCGAGCTTGCGGGAAATTGGGGCGTGACAAATTGGTATCAGAGCGTCCGGTTTATTTTCTCGTACTGTCTTTTGGTTCATCACAAACTCTAAATAGCTTCCGCGTGTCGTTTGACTCTTAGCTCTACTCGGTGCCGCATTGGATGTTTCATGCAATAAGTCTATATATTTGTTGGTTGTGGGTGCATGTTTATCGTTGCGTTGGCTTTCGTTGGTTTTCGATAGATCGTGTAGCATCGTTTGGCGTTGTTGCATTCGTACAGCAAGTTGTGTGGCGTTGTTGCATTTGTGCAGCAAGTTGAGAGGTGTCGTTGCACTGGTTTGACTTGTCGTTCAGGAGATTCTGGTTGCATCAGCGGATCAGTTGGTTGACATACGAGATTGGTTATGTGGCATGTTGTGAGTAGAAACATTGGACTAGAATGGATCGTTGCACGACTTGTTTGTGTAGCGAATGTGTTGGATGTGATAATTTTTGGCTAGGCATATCACAGAGAGTATTGTTTGAGTAGGTTTGAGTTGAGCATTAGTTGAGCATATGTGGCGCATTGATTGAGCAGGTTTGAGTTTTGGCTGGGGATATCAGGATAGCGTTGCACGAGTTGCTCGTACAACAAATGTGTGGAACAATTGGGTATTGGTTTGGATTACTTGGAAGAGATCGTTGTACGGATTGGTCGTGTAGCAAAAAGTATCGGACGGTTTGAGAAATAGTTGACTATTGAGAATGGAACATTGCGCTAGTTGCATATCGAGATTGACAGAAGAATTAGATGCGTGAAGCAAGCGAATGTTGAGTTGCGATCGACATGATTACCCCGAAATAGTTGGTTTGGAATAAATGTTCGTCGACGCAGAGTAAGCACGAGAGCGAATCTATTTCCAAGTGATATATGGTGCAATAGAATTTGACTCAGGTATTCTTTGATACGTTATACTTGAGCGATCAAGAATGGACTTGTGCAAATTGAAGTATCGTTGGACTTGAGCGATGGACGAGAACAAAACAATCAATGGGGAATAAGTGTTTGGAATTTGAAGGATTGATGCGGACCAAGTATTGGAAACAAGTTGAGATCGATCAGATGGAAAGCTGAATATCAGAGTTCGTTTGCACGATTTGAAAGTTCGGTGGAGCATTCATGGATGCAAAGAGAGTTGAGAATGAGGAACAAACAGTTGGGATACGCTTGAACGAGCGATGGGTTAACCAAAGGGTAGGAGAACGAACTACGAATTTTTGGCAACACATTGGAGCTGTTGGTTGAGCAATGAAACACGATCTGGTTTGGAGGAGCAATGCGATAGATTCGTACGAATTTGAAGGATTTCGGATTTTGACGCTTGAGAAGTTTGACTCAAAAGTTTAGCGTAAATGAAATTTAGCGAAATGGTGCAACGGTGGACGGATTCCCCGGAAGACGTGAACGTGCATGAGGCAAATCTAGTTGATGTTAAGTCAGATTGGAAGTTAACACTTGCAGCACTGAGGCGGATTGAGGCAACGAGTGATGGTGATATGATTTGAGATTGTGTTGGAACTTGTGCACGAGTCATTGAGAGTGTGTGTATTAATCCGAACATAGAGAAATCAAGACGGGCTAAGGAATGGAACAAGAACAAGAATTGTGGCAGATGGACTTTTGAAGATAGCTAAACGAGATAGCAACGTTGAATCAAAATACCGTGCTGCTCGAGCAAGTTGGACGTGCACTGTGAAACATGGCATGCGGATAAGAATTGGAGCGAGTCTATGGTTTCGAGAATAGTTAAAAGTGGTAGTGCGAGAAGTCGAACATGGCGGTTTAGAAATTTTGATGGATTCAGGACAGAACGGCGGAGTGATGGAAGACGGTTTCAGCGAGCGCAATTCTCGATTTGTGGCTTGGATATATAGTGAGACTCTAGGTAGTTACGCGGCGTTTGGTTGACAGAATCGTTAGAGGTTATGTATAAAGTTCTCGGAGTCAGAAGTTCATTCGGATGGAATTGTTGGATTATGGTTCAGATTTGCAAAGGAGATATAGCATGGTTCATAGTAACTGTCCATCGTGATGACTTACAATTATTGAGCGTAGTTTCGGGACAGCTGACCCTAGCGACTTGACCGCCAAATCAGGTATGGATATTGTAGACCCATATAACGACCCTTGCGACGTCGCATTTGGGAATGCGTCGAGGGTGGATGTGAGTGGTGTATGTTGAAGATTGGCCTTAGTGACTGAGTGTTGGATTTGAGAGATCCTTGGGATAGCCTTCAGCTGAAGATGCAGCCGGAAGATCGAAGCGATTGTGGAAATGACCTAAGTCAACTGATGAGATTCGGAGTCGCAGATTTTTGAAGATGGCATCGCCTCTAACTCGTCGTGCCCCGGAAGGGAATATCATTCATATGAATTGACGACTGTGTAACTAGCTTTGAGAAGTTAAAGCAGCGGCTCGTTCAGATTAAATCCTTGCACTACCTCCAACATACACCACTCACATCCTTGCACTACCTCCAACATACACACACTCGCCATAATTTCTAGGTCGCGCATGAAATAGTCTCATCCGGTAGTGCAAGGATTTGATCTAAATGAGCCGCTGCTTTAACTTCTCAAAGCTAGTTACACAGTCGTCAATTCATATGAATGCTATTTCCTTCCGGGGCACGACGAGTCAGAGGCGATGCCATCTTAAAAAATCTGCGACTCCGAATCTCATCAGTTGACTTAGGCTATTTCCACCATCGCTTCGATCTTCCGGCTGCATCTTCAGCTGAAGGCTATCCCAAGAATCTCTCAAATCCAACATTCAGTCACTAAGGCCAATCTCTAACATACACCACTCACATCCACCCTCGACGCATTCCCAAATGCGCCGTCGCAAAGACAAATGGTAACGTGCCTTGGGTGCGGTGCCGGTAGTTCGATACGACCAGGCGGGCTAGCTACTCAGCGCTGGATCGAGTAGAACTGCAGTTGATTAGTCCTTTATGGCTTGGCTAGTGACTTCATATGGATAAGAGTTGGTTTGCTTTGGTTTGCTTTGTGCTTTTCGCGTAGGCGACGACCACCTTGCCTCGGGCAAGAGTGTGCATATCGATAATTGGATTAGTAAGGCTTGGATTGTGGCATGGTTTGAGGATGGATATTGAGGCTTGGATTGTGGTTCGATAGGTTCACGTGTTGCTTGAGTTTGAGTAGAATGGTTTGCATGCTAGTTTACTTTGAGTTGGATATATCTGCTTATATATTTGCTTGAGTTGAATGCTTGCATGTTTAATCTGTTTTACAGTTTTTCTTAACATGACATACCTCTGCCATGAAATGAATCTAGGATTCAAGTAGAAAGATCATATAACTGCTTGCATTCACTATTCTACTTAGTGTCGGTTTAGACGAGTGGGTTACCCCGCTCACCAGTACAACTGTGTATTGACCCACGTTTGTGGGCATTATTTCAGGTACGCACGTATAGTGGCGCTGCTTGGATATATGAGGGATGATGTATGGAACGGTAAGTACCTTTGTGGGCAAGAGAAAGAACAAGAGAGTTGCATCGTCTTTATGGCATTCTCCTTCGTGGCATTTTTATTTGGACCCTATCGAGAGCTTCGCTGCATATACTCTGATGTGTGCTTGGTACACAATACTTGACTTACCCTGCAACTTGGTCGTTTCAACGATAACCTTGAAGTTTGACATCATTGCCTTGTGCGAGCGCAACTCCAGGCTCGCACGACATCACGTCCCGATGAGAACGATTGTCCTGCGGGAGCGCTGTAACGTGGTGATTCACGTTCAGCGGGGACGATCGAGCTTGCGGGAGATTGGGACGTGACACATGCCGAACCAACTCCGGTTTTCCAAAGTCCAATCCAGCTGGCACGCCACTCTTTCGGATAGCCTTGTTGTGCCACGTCCACAGATGCCCCGCCCTCTCCAAAGGCTGTAAGCTAGACTGAAGGAGACGGTGTTGAAAATCATGAAGGATACAATCCGGAATTACTCTACCACCCACCTTCTCATGTCTGTAGAGCAATGCGTTAAAATCGACCAGAGGAAGTCCGTATTAGGCATCCACCATTCTACTAAGCCATCTGAGATCATGCCATAAGCCCTCCCTCTTGCGTCTGTCATTGTGCCCATAAGCTGCACCCAGAATAAACTTGAAGCCTCCTTTATTGGCAAAATAAACCGCAATCAATTGGTTAGACAAGTGCAACACTTGCCCATCCCAACTCCGAGAATCACACCTAACCCAGATGCGGGCTATGTCGCAAAGATACAAATTATGGACCTGACTCAAGTTGGTAGGTGTCCTCCGTGTCAGCATTCTGTCCGTCTTGATTTTAGTTCCAACAAGGCGCTAATACAATTCTTTCTCACCACATCACAGATTCCTTTCCATCTACCCAGTGCACAAGACCCCCTCACGTTCCACGCGACCACTGACATTAAATCAGAGAATCAAGCCCATGTATATCATTCGAGTCGCGAACTGGGTAAGTAACGACCTCGTTCTGACCATCCTCCTGTATTGCCTCCTCAACAGCTCTCTGGTGCACTTCCTTCCATCGCAGGTTGTCAATGCATAAAACCTCCTCCCCCTTGCGAATATTGTGCACTACGCCCAGCCGCAAAGGCCCTGCGTGTCTTTTTCTGCTTTCATTATCCGGAACGACGTTGTCTCCTCCCCCCTTTGATCGACTTGTGCTACTTCTATTCTTTTGAGCTCCTCTGGTATAGTGCCTCATCGGTTCCATCCTCCCTCCGCCCCAACCCGCTATACCCCTACTCTGCCGGGTGTAGTATTTTGTGCCTGGAACACAACGAAGTTTTGATCCCCTCCAGACCCTCCTCCTGCTCCATATATGCTATCCTCAGTAGATGTACGTCGAGCATTGGACAGATCTAACGCTTTATCGAGCCCATTATCGATCTCGATTTCCATCTCCTGTCCGCTCGGCGTAGTAATCACCGTCCTCTCTGCTACTCCCGCATCGCTGCTCTGGACGTTCCTCCCATGACTGTTAGAGATGTCTACCTCGGAGCAAGGTTCAAAGTATCGGTAACGGAATCGGTATCGGACCATTCCTATGAGTATCGGGATCGGCGGTATCGGTAGTATCGGCGATTTCGGATCGGAGTATCGGATTTTTTGGTATCGGAAAGCAAACAACTATTAGTAAATTATTAACATTTTCGAGAATATATTTTATACATTTATGCATAATTTAAAGTATTTCCAGTATTGTTTTTTTAGTATTTTTGATATTGAATGAAATAATAGTCATCATTGTCGATTGATTTATATGCGATAGATAATTTTTTCTCTTTTATATGTTTTTACAACATTACTATGCTTTTACACCCTTGCTAATTGGTTTTTTAATTCAATATTTTTTGCCGAATTGACCGGAAAAGAGACCTCTAATGTCGGTATCGGTCAATATCGGATATCTGTCGGTATCGGATCGGGACATGCCAAACTGTATCGGTATCGGCCGTATCGGATCGGTATCGGCCGATACTTTAAACTATGCCTCGGAGATGTCTGTCACCATATCCTCATATCCATTCTCGTTGATTTTCTCTACTACATTACCTGGCTGATGTGCCCCTACCATCTTGCAGTCTCTGGCCGGATGGCCAAAACACTAGCAATACTGGCAGACCGGCGGGACCCACTCATACTCGACCCGCTGCAGGCACACCTCCCCCGAAGGCAGCTCATTCTCGACGGTCTGTGGCAGGACCCTTCCTACCTCAATCTGATTCTCAACAAAGATTCGAGCATAGCCCAGTCTGGCTCTTTTTGTAGTCGCTTTATCCGCCTTAATAGGTGAGCCAACTATACTTGCCACCAGCATCATCATGTCTATGCTCCAATAGTTGATCGGTCATTCAAGAAGTCGGATCCATACGGGAACCGACTTCAATACTTCTTTTCACACTTCGATTTCTGACTCCAGGTCTTCATGATGATTAGCCTGCCGTCAAACGTCTAAGGAGTCCCCTGTAAGATTCTATCCATGTCTTCCCTCATCCCAAACCTAACATAGTAGAATCCATTCTTGCGCGAGAAGATCTCCATGCTCTCCTTCGGTCGCCACACTCGGACAACATAGGCATGAATCTGCCCGTAGAATGGACGGTTGCCCAGAACATACAACACGACAATGTTCTTCCAGTACTCTGTCGTTTTTGCCAAATGCGTCTCCGTGAACACTGTCCGGACCTTATCTCCCCGTTTAGGGGCGACAAACCGCATCTGACCAGAAACCTGTACGTTGTCCATCCGAAAAAATTCAGTCCAAGATTTACTACGTACCTGATCATCCACCATTTGTTTTCCTTTCTACGCCGCCGTAAAGTGTCTCGACGTCTCCTGTTGAGGCACCGCCCCGTTGGCCTGCTCCTAGTTGCTCGACGGAATATCACCTGCCGGGGCTGATCACCGGTGGCCCCGCTAGCCGTACCCCCTGCCTGGGCTGATCACCGGACAGGCGCTGTGCCCTCCACCATGCCCGCCATGCCCCCCATCAGCCGCAGCTCCGTCCCCTGGTTGCTGATCAACCCTTTTTGCGAGCGTTTTCTTCGAACTACCGTCGTCCATCCATCCCCCTCCGTCGTCCATCTATGTCGGGCCGCACCGCCCCTCAGCCATCGAATGATCTCCCCGATCAGGATCTCTTCCCGGATCCCATGCGAGCGCTGGGATGCTGTGATCGCCAATCCCTAGCGGCGGCAGCATATTAGGATTTTATATATATATATATATATATATATATATATATATATATATATATGTTCTACAAATTAAATGAATAGTAAATTTTGGTCAATATTAATAATAAAAAACTAGACAAGGCTTAAATATTTATAGTTGTAATTCAACACATCGCAAAAAAGACACCTTATGATGTTTTATCTCTACTCAGTTGGAAAAGTTTTTATCAATTCTAATATGTCAACATCTATGTTAAAATTTATACGTTATAAATATATGTATCATAATTGTATGCCTGTAAAAAAAAAAAATTGAACCCATTCATTCGAAAAGGGGATTTTTAGGTCTTATTCAAACATTTCCAACTTATTGACACTTTAATGATGGGCAATATCAAAGAGGCCAATGGTAGATGACTACAATTTAATGATGAAGAACTATATATATATATATATATATATATATATATATATATAGCCTAACCTAACCTTTTTTCATCTCTCTCTTCTCTTCTGGCTTACTTGCCGCTTCTGAGATATGGGAAGTCAAACCCTAGTTCTATTGTTTGATATATTCATTATTCTACAAACTCCTATTATTCATTATTTATCAAGTTTTTTTTTTTTTTGATATATTTTAACCACAAACCCAACTTTAGGCCCACTCATTAAACATTAAAAAAGTCCAACTGAATAAACCAATCAAACTGAACTGATTATATCAGTTCGGTTATGTCTCATTTCGGTTCGGGTTCAATTTGGATTTTTTATTTATTTAGGTTAATTTGGTTTTGGATACTTTGGTTCAGTTGAAACCGAGTAGACCAAATGCTCTGCCCTATCTGAATATGCTTTCAGTTTTTATGAAACATTCTCAGTGTCTTATTGTTATATATCGTACTAAAAATTTCTATCTAAGCATTATAACATTTGTTTTTTAACCGCATTAAAGTGCCCTCCATTGTAAGCACTTTAGAACCGAAATACCCCTTACCAATTTTTTTAGCTCATAACTACCATGAGTTTTAGGTTGTGAAACACTTTATGCACTGCTGTTGATGTCATTATCTTCTTTTGGATAGTTTTATTGAAAAACTTTGTCATGTTATTTCTTAGCATAGAAACAGAGTAATTATATTAGTTGATTTGCTTGTGTTAATTTGTTCAGTGATATACTTTTGTGAATCAAGGAGCAAGATGTTAAGTATAGGGATTTAGATTGTTCTTTTAAGAACTTTATGTGCTGTATATCCTGGACTGTTCACATTGTTAGATTTTTATTATGTAGTTTTGATATGATGCAGGAGGAGATTCAGAAGAAAACTGGATATATTGTGATGCGAAATGATGGAACATTTGATGTTGATGCAAATACGTCAATCGACCAGTTGTCTGAAGAACTGAATGTCAAGATACCTGAGGTTTTTAATATTTATTTCTTGTTGAAAAAAGTTATTGTTTCCTCTAAAGATGTAAAGCTGAATACGTTATTCTTTCATCTTATTCATGTTTTCTGCTATACACAACGAGACCCTGAGTAGCTCTTCGGAAGGGAGTAAAATGAGGAATTTATCCTAATTGTGCAACTCTCAACTTACGTCAATCTCATACAAACTATGATTCAGGAGCAAAATACAATATCCCAACTAATGTGCATGTTTTAAACCTTGTACAACTAATATAACTTTAGAATAGGTTGAATATTTTAACCAATACAACATAATAATAACTTTGACACAAACTGCGGATTAGTTTTCTTTATTTATGTTTTATAACTTCTACCTTCTGAAAGGAAAACAAAAATGAATCAGCCAACTCTTCCATCTGTCGTTTATCTTGTACCTAGTTGGGGAAGTTCCTAAGTTTTTTATAAACTTAGAACAGTTCGTTTCTAAACTTGAAACAGAAGAGAAAGGTGGCTGGAATTTAAGCTAGGGCATGTAGGATTTCTCTCCTACAAGAAGCTTGTTCGTCCATGACACTATTTACATGTATGCCATAAGTCTGAGACTTGACTAGATAATTATTAACTGAATGTGTCCACTTTTATTTAGTTTGCACATGGAACGAAGGCTTTTATTCCCCTGACTTTTCAGAAAATCCTAGCCAGCTACGATTCACTAAAGAGACAGTCGGGTCATTCCAACCGACTTAGCTAGAGGCTACAAAATCGACAGTCATCGCTCAATGTGACTAGTTCTCGGATGGTACACCGATCAAGGTCAGGGTCCTGCCGCTGCACCGTCAAGCTACAAGTGGAAATAATGAGCCACGCCTCTGGACTCTTTCAGTCTAGCATATACCTTTGTTTGAAGTCTGTTCTTTCGGCTTTGACACTTGAATAACTTTATTCATTCTTATAGTACTATTTAGGAATTTAGTATACAGCTCAAGCTTAAAAAATTCTGACACATATGTTAAAAACATGCATAACCATTAAGCTAAATCCAGATAGGTCAAACAACTGGCTTTTAGCCTTTCAGCTTTTGACATAGAAACGGGTTTACTAGTATTGTGTTATGTTTTTTCCCACACCCCCACCACCACCACACGCGCGCGCGCGCGCTCACCCACCAATCCAACATTTAACAAAATTGACCAATTCTAAGGTGGCATATTGACTGCTATATTAGGTTTGATCTATATATTGCCAATACTAACCCCAAAAACAATATAAACAATAGTTAGGTCATATTGATGTTGTTTTCATGTTGATCTGGCATGCTGGCCGACATTTTAAATTGTGTTACCATAGCAATCTGTTCTCTCAGGAATAGAGGATTTTATCATGTTACATGTACTGCATTGCATTTGCAACTTCAGAATGTAATGATTCCTGAAGTAATTATTTTCTTACAATTCCAGGGTCATCAGTATGAAACAGTATCTGGCTTCATCTGTGAGTACTTTGGGTATATACCAAAAGAAGGTGCAAAGATGGTCGTGCTATTAGATAAGGCAAACCAAGAAGGGAATAATGAATACGTTGATACAGAATCAGATAACCAAGATGAGAAGGAAAAGCATCAAAAGTTTGAAGTTGAGGTATCTCTACTATATAGTGTCCCTAGAAATAATTTGATATATCCATTGATTGATTGTTGGTCATCATGGTCATCGTTTCCTATTCTACTTATCCTGCATGTTTTGCTGTTGAAATTGCATAGAAGTAAACTACTGTTTGAATAGAAGTCGCTTTTCTCACTCCAAGTTTTGTCACGATATTTTTGCTACTTCAAGATATTATAATTTTATTTAAACATTTCATATCTTTGTTTAGTGTAAGACTAAGACATCAGAGATTAGTTCGTGACTAATGTCCTTCATTTAGCTAACAAGCATGTCACATCTTCTTGTTCCTTTTATGGATCACTCATCCTACCAAGAAATGAACGGTCTTGATTGCTTTTTGCAACACTGGACGTCAGAATATGCATCTCGAGGACTTTTGAGAGGTAAATGCAGAATTGTCATTCGAGGAAGTTAAAAAAAGGGGTCTTCTGCATTCCCATCTTGTTGTTTTGCCCACACCCGAGATATTTAACTGATTGGGACTTGACCATATACACAGGTACTGAGCTAATTAACCTTGTCTTCTACGGGATAATCTGGTTCCGAACTTGACCTTAGTCAAGTTTTCAGGTTGTCCCCAGTTATGGTCTGTCTAATCAAATAGGACCCTTGCTAAGTGGCACCTATGCTTGATTATATTGTGGTAGATCCACTGGTATAGTGGGTCAACATTGTGGTCTTTGCAACCTATTTAATTTGGAAATCTTTGGGTTTCTTTGTCCTGGGTGTAGTAGCCTTATCCAACTTTGTCCTGATAGTGGCACCGGTATGAATCTTGCTTCTTTATTTTACATATATTCTTATATTTAGCAGAGGGTGATAAATGTTGCCTATTTTTCGGAATTAAATATAGGTCCCTAACACTGCTAACTCCAAATTTGAAAGAAAGTTTTTTTTTCCTGTTGTGCCAAAGCTGTTTGAGAGCTTACTATCATAGCAATGCGACGTCCCTTTAAACAAATTCCTCGAGGATCTAAAATAAGCGGTCAGTTCAGAAGGTCTATATGATTCTAGTTTCATTTCAATAGCTGATGACAGATCTTTCCTTACACCATTTTTTTATAATCTCATCCTTTGGTCTTTCAATGTCAATATAGTAAGGTCTTAAATATTCATGGGTGTTTGCAGGAGAGGTTGCAAAACCACTGTATGCTCTGTAATCAATTAGTCGAGAGAGTTTCAAAATTTGTGGCTCAAAACATCCTATAAGACGAGAAACAGTGATTTTGATTCAGATTTCTATTTTCAGAGTTCGTGTGTATAAAGGTGACATAAGCAAAATACCTTTAGAGTTCAAAACATGCATTTCAAATTGTGTTGACTAATGATTTTTTCTAAGCCCAAGTGGTTTCTGGAAACTAATTTGACTTAACACTTGCTCTCGGAAATCCTAGTTTTTTTTCCTAACCTGTGTTTTTAATGCTTCTGAAACACAGAGTAATCCCACTTTTGCCTCCTTTAAGCTGGTAATTTGATATAAACCTCCATCTTATTAGATGCTATCCTTGTGTTTTCTTCTACCAAATGAACATATCTCAGCGATAAAACCATATCCCCCTCAAGTTCATCTGTATAATTGGTAGATTCCAAAGTTGGTTATGATGATTTGCACATTGTTTAGTTGATAATTACAATTATGATTTTCTTCGTGAAATACTTCATCAGCATTAATATGATCAGAATTACACTTTTTTACTTAGAAGCTAAATCTCCTAGGAGGCAAACGAAAACCATGATTCGGCGGTTTCTTACTTAGAAGCGACTTAGGAGCTCGTTTTTCTGGCGAAGACAGCTCGTTTCTCCGACGATGGGAGCGCTCCCCATAACATGACTAATTTTTCATTAAAAATGACAGAAATTTTGGAAAAAAAAGTTTGGAGAATTTTTAGTACTCTTTCATCAAAGTAACAAGAAACTAAGGATTACTTTTTTTGACATCATAAAAATCACCATATGAATGATCTCTCTGTAACTTTAAACTGAACTTTATAAATTTTAATAAATATTAAGATTTCTATAAATTCTGATAACAATAATTAATAAACATAAACGTTTATTAGTGCACACTTTCAACTTTGAACTCTTTTAAATAGTCGTGCTCCCCAGCACTGTCTTGCATCTGGCTTCTAAGCTTTTTGATATATTTTCCCTAAATCTCTTCTAAGCAAAGAAACTAGATCTTTTAGTGTACAGCAACAGTATTGTAGATGTCAAGCCAACATGTTTGTAAAGATATTGGTTTTGACTAGCAAACGACACAAATCAACAAACAAAATCGTGGATTTTTTTTTTTGATTAAATTCGCTCCCTAGATTAGCCGCTAGTCGGAGCTAGCTACACTCATATCCCCCTGCCCACCCCTCTCAATCGGCGAGGCCTCACATCTGAAAATTGTGCTTATTTTATTAGCCAGTCGCTTCGCTCCTTACAACCGAACAACTATCTTATATGTCAGAGGTTATGTATATCCTACCTGACAACAAAAATCGTATTATGACACACCGAATTGCCAATTTCCTGCATGAAAGAGTTGACTCAATCTTCGAGAGCTCACCATGATTGCAGAGAGTTGGCAAGTCCATATGGGCGGTGGTTAGTAAGTTGGGAGCGCCGACTTGTTTTTGAAATGCCTTTTGTCTTTCCTCTTGGGTTCTTCGTATTTCCTCTTCGCTTGCTATTTCCTCGTAGCCAGGAATTGGTGTTCACGAAGAGGATAGTGCTTTCAGACGGGTTTCTCAATCGTGTCCAGAAGCTTATAACCATGGAAGCTTAAGAGTGCATCCTTTTTTTTATTCATACTACGGTACGGTATCAACCGAACCGATGATGAATAACACGCTTGCTGATTTAGTTTTAAATTATGTAATTTCACTTAGTAATAATCCCGCTCTCATTTTTCCACTTATAGTTTGGGTTCTATTCGTTTGGAGAGTAAGTCGTCTGCGGCCAGCCACGAGTAGAAATCTAGACGGGATCAGTCCTGAGAATTATATGAATTCTGTTACAGAATCCGTGGCCGAGACGGTACATGAGCAAATCTCCGACACTCTCATACAACCGCGCTGGTGTATGTTTTATGTATAAATGAATAATCGGCATAAGACATTTCCGAAAACCTTAAGAACCAAGTAGAACACTTCAGTCATGAGTCTTCCAGACATTTTACTTGGAAATAAGAAATTTTATCGATACTAAAAAAATCTAAATAGTGGGTTCCGTCGTTTCTATGGTTAGCTTTACATATTGGCCAAAAATATGTCGGCTGACAAGAGAGTGAAATGTTGGATGACTTTTTGCACAAATCAGTTTTATATGTTAGGGGGTGACATTTTTAAGACCCTACTCGTTAACCCAATAACTCAAATAAGACCTCAATTCTTTCTCTCTTTTTCTTCTCATTGACCCCAGCCTTAACCCTATCTCACTCTCTCTTCTCTTTGATTCTGGACCCTAGACTTCAAAACCTAATTATTTTTACAAATTCACCCAAAATTGGACCTTGGATCTAAGCAAGAACTCCTTACTCCATTAGATAGGACTTGATTTATCGATATCCGACATTGTTTTTCCAGATATATTTTGCACATTTGGGGGAAGTACCCCACATTAAGGCCATTCTGTTATTATGGTTTAATCTGTATTATTTAAGCTCATGTGCAAGTGCAAATGACTTTCAAATGATGGTGTGAACATTGGCAAAAGGTCCACATCTATCTTGCGTCTATCCTGACCTAATATCTTAATAAAAAACACTTAATGGCCCCCGGGGGCCAGGCCCCTGCCTACGTGGCCGCCGGCCTTTGGCCCGAACACACCCCCGCAATCTTTTGGGTCCACATCCGGAATTTCCGGACCACTCCCCCCACCCCACCCCACCCCACCCCACCCCGTCTCTCTTCCAATGCGGGCCTGCCACGTCAGGCGGGGGTCTGGCTCCCGCGTGAGCCATAAAGCAGTATTGTATCTTATTGTATTAAGTATTAACTAAGCAGTTGTACATTGAGTGTTTGACCATTATGTTGGTTTTAGTTATATTTTTGGCTTGTTATGATAATTTTGCATCTGATGATTATTTATGAGGAATTTGAAGTTTAGTTCTCTTACTACATTTAAATGTTTTTGGGTTCCTGTTTTGGTTTTATTCTGCAACTTAACTTTTATAGTCTAACCATTTGATGCCAATTACCAGTTTTTGAATAATCTTGTGTGGTGCTATTACAAATACATGCCCCTTTTTCTCTCTTGCAATATTTGTCCTATTTTTCTTTTTTGTGTTTCATATTTTGTAAACTTCCAGGGTTTTTTCCCTGCACCTCATTAGAAAAGTTGCAAATATTTCTCTGACTATAAAGTTCTAGTTCATCCTGTATTTTTGAACAAAAACTTTTCTGGAGTTCAGAGTGAAGCATTCACTTCATCCATATAAGCGTATCTCATATAATTTGGTATCTGCAGGTATTGGAAGCTAATGAGAGGAAAGTTGGAAAAGTCCGGTTCAAGCTGATAAATAATGGAAGTCCCAATTTGGAGGCCAAGGGCCTAAACCGTCTATTTTCCACCAAGGTTGTGAAGAGGAAGAAGCATAGAGACCTGGAACCAGACGGCAACAGCACTGGAGTGACTGCAGAGGCAGTGGAAGATGATAGGTACAGTCATGGACTCCCATTCCAAGAGGAGAAATTGGATGACTCCAACTGCCATTCAACTACCGAGAATGTAGATGATTATGATGGTAGTAGTTGATAGTAATTACACTACACCTCCAACACTTTCCATTTCTATTTTTCTTAACAACACTAATAAAAGAAGATAGGGGAGAGCATGCGTAAGGTAAAAGAAAAAAGAAAAATAAAGCTATGTAAAATGGGAGGCTGCTGCTAGTGCCTGTTGTTCACAGGTGAAGAGAAGTGTCGACTTCCGTTTCCTTGGATATCTTTGGAGAATCCATGTTTTTGTTTGCTCTATGCGGCCACAAGCCTATAGAGAGCGAGGTCTCGCAATCCTGGAACTGCATACCGCGATCACTGTGGGAATGAAGCTGCATTGCTGAAGGAGATGTACTGATCAGAGGTGTTGACGGGTGTACCAGTTCGGAGTGCTGGAACCTTTTGGAATTCTCACGTCGAGCATGTGGGCTCAGATTTGAAACTTCTGATTGGGCAGCAAATACTCTGAGGAGGTCCCTCTCTTCCCTCATCTCCTTTGTTCTCTCCAGTCGTTTGAACATCTCCCGGAGGAGGGCAATATAGTGGGGGGTGGTCAGATTATCGCCATTGAGTCTCCTCTCCATTAGCTTCTCCTTGTGCGTTGAACGTGGGTGCTGTTAGTGAGTGATGACTGACTAGGTTTATGATGAGCATTTTATAAGAAGAGAGGACGTTGACCTGTTGTGTTTAGCTTGGTGTGTTTCTGGGGTCCTGTAATGGATTCTGATGTTAAGAGGGGGGAATCAGCAGGGTGGTTGCAAGGTCCATAAAGTAAATGTTGTGGTGGGCAACTGATGAGTTTTGTTGGTGGTGGATGATACTGGCTAGGCAGCAGGACAAACTTCTATTTTTTCTTCTTCTTTGCATTATCCCTTTCTCTTCTTTTCTTTTTTTTTTGTTGGAATCTTAGAGTGGGGAGATAGTTTGGGAGCATAGCGTTTGTAAGGGCATTCCGAGAGGGAAATGGCTTCTACTGTCTTGTCGTCTCCTACTAAGTCCATTCCTTTGAGACGAGAGGAGAGCTGCTTCTCAGAGGATGTTGTCGTGTGTGTGTTTTCTTTTGTAAACGAGTCAAAAGGCCGAACAATGAATCTTGAATGTGCCTAAACGAATAGTCCAGTAGAGAGGGTCAGATTTGAGAAGAGAACCCTTGTTAACATCATCTGGAGTTGAATGTCTGTTAGTTGAGAAGGTTTTGCCATAAATATATGATATTGCTCTCTGTTGGTTTGTTCGTTAGCTTGTTTGTTTTGTTTGTGTGGAACATACTAGTTCAGTTGGCAGTAGAAACAAGAACAAGGGTTAAGAGGGGAGAATATTTTTGTAGTCCTGTGTTGTATGCCTTTGAACTTTGCACAATTGTTAGACGGCCTTGCGGATTTTGTTTTTTTTGGTGCTCTTTTATGTGGCTCTTGCTTTGTGATTTTGGTGCTCATGCTGCAGCTGGGTGTCTACAACTAGTTACAAGCCAGATTCTTAATTGGGTTATTCATGTCAACCTGCATGAACCCATTTAAATGCAGTTCAAAATTGACACTCTTAGCTCCTGTGAGTATCAGACCTAATGGGAACTGTCGATCCTGGTAGGTTGGTCTTCTTATTTCTGCTTGATCTCTGTCCCGGGCTGTGGTGAGAGCATGGTGGATTAGAGGTGCAAAGTGCAAACATCTATGGAATAAGACTCGGTTGGCTTTGATATTGACGAAGTTTCTATTGATTTTTATGTTCCTAGCTCTTATATTTTTGCATCTCTCTGCTTTGTGATATTGCTGGACTTGTAGGCGACTAGTTAACCCCACACATCACACATAATCGCTGCGGACTTGTCTCAAGAGTCACCGCACTTGACATTTTCTCAGTGACAACTACCCACAACCATAGACGATTCTCATCTCCAACTGTTGGAAAAAGTATCATAAAGCATGCAATCAGAGCAAACATATTAAAGATAGGAATTAACAGTAAAGGATTCGAGTTACGTTACAGACAATATTCTTAGAACAAATTTTCGTCTTCCACGAACAATGCAGTAGGCTGACAATGTAACAATGAATCTTTCGGTGGTGAATCTAATGAACGATCACAGCCTTGTCCAGACGAGGAGATAGGCAGAGATAGAAAACTTATGGAGTTTTTTGTTTTGGTCGTTTTTTCTTTCTTTCTTTCTATGTGCGAATAGGATTTTTTGAGAGGAGAAGAAGATAAAAATAGATAAATCTCTACTCTTATAGTGAAGCTTCAAAACGATACAAAAGTGAGTGGTCTAAACCGTTTGTAAATCATCAAGCACTCATTTAAAATTTTTAATATTACGTAAAAAAAAATTTATTGAAAAAATTAAATTTGTTACGGAAAATTTCATTTAGAGCAAACAAATTAAAACAAATCCCACTGAAAGCATAAAATTTTTAAAATTTTCACAGAAAGCATCATAACGCCCATTGGAAGGGCGTTTTATGATTTTTCAAATTTTTTCGTCTCTCTGCCGTTGTTTCCGTTTAAAAAAAAAAAAAAAATACAGAAAACGCCCTTTGGAATGACGTTTTTTCTTAGAAAAAATGTCCTTCCAAAGGACATTTTCTGTATATATATATTTTTTATTAACGGAAATCTCTCTCTCATTCACCCGCTCTCTTAACACACACTATCTCTGCTCTTTCTCTTTCCCCCTCTCTCTCTCTCTCTACGCTCCCTCTCTGCTCTCTCTCTCTCTCTCTCGTTCCCGCTCCTCTCTCTCTCTCTCTCTCTCTCTCTCTCTCTCTCTACTCTTTGTGTGCTATCTCTCTCTCTCACTCTCTCGTTCTCGCTTTCTCTCCCACTCAATCTCTGCTCTCTCTCTCTCTCTCACTCACTCTCTGTTCTCTCACTCTCTCTCCTCTCCTGTTCTCTTCTCTCCTCTCCTCTCCTCTCCCCTCCTCTCCTCTCTCTAATGGTAGCCCATGAGCACTTATGGTTTCAATGCATTGGAATGCATTGAAAAATGAACATTTTTTGTTTCAATGCATTGAAATACATTGGGAAATGAACATTTATGGTTGTAAACCCCCTGATTTTTTAAATTTTAAAAACTGGATTTTTCTAGGAATTTTCTGTAATTTAAAAACAGGGTTTTAATTATTCAATGATTTTTAATTGGTATTAAACAATATTAAAATATTATGAAAATAATATTTTTGGATGTAAAATGAAAAACTGGACTTAGGGCAATTTTTCTGGAATTTATCGGACCCCGGACCTATTTTTAAATACCTAAAACTATTTATTTATTTATTTATTTATTTAATTATTATTATTATTATTATTATGTTTTTTTATTTTTAAAACCAAACCCCGGCCCGCGGCCCGTTGGGCCGGCCCAGCCCAACAGACCCCCACCGAGGCCCAGCCCACCCCGGCCTAGCGGGTCGGGCGGGTCGGCCAGACCCGAACCCGACCCGACCCGTCTCCCCCGCTGCACGACCCCTCGGCTGCCCGCGTCTTCCGGCGACGTGGCCGCCGCCCTCCGCGCTGCCCGGCCACGTCGCAGCCTCCTCCGCGCTGCCAGCGGCCACGACCCTCCCCCCCTGACCGCCTCAGCTCCGCCATCCTCGGCCCCGCTCCCTCTCCTCCGCCCTATATATATTCCCCCCCCCCCCCGCCGGCTCCAGCCCCCCCACCACGATCACCGCCACCGCCACTGCGCCTCGCCAGCCTCGCCGAGAGCCGCCGCCGTGCAGACCCCCGCGCCGCCGTCCTCCTCCGCGCCCAGCCCCCTCATCCTCCTCCTTCCTCCCCTCCGGCGGCCACCGCCCGCAGAAGCAGCAGCAGCAGCAGCCAGAAGCAGCGGCTCCGCCGCCGAGCCGTCGTCGCCGCCGAGCCGTCGCCACCGTGCGCCTCGCCGCGCTGCCCCGCCGCAGTCAGCCCCCCCGCGCCGCCGTCCCAGTCGCCGGAGCCCCGCCGCAGCGAACCCCAAGCCCTAACCCTAATTTTGGGTTCCTGTGTCCGACACGTGTCGGACACGGTTCGGCCCCGGTTTTCGGGTCCCCTTCAGGTGCGTGTAACTTTTTAACCGTAGCTCCGTTTTCGATTCCGCAAATTGCGTTGCGAAGCCTGTATGACCCTCTCGGTGTCCGGACAAACTGTTCGGGGCATCGCGTCCTGTGGTGATCGCACACCACGATCCAAAAACAGGAAAAAACCAGACCCCGTTTTACCCTAACTTGGTGTACACACGTCGGATCGAGACGAAACTTGCGCCATCGGACTCGTAGCAATACGCTGGTCCTGTGAGCCAAGTTTGGTTCGATTCTGAAAACGTTGACGAAATCGCGTGTCGTGGGCCCCACAGGCCCCGCTCGACGGGCGATTTCGTGATCGGCTCATCGGAATTCAAATCTGAAAGTTCCGTTGGGTTCGTATCAGCGTTCCTGACCTGTTGACACTAAGTTTGGTGAATTTGGAGACCGTTGACCCTGACGCGTTTTTCGGTGCAAAGCGGGCCCACCAGTGGACCCCGTTTTGGCCCGAAACTGCCGTTTTTGCCCTTGTCTCCAAATTGGACTCAAGGACAGGCGTTTCTAGCTGATTGATATTTTCTGGATCTGATGGTGATATTTGTTTCAGCAACCGGAGTACCGCCTGCAATTTCCGCCGAAGTCAGAGCCGTAAACATAGCCGGAACCACAGGCAAGTGTACCTCGCCAAAACTTGCAGCTTGCTACATATTTCCTGGACTTGGTTGTACATCAGTGGGCAAGTAAAGCTTGCCAATTCTCAGATTTTTCTGGTTATAGTATTTTACTTGATTTCTGGTAGTTTCTTATGTAATTTGTTTTACTGCTCAACCCAGGACACCTGACACTATTCATGTGACGGAATTGCCCGAGATTTACCTGGTGATTCCGTATAGGTTACATTATCATGACATTTACAGTTACATGCGTAGATTCTATCCTGACTCTTTGCATTAGTTATATCTTGCGTGACTTGTACCTGATATTCTGGAACTGTGACGTGAGATTACATGGGGTGGGGAGAGGATTATCATATCAAGGCTGAAAATAATATAATGAAAACATGGTTATCTGGAGGTGTCTTAGTCTCTGATACAGAGCTCTGGCACAAGTACTGGCCCTCTCGAGAAATACTGCTATGGTTTCTCCAACACTGATCCTGTAGTAGTCTCAGCCTGAGTATGACTAGAACTCTCACTTGCATATCACTTAGCTGGTTTACATAGTTACCCTGCTATTTATTTCATTGCTGCACTGATATTCATTATGGCTTGAGATATTTCTGTACCTTGCTATGTCCCCTGAGGACCTGGAATGGATGATGTCCCCAGGTACCGCTGAAGAGAACTACCCAGAAGTGTACGGTACCGGAGCACTCCTCGGAGCAGAACCAGGAACAGAGGACGAAGTAGTGGCCGAAGACTTCTCTTGAGCACCTGCTTCAGCTCCACAGTATTTCCATTTTTCCAGCATTTTATTTCCTGTCTTTTCTTAATTGTAACAGAATAATTCTCGGATTTGTTTCCCGAGATAACCTTATTTCATATTGCTTATTTAATTCCAATGCATTATTTCCGGCATTAATCTGTGTTATCTGTGGATGAGATTAGAAATACCTGAGACTGTAACTTAGTATTACTAGACTACAGCTTAAGCATGCCCTGATGGATCCATTAAATTGGGTTGTCCATCGGTGCGTGCTGCTGGCCATTGCCACGCTCCTCCAGTCCCTCGGCATTTTGGGACTGGGGCGTGACATGGTTTTTGTGGTGGCCCATGCAGGTCCAACGACTAAAGTGTTCGGTTCCAACTTAGGGACCGAACAGGCCTGCAATAAAATAGGATAAGTTTTTAGGATCTCATCCACTTGCTTGAATCGTTTTTGATATCTGTATCGCATTCAAACTAATTTGAACTTGCATCTTGCCTTGATTCCTGTGCGCCTCTTATTGGGTATTTTGGATACAGGGAAATGGACCCACAAGAATGCAACGAGACTCCCGTCAGAACACCACCAGCTACAGGTGTCACCTACGACGACGAAGTGACACCAGTCGGAGGAATTCCCACAACTCAACAGAGCCAGCCGGCAGGTCAACCTACCTCCCGATTCCGGCGCGATGACATCCCGCCTCCGCCGCAGTTCGTCCCACCAATGCCCGTGTTCCCACCAGGACAGCCGATCGACGGGCAGCAAATATTTCAGATGATCTACGCGATGATGCAAGCTCAGCAGCAAGTCCAACACGAGGCTCAGCGTCGCGAAGCTAACTTCTTGAGGGACAGCATCGTAACTGCACTGGGGCAGACCAACCTACCAGCTCGACGGCCAACTACAGGCTCAATCACTGACTTCCGCCAACTGAAGCCCCGCACTTTTTCTGGAAAAGAGGAGCCCACAGAAGTGCACGAGTGGCTCACCAACATACGGCATCAACTTGAAGCAGCTGAGCTTCCCCAGGAACGCTGGATGACCGCCGTCCGAATGCAATTGACGGACAATGCCCATCACTGGTGGCTATCCGAGGAGACGCGACTCGGACCAGACCGAGTCACTTGGGAGGAGTTCTCCAGACTCTTCCAAGAGATGTACATTCCTGCCATCGCTCGATCAGAACTGCGGGACAAATTCAATCGCCTCACTCAGGACTCCATGACGGTGGAAGAATACAACGCAAAATTTATTCGTCTGAGCCGCTTCGCTCCCACCCTGATCCCGACTGAGGAAGAGAAGGCCGAGAAATTCTTCGACGGACTGAACATTGAGCTGCAGAAACTGATTGGGTCCGTCGCACCAACATCATACTCTGACGTTCTTGCTGCGGCTCGACGCGTGGAGCGCGTCACCAAGAGAGAAGCCAGACTGAAGAGGTCTTCCCCATCATCAACCTCCAGAACACCACAAGAAGAATCTGCAAAGAGACCGCACCAACAGCAGAAGGCACCTGCACCACAAACGGTAGTCCTCCTTACTTGTCACTACTGTGGCAAAGCAGGCCATATCGCCAAGGAATGCCGACGCAGACTAGGATTGTGTTTGGCATGCGGATCCCGTCAGCATTCAGTAAGGGATTGCACTCAACATGGAGAAGGAGCACCAAGGGCGAACCAGCAAACTCCGCCAGCGCCTCGAACAGCACCCTACCAGCCAGCTCAGCAGCAGCAGAGGAATCTACCTCAAGGACGAGAGCAAGCTTATGCGCTGACTGTGCAGGACGCCGATGCGAGTAAGTGATTTATAGTTATCTGTTTTTGTCTTGTTGTAGTTCGTGCCCGTTGGTTCGTGACCTCAGCCCCAACCTAGTTAATTGCAACTTGTTAATAACAACCTGGCTTTCATAAGAGATATGGTTTTAATTATCCTGGAAAGTGTAAACTTTCAAATTTTAGGGAAACGGTATTTCCCTGAAGCATCTTGTGATGTATTTTCAAACGATGTTGCGACCGCGTCATCTCTGTTGACCGGTTATTCTTTGATTGCGAGGACGCAATCCTCTTAAGGGGGGTAGATTGTAAACCCCCTGATTTTTTAAATTTTAAAAACTGGATTTTTCTGGAATTTTCTAGGAATTTTCTGTAATTTAAAAACAGGATTTTAATTATTCAATGATTTTTAATTGGTATTAAACAATATTAAAATATTATGAAAATAATATTTTTGGATGTAAAATGAAAAACTGGACTTAGGGCAATTTTTCTGGAATTTATCGGACCCCGGACCTATTTTTAAATACCTAAAACTATTTATTTATTTATTTATTTATTTAATTATTATTATTATTATTATTATGTTTTTTTATTTTTAAAACCAAACCCCGGCCCGCGGCCCGTTGGGCCGGCCCAGCCCAACAGACCCCCACCGAGGCCCAGCCCACCCCGGCCTAGCGGGTCGGGCGGGTCGGCCAGACCCGAACCCGACCCGACCCGTCTCCCCCGCTGCACGACCCTCGGCTGCCCGCGTCTTCCGGCGACGTGGCCGCCGCCCTCCGCGCTGCCCGGCCACGTCGCAGCCTCCTCCGCGCTGCCAGCGGCCACGACCCTCCCCCCCTGACCGCCTCAGCTCCGCCATCCTCGGCCCCGCTCCCTCTCCTCCGCCCTATATATATTCCCCCCCCCCCGCCGGCTCCAGCCCCCCCACCACGATCACCGCCACCGCCACTGCGCCTCGCCAGCCTCGCCGAGAGCCGCCGCCGTGCAGACCCCCGCGCCGCCGTCCTCCTCCGCGCCCAGC
This sequence comes from Iris macrosiphon, assembly GCA_036927795.1. NCBI lineage: Eukaryota > Viridiplantae > Streptophyta > Magnoliopsida > Asparagales > Iridaceae > Iris > Iris macrosiphon. Next base: position 153,645,047 of record JAYESA010000002.1, on the reverse strand, counting down.
CCCCTCATCCTCCTCCTTCCTCCCCTCCGGCGGCCACCGCCCGCAGAAGCAGCAGCAGCAGCAGCCAGAAGCAGCGGCTCCGCCGCCGAGCCGTCGCCGCCGCCGAGCCGTCGCCACCGTGCGCCTCGCCGCGCTGCCCCGCCGCAGTCAGCCCCCCCGCGCCGCCGTCCCAGTCGCCGGAGCCCCGCCGCAGCGAACCCCAAGCCCTAACCCTAATTTTGGGTTCCTGTGTCCGACACGTGTCGGACACGGTTCGGCCCCGGTTTTCGGGTCCCCTTCAGGTGCGTGTAACTTTTTAACCGTAGCTCCGTTTTCGATTCCGCAAATTGCGTTGCGAAGCCTGTATGACCCTCTCGGTGTCCGGACAAACTGTTCGGGGCATCGCGTCCTGTGGTGATCGCACACCACGATCCAAAAACAGGAAAAAACCAGACCCCGTTTCACCCTAACTTGGTGTACACACGTCGGATCGAGACGAAACTTGCGCCATCGGACTCGTAGCAATACGCTGGTCCTGTGAGCCAAGTTTGGTTCGATTCTGAAAACGTTGACGAAATCGCGTGTCGTGGGCCCCACAGGCCCCGCTCGACGGGCGATTTCGTGATCGGCTCATCGGAATTCAAATCTGAAAGTTCCGTTGGGTTCGTATCAGCGTTCCTGACCTGTTGACACTAAGTTTGGTGAATTTGGAGACCGTTGACCCTGACGCGTTTTTCGGTGCAAAGCGGGCCCACCAGTGGACCCCGTTTTGGCCCGAAACTGCCGTTTTTGCCCTTGTCTCCAAATTGGACTCAAGGACAGGCGTTTCTAGCTGATTGATATTTTCTGGATCTGATGGTGATATTTGTTTCAGCAACCGGAGTACCGCCTGCAATTTCCGCCGAAGTCAGAGCCGTAAACATAGCCGGAACCACAGGCAAGTGTACCTCGCCAAAACTTGCAGCTTGCTACATATTTCCTGGACTTGGTTGTACATCAGTGGGCAAGTAAAGCTTGCCAATTCTCAGATTTTTCTGGTTATAGTATTTTACTTGATTTCTGGTAGTTTCTTATGTAATTTGTTTAACTGCTCAACCCAGGACACCTGACACTATTCATGTGACGGAATTGCCCGAGATTTACCTGGTGATTCCGTATAGGTTACATTATCATGACATTTACAGTTACATGCGTAGATTCTATCCTGACTCTTTGCATTAGTTATATCTTGCGTGACTTGTACCTGATATTCTGGAACTGTGACGTGAGATTACATGGGGTGGGGAGAGGATTATCATATCAAGGCTGAAAATAATATAATGAAAACATGGTTATCTGGAGGTGTCTTAGTCTCTGATACAGAGCTCTGGCACAAGTACTGGCCCTCTCGAGAAATACTGCTATGGTTTCTCCAACACTGATCCTGTAGTAGTCTCAGCCTGAGTATGACTAGAACTCTCACTTGCATATCACTTAGCTGGTTTACATAGTTACCCTGCTGTTTATTTCATTGCTGCACTGATATTCATTATGGCTTGAGATATTTCTGTACCTTGCTATGTCCCCTGAGGACCTGGAATGGATGATGTCCCCAGGTACCGCTGAAGAGAACTACCCAGAAGTGTACGGTACCGGAGCACTCCTCGGAGCAGAACCAGGAACAGAGGACGAAGTAGTGGCCGAAGACTTCTCTTGAGCACCTGCTTCAGCTCCACAGTATTTCCATTTTTCCAGCATTTTATTTCCTGTCTTTTCTTAATTGTAACAGAATAATTCTCGGATTTGTTTCCCGAGATAACCTTATTTCATATTGCTTATTTAATTCCAATGCATTATTTCCGGCATTAATCTGTGTTATCTGTGGATGAGATTAGAAATACCTGAGACTGTAACTTAGTATTACTAGACTACAGCTTAAGCATGCCCTGATGGATCCATTAAATTGGGTTGTCCATCGGTGCGTGCTGCTGGCCATTGCCACGCTCCTCCAGTCCCTCGGTATTTTGGGACTGGGGCGTGACATGGTTTTTGTGGTGGCCCATGCAGGTCCAACGACTAAAGTGTTCGGTTCCAACTTAGGGACCGAACAGGCCTGCAATAAAATAGGATAAGTTTTTAGGATCTCATCTACTTGCTTGAATCGTTTTTGATATCTGTATCGCATTCAAACTAATTTGAACTTGCATCTTGCCTTGATTCCTGTGCGCCTCTTATTGGGTATTTTGGATACAGGGAAATGGACCCACAAGAATGCAACGAGACTCCCGTCAGAACACCACCAGCTACAGGTGTCACCTACGACGACGAAGTGACACCAGTCGGAGGAATTCCCACAACTCAACAGAGCCAGCCGGCAGGTCAACCTACCTCCCGATTCCGGCGCGATGACATCCCGCCTCCGCCGCAGTTCGTCCCACCAATGCCCGTGTTCCCACCAGGACAGCCGATCGACGGGCAGCAAATATTTCAGATGATCTACGCGATGATGCAAGCTCAGCAGCAAGTCCAACACGAGGCTCAGCGTCGCGAAGCTAACTTCTTGAGGGACAGCATCGTAACTGCACTGGGGCAGGCCAACCTACCAGCTCGACGGCCAACTACAGGCTCAATCACTGACTTCCGCCAACTGAAGCCCCGCACTTTTTCTGGAAAAGAGGAGCCCACAGAAGTGCACGAGTGGCTCACCAACATACGGCATCAACTTGAAGCAGCTGAGCTTCCCCGGGAACGCTGGATGACCGCCGTCCGAATGCAATTGACGGACAATGCCCATCACTGGTGGCTATCCGAGGAGACGCGACTCGGACCAGACCGAGTCACTTGGGAGGAGTTCTCCAGACTCTTCCAAGAGATGTACATTCCTGCCATCGCTCGATCAGAACTGCGGGACAAATTCAATCGCCTCACTCAGGACTCCATGACGGTGGAAGAATACAACGCAGAATTTATTCGTCTGAGCCGCTTCGCTCCCACCCTGATCCCGACTGAGGAAGAGAAGGCCGAGAAATTCTTCGACGGACTGAACATTGAGCTGCAGAAACTGATTGGGTCCGTCGCACCAACATCATACTCTGACGTTCTTGCTGCGGCTCGACGCGTGGAGCGCGTCACCAAGAGAGAGGCCAGACTGAAGAGGTCTTCCCCATCATCAACCTCCAGAACACCACAAGAAGAATCTGCAAAGAGACCGCACCAACAGCAGAAGGCACCTGCACCACAAACGGTAGTCCTCCTTACTTGTCACTACTGTGGCAAAGCAGGCCATATCGCCAAGGAATGCCGACGCAGACTAGGATTGTGTTTGGCATGCGGATCCCGTCAGCATTCAGTAAGGGATTGCACTCAACATGGAGAAGGAGCACCAAGGGCGAACCAGCAAACTCCGCCAGCGCCTCGAGCAGCACCCTACCAGCCAGCTCAGCAGCAGCAGAGGAATCTACCTCAAGGACGAGAGCAAGCTTATGCGCTGACTGTGCAGGACGCCGATGCGAGTAAGTGATTTATAGTTATCTGTTTTTGTCTTGTTGTAGTTCGTGCCTGTTGGTTCATGACCTCAGCCCCAACCTAGTTAATTGCAACTTGTTAATAACAACCTGGCTTTCATAAGAGATATGGTTTTAATTATCCTGGAAAGTGTAAACTTTCAAATTTTAGGGAAACGGTATTTCCCTGAAGCATCTTGTGATGTATTTTCAAACGATGTTGCGACCGCGTCATCTCTGTTGACCGGTTATTCTTTGATTGCGAGGACGCAATCCTCTTAAGGGGGGTAGATTGTAAACCCCCTGATTTTTTAAATTTTAAAAACTGGATTTTTCTGGAATTTTCTAGGAATTTTCTGTAATTTAAAAACAGGATTTTAATTATTCAATGATTTTTAATTGGTATTAAACAATATTAAAATATTATGAAAATAATATTTTTGGATGTAAAATGAAAAACTGGACTTAGGGCAATTTTTCTGGAATTTATCGGACCCCGGACCTATTTTTAAATACCTAAAACTATTTATTTATTTATTTATTTATTTATTTAATTATTATTATTATTATTATTATGTTTTTTTATTTTTAAAACCAAACCCCGGCCCGCGGCCCGTTGGGCCGGCCCAGCCCAACAGACCCCCACCGAGGCCCAGCCCACCCCGGCCTAGCGGGTCGGGCGGGTCGGCCAGACCCGAACCCGACCCGACCCGTCTCCCCCGCTGCACGACCCCTCGGCTGCCCGCGTCTTCCGGCGACGTGGCCGCCGCCCTCCGCGCTGCCCGGCCACGTCGCAGCCTCCTCCGCGCTGCCAGCGGCCACGACCCTCCCCCCCTGACCGCCTCAGCTCCGCCATCCTCGGCCCCGCTCCCTCTCCTCCGCCCTATATATATTCCCCCCCCCCCGCCGGCTCCAGCCCCCCCACCACGATCACCGCCACCGCCACTGCGCCTCGCCAGCCTCGCCGAGAGCCGCCGCCGTGCAGACCCCCGTGCCGCCGTCCTCCTCCGCGCCCAGCCCCCTCATCCTCCTCCTTCCTCCCCTCCGGCGGCCACCGCCCGCAGAAGCAGCAGCAGCAGCAGCCAGAAGCAGCGGCTCCGCCGCCGAGCCGTCGCCGCCGCCGAGCCGTCGCCACCGTGCGCCTCGCCGCGCTGCCCCGCCGCAGTCAGCCCCCCCGCGCCGCCGTCCCAGTCGCCGGAGCCCCGCCGCAGCGAACCCCAAGCCCTAACCCTAATTTTGGGTTCCTGTGTCTGACACGTGTCGGACACGGTTCGGCCCCGGTTTTCGGGTCCCCTTCAGGTGCGTGTAACTTTTTAACCGTAGCTCCGTTTTCGATTCCGCAAATTGCGTTGCGAAGCCTGTATGACCCTCTCGGTGTCCGGACAAACTGTTCGGGGCATCACGTCCTGTGGTGATCGCACACCACGATCCAAAAACAGGAAAAAACTAGACCCCGTTTCACCCTAACTTGGTGTACACACGTCGGATCGAGACGAAACTTGCGCCATCGGACTCGTAGCAATACGCTGGTCCTGTGAGCCAAGTTTGGTTCGATTCTGAAAACGTTGACGAAATCGCGTGTCGTGGGCCCCACAAGCCCCGCTCGACGGGCGATTTCGTGATCGGCTCATCGGAATTCAAATCTGAAAGTTCCGTTGGGTTCGTATCAGCGTTCCTGACCTGTTGACACTAAGTTTGGTGAATTTGGAGACCGTTGACCCTGACGCGTTTTTCGGTGCAAAGCGGGCCCACCAGTGGACCCCGTTTTGGCCCGAAACTGCCGTTTTTGCCCTTGTCTCCAAATTGGACTCAAGGACAGGCGTTTCTAGCTGATTGATATTTTCTGGATCTGATGGTGATATTTGTTTCAGCAACCGGAGTACCGCCTGCAATTTTCGCCGAAGTCAGAGCCGTAAACATAGCCGGAACCACAGGCAAGTGTACCTCGCCAAAACTTGCAGCTTGCTACATATTTCCTGGACTTGGTTGTACATCAGTGGGCAAGTAAAGCTTGCCAATTCTCAGATTTTTCTGGTTATAGTATTTTACTTGATTTCTGGTAGTTTCTTATGTAATTTGTTTAACTGCTCAACCCAGGACACCTGACACTATTCATGTGACGGAATTGCCCGAGATTTACCTGGTGATTCCGTATAGGTTACATTATCATGACATTTACAGTTACATGCGTAGATTCTATCCTGACTCTTTGCATTAGTTATATCTTGCGTGACTTGTACCTGATATTCTGGAACTGTGACGTGAGATTACATGGGGTGGGGAGAGGATTATCATATCAAGGCTGAAAATAATATAATGAAAACATGGTTATCTGGAGGTGTCTTAGTCTCTGATACAGAGCTCTGGCACAAGTACTGGCCCTCTCGAGAAATACTGCTATGGTTTCTCCAACACTGATCCTGTAGTAGTCTCAGCCTGAGTATGACTAGAACTCTCACTTGCATATCACTTAGCTGGTTTACATAGTTACCCTGCTGTTTATTTCATTGCTGCACTGATATTCATTATGGCTTGAGATATTTCTGTACCTTGCTATGTCCCCTGAGGACCTGGAATGGATGATGTCCCCAGGTACCGCTGAAGAGAACTACCCAGAAGTGTACGGTACCGGAGCACTCCTCGGAGCAGAACCAGGAACAGAGGACGAAGTAGTGGCCGAAGACTTCTCTTGAGCACCTGCTTCAGCTCCACAGTATTTCCATTTTTCCAGCATTTTATTTCCTGTCTTTTCTTAATTGTAACAGAATAATTCTCGGATTTGTTTTCCGAGATAACCTTATTTCATATTGCTTATTTAATTCCAATGCATTATTTCCGGCATTAATCTGTGTTATCTGTGGATGAGATTAGAAATACCTGAGACTGTAACTTAGTATTACTAGACTACAGCTTAAGCATGCCCTGATGGATCCATTAAATTGGGTTGTCCATCGGTGCGTGCTGCTGGCCATTGCCACGCTCCTCCAGTCCCTCGGCATTTTGGGACTGGGGCGTGACAATGGTTTCAATGCATTGGGACATGATATAAAATTTTGGAAAAGATAAAAAATATGGTGCATGCATGGCATGATACAGATTTTCATGATACAGATTTTGAAAAAAAAAAATAGGTACGGTGCATGCAGCAGCTTTTGACCGGAAATAAAGTTGGTAGTAGAAGGAAGTGTCTATAAGAATGAGAATTCCGGTTATAAATTTACAGAAAGAGAAGAAGAAAGTATTTGTGAGAGTTTCTCCAGGAAGAGAATTCAATAGGAGAAGCTGAAGGCTGCAAGAGTTCAAAAGGAAGAAGATACAAAAGAAAAAAAAAGGTAAAAGAGTTCAAGAGTTTGAAAAGAGTTAAATAGCAATTTAATTACGTATTTTTCATGTAATATCCTAATCATAAATACATATGGCTTTTCAAAATGACGAACGCATACCCGGTGGACCTACAACTCTGGCCATTGAACGTGAGCGAGAGTCTCACATTTCTAGTCTGGTTTTCGCAAGACCGGTAATGTAATTTTTTAGATAATTGATATTATTATTGTTAAGCGTATTATATTGTACTAACGATATGTATACATTTATTATATAGCGCTATGATTATCCAGATGTAAAATTACGAGAGCATGGTGAGTGACGGTCATCATGGGAGTTCACTGAAGGCCAAAAGGTCTTGGTGTAGGCTTTTGGTTTTCACTTTGTTGACGCTATACGAATTAAGCGTCACGATAGAGACATGATATTAAGTATCGTTGAGCGATGGTGGCCAACACGCAACACATTTCAGTTACCCTTCGGGAGATGACGATCACATTAGCGGATGTGACACAGATTCTGGGATTACCTATCGAGGGTAATCCTATATATTTCGACGAAAAGTTGGAAGCAAAACATCTCGTTAGAGAATACCTCGGTGTTCAACCCCCCTCTGGGATTACCTTTTATGTGGCTCTTGCTTTGTGATTTTGGTGCTCATGCCAGGTTCTTAATTGGGTTATTCATGTCAACCTGCATGAACCCATTTAAATGCAGTTCAAAATTGACACTCTTAGCTCCTGTGAGTATCAGACCTAATGGGAACTGTCGATCCTGGTAGGTTGGTCTTCTTATTTCTGCTTGATCTCTGTCCCGGGCTGTGGTGAGAGCATGGTGGATTAGAGGTGCAAAGTGCAAACATCTATGGAATAATTAGACTCGGTTGGCTTTGATATTGACGAAGTATCTATTGATTTTTATGTTCCTAGCTCTTATATTTTTGCATCTATCTGCTTTGTGATATTGCTGGACTTGTAGGCGACTAGTTAACCCCACACATCACACATAATCGCTGCGGAATTGTCTCAAGAGTCACCGCACTTGACATTTTCTCAGTGACAACTACCCACAACCATAGGCGATTCTCATCTCCAACTGTTGGAAAAATTATCATAAAGCATGCAATCAGAACAAACATATTAAAGATAGGAATTAACAGTAAAGGATTCGAGTTACCTTGTAGTCACTATTCTTAGAACAAATTTTCGTCTTGGATAGGCTGACAATGTAACAATGAATTTTCAGTGGTGAATCTAATGAACGATTACAGCCTTGTCCAGAAGAGAAGAGGAGATAGAAAACTTGTGAGAGTTTTTTGTTTTGGTCGTTTTTTTTTTCTTTCTTTCTATGTGCGAATAGGTTTTTTGAGAGGCGAAGAAGATAAAAATAGATAAATCTCTACTCTTGTAGTGATGCTTCAAAATGGTTCAAAAGTGAGTCGTCTAAATCGTTTGTAAATCATCAACCACTTATTTAAAAATTTTAATATTACGTAAAAAAAAAAATTTATTGAAAAAATTAAATTTGTTATAAACAACGTATGGAGAATCGAACTTGACCAAGGAGAATGTTTCACACCTTAACCATATGAGCTATATTATGTGTTCGTTTATAGTTATATAATATTATGTAGTTAAAAAATTAGTTAATTTTTTTAATTTTTAATTACGTGAGGATATACATACAGATTAGATGACTAGCCTTTTAAGACTTTTTATAAAGAGTAGAAAAATATTCATAATAAATATAATTAAAATATATTTAAATGTTTAAACTATTTTACAAATATTAGAATATTTTCTTTTACGTGCAACGCACATGCATTTACTAGTTGTTTTAATCAAATATCTAGGATTTCCATCCCACTAATTCAGTAACGGAATTACATGATAACAGGTTCGCGGAAAACCAACAATCAACAAGTGAATTAAAAAGTAGTTAGTAAAAAGGAGTTAGGAAATTACAATTGTATCCTTGTCTAGTCTGCGACGCGTAAACGTGTAAAATACGAAATGCATGACTAATAAATGTGCATTAAATCGTATACTCACTCGTGGGTTCCCATTTTTCACAAAATTTACTTACCCAATAAAGTAGGTTTAGTACTTTAAATAAACTAGTAATGTGCACGTGCATTGCACATACGTAAAAAAAATATTGTAAGAAATTTAAAAATGAAATTATTATATAAAATATCATTCCTGGAAATTGAATTAAGCAATCAAGAAAAATGCTTCACACCTTAACCACTTGAGTTAAAATTATTTAGTTATAAATATATCATATTATGTAGTTAAATGTTTGGTTGATTTTTTTATATAAAAAATTAGCAAGTATTTAGGTAGATATTTAGTTATTTTCTTGTTAATTTTTTTAAATGATGATATATATACGACTTAGACGACTTATTTTTTAGTTATTTTTAAGCCGCATTATAATACTAGTGATAGAAATGGGAGTGTTCTCTCATATCCAATATAGGACTAAATATCACATAATTGAATTACAATAAACAGCAACATCCTCTTGTTGTACACCAAGATTGAAGCCAAGTTTTGGCGACTGGCTGCTAATCTTCTCGTGGCAGACATTTTCATATTTTTTGGGTAATTATATTTCTACAATAATGTGGTAAAGACTTTTTGGTCCCCTTCTTTTTGTTCTTCTCTCGAAACAAACTAGTTGCATCTAAAAAAGAAGTGAAACTCAGAAGTAGTGGTGCGAACTGGTCCATCCACCGTGTGGCCGAACTCCATTAACTCCTTCTGCTAGCTTGGATTTGTTACTGATTGATCTATCAATAGAGCAGCAACACGTGACGGACGGACGGACAACGTAGCAATATATTTTTTAACTGCTAGTCCAACAGACAGTTTCGAAATGTCAGGGATTCAAATGGATATTTTTGAAAAACTATTCCAACAAATAGTCTCGGAAACGGCCCGTTTGAGCAAATGTTATGAATTAAAAGCTGGGTTTAGAATTACTTGCTGCTTCTGTTTGGTAACAAGTGCTTACCGAAAAGAAATTAAATCAGTTCAATTTTGGACAGACTGAAATTCCAAACCAGGCCTAAGGTGGTTAATGCAACGCCCACATCAAAGTTTTTAGGTCATCTCCAAATGAAATTTCTCTTTCCCCATATTTCTATGATAGAAATTATTTAAAAAAAAAAAAAATTCTTCCAACACTAGTTTCTACTCAAATTTCATCCTACGTGATTTTAATATAGGATGGAAAATTTCTACACGTATAAACTCTCATAAAAATTCTCAATTTCTTATAGCAATTAATATTAGACTCTACTTTCAAATTAAATTATTAAATTGATCTTTTTATTTTCTGCTATGATAGAAATTGCCATTAGAGAGTATTTTTTGTACCATTTTTATGGAGAAACTCTACCAACTAGAATATAAATTTCCTTAAAAGTACAATATCAATTAGGATAGAAACTCAATTTTAGAAATCTCCATTGGAGATGGCATTAGTAGAGCTGCAAATGAGCCAAGCCGTTCGCGAGCTGCTCGAAGCTTAACTCGATAAAAGCTCGTTTGAGCTCGATTCGTTTAGTAAATGAGCCAAACTCAAGCTTCATTTTCGAGCTCGTTTAATAAACGAGCCAAGCTCAAGCTTAGAAGTACTCGGCTCGTTTGAGCTCGCGAGCTGGCTCGTTTATAAGCTTGCGAGTTGGTCCGTTTATAAGCTCGTTTAGGAGTTCCTTAATAATTGATATTAAGAGATTTTTTTAATAAATTTTTATAAATAAATTGTTAATATTACATATATTTGAATTCAAGTATAACTAGTTTGAAATTGAGCTCGTTAAACTTGAAATCAAACTTAATGAGCTTGAAATAAAGCTGAGTGAGCTTGAAATCGAGCTTGATTTTGAGCTTATCGAGCTTGTTTATCAAGCCAAGTTCGAGCTCAAACCAAGCCAAGCTTAAGCTTAATATAAACAAGATCAAGCCAAGATCAAGCCAAGCTCAAGCTAAAGCTCTAAAATAAAAAATCTATCAAGCTCTAGCTTGAGCTCGATTAATTTTAGTCAAGCCAAGCTAAAGCTTATAAAAGTTTGGCTCGGCTTGCCTCGTTTGCAGCCCTGCCGTATTAGACTCTCTCCAATGGAAATTTCTAAAATTTTCTATCCTACTTGGCATTATATTCTAAAAAAAATTCTACCTTAGTTGACAATTTTTTTTATATAAAAATTGTAAAAAAAAAAAAAAACTATCTAATGATTTTTTAATTTTTAGACTATTTGACAGAAAATAAAATTATTAATTTAATGATTTAGTTTGAATTTTAAAAGTAAGATCCAATATTAAGAAAATAAAAGATGTAATTTTTTTATTAATTTTTTTATAAATTTTTTGTCCGTTTGATGCTTAGGATGAATTTTGGAATAGAAATTATTTTTGAAAAAAAATTTCTAAAAAAAAAAAAATTTAATAATTCTAGGGACGTGCAACAAAGGCAGACAGCAACCGTTCTATCTATGGACTGTGGACACGAGTAACTCTAAATAAACCGCCAACACTTGCTCATCTCTCTCTCTCTCTCTCTCTCTCTCTCTACTGATGGAAGCCTCAATATTGGGTGGTTGTTCCATCAGTAGCAGTATTCGTAGTCCAATTCCAATTCCGACCACCGTTACAACATTCCCTCCTTCTCTTTGTTCCTTCTCAAGAAACCCTAACCCTAACCCTGACCTCCTTTTAGCTAGAGGAAGAATAAGAAAAAGGAGCAGTACTGGAGCTAGAGGAAGATCAACTGTACTTGTTGCTCCTGCAGCAGTCGATGGAGGTGGAGTAGTAGTTTCCGATGTTAGTGGTACTGTCGAGATCACCTGGCAAATTGTAGTCGGAGCTTTGGGTATTATTCCAATTATTATTATTATTAATTAAATTTTTTTTATATATGGTGCCGTTATTAACACTCCTAAAATATTATTATATACTGTTCATTAAATTTTTATCATTCAAATTTTAAATTTGTCCTTAAATTAACATTGTTGGTACTCCTAAAATGTCATCCTGCACTCCTTCCTCCATCCTGTACTCCTTCCTCCATGCATGCACAAATTAATACAGGAATAGATTTGGAATTTGAATGATAAAAAAATAAAATAAAAATATATGAAATATTTTAGGAGTGTCAATAATAGTACCATTTATCTATTATTATACTATTTATCTTTTTTTCTTTCCTTTCGCATGAGCCATCACGCATTGTTATTAATTTACTCTCTCTCTCTCTCTTCTTTCTTAATTCAGCTGGAATTACGCCCTTCATAGTGGCAGGGATTGAATTTGGCAAGCGAATTGTAAGTCAATGTACTACTACGTCTAAATTCCTATAAATTAATCTAGCAATCTAGGGTAGCTACTATCTTACCATTTAACTACAACATTCAATTTTAAGCCATTGTTCGTCATCATAAAAAGAAACTAAGTAAGCCTCAAAAGAGGATAAATTATTCTAACGGCACTCCAACTTTAACACTCGGACGTTTTTTTTGAATTTTCACTGCTCGATTTTGGCAACCAAACTTTATAAATTGTTCTTTTGAAGCACCTTTTTCTCAATTTGAATACTACAAAAAATGCTTTTGAAGTGGTTCCGATGTGCTTCAAAATTGAGGAAAGATGCTTCAAAAAAATAATTTATAAAGTAGGGGTGCCAAAATCAATCAGTGAAAAATTAATGTACTAAAAATCGAGCACTACTATTGGGGTATCATTAGAATAATTTAACATAATATTTATTATTTAAGTACAAAATTCAATTTGGGGGAGGTGGGGGAGCGGGCTTACAAGGATAAGGGTGGAAGCTGGGCCGGATCCATTAGGGGCCCAGAGGGGTAGATCCAACAAAGCCTTCGTCCCAAATTTTTGGGGGTCGACTGCATGAATCCTTCTATTCTATTCATCTACGTCAAGAGTCATGTTCTCTCTAACTAACAAAAATCATGTTCTTAAGGCTTCAAATCGTGTTCGTTTAGGCCTACCCCTAACCTTAGAAGCTTCTCTAATTGCTATCTTAGCATTTCTGGATTATGTTCGGCATGTCCAGAACACCTAAGAATTTTTTCTCTTTGGTTGTCCTGAATTGGTGTCTCGTCCAACTTCCTTCAAATACAGTCATTTCTTATCCTATTTTACCTTTAAATGTATTGTTACTCATCCATTTTAAGAATGAAGAGGGACAATCTGATTTAATTCAGCCATTAGCTAACTAATTTTCTAGACATGTTTCTTAATTGTCCAACAATCTGATTCATGAAGCATGGTTGATCTTGTAGTTGTCTTATATATTTTCTTTCAACTTCAATGATATCATGCAGTCACGAAGTACTCCAAAAGCAGTCCTCCATTTCAACAATCTTGGTTAATTATATGCACAACATCTATTTCAACAATCATGATCATGGTGATTGGTTAATTTTAACTCCCAAAAATGAGCACTCATATTCTTAAACATTTTAGAATAGAGGGACAAAATGTGCTTTTATTTGTTTCTTCCTTTAGCAGTATTAAGGTGTCAAACTTAAAAACTTGAAGGTATTTAGTTGCGAATTAGCCCAGTTTTTATCTTCTCTATTATAATCTCCTAACCAAACACTACAAACTTCTCAAAGATTACATCTCATTCCAAACTAACATGACCTCTTCTTCTCATAATTAATCTCACTTGGTGTTCATTCGTTTTTCAGCTCATTCTTCTCCTCATTTTTGCTATTTTCTTTCATTTAGTATCCAACAATCACAATTTGTCATCAAGGTGTTCTCAACTGAATTTTGATCCATAGTGCATTACAAATTGTTCTCTCTTAGATTGATTAGTCGTCTTAGGTCCTTATTTCAACTAATTTCTGTATCCTGCATCACTTCTTTTGCTGAATTAGATCAATATAGAAAAGAAGCGATAACAGACTTCACAGAAAATCCCTGCTTTCTATGCATTTCTCACATACTTGAGTATTCTCACAAGACTGCCCAAATGTAATTTGTTCATTCATGTGTTATTTCTGTCCTTTTTACTCCCCATCGAATTGCCCACATCCAATATTCTAGAAGAATGTAGGGATTGGGAATATAGTAGAAAGATTGAGAGATCATTCAAGAATATTCTAGAAGAGGCTTCTAGAAGAATCCAGAATCTATGCTGAAATCATAACATAATCAATTCATACAAATGATGAGGCACTATTGGAGCTATACCTTTAATTTAGGTAAACATAATAATATGACCAGTTACATAAGCATGAAAGAAATTTGCAGACATGCAAAGAAGGAAATGATTGCAAGTTCTCAATGAAATGCAAAGAATTGGAATATTGGAAGTTAAGGGTGGAAACAACTTTATAAGAACTCTGAAATATTGAATGTACTTTGAGTCAGCTATGTGTCTTAGTGTTTTTCAAGAAAAAATTGTCAGACTAAAGGATATACCTATACACAAAAGGAAATGATTTCAACAACAATTTGGTGGTAGAGTCCATCAAGAACCTGACCCAGTAGTAAGCGCTAGCTAAAGATTGAATCGTGTATATTCATATATTGTTAAACGAGTAGGCAATTCAAGATCTTGATACTTATGTGCACGCATTTGTACTTTAGATTTAGGAGTTGTCAAGTTCTTTTAAAGGACCATGTTTTTGCTTAGTGATCATACTGACAATTTTGGGTCTGTATTAATATTTGTTGGTCGATATGGACACCTACTGAAGTCTGCATAAGTGATATTTTGGAATTCACCAAGCACCAATTGGTTTATATCATAGTCATCGGAGATTGTTAATGAGCTTGTAACATCTTTAGAGCACCCTTACCTCGAGTCTATTAAGAAGACCTTTTATGTTAAACTAGACAATTGCCCCTCTTCAAGTTTCCCTCCTGGTCTCTTTGGGGCAAATAGATCATAGTTCTAAGAAATCTTCATCAGTTTCTTAATTTTGCATTATGAAGCTCTACAAAATGGTATTCATTTTTCGTGTTGTCTCCACCTTCCTTGGAAAGGAAATTCAAAATTATATACTTTGTGCACCTTTTTTACGCGAAAAGCATACACGAGAACTTACTCCTTTGTAGAAATTAAATTATAGAACTTGCATAGATAAAGAATATCTGCTCTGTGAAGATAAGAGAGAGAAAAAGATACTTATTTTAGGAAGGTTGCTTGTTATTGATGTGTTGTATATTTTTCTCATTTGAAATTTGAAATTATTTATTTCTTTATCTTAAATGGTCGACCACTTAGTGGCTATTTAGTTGGGATTTGGTTCGAAGATAAGTTTTTTTTTTAATCTTTTTTATATTCAAGAATATTTCCCTCCTCCTTGAAGATAAGAGAGGGGAAAATATAGCTATTTTAGAAAATTTGTTTGTTATTATTGTGTTATTTTTCTCATTTAAAATTTGAAATTATTTGTTTCTTCATTCAAAATGGTTGATCATGTGGATATTATTGGTGTTTTGCCTGTGGACTAGTGAAAGATAGTCCCACGTTGGCTACACTATCAAGTGGGTATCTCAATATAATACTTTGTATGTGTTGAGGTGTGCACATGGGGTATGGTGGGGCACATGTGGGGGTGTTTTCCTAGGAGGAAAAAATGATTAACTCAAAGAAAGCATTTATGCTTTTTGTCACACTCGTGAGAAAATTTTCTTAGGAGCTAAGTCATAATGGTGCTTAGCGACTCGGACTCGAACTCGGACTCAGGCTATGTAGGTTGCATGCGTGGTTGCTGCATATGCACGGTTATGCGTTATGTTCATATACGTGCATGCGCGGCATATGCGGCTATGCGCAGCTGCATGTCTGCAAGTCTGCGCGCATGTGCTGCTGTGTTATTGCGTACACGTGCGGACTGCGTTGATTGCACGTGACTCCATTGATGGCGGGATTTAGCATATAAATCCTTATTTTGGGAGTTGGTATTTTAGTCCCACATCGGCTAGGTGGGGAGATGAGTTTCCACCATTATCTATAAATAGAGTCCTCAGGCCTCCTTTTGGAGACACGCCAAAAAATTGATATAAGAGGAGTCCAAGGAGTCCGTTCGAATCACACACAGAGGTGACTACGAGCGTTCCGAAAGTTCTCTTGTGAACTTGTTGGCTCCTGGGAGCATATCGTCAATAGAAGGCGAATCTTGCTTTGAGCAACGGTGGTCTTCACCACCCCAGCAAAAATAAATTTTTTATTCTATCTTCTTCTCTCTTCTTCTAGTTGTAAACGTTCTATCCCAATTGCAACTGTGTTTGCAAGAAAGAACGGGGATTGCTTTCTGATTATTCTAATCTTTTGCAAGTTGTAATCAGAGTTGATATATTATAGTTCTTCGTTGGAATCGAGAATTTAGAGGGCAAATTTGTTTCCTGAAACTTCTGAATCTCGACTACAACTTCAAGATCAACCAGAGGGTAGACTGTAAAGTTTACTGGAATCTCTATTCCTGGTCCGTTCTACCATCTTTTGATTAAGCCTCGAGATTAACTCCAAGGGGAAGCATAAGACTTCTCACAATAAGGACTTCAACCTCTGAAGGTGAAGTCGGTTTTCGTTCAAGCCAAAGCCCAAGTCAGATGTGACTTGCTTCAATTGTGGCAAGAAGGGCCACTATCGAAAAGACTGCAGATCCAAGTCCAAACAGCAAAGCAAGGTGAGCCTAACAAGGTTGCTATGATTGCGCATGTTGTCTCGGCTGGTGTGGACATTGACTGGTGGGTGGATACTGGCGCATCCTGCCATATTTGGTCAAAAAAGAAGTTATTCACCACCTATACCTACATCTGAGAAGGTTATGGTGGCGAACTAGGCATAAGCTGAAGTACTTGGGACAGAAACGGTGGTACTGAATCCGACTTCGGGGAAGTTGTCGACGCTTCATGATGTGAAGCACGTACCGGTGATTGCTAAGAACCTGATCTCAAGAAGCCTGCTCTGCAACGCAGACTTGAGGATGGACGTCAATGTTGGACAGATGGTGATGTCTTACAAAGGAACATACTTCGGAAAAGCATTCTACACCGAAGGGATGTTCAAACTTCAGCTTGTAACTCCTGCTAATAATGTTAATGCGGTTTCTTCTTCTGGTTATTCTCTTGAGTTATGGCACAATAGACTAGGACATGTTCATTGTAAAAGAATAAACAAAATGTCTAGTCTAGAGCTTATTTCCAAATGTCGGGTAAGAAGGTGGAGAAGCGTGAGGTCTGTGCGCTGACAAAGATCATAAAAAAACCGTTCAAGCGGGTTAACCGAAGCACAGATCTTCTGAAGTTGGTGCACTCAGATATCTGTGACTTCAAACAGTTCTCCACAAATGCCAAGATGAAATATTTTATTACATTCATCGACGACTACTCGAAGTACGCGATCGTCTACCTACTCAAATAAAAAGACGTAGCATTCGAGAAGTTCAATGAGTTTAGGGCTGAGGCTGAACGTCAAACAGGACAATAACTCAAGAGACTCAGAAGTGATCGAGGCGAAGAGTATAGGTCTATTGAATTCGCATCGTTCTGCAAAGAACATGGAATTGTCAATGAGACAACCGCTCCGTATTCTCCTCAATCAAATGGAGTAGCAGAAAGGAAGAACATGACACTGACAGAGATGATGAACTCAATGTTGTTGACTGCGGGTCTTTTAAACTGTTTCTGAGGAGAAGCTACACTTACGGCTACTTTCATTTTGAACAGAGTGTCGTACGCAACTTCCGATGTCACTCATAAACTCTGGTTCAAGGTCAGACCCAACTTGAATGTCATTCAAGTGTGGGGGTGTCTGGCGTATGTGAAACTTCCGGACTTGAAGATTCATAAGCTGGGTACGAGGACTACGAAGACTATCTTCCTGGGATATGCTGAGAAGAGTGATGCTCAGAGGTTTCTTGATATTGAATTAAATATATCATCGAATCTCGAGACGCATAATTCTTTGAAGATAAATTTGCTAGGCACAGGAACATTGTTCTCGCGGATATTCCGGAGAATAGTATGGGTGCACAGGAGGCTGAAGCCTCCAATGAAGATGTAGTCCAAGATGAAGTTGTCGTTACAGAGACAACGTTCGAACCAGAACTCACACAACCAATCTCAAAGCGAGTAAGGAGACAGAAGGACTTCAGAGATGATTTCGTAACCTATCATGTGAAAATAGATCCGCTTACCTATGATGAGGCGATGAAGACCAGAGACGTTGTCTTCTTGAGGGAGGCTATCAATGATGAATATGATTCAATAACCTCCAACAATACTTGGGTGTTGGTCGATCTGCCTGAAAGAGCTAAACCAATCATATACAAGTGGATCTTCAAAAAGAAGATGAAGGTCGATGGAACTGTTGACAAGTTCAAGACAAGGTTGGTTGCCAAGGGATTTTATTAGAAGTAGCGGATCGACTACTTTGACACATGCTCCAGTAGCACGGATGACAATCATCAGGATGTTGATTGCTATAAGTGCAATTCACAAGCTAGTAATACATCAGATTGATGTTAAATTACATTCCTGAATAGAGAGTTGACCGAAGAGATTTACATGCAACAGAAGAATTTGTCGTCAAAGGGCTTGAAGACAGTCTGCAAGTTGGTGAAATCATTATATGGTCTTAAGCAAGCTTCCAAAATGTGGCATAAAAAGTTTAATAAAGTCATAAGATCAAACGGCTACAGGGTCAGTGAGACGGACAAGTGTGTTTACACAAAGTTCATTGACGGGAGATGAGTTATCGTTTGTCTGTTTGTCTGTTCGTGGATGACACACTAATCCTGGGCACGGATTTAAAATATGCCATGAGGACAAAGAAATTTCTCTCATCCAAGTTAAGTATGAAGGACTTGTGGGAGGCTGATGTTATCCTAGGGATAAAGATCATCTGGACGGACACTGGAGTGGCGCTATCACAGTCATATTATATTCAGAAGATGCTTACACGTTATGGATATCGGGATCTTTCAGGGATCGATACTACGTACATCTGTGACAAGAAGCTGAAGCCAAATACAAGGAAAAGTGTCAGGCAGCAGGAGTATTCAAGCGTCATCGGGAGTTTGATGTATGCAATAACTGCCGCTAGGCCTGACATAGCTTTCACCGTGGGATGCTGACTCGGTTCACGAGAAATCCATGTGTGGAGCACTGGAAAGCTGTGAAGAGAGTAATGAGATATCTGAAGAGGACTCAGAAGTATACACTGTACTGTATCGGTTATCCGACAGTAGTGGAAGACTTCAGTAATGCAAGCTGGTCCTCATAAGTAGAGAGTAAAAGGTCCACAGAAGGGTTCGTCTTCTCCCTGGGTGGAGCTGCTATATCGTGGAAGTCGAAGAAACAAACTATTCTCTCACTCCTCTATGCAATCTGAGTTCTATGCACTGGCGGCTGCAGCGGATGAAGCAAAATGGCTTCGGGAGCTCATGTATGATCTTCCATTGGTTAGCGCGCAGATTTCGACCGTACCGATTTACTGCGACAACCAGGCGACCGCAGCAGTAGCATCAAACGATATCTTCAATGATAAAAAGAGGACTGTGCGACTGAGGCATAAGGCAGTGAATGATCTTATCAAGATCGAAGTCATTGTCGTAATAGATGTTCGGATCTAGGAGAATCTGGCGGATCCGTTCACCAAAGGTCTCAAGCGTCAGCTGGTCCAGGACAACAATCAAAATGGGCTTGTAGACATTCTGATATTGTATTTTTGTAATTCTACCATAAAGTTTTATGCTATTAGTTCAAAGAGAAATCTACTAGGAATCTAGCTTTTGATTCAAAAAAGGATCATTGACTGGAAGAATATCAGGAACAATGAGTAGTCCTTTGAGACATTGAGGGGTTACGGACCCAGAACCACTGTTGTCTACTATTTGTTCTTTGAGTAGAAAATGTCATGTGGGAGGAGGCTTAGACGTCTTAATGAGTCCTCGGGCATTTTGAATGTCCAGCGTGCTTTACAGGAAGCACGGGTAGCACATCACTACAAAGAAGCCTAGTACTCCATGCTACAGTGGGATGACGCTATATGAGGTACCTCGAGAGGGTAAAGTCTCGACTTCGGGCCATGTCACAGCAGCGTAGCGCCGCACATAGGCAGGTAGTCTAATGCTCTAGAATGAAGAGTGACAAACAGCACTACAAAGAGACCGGTGACCTCATGTTACAGTGGTGTGACACCACCAAGAGGTAAAAGATGTAAAGCCTCGGTTACGCGAGATATGTCATAGCGGCGTAACACCGCAAGGAAGTGCAATGCTTCATGCTGGATAGTATGACACTACAAAGATATTGGGACCTCATGCTATAGTGGGATGACACCATGTAAACCCCCTGATTTTTCTAGAATTTTTAAAATAATTTTTCACAATTTTCTGAAATTTTCTGAAATTTTTAACTAATTAAAACTAAGGTATTTTAAAATTAAATAATTTTTTAAATGATGTTAAATAATATTAAAATATTATAAAAATAATATTTTTAGGTGTAAAATGAAAAATTAGACTTAGGGTAATTTTCCGAAAATTTATTGGACCCCGAAAATATTTTTTAAAGACCTAAAAACTAAGTTTTAAATAAACCAAATCAAATCATAGAAATAAACCCGGTTCAATTGAACCAAACCAACCCAAACCGGACTGGTTTAACTAAACCCAACCCAAATCCTTATTGGGTCGGATCCGGGCCCAAAACTCAGACCCGATCCATTAACCCGACTCGCACCCTTTGCCTAACGGATCGGGTCGGATCCCCTTAGACCCGACCCGTAACCGCCTAACCCTTTCTCTTCCCCGATCCGACGCCGCTTCATCTCCGCCGGCCGACCCGCCGTGGCGCCTCGCCTCCCAGCCGCCGCTTCGCCTCCGCAACGGCCGCCGCTCCGCCTCCCCTGCCAGCAATGGCCGCCGTTCCTCCCCTCCCACTCGCCTCTATATAAACCCGCCTCCGCCGCCAAAACCCCCATCTCCGCTGCCCTAGCTCCGCCGTCCTCCGCCTCACTCCCCGACCCGTAGCCACCATCTTCCCCAGCTCCTCGACGACCCGAACGTCTCCGCCTTGCCGTCCTCCGCCTACCCCAGTGACAGCCCCGAGTAGACTCCACCCCGCTCCGGCACCCTCTCCTCCTCCTGCTCTCCTCCACCACCGTCTCAGCTCCGCCATACCTCACCGTGCCCCGCCCTCAGCCGTCTCCTCATCTCAGCCCCGAGCCCAGTCCCGCTACGCCACCGCCCAGCTCCTCCGTCTTCCTCTCCGCCTCGACCACGCCAAACAGCAGCAGCAGCGGCCACCGGCACCGTCCACGAGCCGACGAACTCTACCAGCGCCTCCCTCCGGCGAAGCCCGGCCCTCCAGACCCTCCTCCGGCCAGCTCCTCCGTCTCCGGCGATCGAAACCCTAACCCTAGCACAGTACTGTGCTGTGTCGCGGTGCGTTGTGTCGCCCCGCGGACACGAGAAATCCAGTTCTGCGTAGCCCTGTTCAGGTACCCTTTTCTCTCTCCTCATTGCCCCATTTTCCGTTCCGTCTATTGTGACGCGAACCCTGCGTGACCCTCTTGATGCCCGTGCAACCCGCTCGGTGTGTCGCGTCCTGTGGTGATCGCGAACTTCGATCCAAAAACAGGAAAATATTCACCCCGTTTTTCCCCGGAACTGAGTACGTCCCGCCAAACGGGACGACTTGGTCGCGTGCGGTCTTCACCAAAAGGTGTGCGCCGTTGATACGGACGTGCGAGATTTCGCAGAAGTTGATTTGGATGTGCGTGCACACCGGAATCAACGCGTATCCGCCGACAACGTCCCGTATCGGCCTGTTCTGGATCTCGTTGTAACTTTGTGTACACACGTCGGATCGAAACGAAACTTGCGCCATCGGATTCGTAGCAATACGCTGTTCCTGTGACCCAAGTTTGGTTCGATTCTGAGAACGTTGACAAAATCGCGTATCGTGGGCCCCGCGGCTCCACTTGACGGGCGATTTTGTGATCGGCTCATTGGAATCCAATTCTGGAAGTTCTGTTGGGTTCGTATCATCGTTCTGGACTTGTTGATACTAAGTTTGACGAATTTAGAGACAATTGTCTTTGGCACATTTTTCGGTGCGAAGCGGGCCACATGTGGACCCCGCTTTGACCAGAAACGGCCATTTTTGCTCCTGTGTCCAAATTGGACTCACGGACAGGCGTTTCTAGCTATTTGATATTTTCTGAATCTGATGGTGATGTTTATTTCAGCAACCGGAGGACTATCTGCAAATCCCGCTGCTGCCAGAGCTACAGTTGGAGTCAGAATCCCAGGCAAGTGTACCTTGCCAAACCTTGCAGTTCTTGTTACATATTTTCTTGACTTATTCATATGTTGTACATGCTTAACCTAGGACCATGTGACTTGTTTAGCGTCCGAATAACATTCGGGTGCCAACACTGTAGGCAGAGTTGTGTAACGTCATCTAGAGCTGGATACCGAGACCCTATACTTCTCGTGCTTGCATTATCAAGTACGTCATAACCCAGGACACCTGACACTATTCATGAGACAGAATCTTCTTGAGATATTCATGGTGATTCTGTATAGGATACAGGTTTATGACATATACTTTATTCATATGCTTAGATCTTATTTTGACTTGTTGCATTAGTTTTGATCTTGCGTATCATGGACATGAGACATCGTGAACTGTGACGTGAGATTACATTGGGTGGGGAGAGATTTACCATACAAAAGGCTGATTATATATATATAATACTTTAATGGAAGTGCCTTAGACTCTGACACAGAGCTTTGGTACCGTACTGGCCCTTCGAGAGAATACTGCTATGGGTTTCTCCGACACAGATCCTATAGTAGTCTCAGCCCGCCCGAGTATGACTAAAACTCTCATTTGCATATCACTTAGCTGCTTATATAGTTTACCCTATTGTTTCATTTATTGCTGCACTGCATTTATTTTTGGCATGAGCTATTTTGTACCTTGCTATGTCCCCTGAGGACCTGGATCTGGATTATGTCCCCAGGGTTAGCAGAGGATATCTATCCTGAGGTGTACGGAACAAGAGCACTTCTCGGAGCAGTACCAGAACCTGAGGACGAGGTGATCGCTGAGGATTTTTCCTGAATATCTGCTTCTTCTATGCTCAGTCTTGATGCAATTAAAACTCTTATAATTCTTGTTTAAGTGAACAATTGTAACAGACTTATTATCGGGTTCCCCGATTTTATTTACTTGTGACTGATGATGTTTATTTCCTTTTGTTGATATTGCTGTATTATTCTGTGGATGAGATTAGTAGACCCTTATTGTTGTATTTCAGCTGAAGTACGCCCCGATGGATCCATTAAATTGGGTTTGTCCATCGGTGTGTGCTGCTGGCCATTGCCACGTGTCTAGTCCCTCGACATTTTGGGACTGGGACGTGACACACCACGATGAGGTGTAGCCTTGGCTTGAGGCCATGTCATAGCTGCGTAGCACCGCAAGGAAGCGCTAGGCTTTATGCCAAGACTCTTTAAAAGAACTCACCTAGAGTGTATAGAAAGAGATATAGGCTATCTCTTGAGGGTAAGCTTGTAGACACCCAATATACATACACCGAAACCAGGTGGGCACATGGCCTTTAATGTGCAAACAGGAGCACAACTGGTGTCATTGTGTGAGTGGAAATAATTGCAGCTATGATGCATAATTTAAGGTTTAGTTCATTCTTGTATCGTACTGTTATTTGCAGAAAGATTAAAGTCGTAAGCGACATCTATCCTAATGCATGATGGACAGTCACTGTAGGAGAAAAAATGATTAACTCCTCAAAGAAAGCATTTATGCTTTTTGTCACACTTATGAGAAAATTTTCTTCGGAGCTAAGTTCCAATGATGCTTAGGGACTCGGACTCGGGCTATGCAGGTTGCATGCGTGGTTGCTGCGTATGCGCGATATGCACTGTTATACGTATATACGTGCATGCGCGGCATATGCGGCTATGCGCAGTAGCTGCATGTCTGCGAGTCTGCGCACATGTGCTGCTGTGTTGTTGCGCGCATGCGCATGCTGCATTGATTGCATGTGACTCCGTTGATGGCAGGATTTAGAATATCAATCCTTATTTTGGGAGTTGGTATTTTAGTCCCACATCGGCTAGGAGTGGAGATGGGTTTGCACACTTCTCTATAAATAGAGTCCTCAGGCCTCCTTTTGGAGACACACTAAAAACATGATAGAAAAGGAGTCCAGGGAGTCCATTCGAGTCACACACAGAGGTGACTTCGAGCGTTCTAGAAGTTCTCTTGTGAACTTGCTGGCTCCTGGGAGTAGATCGTCGATAGAGGACGAATTTTGCTTTGAGCAACGGTGCACCACCCCAGAAAGAATAATTTTTTATTCTCTTCTTCTAGTTGTAAACGTTCTGTCCCAATTGCAACTGTGTTTGCAAGGAAGAACGGAGATTGTTTTCTGATTATTGTAATCTTTTGCAAGTTTTAATCAGAGTTGATATATTATAGTTCTTCGTTGGAATCGAGAATGTAGAGGACAAATTTGTTTGCTGAAATATTTGAGTCTAGACTACAACTTCAGGATCAAACAGTGGGTAGACTGTAAAGTTTACTGGAACCTCTCTTCCTGGTCCGTTTTACCATCTTTTGATTAAGCCTCGGGATTAACAAATATTTAGTTGGGTTTTGGTTAGAAGATATTTAGTTCTATTTTAAAATAACTTATATATATATATATATATATATATATATATATATATATATATATATATAGAGAGAGAGAGAGAGAGAGAGAGAGAGAAAACACTCTCTTTTGAATTTCGTGAGTTGGTCCGGTGAAATCTGTGTATTCATAAATTCTGCAAGATGGCTTGGCACAATGTTTCTTTCTTTCTAATTTCCTAAAAAAAAATTGTACGGCCAATTAACCAAACTTATATTACTCTATACAAAATTTTCTAATATGATTTACTTTTACATCCAAATTCTCATCTTAATTATATCCAATAAATATGACGTGCCTTTAAAGCATACATCATTTCTTCGACCTTTTTCATGTTAACTACAGCGAAACTTTACTCCCCTTCTTACTATTAAAATCACTTTGGCTATTAAATAACATAGTTTGCAGTATTTGTAGATACCGATCCGATACGGTACCAGATACTGACTGATACGTACATTGATGGTCTCATTTTCGGTCAATTCGGCAAAGAAAATTGAACGAAAAAGACCGATCAACAAGGGTGTAAAAGCATAGTAAGTTTTTAAAAGCATGTAAAAGAAAAAAAACTTATTTATCGCATGTAAACAAATCGACAAGGATCACTACTATTTCATTCAATTTCAAAACTACTAAGAAACAATACTATAAATACTTAAAATTATGCCTAAATATATAAAATATATATTTTAAATATTAATAATTTATTAATAATTATTTGCTTTTCGATACCAAAAAATCCGATACTCCGATCCGAAACTGTCGATACTGCCGATACCGCCGATCCTGATACTCATAGGAATGTTTCGATACCGATTCCGATACAGATGCTGCGAACCTTGCTAAATAGACCGAGGTCCAGTTCTGTCCATGGTCAGCTAGGAAACACGGACACTAAAAAATATGTCATTTTTGTATCATATCAGTGTCAAACATACTTCAGACATGACAAAGACAGTCCAAAAATACTTTAGTGAACATCAAAACACTGCTATCTTTTCCATATCACTGTGTCGATATGTCACTGTGTCGTGTTCGTACTTGTCAACAGCCGTCCTAGTAATAAAACTTGTATATTTAAACTTTAACCTTAAGTTAGGGTCAAAAGAAAAGGATATAGTTTGAGGCCAGTCTGCCTTAAACAAACCCATTGCTGTTCTCGCCATATTAATCAGGAGATTGCACAGATTTACTAACAAATCTAAGTATGAAACACATCCAATCCTCTTCGGATGTTGAACAAAATTTCTAGGAACGAGCTTATAATTTCAACTGGAAGGCATCAAGAACTTGCAAAAAAGATCAATGTTAGTTCTGCAAGAATTGTGACAGTGATAAAGAACAAACATGATCAACGTACAGATAATATTTCCTAGGAATAAATTATAAGATGTGGAAATATATGGTACTGTCTCGAGATTGCCATATATACAGTTCAAAGTACTTACCATTCTGAGCGTTGCCCTACCGTATGCAAGGGACCCAAAAGCGTCTGCCTTACCACATACCCACCCCATGGTGACAAAGACGTGCATCTGTAAAAGGAGAGATTAGGTCCCTGACTCCCCTGTGTATCCTTCCGGCTTTTGTCTTCCTAGGTGCTCCACATCAACAACCCTTGACCTTCTGATCGCCTTTTGAGCCTAGGCAAGCTATTCTCCCCTTGAAAATGTGTAAATTAACAAGAATATGCAGCTAAGACTCTCTACCGGTGCCGCTTCCTCGCAGGCTAATGCCTCAGATTCAGCTTTCACTGCCTGGAAAAAAAAATGCGGATAAAATAGCCTTAGATATATTTACTTCTTTCGAAGGGGACAATTGTGTGAGCCTTGGATATATTTACTTCGACAGAAGGGGATCAAGTTTAAAGTCCGGGAAAAGTATTCTATGAATAACCCACTTATTTCTAAACCGGTCCATTTACTATCTATTGTTTCAAAGTTGTACTCAGCTTCAATGTATGCCAGGTAGCACAGAAAAAATGTGAAGTTTGTGGAGGTTCTGGACTTGTTTTGGAAGAAGATTCCTATTATCGCTGTACAAATTGTGGTAGGTTCAAGAGCCAGCCCAGCCTTATTTATTTATTTTTACCTATTTTCATCAGAAAGTAGTATTTTGAGATTATGACCGGTCTCTGCATGTGCAGGTGGCTTTCTTCCATGGCAGTCATGGAAGAGGTTCTTCACAGGTTAAGATCAGTTCTTTGGAACAAGACGTGTTTTCTCGCTTCTGTTGCTCGTAATAGAAGCAGAAAAGTTGGGCCTTTCTAGAACGATTGTTGTATAAAGAAGAAATGCAATTTTCCGTTAGGCTTATGTATCATTAATCACTGTATATTGCTAAATAGTTTGATTAATTTGCTGCTGTTTGGTATTTCATGAGTGGTCGGTCATGGGTTCATCACTGGATAATGAACATGCAAAATTTTCTTTTAAGCATGATAGCTCCTCATCCTGGTTGATAGCTATTGGAGGGGAGATCTAACATATTTTGCCATGAAATTGGCACATAGAACTCGAGATGCACATAAAGTGGGGGGAAATGCTAGGGTGTTCACATAGAAAATGCTATTGGAGGAGATCTAACATAATTTGCCATTAAATTTCTTCCCTGATGTTCAGAAAGCAGGGAAGATGCACAGAAATTTTATTGAACTGAAAAGAAAAATCATTACAAGGAATTAAAAGGAGAAAGAAAATGACATCATACACCTGGTGTTAAACTATTCTTCTTCCCTGCTTTTAGCATGGAGTGACAACAACTCCAACTAAATACAACTGTTTCCTAGCTGAGTGCCAACTGTAGTAACAGCCTAATTGCCTATCCTTCTCTTTGGATCGAGCTTGAGCTTCCCAGTTTGGTACTCTTGTTCTCCTGACCCTGGGACTAATACTCTGATACTCCTATTACAAAGGACATTGCAAGAGACTGGGACTGTATCAATACCCTCTCCTTATTTTGACCTTGTCTCAAGGTCAAAGGAAAAGTCCTTGTGAACCTGATAACTAGTAGGACTCCATGGATGGAAACTCTTGCACCAACAGTTTGTTTTAGCTCCGAAACATGAAACACTGGAACAACCCTTATCGGAACAATGAAGTAAGGAGCAGCGATAGCTGCAAAAAAAAAAAAAAAAAAAAAAAAAAACTCTCATAACTGCTTCTGATAGTGAAAATCACCACCAGCCTTTGCCTTGTCTCTCAACTAGCCTCCTCCGAAGAACCTAGTATGGTTGTAGTATGGTTGTTCACACGAGTGCCTTCGATTAGGACCAATGCAATACTTGTATCCCGCACCTCCACCAGTTTTTCTAGCACACTCTTTTGATGACATGAATACTTGTAGGCATCAACACAACGCTGTTTTATTACCTCTGGATTTCATATGGAGTTCACCAACTTCTCTCGCACTGGCCTATGATGTTCCATAGTGAAGTTCTTGCTTTGGCCTTGATCTGGCAATTTATCTTTATTCATAACTATCAACTTATAATTCTATTTTGGAAATGCAGGTACAGGAATGTCATTCTCCATGGTAAGGTCCTTGCCATGAGTATAACACTGCCTTCATTGCCATATTATGAATCAAGGCTGCACTAGAGAAGAATTTTTATCTTCTTGTTTCAGCATTGAATCTTACTTCCCTGCAAATTCAAATTGTTGATAGCCTCTTTTCTCAGCTTCATAGGAGAAGTATGACACATAGTTTAGAGGAATGCCTCAATATTACTTCATGTTGCCCAATGGTTGTAGTTTCACTAATGACAAGGTCTCTCTCCCTTGTCTCTACTGTAGCATTTTGAAGACCTTTATCCTTGTTTCCTTCCTCAACGTTCTTGACACCCAAGTTGTGTCTTGTTTTCCATTAAGTCATTTGACAATATAGGTTGAGAAAATTCTGCACTTTCTTGCTGTTGAAATGGAACACAAGCGAGCACTGCCATAAGTTTGCTCAAAGAACCATGCGATAAAAGTTTTGAGGGTTTGAATACCAATTTGTTGCCCAACCTTGGTTTTGCTGTTGAGACTCCCTCTCTATGTTAATTTTATTCATTTTCCATGAATCATGAGGATTAAAGTTCAGACTGTCCCAAATTATTGAGAATAGTAGGACTGATAGAAAGAATTGGGTTTTGGAAATCCATTGATTGAGGATGAAAGTTCTGTTGTAGGTTTCGATGTGGAGCTTGATGAGGGCTTTGGAGTGTTGTCTGTGGAGCTTGTGGTAGTGTGGTCATGCCAAGAACACTGAAAATATACTGTAAATAGGTTGGGGAAGGTGAAGTCATGACGTGGGTGTACCTAGGAAATTATTCATGTACTCTTCTTGAATGAGTTAATGTTGTCTGTAGAGGTTGTGGTGGTGGTAACTGCCCATATGCAGTCATGGGTGGAGCCTAGGCACTTGATTGAGGGTTAGGGTTTGGGAGTGGTTGTGATGGCTGTCCATATGCAGTCATGGGTGCAGACATTTCAAGAACACTAGGGGCCCGTTTGGTTCACTGCAATATAATCGTAATAATCGTAGTGGAATCGAATAAAAAAATATATTTTTTCATTCGATTCCATTACGATTACACTGACAGTGAACCAAACGGACCCTAGATGTGGAACACTAGATGTTGATAGAAAAAATAGTACAACTTTTCCAGTTTAGAAATCTATAAACAATAAAAAATTTAAATTTAAATAGTTAAAGTTAACGGCCGGGGAAGTCGTGCACGAAGTACTGCCCTAAGAGTTAATCCGAGGTCTATGTGCAGACGTTTCTCGGAAGCTCCTAGTGGTAAAAACTCCTGACTACCGGTTTCTCTTCGTCGCACACAACTCGGAGAGAGAGACCGAACTTAGCTCTGCCCAGAGCAAGGATTGCGATTAAAGAATGTTGTTGGAGAGAAGAAATACACTACCAGAAAAAGTCAAATTAGCGACGTCTAAAAACGTCGCTAAAAAATGAAATGACGTCGCTAATTTGGTTTAGCGACGTAATTAGCGACGTTATATAGTTGTCGAAAAAAACCAAGTCGCTAAACGTCGCTATATCGACGTTTTTAGCGACTTTAGTGTGTCGCAAAATTTAGCGACGTTTAGCGACGCCGAGTCACTAAATAGCGACGTTTTCAAAGTTGCTAAACGTCGCTGATTAGCGACTTATATAGTGACGTTACACCGACGTCTTTAATGACCTGGCTATTCTGCCATGTCAGCAATTGGCGATGTATAGCGACATTTTTAGCGACGTCATTAGCGACGTATTTAGCGACTTGTTACAGCATCGCTAATTAGCGACTTATTTAGCGACGTAACTTAACGTCGCTAAACGTCGCTAAAAACGTCGCTAATTTTAAAAAAAATAAAAAAAAAATTTGTGTCCAGAAGGAATTGAACTTGGGGCTACTTAAATTAATCTACTGGTGGGGACATATCAAGTAAGTATATATTAAGTAAGTATTCAATATATATTAATATTTTGGGAACTATATATATTAGACATTGTATTGTGCCTTGTGGGGACATATCAAGTAAGTATTCAATGCTGGAATTAAGTATTCAATGCTGGAATTGTAGATGTAGCCAAAGTTTAACAATATATAAGATGAACAGTACAAATACGAGATAAGTATCCAATACCAAGGACTATTGTTGAAGTATCAATAATTCATAATATTGAAATCGAACTCGAGTGACCATTGTGTTTACCGAAGAGAGGTATAAGTTCCTGACTAGGTGGCGGAAGATCAATGGATCAAGCCATGGAGGCGTATTATTCCTTCCATTTATTAATGGTGGGAGTTGAGGGGGACAGTGGGCCCACAAGACGTGCAACGAAGTATGCGCAAAGTCCCGTGCGAAATGTCTGGCCACATAAAAAAATTTTATTATAGTATAGGACAAATGTGGATATGCAAGATAACTATATAATCCAATTAAATTAACTAAAAATTAAAGACCACAAGAAGCATCATACATCATGCCTATTGTTGAAGTATCAATAATTCATAATATACAATCGCATCCTAAATAATAATAAAAATAACTATACTACTGCGGATCTGCAGGAGGCTGACCACCGGCGCGCTTGAAGGATAAGAACTCCTCATACTCGTCCCGTGGAATCGACACCGATGTCAATGGAGAAGGCAGCGACGTCGGTGGAGGCCGTGCCCGCTCCAAGTCTGCGAGTCGCTGGTTGTAAGAATCCAGGGTAGATAACAGCCTCGTACTGCTATGACCCATTAAATCCTGCATCCTCGTCAGCTTCTCGCCCATCGATAGCTGTGACGCCTGCAGCTCCATGATGTTGCGGTCATTGGAGGCTCTAATATCATTTGTCAAATCCCGTAGCTCCGTCATGCTGCGGTCGAGCATATCCAATCGTGCGATGAGCATCGGATCGTCCGCCTGCGGCTGGGACCGGGGCTGCTCCTCCATACTTCGCAGCAACTCGTCACGGAGAGACGCAATCTGACGGTCAACGGCCTCCTGGACGGCCTCCTGGACTCTGGCCGACGACTGCGAGGGCTGCGACTGCGAGGGGTGTGTGGAATGCGCAGCTGTCGGGGAGGCCCTAGATGACTACGTCGCAACCAGGGCGCCATAGGAGCCCGTACCGTAGTACGTACCCCTCTGGAGACCACCAGCTGTGGTCACCCACAGGTTGTCCGCCGACGGAGATGGAGCGGGCTGCGACGAAGTACCAGCCTCTCCAGGTGTAGGTGCACTAGCAGTCGCCCGCTCACGCAGCCTAAGATACTTGGCCTAGAAAAGGTTTGGAAACTCGATAATTGCCTAAGTTATATTAAAATTAACACAAAGTAAAGTAATACTTACATAGGTCTGTGAGGCCCTCTCATCAATGAGATTTTCGTCCTTGCGATGGGTGGCCAAGAAGACGGTCACCATGTTTGCATCCTCCCCCCTCTGTACCTGTTAAAAATATATTATTTATTACTAAACTTAAATATTTTTTCCAAGTACCATTTTATGGTACTTATATTAAAATAATATATTTTAAAAGAAAAAATATACCAAACGACGAAAATGTTCCGTCATCGGAATCGAGCCACCACACCACTTCTCCATCGGATGGATGATCCAATACTTCTTCGATCTGTTTTCGCCTGTGCCAACTCATGTTTTCTGCAGTCTCCTTAACCATAAACAAACGCTGCAACCGCGGCGTCAAAGGCAAGTAGTGCATCGAATCGGTAGGCTTCCTTGCACCGACAGACTTTCCTCTAACAGTGGCCTTGTAGCGATCAGCACCACAGAATCTGCACGCATCTTCATCCTTGTCGTCTTTGTAGTACAACATGCACCCGTTGCGACATGCATCGATTTTCTTGTATCCCATCCAAAGCGATCTCACCATCCTCTTAGATCGATAGAAGTCTTTAGGCAACTTTGCACCATCGGGCAAGATCTCTATAATCAAATCGAGCAGTCGATTATAGCATTCTTGCGACATGTTAAAATCGGACTTGATGCTCAATAATCTTGTAACCACCTCCAACGGTGAATGATCCTCACAACCAGGATATAGTGGAGTCCTTGCATTCTCCAGCAACTCCATAAACTTTGCAGCATCGGCATTCGGTGCCTCCTCAGCTGCATCATAATTGTCCAAATTGAAACTAGGTCCCGCCGCATCATAATTGTCCGGATTGAAACTAGGCCCCGCCGCATCATAAACCATGTTCACCAACCCGTCGTCGTAAGCATCGTGGTCTTGGACATCCATATACGGCTCCACATAGGGCTCCGACTCCGATGCTAGAGATACAAGTTCTCCGTGCGCGGTCCACTGATAGTAATTCGGCGTGAAGCCCTTCGAGTATAAATGATATGTAACTTCCACTTCTGGATGATATTTCCTGTTGCGACATCTCACACACGGACACTTAATTTTGGTACCGTCCATGTACTGAGGGAAAGCCTTGGCGAACTGCAGGAACTGCTGTACACCCTCAATGAATTCATCCCGCACACCGCACATGTCATCAGAATGACGGTTGTACATCCACGAACGATGACGCAGTTAGTAATTCATATCCATTTCTAGATACTTCTGCAAAAATGACAGTATGTATCATATAAATTATTACATACAGTGGTTTATCACCTAACTTCATAACTTAACCGTACTATAAAAATTATAACTGATATAATACATACTTTTATTTATCAAAGTCTAAAATAAGCAATATTCAAAACAACTGAAAAGAGGCCAAGTCTCTTAGTTTTTTAATATTTTATACTATTGGTAAAAGCTTGGGTTCTTTACTGTATACAATGCTTACTAGGACATATAGTTACTTAGCTAACTATTAACAAAATCAAGTATATCAGTAAGTAACTATTTAACTACACTAACTATGTACTAATTTAATACTAAACTGATACCCTTAACTTCTACCCAATAACTCATGCTAACCCATCTTAAACCAACTAACCAATACCTTGACACTAAGCTAACTAACACTAGTATACATAGCTCACTAAATGCAACTGAAAACGGATACTGATACAATGGGACTTGTTGATACTTACTGATACATGGTTGCTGAAATGACACAGTGTTGATGGTTTTCCTCTTCAGTTGACTGCTCACTGTTGCAGACCTCCTTCTCACTGCCCACTATAAGGCTCGACCACTAGTACACTGATACACAGTGTGGTCGAGGCACACTGTGCACACCAGTGAAATCGATTCCCCCCTGATACACTGGCATACTGATGCACAGTTTTACGGCCCGAGCTTTCCCTCCCTCACACAAAAATATAAAGTCACTGAACTTACTCACTCACCCACTCACTGATACACTAAACTCACTGATACACTAAACTAAACTCACTGATACACTAAGCTCACTGATACACTAAGCTCAACATAGCCCTACCTTCATGTAAAACAACACTACCCACATTCAACACCACCAAATATCTCATGATTGAAAACTTAGCTAAATACTTAGAAAAACCTTAACCCTCACTCCTCTTTTACTGAACTACCCATACAAAGAAACCCAAGCTCTCCACTGACTGATACACTGAGGTATCAGTGCC
Organism: Iris macrosiphon; assembly: GCA_036927795.1. Lineage (NCBI taxonomy): Eukaryota > Viridiplantae > Streptophyta > Magnoliopsida > Asparagales > Iridaceae > Iris > Iris macrosiphon. The sequence goes on along the minus strand of JAYESA010000002.1, from coordinate 153,611,479 downwards.
AACACAGTGCACATACAGTGAAGACACAGTAAAGAACCCGACTCCCTGTGTTAATCAGTCCCATGTCAGTGTCTGTGTGAGTGCGTGTGTGTGTGTATCTACGTCTGTGTGTGTGTGTCGTGTGTGTCTGTCAGTGTCTGTCTGCGTGTGTCGTGTCTGTGTACGTATGTCGTGTCTGTGTGCGTGTGTCGTGTCTGTCCAGTCATCAGTTGTGTCAGTGTCACATGAGAGAGAGAGAGAGAGATTACCTAGAGCTCGAGGAGGAGGAGGGGGGTGCCGGAGTAGCCGCAGCCGTGGAGAGCCGGTCGCCGGAGAGGGGGGGGGGAATCGAAAACGTTCAAAATTTTCGACAGATGGGGGAAAAGAATCTGAGCCCTAATTAACCAAAAATTAGCGACGTTTAGCGACGTATAATTAAAACGTCGCTAAATTAAAATTTAGCGACGTCAAAGACGTCGCTCAACACGTTGCTAAATATTTTTGATATATACGTCGCTAATTACGCCGCTAAACGTCGCTAAATCAGATATATTAGCGACGTTTAGCGACCTTAATTGAACTTATAGCGACTCATCTTTTAAAATCTGAATAAAAGTCGCTGAACGTCGCTAAATGTCGCCATTTGGCGACGTTTAGCGACGTTTTTAATGGAGTCGCTGATTTAGCGACGTTTATACCAGGAGTCGCTAAAATACGTCGCTAATTCCGCTTTTTCTAGTAGTGATAGAGAAAGAGGTTTCATGTAGAGGAAAAATATTCTGTAAAGAAAGAAGGAGGAGGTGACCGCAATATAAAGACAGATCAAAGACACAGCCAACAGACAAGAGATTAAATGGCTCATAAAACTAGCCATTAAAGAGCGATAATAAAAGGAAAAAAATTTAGAGGAATGACTGTCAAAATAGCTGTTACAGAGGCTGTCACAAGGGTTCAATGAACCTGGACATAGTGCCTTAACATTCAAAAATTTGAATGACCCAAATCGGTTCAAAAAATAAAGGGGAGAAAAAGAATTTTTGGATCCCAGCCTGAACTCCACTACCAGAAACGTCGCTAAATGACCAAAAAATATCGCTAATCACTTTTAGCGACGTAATTAGCGACGATTTACAGAAATCGAAACTCAGCACGTCGTTGAAAGAAAAAACGTCGCTACACGTCGCTATACCGACGTTTTTTAGCGACTTAAATATGTCGCAAAATTAGCGACGTTTAGCGACGCAACATCGCTAAATTAGCGACGTGGTCATCCGTCGCTAAACGTCGCTAATTAGCGACGTATTCAGCGACGTATTTAGCGACGTATTCAGCGACGTACAGTAACGTCGCTAAACGTTGCTAAACGTCGCTAAATTTTCAGTAAAAAATAAAAAAAAGTTAAAAATTACCAATCTCCTGCAATTTATGAATTTTTAATTAAAAATAGATACGGAGCAACCCTCCGTTGAATTCTCTGGGTTCGCTGACCCCTTCGGTGGAACACTCAACACCAGTAAATTAACATTATTTAATATGAATAAAAAGTATCACAGACACACAATACACACAAATATTATAGACAGACCTGGAGCAACCCTCCATTGAATTTTCTGCGTACGAAATAACACAAAAAGTATATAAAATATCACAATCACACAATAACCACAATAAAAGTATCACAGTCACACAAAATGCAATATATATAAGTATCACAGTCACACAAAATGCATAATATATAAGTATCACTGTCACACAAAATGCATAATATATTAGTATCACAATCACACAATAACCACAATAAAAGTATATGAAACATCACAGTATCAATCTCGAGGATATCCAATACGCTGGGGCACATACCAGTCCCTCAGATACTGCGCATAAACAACGTCTATGTGATCAATCTCCGCTATAGGTGTTGGGTGACTGGAACTCCCCGTCTGAGCTGGTGCCTGCCCAACAGTAGGAGGCACAACTTCCTCCTTAACAACCGCTTCCAATTTAATAGCATGTGGTATCTCTTCCTCCTTAACATTCACTTCCTCCTTAACAGTAGGAGGCATCACTTCCTCCTTAACAGTAGGAGGTGTCTCTGTCAAGCGACGTGCACGTGCTCGGGTCATGGGTGTCATCTGGTAAGATAGATGAAAACAAAGAATATAATTGATAACAGATATAAATATATTGTCTAATATTAAATATTATGTAAATTTTAGCGACGTGAACTCAAACCACAAATTGATCAAAAACCCTAACCCTAACCCTAACCCTAACCCCAGGTCAAAAACCCTAAACCTAACACTAATGATGTCGTGTCAGTGTCAGTGTCTGTCACGTGTGTGTGTCGTGTCAGTGTCAGTGCCATGTGTGTCCTGTGAGAGAGAGAGAGAAAGAGAGAGAGAGAGAGAGAGAGTTAGGGTTTGCCCCGTCCCTAATGATTGATATCAACCCACAGTCTGACTGATATCAACCCACAGTCTCCACTCCTATTTAAAGCACTCAAATTTGGAAAAGATCTGGACCATTGATCACGATCCAACGGTGTTAATAAAATATCCAATTTTGACTTCATTTTCGACACCGTTATACCGGTTGTGGTTTACCGACAATATATCAAAAATTATGTTTTTTGAGTCGAAACCATTTTGGAACAAAAGCATGCTTTACCGGTGTACCGACGGTACACTAGGATGACTCTAATACTGTTTTTTCCAATGCATGTCTGAAACTTGCTCAAATGCATCACCAATGCGTGTACTTCAGAGTTCTCCATCTAGGTTGGAAATTCAATCCGACATGTTTGGTAAACCGTAAGTGTAGGAAAAGTTGAATTTGAATTTTGAAATAAAAGTTTGATTTGAATTTGGATTTGGATCACTGATATTCCATGCAAAGATGTTTGGTTGAGATAGAAAAAAAGAAAGTAAAAAGTGAATAATATATTTTAATTTTAATTACAAATAATAATAATAATAATAATAATAATAATAATAATTAGATTTAAGTATATTATTATTATTATTATTATTATTATTATTATTATTATTTATTTTTTCCAAACCAAATCCAGTGGAGAAGTGAGGATTTGGGAGATGTGAAAGTAAACCAAACGGAAAAAATGTGAGATTTCATTTCAAATTTAGATTTGGAACAAATTCCACTCCAAATACCGGTTACCAAACAACCCCACCAACCATTTTAAGAGGTGTTATTAGGAAGCTCTTTGTGAGGTACAACCTCCAACTTAATTGACCAAGGCTTCATGTTGTATTTCCACTATGATGTCGAATATCGTGCTTATCCTAACGTGTGGGGCTAGTAACAAGCAAACCACCACATAGATTCCTGTCTGATTTATATGTTTAACCGTGGACACGCATCATATTGATTTTTAAAAGTTGATCAGTACGTCATTCTCATTTAATTATTTACTAAATTCTTTCTTCTTCCAGTTTTTTACTAAAAACTTTTCATCACATTTACTTGATACTGGTAAATATTAGGCTTGTGGCAAACCCCATTTCATGAAAAAAATTTGGTGCTCTTAAGAGAAATGGTGGTGTTGTATACACGGCATTTGTAATGCAAAGAAGATTAAAATTACAAGTAGACAAACTCTTGTTTGACTACTTAAACATATACATGTTGCAAAAAGGATGCAAGAGACTTATATAATATTAGATAAAATATTTTTTTTATTTAAGCGAGTTGGTGAGCTAAGATTGACTTCATTATTAGCATGTGAAAAGTACATTTTTATTAAATTCTTAGATGTACATTTTATATAAAAATTTCACATATATAACATGAGTGATAACCTAAGATGCAATAACAATCAAAATATTTTCTGAATATAAAATTAACTTGGTAAAAATATGGTTGTTATATACAAGAGGCACCAATTTGTAGAATCTTTGAGAACAATAATGTTCATAGTGGTTATGTAGTATAATGATGATGATCATTCAAGTGGACTAACTATTGCTCTTGGGCACGAGCATAGCAAATGAACATGAAACACAAGAAAAGAAAATATATATTTTCCGGTAAGTAAGTTGGTGATCTTTCTTGTTTTTATTCTTCTGACATGAAATAAGCAAGTTGGTGATCTAATATTGACTTTATTGTTTTTGGGTCTTTAGTCCACAACCAAGTTAAAACCAATTAATTTTACCAAATCAAACAAAATTCTTTTGTTGATTCTTAGACACGAGCACTCAGACTTTCTCGATATGCATGGCATCGTGTAGACAATGATCCTAATAGTTTACCAAACAAATTTCATGTCAGAAGTATACCCAATAAACTCCTTGGATTAACCCGAACCCTCTCACCTGTAGTTCAATTAAAAGTATACCCAATAAACTCCTTGCACACAACCATTCCTCCACCATACTCTATCACACCTCACAGGCACCCCACTCTTCACTGCCCAGACACACACAGACACAGTCAGTCACAATCAACACTGCCCAGACACACACAACAAGCAACATAGCAGTACAAAAATCCTAACCCTAACCCCAGGTCAAAAATCCTAACCCTAACCCGAGATCAAAAATCCTAACCCTAATCCCAGGTCAAAAACCCTAACCCTAACCGCAGGTCAAAAACCCTAACCATAACCCTAACCCCAGGTCAAAAACCCTAACCCTAATCTTAACCCTAGGTCACGTGTGTGTGTCATGTCTGTGTCAGTGTTTGTCACGTGTGTATGTGTCGTGTCAGTGCCATGTGTGTCCTGAGAGAGAGAGAGAGAGAGAGAGAGAGAGAGAGGGTTTACCTAGAGGAGGAGGAGGAGGGGGAGGACGCGGTCGGAGGGGGGTCGCCGGGAGGGAGGAGGGGGCGCCGGAGGGAGGAGGGGAGCCAGAGGGGGAGGACGTGGGTTTGGAATTTGGGAGAGGGAGAGGGAGAGTTAGATATCGAAGGAAATGAGGGGAATCAGCCCTAAGTAAAAAAATTAGCGACATTTTAGCGACGTCACTAATGACGTCGCTAACTTAGCGACGTCTGACACGTCGCTAATGACGTTGCTAAATATCCAAAAGACGTACGTTGCTAAATACGTCGCTAAACGTCGCTAAATGAAACATATTAGCGACGTTTAGCGACCTAAATTGAACTTATAGCGACTAATCTTTCAAAAACTGAATAAAAGTCGTTAAACGTCGCCAATTAGCGACGTCTAGCGACGGTTTTACATGGAGTCGCTAAATTAACGACGTTTTCTTTGTCGTTGCTAAAAAACGTCGCTAATCCCGCTTATTCTAGTAGTGCCCGAAGAGTAAATTGGATCGGCATTCGGCACCCGCAGGTGTGGGCACGTACCCGCACCCGTTACGCGCGCCGAACCGAACCGAACCGAACCGAGCCGAGCCGAGCCAGGCCGGGCGGTGGCGGCGGCGAGCGCGTGTGGCCCAAGGGGTTCCCCACACAACAACTTAAGAGAGCAATGAAGAAGAACTAATATATACATACAAGGGGGGAGTGGTCCAACCGATGTGGGACTAAAGAGAAAAAAGAAAATTGAGCTTTTGCATCTCCACAGCTTACAATCCCCCCCCAAAAGGTCAAGTTTCGAAATAGAAGAGACAGAGAAATTAAAAGGAAGAGTTTCTGGGCAGGTATATACTATGCATAGATGAGATGGACTACAGCCTTGAATCTCACTTAGTGACTATTGTCTTTGTCCGCAGAAATGCTTAATGGACTATGCCTTGAATCAGATTTCTTTTACCAGATTCAGAAAACAGTACATATAGTACGCTAGAGGTTCTGGGTCTAATGGGTGGCACTTTTTGGTTGGCCATGCGCACTAATTCCAAATTCATGAGAGTTTTCTGGGATCGCCCTGTCCCATAGTCGCGGCCTTCACGACCTCTCATATAGGTAAGTCCTTAAGGGTTGGTGATAGGTTTCAACCCCGCATAACAGCTTGGACCTATTAAGAGTTTTAAAACTTATCCTAACCATATCACTCAAGAACACTGTCACCATAGGGATGGGGAATCATTGTACGCATGTACAGCCACTTGGGCATTGAAGAATGAGATTTTAATCTCGAGTCAGTGTTCCATAAAAGTAACCTAAGTCCAGCTTGTTCCTACCCATTGAATCGGCTTCTTGGGATCTCTAGTCAGACTCGGTTGGGTTGCCACTGCTGGTGACTTTACTTATGGGCTTAACCCCATCCCCCTCAATGATTCTAGGATTAAAGTCCTAGACAGATCCTTCGTCAAGTGGTCTGCAATGTTCTTTTCTGACTTCATATAGTCAAGAACCACATATTTGTCCAATAGGCTCTTTATAGACTTGAAGCACAGTTGAAGGTGCCTGTTCATCTTAACATTCACAGAATCATGCTTTAGTAGTTCCATAACAGATTTATTGTCACAGTTTATAGAAATTGCAGGAACATGACTAATAGAAACAGGTATATGCATAATAAGGTTTCTTAGCCATTCGATTTCTGTACATGTAGTATCCAAGGCTATCATTTCGGAGTCCATTGTACTCCTAGCTATGATAGTTTGTTTGCATAAGCCCCAGGAGATTGCATCTCCTCCTAGAGTAAAAACATATCCAGTAGTGAATTTTATATTATGTGAGGCAGTTACCCAGTTTGCATTTGAATAACCTTCTATGATATCAGGGTGTCTAGTATAGTGTAGCATATAGTCTAGAGTACCCCTAAGATATCTGAATATTCTTTCTAATACTATCCAGTGTAACTGATTTGGGTTACTAGTATATCTACTTAGTCTCCCAATAGCAAATGCAATATGAGGTCTGGTCCTGTTTGATATATACATGAGAGAACCTATTGTCACGTCCCAGTCCCAAAATATTGAGGGACTAGCCACGTGGCAATGGCTAGCAGCACACACCGATAGACTAACCCAATTTAATGGATCCATCGGGGTATACTTAAGCTGTTTTACAATGATCAGGGTTTACTAATCTCATCTACAGAATAAATACAGAAATATCAATAGAAAGTATTAAACAACATCCAGTCAAAAGTAAATAAAATCGGGGAACAACCCGATATTAAGTCTGTTACAAATGTTCTCTAAAACAGGAAATAAAGAGTTTATTTGCCGATAAAAACTGAGCATGGCGAAGCAGTTGTTCAGGAAAAGTCCTCAGCGTTCACCTCGTCCTCAGGGTCTGGTACTGTTTCGAGAAGTGCTCCTGTTCCGTACACCTCAGGGTAGATCTCATCTGCTAAATCTGGGGACATAATCCATTCCAGGTCCTTAGGGGACATAGCAAGGTACATATAATACAAGCCAAAATAAATGCAGTGCAGAAATAAAGGAAACAATAGGGTAAATAAATAAACCAGCTAAGTGATATGCAAGTGAGAGTTTTAGTCATACTCGGGCTGAGACTACTACAGGATCAGTGTCGGAGAAACCCATAGCAGTATTTTCTCGAAGGGCCAGTACGGTACCAAAGCTCTGTGTCAGAGTCTAAGGCACAATCCATTAAAGTATTATATATATATATTAAGCCTTTTGTATGGTAAATCTCTCCCCACCCAGTGTAATCTCACGTCACAGTTTCATAATGTCTAATGTTCATGTCACGCAAGATCAACTAATGCAATAAGTCATATATTAAGATCTAAGAAAATAATGTCCAAGTCATGAAATCTGTATCCTATATAGAACCACCTTGAATATTTCAGGAAGATTCTGTCTCATGATCTGTGTCAGGTGTCCTGGGTATAATGTACTTGATATGGCAAGTACGAGAATGTAAATGTCACGATATCCATCTCTAGTTGACCTTACACAACCCCGCGTATGGTGTTGGCACCCGACTATTAATCGGATGCTAAGTAAGTCAAACGGCCCTAGGTTTAAGCATGTACAACAGTTATAATTAAGTCCAAGTAATATGTAACAAAACTGCAAGTTGGAAAGGTACACTTGCATGGGGTTCTGGCTCCAATTGTAGCTCTGGCAGCAACGGGATTTGCAGGCAGTACTCCGGTTGCTGAAATAGACATCACCATCAGATCCAGAAAATATTAATCAGCTAGAAACGCCTGTCCTTGAGTCCAATTTAGAGACAAGGGCAAAAATGATAATTTCGGGTCAAGGCGGGGTCCATATGTGGGCCGCTTTGCACCAAAAAACGTGTCAGGGTCAAAGGTCTCCAAATTCGTCTAACTTAGTGTCAACAAGTCAGAAACGATGATACGAACCCAACGGAACTTCCAGAATTGGATTCCGATGAGCCGTTCATAAAATCGCCCGTCAAGTGGAACTTGTAGGGCCCACGATACGCGATTTTGTCAACGTTCTCAGAATCGAACCAAACTTGGGTCACAGGACCAGCGTATTTCTACGAGTCTGATGGCACAAGTTTCGTCTCGATCCGACGTGCGTACACTAAGTTACAGCGAGAACCAGAAAGGACGGATACGGGGCGTTGTCGGCGGATACGCGTTAATTTCGGTGTGCACGCACATCCAAATCAACTTCTGCGAAATCTTGCACGTCCGTATCGACGGCGCGCACGTATCGATGAAGACCGCACGCGACCAAGTCTTCCCGTTTGGCGGGACGTACTCAGTTCTGTCACGTCCCAGTCCTAAAATACCAAGGGACTGGACACGTGGCAATGGCCAGCAGCACGCACCGATGAACAAACCCAATTTAATGGATCCATCGGGGCATACTTAAGCTGTAATATTAGGTCTACAACAACAAGTCAGAACTAATCTCATCAACACAAAAGATAATAAGATCAACATCAATAAGGAAAATAAATCAACATCCAGTCTCAGCAAAGTAATTCGGGGAAGAACCCGATATAAAGTCTGTTTACAATTGTTTAATTAAACAGGAAAGAGAGTCTATTTGCCATAATAACTGAGCATGAAGAAGCAGTTGTTCAGGAGAAGTCCTCAGCGATCACCTCGTCCTCAGGTACTGGTAATGTTCCGTGAAGTGCTCATGTTCCGTATACCTCTGGATAAACCTCGTCTGCTAATCCTGGGGACATAATCCGGATCCAGGTCCTCAGGGGACATAGCAAGGTACAGATAATACAAGCCAAAGATAATGCAGTGCAGCAAGTAAATAAAATAATAGGGTAAACTATATAACCAACTATGTGAAATACAAGTTGAGAGCATCACTAGAACTTAGGCTGATACCACTACAAGCTCTGTGTCGGAGAGCCGGTAGCAGTTATACTATGAGTTTTACTATGTGTTTACTATGGATTTTATATATATATAATCAGCCTGTAGCCTGTGTCTCTCTCCACCCAATGTAATCACACGTCTCATGTCCACGATGCCTCATGTCCATGTCACGTGAGATCATATCTAATGCAGTAAGTCATACTATGTCTATGAATATAATATCTATGTCAATCCTGCAACCTATACAGAATTACCTTGAATATTTCAGGAAGATTCTGTATCATGATCTGTGTCAGGTGTCCTGGGTATAATGTACTTGATATGGCAAGTACGAGAATATAAATGTCACGATATCCATCTCTAAGTGACGTTACACAACCCCGCGTACGGTGTTGGCACCCAACTTTTAATCGGAAGCTAAGTCACACGGCCCTAGGTTTGAGCATGAACAACAGTCACAGGAAAATAAATCAAGAGAAAATAAATCATTATACTGCATTTATGGCAAGGTACACTTGCCTAGATTTTTGGCTCCAATTATAGCTCTGGCTTCAGCGAGGATTGTAGGAAGTACTCCGGTTGCTGAAATAGATATCACCATCAGATCCAAAAAATATTAATCATCTAGAAATGCCTGTCCTTGAGTCCAATTTGGACACAAGGACAAAAATGACATTTTCGGGTCAAGGCGGGGTCCAGATGTGGGCCGCTTTGCACCAAAAAATGCGTCAGGGTCAAAGGTCTCCAAATCTATCCAACTTAGTGTCAACAGGTCAAGAACGATGATACGAACCCAACGGAACTTCCAGAATTGGATTTCGATGAGCCGTTCTCAAAAATGTCCGTCAAGTGGAGCCTGTGGGGCCCACGACACGCGATTTTGTCAATGTTCTCAGAATCGAACCAAACTTGGCTCACAGGACCAGCGTATTGCTACGAGTCCGATGGCGCAAGTTTCGTCTCGATCCGACGTGTGTACACTAAGTTACAGCGAGATTCAGAAAGGTCAGATACGGGACGGTGTCCGCGGATACGCATTGATTCCGGTGTGCACGCACATCCGAATCAGCTTCTGCAAAATTTTACATGTCCGTATCAACGACGCGCACGTATCGGTGAAGACCGTACGCGACCAAGTCGTCCCGTTTGGCGGGGCGTACTCAGTTTCGGGGTGAAACAGGACGTTGTTTTTCCTATTTTTGGATCGCGGTTCGCGATCGCCACAGGATTCGATGCATCGAGCGGTTTGCACGAGCACCAAGGGGGTCATGCAGGCTACGCGATGCAACTGACGGAATAGAAATCGGGGCAGCAAGGTGAGAGATATGAGTACCTGAACAGGGCTCCAGAAAACTGCGTTTCTCGTGTCCGACACGTGTCCACAGAAGCTAGGGTTAGGGTTCTGTCTACGCTGGAGATGGCTGGGCTCGCCGGAGGATTGCTGGGGCGTCGCCGAAGGGTTGCTGGGGCATCGTCGGAGGGAGGCGTCTCGGCCGGAGCTTAATGGCGGAGGCGGCGGCCGGTGCTGCTGCTTCTGGAGACGTCGGCTCGGCTGGGGCGGGCTGCGGCGTCGGGTTCTGGAGGTGCGGCGGAGCTGGCGAGGGCGGTGTGGCGAGGTCTGGGGCGGTTCTGCGGGAAGTGGTCGACAGAGCGGGTCTCGGTCGGTGGTGGCGGAGGATCGGGAAAGAAGGAGGAGGAGGTCGTGAGGGGGAAGCAGCCGGCGGAGGAAAGGGGGCTGGAGGGTTGGCCGGCAACGGAGGAGGCGGCGAGGGGCGCTGGCGAGACGGCGAGGCTCGAGGAGCTGCGGCAGGGTCGGCTCGTCGGAGAAGACGGAGGAGAGGAAGGAAATCGGGTGGCCGGAGGGGTTTTATAGGGAGGAAGAAGGAGGAGGAACGGCGGCGGGTATGGGGAAGCCGGAGCGGCTGGGAGGTAGAGCGGCAGCGGCCGGTGCGGGGATGCGAAGCGGAGGGGTCGGCCGGCGGCGTAACGGCCGAAGGCGGGGGCTGAAACGGCTGGGGAAGAGAGAGGGGGTTCGGCGGGTCGGGTTGATGGCGGGTCGGGTCGGGTCTAGTGGATCCGGCCCGATCCACTAACCAGGATGCGGGTTCGGGTCGGGCTAATGGGTCGGGTCTGGGTTAGATCCGGATCCGACCTGCTAAGGATTTGGTTTAATTAAACCGGTTCAGAAATTGGTTTGGTTTGGTTTATTTTAAATAAACCCGGTTTATTTTGGTTTAATTAATTAATTAGTTTTTAGGGCTTTTAAAATGCTTCCGGGGTCCAATAAATTTCCAGAAAATTACCGTATGTCTAGTTTTTTATTTTACACCATAAAATATTATTTTCATAATATTTTAATATTATTTATTAACATTTAAAAATTCTTTAATTACCAAATACTTTGATTTTAATTACAGAAAAATATCAGAAAATTACAGTAAATTGGGGAAAATTCCAAATTATAATTTTTTTGAAAATCAGGGGGATTACAATCTACCCCCCTTAAGAGGATTGCGTCCTCGTAATCAAAGAATAACCGGTCAACAGAGATGACACGGTTACAAAATTTATTCGAATCATAATACGATGAAGAAAATCAAGGTTGAGGGTTTAAACACATAGGAAAAAATCATTTCCCTAAGCAATGTAAGTTATACAATTTCCCAAATATGGGAAATCTAAAAAATTACAGTATTTTTTTTGAAAAACAGGTTATTCTTTTAAAAATATACCAGGTTAACATTTATAAAACATTCTAGGTTATTTAGCAAGTTCAAAATTACTAGGTTAACACTAGGTTATCTATTATTAGCAAGTTAAAACTATCAGGTTAAGTCTAGGTCACGAACCAGCAGGCACGGACTAAAGCAATACTAGAAACAGAACTACAAAAACTTACGCGCATTAGCTACTCCATGGTTCTGCGCGTCTCCCACAGTCATCGCGAAAGCTTGTCCGCGTCCTTGAGGTGGTGCCCTCTGCTGTTGCTGGGCTTGTTGGAAGAGTGCTGCCTGTGGTGCCAAGGGTGGCCTTGGTTGATACCCTCCTGGTGCTGGTAGAGCTTGTTGGTTTGCCCTTGGTGCTCCTCCTCGATGATAAGGACAATCCTTGGCAAAGTGTTGATTGGTTTCGCAAATCAAGCATAATCCTAACTTGCGTCTGCAGTCCTTCTCAGTATGGCCTACCTTGCCACAGTATTGACATGTAGGTAATGTCTGCGGAGAGGCTCTGGGTGGCTGGTGCATGTGAGGTCTCTTTGCAGCTTCTTCTTGTGGTGATTTGGTTGATGTGGAAGACCGTTTCAGACTGGTCTCTCTCCTGGTGACACGTTTCATGCGTCCGGCTGCAGCGAGAACGTCCGAGTAAGAGGTAGGTGCGACGGATCCGATGAGTCTCTGCAGCTCGAAGTTTAGTCCGTCGAAGAATTTTTCAGCCTTCTCTTCTTCCGTTGGGATCAAAGTAGGGGCGAAGCGACTTAGACGAATGAATTCTGCGTTGTACTCCTCCACTGTCATGCTGAACTTGTCCCGAAGTTCTGATCGAGCGATAGCCGGAATGTACATCTCCTAAAAAAGTCTGGAAAACTCTTCCCAAGTGACTCGGTCTGGTCCGAGCCGGGTCTCTTCAGATAGCCACCAATGATGAGCATTGTCCGTCAACTGCATTCTAACGGTGGTCATCCAACGTTCTCTTGGAAGTTCAGCTGCTTCCAACTGGTGTTGTATGTTGGTGAGCCACTCATGAACTTCAGTTGGTCCTTCTTTGCCCGAAAAGGTACGGGGCTTGAGTTGACGGAAATCGGTGATAGACCCCGTCGCTGGTCGCCTAGCTTGTGGGTTCGCCTGCTCCAATGCGTTTACTAGGCTGGTTCTCAGATACTCTGCCTCATGACGCTGCGCCTCCTGTTGAACTTGCTGTTGGGCTTGCATCATGGCGTAAAACATCTGGAATATCTGCTGCCCGTCCATTGCTTGTCCTGGTGGAAAGACAGGCATCTGTGGAGTGAACTATGGCGGAGGTGGAATATCGTCGCGCCTGAACCTTGAATTATGCTGTTCAGCTTGACCACTTTGAGAGGATTGCCCTCTGTTCTCTGGTGTAACTCCATCTCCATAGGTAACCACAGCATCTTGTGGTGTACTCAAAGGAATTTTACCTCCAATTCTTGGATCCATTTTTCTGCATCAAAAATAAAATATAAGAAGCGCACAGGATTCAAGGCAAGATGCAAGTCAAAAATTAATTCGAATACGATACAGATATCAAGAACGATTCAAGCAAGTGGATGAGATCCTAAAAATTTATCCTATCTTACTACAGGCCTGTTCGGTCCCTAAGTTGAAACCGAATAATTTAGTCGTTGACCTGCATGGGCCACCACAAAAACCAAGTCTTCCCGTTTGGCGGGACGTACTCAGTTCTGTCACGTCCCAGTCCCAAAATACCAAGGGACTGGACACGTGGCAATGGCCAGCAGCACGTACCGATGGACAAACCCAATTTAATGGATCCATCGGGGCATACTTAAGCTGTAATATTAGGTCTACAACAACAAGTCAGAACTAATCTCATCCACACAAAAGATAATAAGATCAACAGCAATAAGGAAAATAAATCAACATCTAGTCTCAGCAAAGTAATTCGGAGAACAACCCGATATAAAGTCTGTTTACAATTGTTTAATTAAACAGGAAAGAGAGTCTATTTGCCATAATAACTGAGCATGAAGAAGCAGTTGTTCAGGAGAATTCCTCAGCGATCACCTCGTCCTCAGGTACTGGTAATGTTTCGTGAAGTGCTCCTGTTCCGTATACCTCTGGATAAACCTCGTCTGCTAATCCTGGGAACATAATCCGGATCCAGGTCCTCAGGGGACATAGCAAGGTACAGATAATACAAGCCAAAGATAATGCAGTACAGCAAGTAAATAAAATAATAGGGTAAACTATATAACCAACTATGTGAAATGCAAGTTGAGAGCATCACTAGAACTTAGGCTGATACCACTACAAGCTCTGTGTCGGAGAGCCGATAGCAGTTATACTATGAGTTTTACTATGTGTTTACTATAGATTATATATATATATAATCAGCCTGTAGCCTGTGTGTCTCTCCCCACCCAATGTAATCACACATCTCATGTCCACGATGCCTCATGTCCATGTCACGTGAGATCATATCTAATGCAGTAAGTCATACTATGTCTATGAATATAATGTCTATGTCAATCCTGCAACCTACACAGAATTACCTTGAATATTTTAGGAAGATTCTGTATCATGATCTGTGTCAGGTGTCCTGGGTATAATGTACTTGATATGGCAAGTACGAGAATGTAAATGTCACGATATCCATCTCTAAGTGACGTTACACAACCCCGCGTACGGTGTTGGCACCCGACTTTTAATCGGAAGCTAAGTAAGTCACACGGCCCTAGGTTTGAGCATGAACAACAGTCACAAAAAAATAAATCAAAAGAAAATGAATCATTATACTGCATTTATGGCAAGGTAAACTTGCCTGGGTCCGGCTCCAATTGTAGCTCTGGCATCAGCGAGAATTGTAGGAAGTACTCCGGTTGCTGAAATAGATATCACCATCAGATCCAAAAAATATTAATCAGCTAGAAATGCCTGTCCTTGAGTCCAATTTGGACACAAGGGCAAAAATGACATTTTCGGGTCAAGGCGGGGTCCAGATGTGGGCCGCTTTGCACCAAAAAATGTGTCAGGGTTAAAGGTCTCCAAATCTGTCCAACTTAGTGTCAACAGGTCAGGAACGATGATACGAACCCAACGGAACTTCCAGAATTGGATTTCGATGAGCCGTTCTCAAAAACGCCCGTCAAGTGGAGCCTGTGGGGCCCACGACATGCAATTTTGCCAACGTTCTCAGAATCGAACCAAACTTGGCTCACAGGACCAGCGTATTATTACGAGTCCGATGGCACAAGTTTCGTCTCGATCCGATGTGTGTACACTAAGTTACAGGAAGATTCAGAAAGGTCGGATACGGGACGGTGTCCGCGAATACGCATTGATTTTGGTGTACACGCACATCCGAATCAGCTTCTGTAAAATTTTGTACGTCCGTATCAACGACGCGCACGAATCGGTGAAGACCGTACGCGACCAAGTCGTCCCGTTTGGCGGGGCGTACTCAGTTCCGGGGTAAATCAGGGCGTTGTTTTTCCTGTTTTTGGATCGCGATTCGCGATCGCCACAGGACGCGATGCACCGAGCGGTTTGCACGGGCACCGAGGGGGTCATGCAGGCTACGCGATGCAACTGACGGAATAGAAATCGGGCAGCGAGGTGAGAGATATGAGTACCTGAACAGGGCTCCGGGAAACTGCGTTTCTCGTATCCGACACGTGTCCACAGAAGCTAGGGTTAGGGTTCTGTCTACGTCGGAGATGGCTGGGCTCGCCGGAGGATTACTGGGACGTCGCCGGAGGGTTGCTGGGGCATCGCCGGAGGGAGGCGTCTCGGCCAGAGCTCAGTGGCGGAGGCGGCGGCCGGTGCTGCTGCTTCTGGAGACGTCGGCTCGGCTGGGGCGGGCTGCGGCGTCGGGTTCTGGAGGTGCGGCGGAGCTGGCGAGGGCGGTACGGCGAGGTCTGGGGCAGTTCTGCTGGAAGTGGTCGACGGAGCGGGTCTCGGTCGGTGGTGGCGGAGGATCGGGAAAGAAGGAGGAGGAGGTCGTGAGGGGGAAGCAGCCGGCGGAGGAAAGGGGGCTGGAGGGTTGGCCGGCAACAGAGGAGGCGGCGAGGGGCGCTGGCGAGACGGCGAGGCTCGAGGAGCTGCGGCAGGGTCGGCTCGCCGGAGAAGACGGAGGAGGGTTAGGAAATCGGGTGGCCGGAGGGGTTTTATAGGGAGGAAGAAGGAGGAGGAACGGCGACGGGTACGGGGAAGCCGGAGCGGCTGGGAGGCGGAGCGGCAGCGGCCGGTGCGGGGATGCGAAGCGGAGGGGTCGGCCGGCGGCGTAACGACCGGAGGCGGGGGCTGAAACGGCTGGGGAAGAGAGAGGGGGTTCGGCGGGTCGGTTTGATGGCCGGTCGGGTCTAGTGGATCCGGCCCGATCCACTAACCAGGATGCGGGTTCGGGTCGGGCTAATGGGTCGGGTCTGGGTTAGACCCGGAACCGACCCGCTAAGGATTTGGTTTAATTAAACCGGTTCAGAAATTGGTTTGGTTTGGTTTATTTTAAATAAATCCGGTTTATTTTGGTTTAATTAATTAATTAGTTTTTAGGGCTTTTAAAATACTTTCGGGGTCCAATAAATTCCTGGAAAATTATCCTATGTCTAGTTTTTCATTTTACACCATAAAATATTATTTTTATAATATTTTAATTTTATTTATTAACATTTAAAATCCTTTAATTACCAAATACTTTAATTTTAATTACAGAAAAATATCAGAAAATTACAATAAATTGGGAAAAATTCCAAATTATAATTTTTTTGAAAATCAGGGGGATTACAAGTTCCGGGGTAAAACAGGGCGTTGGTTTTCCTGTTTTTGGATCGCGGTTCGCGATCACCACAGAACGCGATACACCGAGCGGGTTGCACGGGCATCGAGGGGGTCATGCAGTCTACGCGTCATAACTGACGGAAACGAAAACAGGGCAGCGAGGAGAGAGATATGGGTACCTGAACAGGGCTTCGCAAAACTAGAATTTTTCGCGTCCGAATCGACACGACACAGCATGTCCGAGTCCTGTGCGACCTAGGGTTAGGGTTTGGCCTCGTCGGAGCTGCGGCGGCCGAAGGTAGGCCGGAGGGAGGCCGGGAACGGAGGAGGCGGTACTGGCCGAAGGCGGCGGCGCGCGGGAGGCGGCGCAGAGGCTGAGCTGGCTGCTGCTGCGGCTGAGGCTTGCTGTCGATGCGGAGGAGCCTGGCTGCGGCTGAGGGAGGGAGGAGGAAGGAAGAGGAGAGGGAGGCGTGGCCGGCGGCGAGGAAGAGGCTAGGTTTCAGGCGGGAGAATTGGCCGGAGAAGAGGGGGCTTTGGGGGAATTTATAGGCGGAGATGGGGAGAGGGAGAGGCGGTGGTTGCGGAGGCGATGCGGCGGCGGGGAGCGGAGCGGCGGCCGTTGCGGGTAGCCGGAGCGCCGCTGGGAGGCGAAACGGCGGCAGGTCGGCCGGCAGAGGGCGGCCAACGGTCGGGGTCGGGTTGGGAGAGAAAGGGCTAGCGGGTTTCGGGCGGTAATGGGTCGGGTCGGGTTAGGTGGATCCGGCCCGATCCAATAAAATAGAATACGGGTTGGGTTTCGGGTCGCGGGTTAGACCCGGATCCGACCCGCTAGGTTCGGTTTGGTTCAATTGAACCCGGTCCGGTTCAACAATTGGTTTGGTTTATTTAAAATAAACCCAGATTATTTTGGTTTAATTAAATAATTAGTTTTTAGGGCTTTAAAAATGCTTCCGGGGTCCAATAAATTTCCGAAAAATTACCCTATGTCTGCTTTTTTATTTTACACCAGAAAATATTATTTTTATAATATTTTAATATAATTTAATATAATTTAAAAAATTATTTAAATTCAAAATACTTTAGTTTTAATTAATAAAAATCCCAGAAAATTCCAGAAAATTATAAAAAATCTAATTTTAAAAATTCTTGAAAATCAGGGGGTTTATAATCTACCCCCCTTAAGAAGATTGCGTCCTCGTATTCAAAGAATAACCGGTCAACGGAGATGACCTGGTTGCAAATTTATTCGAAGCACATCACGATTAAGAAAATTTAATGATTGAGGGTTTAAACACATAGGAAAAATCGTTTCCCTAAGCAATGGAAGTTATGCAATTTCCCAAATGTAGGAAATCTAGAAAATTATAGTTTCTTGGTTATTTTTTAAAAACATAACATGTTAACATTTATAAAACATACTAGGTTATCATTAGGTTATCAATTATTAGCAAGTTAAAACTATCAGGTTAAGTCTAAGGTCACGAACCAGCAGGCACGAACTATAGCAAATCTAGAAACAGAATACTATAAAAACTTACGCGCATTAGCTACTCCAAGAGTCCGAGCGTCCTCCAAAGTCATAGCAAAAGCTTGTCCGCGTCCTTCAAGTGGTGCCCTCTGCTGTTGCTGGGCTTGCTGGTAGGGTGCTGCTTGAAGTGCCAAGGGTGGCCTTGGTTGATGTCCTCCTAGTGCTGGTAGAGCTTGTTGGTTTGCCCTTGGTGCTCTACGTTCAGGGCAGTCCCTTACTGCATGCTGTCTGGATCCGCAACCTAAGCACAGTCCGAATTTATGTCTACACTCCTTCTCAACATGGCCTATCTTGCCGCAGTAGTAACAAGTAGGAAGAGTCAGGGATTTAGATGCAGCTCCCTGTGGTGCTTGATGAAGATGAGGTTTCTTGGCAGCTTCTCCATTTGGTGCTCTGGCTGGTACTGTTGTGGAAGGTCTCTTCAGGTTGGATTCTCGTCTGATGACACGTTCCATACGTCGAGCTGCAGCAAGGACTTCCGTGTACGAAGTTGGTACGACGGATCCGATCATTCTTTGTAGCTCAAATTTTAGCCCATCAAAGAACTTCTCAGCCTTTTCTTCTTCTATTGGTATCAAGGTAGGGGCGAAGCGACTTAGACGAATGAACTCAGCGTTGTACTCTTCCACCGTCATAGTATCCTGAATGAGGCGATTGAACTTGTCCCGCAATTCTGATCGAGCGATAGCTGGAATGTACATATCTTGAAAGAGTCTGGAGAACTCTTCCCAAGTAACTCGGTCTGGTCCGAGCCGTCTCTCTTTAGATAGCCACCAGTGATGAGCATTGCCCGTCAATTGCATTCTGACGGCAGTCATCCAACGTTCCCGTGGAAGCTCAGCTGCTTCTTATTGATGTTGAGTATTGGTGAGCCATTCATGAACTTCTGTGGGCTCCTCCTTACCTGAGAAGGTACGGGGCTTCAGTTGGCGGAAATCAGTGATGGAGCCCGTCGGTTGCCGTCGAGCTGGTAGGTTGGCCTGCTCCAGTGCATTTACTAGACTGTTCCTCAAGTAATCAGCCTCGCGACGTTGAGCCTCGTGTTGGACTTGTTGCTGGGCTTGCATCATTGCGTAGATCATTTGGAATATCTATTGCCCGTCAATTGGCTGCCCTTGTGGGAATACAGGCATCGGTGGAACGAACTGCGGCGGAGGTGGGATGTCATCACGCCGAAACCTTGAATTATGCTGGGCTGCTTGATCACTTTGAGAAGATTGTCCTTGGTCTTCGGGCGTCACTCCTTCATCATAAGTAACCACAGCATCGTGTGGTATACCCAAGGGATTCTCGTCTCCGCTTCTTGGATCCATTACTCTGCATCAAAATAAACTATAAGAGGCGCACAAGAATCAAGGCAAGATGCAAGTCAAAAATTAATTCGAATACGATATAGATATCAAGAACGATTCAAGCAAGTGGATGAGATCCTAAAACTTATCCTATTCTTATTGCAGGCCTGTTCGGTCCCTAAGTTAAAACCGAATAATTTAGTCGTTGACCTACATAGGCCACCACAAAAACCATGTCACGCCCCAGTCCCAAAATATCGAGGGACTAGCCACGTGGCAATGGCCAGCAACACACACCGATGGACTAACCCAATTTAATGGATCCATCGGGGTATACTTAAGCTGTATTACAATGATCATGGTTTACTAATCTCATCCACAGAATAAACACAGAAATATCAATAGAAAGTATTAAACAACATCCAGTCAAAAGTAAATAAAATTGGGGAACAACCCGATATTAAGTCTGTTATAAATGTTCTCTAAAACAGGAAATAAAGAGTTTATTTGCCAATAAAAACTGAGCATGGCGAAGCAGTTGTTCAGGAAAAGTCCTCAGCGTTCACCTCGTCCTCAGGGTCTAGTACTGTTTCGAGAAGTGCTCCTGTTCCGTACACCTCAGGGTAGATCTCGTCTGCTAAATCTGGGGACATAATCCATTCCAGGTCCTCAGGGGACATAGCAAGGTACAGATAATACAAGCCAAAATAAATGCAGTGCAGAAATAAAGGAAACAATAGGGTAAATAAATAAACCAGCTAAGTGATATGCAAGTGAGAGTTTTAGTCATACTCGGGCTGAGACTACTACAGGATCAGTGTCGGAGAAACCCATAGCAGTATTTTCTCGAAGGGCCAGTACGGTACCAAAGCTCTGTGTCAGAGTCTAAGGCACAATCCATTAAAGTATTATATATATATATTAAGCCTTTTGTATGGTAAATCTCTCCCCACCCAATGTAATCTCACGTCACAGTTTCATAATGTCTCATGTTCATGTCACGCAAGATCAACTAATGCAATAAGTAATATATTAAGATCTAAGAAAATAATGTCCAAGTCATGAAATCTGTATCCTATACAGAACCACCTTGAATATTTTAGGAAGATTCTGTCTCATGATCTGTGTCAGGTGTCCTGGGTATAATGTACTTGATATGGCAAGTACGAGAATGTAAATGTCACGATATCCATCTCTAGTAGTTGACCTTACACAACCCCGCGTACGGTGTTGGCACCCGTCTATTAATCGGACGCTAAGTAAGTCAAACGGCCCTAGGTTTAAGCATGTACAACAGTTATAATTAAGTCCAAGTAATAGGTAACAAAACTGCAAGTTGGCAAGGTACACTTGCCTGGGGTTCCGGCTCCAATTGTAGCTCTGGCAGCAGCGAGATTTGCAGGCAGTACTCCGGTTGCTAAAATAGACATCACCATCAGATCCAAAAAATATTAATCAGCTAGAAATGTCCATCCTTGAGTCCAATTTAGAGACAAGGGCAAAAATAACAATTTCGGGTCAAGGCATGGTCCATTTGTGGGCCGCTTTGCACCGAAAAATGTGTCAGGGTCAAAGATCTCCAAATTCGTCTAACTTAGTGCCAACAAGTCAGGAACGGTGATACGAACCCAACGGAACTTTCAGAATTGGATTCCGATGAGCCGTTCACAAAATCGTCCGTCAAGTGGAACTTGTAGGGCCCACGATACGCGATTTTGTCAACGTTCTCAGAATCGAACCAAACTTGGGTCACAGGACCAGCGTATTACTATGAGTCCGATGGCGCAAGTTTCGTCTCGATCCGACGTATGTACACTAAGTTACAACGAGAACCAGAAAGGACGGATACGGGGCGTTGTCGGCGGATACGCGTTGATTTCGGTGTGCACGCACATCCAAATCAACTTCTGCGAAATCTCGCACGTCCGTATCGATGACGCGCACGTATCGGTGAAGATCGCACGAGACCAAGTCATCCCGTTTGGCGGGGTGTACTCAGTTCTGGGGTAAAATAGGGCGTTGGTTTTCCTGTTTTTGGATCGCGGTTCGCGATCACCACAGAACGTGATGCACCGAGCGGGTTGCACGGGCATCGAGGGGGTCATGCAGTCTACGCATCATAACTGACGAAAATGAAAATAGGGCAGCGAGGAGAGAGATATGGGTACCTGAACAGGGCTTCGAGAAACTAGAATTTTTTGCGTCCGAGTCGACACGACACAGCGTGTCCGAGTCCTGTGCGACCTAGGGTTAGGGTTTGGGTTTGGCCTCGTCGAAGCTGCGGCGGCCGGAGGTGGGCCGGGAATGGAGGAGGCGGCACTGGCCGGAGGCGGCGGCGCGCGGGAGGCGGCGCAGAGGCTGAGCCGGCTGCTGCTGCGGCTGAGGCTTGCTGTCGAGGCGGAGGAGCCTGGCTGCGACTGAGGGAGGGAGGAGGAAGGAAGAGGAGAGGGAGGCGTGGCCGACGTGGAGGCAGAGGCTAGGTTTCCGGCGGGGGAATTGGCCGGAGAAGAGGGGGCTTCGGGGGAATTTATAGGCGGAGATGGGAAGAGGGAGCGGCGGCGGTTGCGGAGGCGATGCGGCGGCGGAGAGCGGAGCGGTGGCCGTTGCGGGTAGCCGGAGCACCGCTGGGAGGCGAAACGGCAGCAGGTCGGCCGGCGGAGGGAGGCCAACGGTCGGGGTCGGGTTGGGAGAGAAAGGGCTAGCGGGTTTCGGGCGGTAATGGGTCGGGTCGGGTCAGGTGGATCCGGCCCGATCCAATAAAATAGAATACGGGTCGGGTTTCGGGTCGCGGGTTAGACCCGGATCCGACCCGCTAGGTTCGGTTTGGTTCAATTGAACCCGGTCCGGTTCAGCAATTGGTTTGGTTTATTTAAAATAAATCCGGTTTATTTTGGTTTAATTAAATAATTAGTTTTTAGGGCTTTAAAAATGCTTCTGGGGTCCAATAAATTCCCGGAAAATTACCCTATGTCTAGTTTTTCATTTTACACCAGAAAATATTATTTTTATAATATTTTAATATTATTTAATATAATTTAAAAAATCATTTAAATTCAAAATACCTTAGTTTTAATTAATAAAAATCCCAAAAAAATTCCAAAAAATTGTGAAAAATCTAATTTTAAAAATTCTTAAAAATCAGGGGGTTTACACTATCATGTGAGAATATCTGTGTTGTTCCATAGGAGAACCCTCATTTTTCTTGAGAACAATACTACTGTCATAAGGTGTAAGGGCAGGTTTCTAAAAAAAACTCAAATTTTCTTAGCATTTTCTCGATAGAGTGTGCTAAGGATAGAGTATAGCCCTCTTTGGTTTTGGACAGTTGCATGCCTAGAATCACGTTGGCTTCACCTCGATTTTTCATATCAAACTGGCTGGATAAACAGTCCTTGGTATCAGTTATCAATTCTAGTGATGATCCAAAAATAAGGATGTCATCTACATACAAACATAAGATGACACAACTTTTATCTAAAATTTTGGAGTATATACATTTGTCATACTCATTTGGCACGAAATCATATTCTGAGATGATTATGTCAAATTTATTGTGCCATTGTTTGGAAGCTTGCTTTAGGCCATAAAGAGATTTAACTAATCTACAAACTTTTTTTTCTTGGCCTTTAGCAATGAAACCTTCTGGTTGCTCCATGTAGATTTTTTCTTCTAGGTCCCCATTTAGAAATATTGTCTTTACATCCATATGATGGATTAGCATATTATGAATGGATGCTAAGTCTAGAAGGGTTTTGATAGAGGTGATCCTAGCTACAGGTGAGTAGGTATCAAAATAATCTAATCCCTTTTTCTGGGTAAAATCTTTGGCTACTAATCTAGCCTTGTATTTCTCTATGGTACCATCGGTTCTAAGTTTCTTTTTGAATATCCACTTACAACCTATGGGTTTACTACCTAAAAGTAGGTCTGCTAGAAACCAAGTATTGTTCTCCATGATGGAGTTACACTCACTATTAATGGCTTCTTTCCAGAAATGGGCATCAGGAGAAGATATTGCTTCTTCATATGTTGAGGGATCACCCTCTATCAAAAAGGTAAAAAAACTTTCTCCTAAGTTCTTTTCAATTCTTTCTCTTTTACTCCTTCTAGGTTCTATATTTTGTTCGGGTTATAAACTAAAAATTTGAACATGAGAGCTAGTGGACGGAGTAAGAGAGGAGTTGGAGGGAGAGGAAGAAATTCTATCTTTAAAAGGATATATATTCTCAAAGTAGACTGCAACTCTTGCTTCTATAATAGTATTATTAGAGATTTTATTTACTTCTGAGTGAGTAACAAAAAATCTATTGGCATTGCTATCTAGGACATATCCTATGAATACAACATCTACAGTCTTAGGTCCGATCTTCCTCTTTTTAGGTTCAGGAATTCCTACTTTAGCCAGACATCCCCAAACTTTGAGACAATGGATCCTAGGAGCTCTACCTTTCCATAATTCACAGAGAGTCTTATCATTAGACTTACTAGGAACCTATTAAGGATGTAACAAGCCGATAATAATGCTTCTTCCCATAAATTATCGGGAGCACCTGAGCTGAGGAGCATGGCATTCACCATGTCTAATAGAGTGCGATTCTTTCTTTCAGCAACTCTGTTGGACTGTGGTGAATATGGAGCAGTTACCTCATGGATTATTCCGTATTCTTCACAGAAATTGGTCATATCATTTGATGTATACTCTCCACCATGATCTGATCTAAGAATCTTAATCTTTCTCTCTAACTGGTTCTCAGCTTCAGATTTATAGACCTTAAATTTGTCTAGAACTTCATCTTTGGTTTTGAGTAGATATGTATAACAATACTTTGAATGATCATCTATAAAGGTAACAAAGTATTTTCTACCGCCTCGGGTCAAAAACCTATTTGAGTCACACACATCACTATGAACTAGCTCTAGAAGGTCAGAGTTTCTTTCTACAGATTTGAAAGGTAGTCTTGTGTGTTTGGCTTGAACACAGATCTCACACTTGTGTTTATCATCTATTAGAGTTTTAGGAATAAGATCTAAGTTCATCATCCTTCTTAGAAAACTTAGATTCACATGACCTAATCTACTGTGCCACACATTTGAAGATTCTACATTGAAAACAACAAAAGAATGATCTGAAATTTTATTCAAGGTACTCAGAATAAAAAGATAATCTCTTACAAATTATTTTCCAATAAAATGGCCATTCTTAAAAAATACTACTTTATTTGCTTCCATAATAATCTTGTACCCTGAAGCTACAAGAAGAGACCCACTAACTAATTTTTTTCTGATAGACGGCACATGTAACACATCATGAAGAGTCAGAGTTTTTTCTGATGTCATCTTTAGATCCATTCTTCCTCTTCCTATAATCTATGCCGCTGAGCCATCTCCTAGAGTTACACCTCCTCCACCTGATTTTTAATAGTTTGAAAAACATAAGCGATCAAAGGAAACATGAATATTAGCTCCAGAATCCAACCACCAATCGTCAGAATGGTAAGAAATATTGACTAAGGGTTGATAGCTTACAGACCTGAAGGAACTAGAAGAGCCGTTGAAAAGCATGTTTACTTCTGGTTTGGCAGGACGTTTCCCTTTGTAAGAAGTCTGGACAGCTTCCTTCTTCCTATGAAAATAGTTGGTGGCTATATGGTTTATTTTACCACACACAAAACAAAATCTCTTCTGATCCTGAGTTTGACCAAAGGTTCTTGGTTTATTGTGGTGATGGTTTTGGTGGTGAGGCTGAGGGTTCTGCTTCTTCTTGAAGAGGTTCCTTTTTGGTTTGTGGTGATGATGAGGCTTGGGTTTACCTTGGGATTCTACTAGGTTTACCTTAGCTTTTGACTCAGGCTTAAGGTTACACCTTAGCCTAATTTGTTCTTCTATTCTAATTTTCTTTAGGACTTGAGAAAAGGTAAGGTCACCCTGAGTATGAATGAGGTCATTCTTGACATCAGACCAAGAAGGAGGAAGCTTGTCTATTAAGCAGGCTATTTTATACTCAGTAGAGAAGAAAGTGCCTTTGGCTTGAATATGCCTAAGGTATCCTTGGAATTCATGTATTTGGTCATTTATAGGTTTGTTATCTACCATAAAGTATCTGTTGAATGAGGAGTAATTGAATCTTTCAATTCCAGCATCATCACATGTAAACCCCCTGATTTTTCAGGATTTTTTAAAACAGGATTTTTCAGAATTTTCTGGAATTTTTCGAGAATTTTCACTAATTAAAAACAAGGTATTTTCGGCATTAAACAAAATTAAATGTTTTTAAAATATATTAAAATATTATAAAAATAATATTTTTGGGTGTAAAATAAAATATTGGACTTAGGGTAATTTTTCTGGAATTTATTGGACCCCAAAAACATTTTAAAAGCCCCAAAACCTATTTTATTTAAAAACCCAAACAAACCGGGTTGAACCGGGTTCAAACCGGGCTGAACCGGGCTGAACCCGGTCCAACCAAACCGGACCGCCCCCCTAACGGGCCAGGTCCTACCCAAACCCGATCCGACCCGGCCCTCACCCGCTTCCCTCTCTCTCCCCTACGACCCAGCAGCCCTCCCCGCATCCTCCGGCGGCCGCCCGCGTCCTCCGGTGCTCCGCCCGCCCCCTCCGCTCCGCCCGGCCATGCCTCCCCCACGCCTCTGCCTCCCCCGCTCGGCCCCGCTCCTCTCCGCCTATAAAGCCCTAACTTCTCCCCTCGCCACAGCCTACTCCGCCACCACCTCGCCCAGAACCACCACCGGCTCCGCCTCGACTCCCCGCCCGCGACGCCGACCACGTCCCCACGCCGCCACCGCCTCCCGCCTCGCCGCCGCGCCGCCCTCTCCTCCTCCTCCTTTCTCCCCTTGTTTCTAGCTCACAGCACAGCAGCAGCCGACCGCCTTAGCCCCCGCCAGCTCCGGTGTGCTCCGCCGCCTCCGGCGACGCCGCCTCCGGCGACGCCGCCTCCGGCGACGCCGCCTCCGTCGTCCCTCGACCGCCAGTGCCGCCTCCGCCTCCCTCCGGCCGCCACAGCTCCGGCGAAGCCCCAAACCCTAACCCTAGAACTCGGACACGTCGTGTCGACACGGACACGAAAATCTCGGTTTCACGGACCCCTGTTCAGGTAACTCGTTCTCTCTGCTCGTTGACCTATTTTTGGTTCCGTCTGTTGCAATACGAACCCTGCGTGACCCTCTCGATGCCCGTACAACCCGCTCGGTGCATCGCGTCCTGTGGCGATCGTGAACCGCGATCCAAAAGCAGGAAAAATAATGCCCTATTTTAACCCGGAACTGAGTACGCCCCGCCAAACGGGACGACTTGGTCGCGTGCGGTCTTCACCGATACGTGCGCGCCGTTGATACGGACGTGCGGGATTTCGCAGAAGTTGATTTGGATGTGCGTGCACACCGGAATCAACGCGTATCCACCGACAATGTCCCGTATTTGTCCATTCTGGAATGCGTCGTAACTTTGTGTACACACGTCGGAACGAAACAAAACTTACGCCATCGGACTCGTAGCAATACGCTGGTCCTGTGACCCAAGTTTGGTTCGATTCTGAGTACGTTGACAAAATCGCGTATCGTAGGCCCCACAAGCTCCACTTGGCGGGCAATTTTGTGATCGGCTTATCGGAATCAAATTTTGGAAGTTCCATTGGGTTCGTATCATCGTTCTGGACTTGTTGACATAAGGTTTGATGAATTTGGAGAACTTTGTCTGTGACACGTTTTTCGGTGTGAAGCGGGCCACATGTGGACCCCGCTTTGACCCAAAATTGTTATTTTTGTCCTTGTCTCCAAATTGGACGCAAGGACAGGCGTTTCTAGCTATTTGATATTTTCTTAATCTAATGGTAATGTTTATTTCAGCATCCGGAGACGTTCCTGGAGATTTTACGAATACCAGAGCTACAGTTGGAGCCAAAACCACAGGCAAGTGTACCTTGCCAACTCGCAGTGATTCCTGTTATAGTACTTTGCTTGAGTTCTTTGTATATACATATATAATCTTGATATAAATGTTCAACCTAGGACCGTGTGACTTTACTTAGCGTCCGATTAATAGTCGGGTGCCAACACCGTACGCGGCGTTGTGTATTGTCATCTAGACATGGATACCGAGACCCGATATTTCTCGTACTTGTCTTATCAAGTACATCATAACCCAGGACACCTGACACTATTTATGAGACAGAATCTTCCTGAGACATTCATGGTGATTCTGTATAGGATACAGGTTTCATGACATATTCTTTACATATATGCTTAGAGCTTATTATGACTTGCTGCATTAGATATGATCTTGCGTGACATGGACATGGGGCCTCATGGACATGAGACGTATGTTTCCATACTCAGTATTTGTTGTAGTTATCTTTATTCTTGTATCTTGACAGATGTATCAGACTCATTATCGGGTTATTTTCCCGAGTTTATTTTATATTGAGATTGATCTTGCTTTATGATTCTGATATTGTTATATTTATTTCTGTGGATGAGATTAGTATATCTAGACCCTTATTGTTGTACTACAGCTTAAGTACGCCCTGATAGATCCATTAAATTGGGTTTGTCCATCGGTGTGTGCTGCTGGCCATTGCCACGTGTCTAGTCCCTCGATATTTTGGGACTGGGGCGTGACATGGTTTTGTGGTGGCCCATGCTGGTCTACGACTAAATTGCTTCGGTTTCAACTTAGGGACCGAGCAAGCCTGCAATAAGAATATGATAAGTTTTTGGGATCTCATCCACTTGCTTGAAACGTTCTTGATATCTATATCGGATTCGAATTAATTTCTTGACTTGCATCCTGCCTTGATTCCTGTGCGCCTCTTATCGTTTATTTTTGGTTGCAGAGTTATGGATTCACGAACAAACAACGAGACTCCTATAAGATCAACACGGGATGCTTTGGTAACCAATGAAGAGGAAGTAATACTAGTAAATGAAGGTCAAACTGCTCAACAATGCAGTCAAGCAAGTCAGCATGCCTCGAGAATCCAGCAAGATGACATTCCACCATCGACGTAATTTACTCCACAAATGCCCGTAATTCCACAAGGGCAGGCCATGGACGGACAACAGATGTTTTAAATGATCTATGCAATAATGCAAGCTCAACAAGAGGCTTTGAGTCGCAGCCTAGTAACCGCACTAGAGCAGACGAATCTACCAGCACGACGGCCAATGACGGGCTCTATCACCGATTTTCGCTAGCTGAAGCCCCGTACCTTCTCAGGCAATGAGAAGCCCACAGAAGTTCATGAGTGGCTTACCAACATACAACATCAATTAGAAGCAGCCGAGCTTCCAAGAGAACGTTGGATGACTGCCGTCAGAATGCAGTTGACGGACAATGCACATCACTGGTGGCTATCCGAGGAGACACGGCTCGGACTAGACCGAGTCACTTGGGAAGAGTTCTCTAGACTCTTCCAGGAGATGTACATTCCAGCTATCGCTCGATCAGAACTTCGGGACAAGTTTAATCGCCTCACTCAAGACAGTATGACAGTAGAAGAGTACAACGTAGAATTCATTCATTTGAGTCGCTTTGCCCCAACCTTGATTTCGACAGAAGAAGAGAAGGCTGAGAAGTTCTTCGACGGATTAAACATTGAGCTACAGAAACTAATTGGATCCGTTGCACCTACATCTTACCCGGACGTCCTTGCTGCAGCCCGACGCATGGAGCGCGTCATTAGGAGAGAGACCAGTCTGAAGCGATCATCCACACCCGCACCAGTCGGAGCACCACAGGAAGAAGCTACAAAGAGACCTCACATGCACCAGCCACCAGGAGCATCTCTATAGGCACTACCTATTGTAAATATTATCGCAAGCGAGGCCATATTGAGGACGAGTGCAGACGAAAAAGAAAAGTATGTTTAGCTTGAGGATCCAGTCAGCATTCATAGAGGGAATGCCCTGAGCGTCGAGAAAGAGCACCAATGGTTAAACAACAAGCGTTACCAGAACTGAGGCCAGCCTTTCCAGTATTGAGAGCACCACAAACGGAAGTTGAAGGAGTCCTACCACCAGCACCAGGAGGGTATCAGCCGAGGCCACCTTTGATACCACAAGCAGCACTCTTCCAGCAGGCTCAGCAGCAGCAGAGGAATCGATTGCAAGGACGCGGACAAGCCCTGACGATGACCTTGGAGAATGCACAGACTCATGGAGTAGCTAATGCGCGTAAGTTTTTATAGTTATCTGCTTCTAGAATTGCTTTAGTGCGTGCATATTGGTTCGTGACCTTAGCCCTAACCTAGTAATTTGGAACTTGTTAATAATAACCTAGTTTTTCTAAAAGTTGTAGTTCTCTTGCTTTAACTAGATTTTCTTTACTCTGGAAAGTGCATAGCTTTCATTCTTAGGGGAACGATATTCTCCCTAGGTGTCTTGTGATGTGTTTCGAACAATGCTTGCAACCGTGTCATCTCTATTGACCGATTATTCTTTGATTGCGAGGACACAATCATCTTAAGGGGGGTAGATTGTAAACCCCCTGATTTTTCAGGATTTTTTAAAACAAGATTTTTTAGAATTTTCTGGGATTTTTCGAGAATTTTTACTAATTAAAAATAAGGTATTTTCGGCATTAAACAAAATTAAATGTTTTTAAAATATATTAAAATATTATGAAAATAATATTTTTTGGTGTAAAATAAAATATTGGACTTAGGGTAATTTTTCTGGAATTTATTGGACCCCGAAAATATTTTAAAAGTCCCAAAACCTATTTTATTTAAAAACCCAAACAAACCGGGTTGAAACCGGACTGAACCCGGTCCAACCAAACCGGACCGCCCCCCTAACGGGCCGGGTCCTACCCAAACCTGACCCGACCCTCACCCGCTTCCCTCTATCTCCCCCACGACCCAGCAGCCCTCCCCGCATCCTCCGGCAGCCGCCCGCGTCCTCCGGTGCTCCGCCCGCCCCGCTCCGCTCCGCCCGGCCACCCTCCCCCACGCCTCCGCCTTCCCCGCTCGGCCCCGCTCCCCTCGGCCTATAAAGCCCTAACTTCTCCCCTCGCCGCAGCGTACTCCGCCACCACCTCGCCCAGAACCACCACCGGCTCCGCCTCGACTCCCCGCCCGTGACGCCGACCACGTCCCCACGCCGCCACCGCCTCCCGCCTCACCGCCTTGCCGCCGCGCCGCCCTCTCCTCCTCCTCCTTCCTCCCCGCGTTTCTAGCTCACAGCACAGCAGCAGCCGGCCGCCCGAGTCCCCGCCCGCTCCGGCGTGCTCCGCCGCCTCCGGCGACGCCGCCTCCGTCGTCACCCGGCCGCCAGTGCCGCCTCCGCCTTCCTTCGGCCGCCGCTGTAAGCCCCTGATTTTTTTCAAAATATTAAAATTAGGATTTTTCACAATTTTCTGGAATTTTTTGAGAATTTTCTAAAATTAAAATCACGGTTTTAAATTATTACATGATTTTTAATTGATAATAAACAATATTAAAATATTATGAAAATAATATTTTTGGGTGTAAAATGAAAAACTGGACTTAGGGTAATTTTTCTGGATTTTTCTGGGCCTCAGACCTATTTTTAAATACCTCAAAACTATTTTTATTAATTAATTAATTAATTAAACTATTTATATTTATTATTATTATTTTTATTTTATTTTTATTCTTTTCCTTGGGCCGGCCCGGCCCAGTGGACCGGCCCGTTAGCCTCCGGCCCAGCCCGCTTCGTCGGCCCAGCCCACCCTATCGGGTCGGGTCGGGTCCGCCCGACCGAACCCGACCCGCCCGCAGACCCGTTTCTCCCCCAGACCCGCGCGAGCCCACGACTGCTGACCGTTTCCTCCGCCGCCTTCCCCTCCGGCCACGTCGCCGGAATCCCCGCTCCGCCCGGCCAGCACCCCCCCCCCACGTTGTCCCCTCTCCTCCGCCTTCTCCGCGTCAGCCCCGCCCTTCCTCCCCTTTTAAAAGCCCCCGAGAACCCCCCCCCCCCGGCCAACTCGAACCCCCCTACCGGAACCCTAAACACCCACCGCCACCGCAGCCGGACGACTTCGCCCCAGCCTCCTCCCACGTCTCCTCCTTCCTCTTCCCCCTTCAGCCGACGTCGGGCCCCCAACTCACCGCAGCTCCGCCCGCCTTCGACCGGCGTTCCCCCACGGCCGGGACCGCCCTGACCCCTCGCCCTCGGTGCCAGAGCCGGCCGTCGCGTGTCCCCGAGTCCAGCCGCCCAAGTCCGGCAAGCCAGGACACGGCAGAAGCAAGCCCTAACCCTAATTCCCAAATTCGTCGTGTCGTGTCGGACACGACACGGACACGAAGTTTTCCTGTTTCTCGAGCCCTGTTCAGGTACGTGTAACTTTCGCCTCGTAGCTCCGTTTTCAATTCCGTAAATTGCGTTGTGAAGCCTGTATGACCCTCTCGGTGTCCGGATAAACTGTTCGGGGCATCGCGTCCTGTGGTGATCGCACACCGCGATCCAAAAACAGGAAAAACCAGACCCTGTTTCACCCCGGAACAGAGTCCGCCCCGCCAAACGGGACGACTTGGTCGCGTGCGGTCTTCACAGATACGTACGCATCGTCGATACGGACGTGTGAGTTTTCGTGGAAGCTGATTCGGGTGTGCGTGCACACCGAAATCAACGCGTATCCGCGGACATCGCCCCGTATCCGCCTTTTCTGCAATTCACCCTAACTTCGTGCATACACGTCGGATCGAGACGAAACTTGCGCCATCGGACTCGTAGCGATACGCTGGTCCTGTGGGTCAAGTTTGGTTCGATTCTGAGAACGTTGACGAAATCGCGTGTCGTGGGCCCCACAGGCCCCGCTCGACGGGCGATTTTATGTTCGGCTCATCGGAATCCAATTCTGGAAGTTCCGTTGGGTTCGTATCAGCGTTCCTGACCTGTTGACACTAAGTTTGGTGAATTTGGAGATCTTTGACCCGGACACGTTTTTTGGTGCAAAGCGGGCCCACCGGCGGACCCCGTTTTGACCCGAAACTGCCGTTTTTGCCCTTGTCTCCAAATTGGACCCAAGGACAGGCGTTTCTAGCTATTTGACATCTTCTGAGCATGATGGTAATGTCTATTTCAGCTTTTGGACTCATCTCTGGAAATTTCCCCGAGTACAATTAATTGGATCCAAACAACAGGCAAGTACCTGCACTTCAAGTTTAACCTTTATATTGTGATAAATAAATTCCCTGCTTTATTAGTACCATTGATGATTATATGTAGAGTTAGAACACTGGATTTTATGTCTTGAATAATGTATTTCGTGTCTTGATTTTCGTGTCAGGCGGGAGAATACTAGGAGGCATGTAGTTTACCCTTTCCCCCTGTAATCACTGTGTGCCAGCTGTTGGTACGCGATTGTACCATCAGCCTTATACTTGATTATTCCCGTAATCATTGTGTACTAGTCGTCTATGACGGCCCTATTAGCCTTATAAACCCCTACATGCCAACTAGGTATTCTAAATATACAAGTTCACGCACATAAGTTCCTGTCTTGTTACAGTTATATTTCTTGTCACATGTTATTCCTGTTTACTCGGATTTCTGGTTTATAGCAATCAATCATATTTTACTTCTAGTCTTGTTTTATAATATTATTTCTCAGTTAATTTCACTACTTACGCATTTCTCAACATAATGCTTAGTCAGCTATTTTCTACCTGTCACAAATATTTAGTTTAAATCTTGTTGTGCATTGTGTACTTTGCTCCTTTCCTGACTGGATCCGTTGTTTAGGCGATGACGAGAACCTTGCCCCCACCTATTATGGACCCTCTGAGACAGCAGGTGATACAGTTGCAGAGCCGGTTCCCACCCAGGAGACTACCCCTGCAGAGTAGTTAGCCTTAGTTATTTATTTCCTTTCATCTTAGTAATCGGGTTTGTCCCCGATATAATCTATGGTTCTGTAATAAACTCTAGATCTGATTATCATATTCTGGTTATAAAATCTTAGCATTCTTTTCCTGCTGTTTTTCCTTGCCTATTTAATTATTGTGAATGAGTTAGATTTATCACCTGTGATCATGCCCTAGACAGCGTACTACCGCCGACACTGCGGCGTAGGCTGGACGTACCCACGCACTCGTGCCCGAATTTTCGGGTACGGGTCGTGACAGCCGCATCTCCGGCGAAGCCCCAAACCCTAACCCTAGAACTCGGACACGTCATGTCGACACGGACACAGAAATCTCGGTTTCACGGACCCCTGTTCAGGTAACTCGTTCTCTCTGCTCGTTGACCCGTTTTCGGTTCCGTTTGTTGCAACTCGAACCCTGCGTGACCCTCTCGATGCCCGTGTAACCCGCTCGGTGCATCGCGTCCTGTGGCGATCGCGAACCGCGATCCAAAAGCAGGAAAAATAACGCCCTATTTTAACCCGGAACTGAGTACGCCCCGCCAAACGGGATGACTTGGTCGCGTGCGGTCTTCACCGATACGTGCGCGCCGTTGATACAGACGTGCAAGATTTCGCAGAAGTTGATTTGGATGTGCGTGCACACCGATATCAACACGTATCCGCCGACAACGTCCCGTATCCGTCCGTTCTGGAATGCGTCGTAACTTTGTGTACACACGTCGGATCGAAACAAAACTTGTGCCATCAGACTCGTAGCAATACGCTGGTCCTGTGACCCAAGTTTGGTTCGATTCTGAGAACGTTGACAAAATCGCGTATCGTGGGCCCCACAGGCTCCACTTGACGGGCGATTTTGTGATCGGCTTATCGGAATCCAATTCTGGAAGTTCTGTTGGGTTCGTATCATCGTTCTGGACTTGTTGACACTAAGTTTGACAAATTTGGAGAACTTTGTCTGTGACACATTTTTCGGTGCGAAGCGGGCCACATGTGGACCCCGCTTTGACCCAAAATTGTCATTTTTGCCCTTGTCTCCAAATTGGACGCAAGGACAGGCGTTTCTAGCTATTTGATATTTTTTGAATCTGATGGTAATATTTGTTTCAGTATCCGAAGACGTTCCTGGAGATTTCACGAATACCAGAGCTACTGTTGGAGCCAGAACCACAAGCAAGTGTACCTTGCCAACTCGCAGTGATTCCTGTTATAGTACTTTGCTTGAGTTCTTTGTATATACATATATAATCTTGATATAAATGTTCAACCTAGGACCGTGTGACTTTACTTAGCGTCCGATTAATAGTCGGGTGCCAACACCGTACGCGGCGTTGTGTATTGTCATCAGACATGGATACCGAGATCCGATATTTCTCGTACTTGTCTTATCAAGTACATCATAACCCAGGACACCTGACACTATTCATAAGGCAGAATCTTCCTGAGACATTCATGGTGATTCTGTATAGGATACAGGTTTCATGACATATTCTTTACATATATGCTTAGAGCTTATTTTGACTTGCTGCATTAGATATGATCTTGCGTGACATGGACATGGGGCCTCATGGACATGAGACGTATGATTACATTGGGTGGGGAGAGACACACATGCTACAGGTTGACTATATTGTGCCGGCGTCTCAGTCTCTCTCTGAGCTAGACAACCACATGATATCACTGCTACCGGCTCCCCGACACAGAGCTTGTAGTAGTCTCAGCCTGAGTACTAGTGATGCTCTCACTTGCACTTCACATAGATGGATACATATTTACCCTATTTATTTCATTTACTATTATACTGCATTTATTTTGGCTTGAGTTATTTTTGTACCTTGCTATGTCCCCTGAGGACCTGGATCTGGATTATGTCCCCAGGATTAGCATACGAGATCGATCCAGAGTTTATAGTACATGAGCATTAGCAGGAGCAGACACTGGAGCAGTACCAGATCCAGTAGACGAGTGATCACCGAGGGTATCTTCTGAGTATATACTGTTTCCATACTCAGTATTTGTTGTAGTTATCTTTATTCTTGTATCTTGACAGATGTATCAAACTCATTATCGGGTTATTTTCCCGAGTTTATATTATATTGTGATTGATCTTGCTTTATGATTCTGATATTGTTATATTCATTTCTGTGGATGAGATTAGTATATCTAGACCCTTATTGTTGTACTACAGCTTAAGTACGCCCCGATAGATCCATTAAATTGGGTTTGTCCATCGGTGTGTGCTGCTGGCCATTACCACGTGTCTAGTCCCTCGATATTTTGGGACTGGGGCGTGACATCACAGCTGTATTCATCTTCCAGGGCATCCCAAAATTCTTTTGCACTTTTGTATTCAAAGTCATATAGTGATTCAGACAAGGCGCTTAGAATTCTATGGAAGCAATGGTAGTCTATTTTCTTAGGGGTCTTGGGTCTAGTGGAACCAGAGGACTTGGATACACCTATGTCAGACTCAGTGTCATCAGAGTCATTTGTAATTGGTATGGAACCATCAATGGCTGAGATCAATCTTAAGGTAGTGAGCCAAAATTTTATCTGACTTTGCCATCTCTTAAAGTATGTCCCGTTGAATTTTGCAGGTTTAGCAATAAATGTCTCATCCTTGCCAGTCATGGTTGCAAATAGGGAATGTCTGAAAGATACGAAATTACTCAATAACAATGTCCAATGATTTAGAATAATAGTTCAAGTGATTTTGCTAACCAATCTTAAAATCTTTAGTCTATCAAGTGTAGATTAATTTGGGTTAGCTGTAGGGGCCGGTTCCCAGCTAGCGGTGGTCCGAAGACACTTAAATACCGTGTCGCTTAGGGCTATTTACA
The DNA here is from genome assembly GCA_036927795.1 of Iris macrosiphon. NCBI lineage: Eukaryota > Viridiplantae > Streptophyta > Magnoliopsida > Asparagales > Iridaceae > Iris > Iris macrosiphon. The sequence continues at coordinate 153,575,357 of JAYESA010000002.1, read as the reverse complement.
CCCCGTTGACAGAAGGACCCTTTCGGCTTGTTCCCAAATTGATCTTTACTTTTAGAATCCAGACTCAAAGAGATTTGCAATTATAGTTAACTATTATTGTCTTGAGGACGTTTCAATTAAACAATATTGTAGTTAACAATAAGTAAATGTAGAGCTAATTATAACAATGAATACTAATGATTGTATATATATATATATACTAAGCAAAATTTTATGAGCTACAAATACTAAATTACAGTAGCTAAATTGAATCACAAGATTATATGTGCTGGCAAATATTCAACCAAATAAATTAAAACTTTCTATCAACAGAATATAAGACTGTTAATTGTCCTTAGTAACAATCATTTTCTATACTAAGTTTGAAATAATTAAAACAATCAAGACTTACGTTGACAGTAGGTTCTAATACCAAAATTTTTAAAATTAATATATTAATTAAAACTTAATTAATATATGATTTTAGACAATTAAAACAATTAAAACTTTCTATATGATTTGATACTTTATATATATATAAAAGAACTTTGATAGTAAATATTCTACTCACAAATATTTTGCTAACAAATTAATATACAGAACTATCAAATGTTTTACTACCAAATAGTTCGTCACAATGTATATAAAAAAAATGGATTATTTAATACAAATTTCTTTACAGAATATTTAAACCCAATTTCGTAAGAAATTATTAAATAAAAGAAATTTAACTGTGCTAATCAGTGGCAACGTTGAATGTAAATTATTCCTACACCACATTTAACATCATGCTATATATATATATATATATATATATATATATATATATATATATATGTCAGGGATTAACTCTTAGATTGATAGAAAAAATAGTACAACTTTTCCAATTTAGAAATCTATAAACAATAAAAAAATTAAATTTAAATAGATAAAATTATCGGCCTCTGGGGAAGTCGTGCACGAAGCACTGTCCTAAGAGTTAATCCGAGGTCTATGTGCAGACGTATCTCGGAAGCTCCTAGTGGTAAAAACTCCTGACTACCGGTTTCTCTTCGTCGCACACAACTCGGAGAGAAAGACCGAACTTAGCTCTGCCCAGAGTAAGGATTGCGAGGAAAGAATGTTGTTGGAGAGAAGAAACAGAGAAAGAGGTTTCACGTAGAGGAAAAATATTCTGTAAAGAAAGAAGGAGGAGGTGACCGCAATATAAAGGCAGATCAAAGACACAGCCAACAGACAAGAGATTAAATGGCTCATAAAACAAGCCATTAAAGAGCGATAATAAAAGGGAAAGAAACGTGGAGGAATGACTATCAAAATAGATGTTACAGAGGCTGTCACAAGGGTTCAATGAACCTGGACATAGTGTCTTTACATTCAAAAATTTGAATGAGCCAAATCGGTTCAAAAAATAAAGGGGAGCAAAAAGATTTTTTGGATCCAAGCTTGAACCCGAAGAGTAAATTGGATCGACATTCGGCACCCGCAGGTGTGGGCACGTATCCGCACCCACTTCGCACACCGAATCGGGCCAGTCGACGACGCGTGAGTGTGGCCCAGGGGGTACCCCCACATAACAACTTAAGAGAATAATGAAGAAGAACTAATATATACATACAAGGGAGGAGTGGTCCAACCGATGAGGGACTAAAGAGAAAAAAAAGGAAATTGAGCTTTTGTATCTCCACAGCTAACAGATGTGCACTGAGAATAAGCTTGGAAAGGTCCTGCCATGGGTTAGGGAAATCAAACGCTCTTCTCGACCAAGCCAACTCCATCAATCTATCAGATTTATTGGTCAAGTTGTGAATTGTACCTTCCAATGCAAGAATCCTTTCCTCGAAAGCAGGAGGAAGCTGATTCACAGGAGATCTGTGCCTGGAGCCATGGTTGCTTGAGCATTGCTCTCCATCGGCTTCAAGAATCGGATCGATGAGTTCTGATACCAAATTGATAGATAGCTCTTCCTAGTTGATAGAGCTATTGTCCAAGATCTAACATAATTTGCCATGAAATTGGCACGTAAAACTCAAGAGATGCACAGAAATTGGAGGAAAATACTAGGTTTTTATTGAATTGAAAATAAAACTCATTACAAGGAATTAAAATGAGAGAAAATTGCATCATACGACTGACGTTTACTACTATTCTTTGTCTGAAAATGCATGTCTAGTACTATTGGTTCTCTTGACTGGGACTGATACTCTGATACTACTATTACAAGGGACATTGGGGCTGTATCAAAAAGCAGCAGGTGAAGCTTTGGCACTAGTCATGAGTATCGTCTCTTTTGTTAAACGTTTCATCAGAAATTTTCATAATGGCATTAAAGTCTAATGAAATAAATAAAATTGTGCATGCCAACAAATTAAAAAAACAAACCAAAATGTTCGGTGGACATTTTCTTTAAAAATGGCTTAAATATAACTCAAAACATCAATAAAATGCTCATTAATTGGACATATATTAGACAAAAAAGGTTCAAATGTTGAACATTTTTTGTACAAAAAAGGTCCAATGATTAGACATTTTTTATAATTTTTTTAATTTGTCGTATACATATATATGTATATAAAAAAAAATGTCCAATGGTTGGACATTTTTCTTATAATTATTTTTATTTGTCATATACATGTATGTAGTTATACAAAAAATTTCACTTGAAGGGATGATTTTTAATGTATTTGCGTGAAAGATGATGGGTTTGGAGAAATTGCAGGAAAAGGGACTTGGTGCCAGTGGCACTGGCACCTGACACCAGTTGCACTGGCGCCAAACTCAATTTCTTGAGTCTGACGCAATATTTTTTAAACTTTATGATTGTAACGTTCTAATTTGTAATGATCGTTTTTTTATCTGTTATGAGTAATCTATTTAAAGGAGGGTGGGAGAGTGGAGAGTCATTCACCATTCTCAATCTTTTCTTCCTCAACCAAATTCTTTTTCCACAGCCAAACACCTATGCTCACAACTCTTCATTCAGAAGCTTAACAATCTCCCACTGTACTATTACATTAGATATGAGGGAATATTGAACAAGAAGACTATTGTCTTTTAATTTCATTAAGTGTGTTTGATTGCACTAAGGAAAATAAATTAATTCTACGAAATTACTATTTTAGGAAAAAAATTCAAGGATTTTTGTATTTTTTTTTATAATGGGTTTATTTTATTATAATTATTTTTTGTTAAAAATTAAATAATCTTTTATGAAAAACATAATTTGGTTCCACGAAAAATAATTATTTTTTATGAAAAATAATATTTTCTTACCGATTGCACCTTCATTATTTTGAAAGAAAATATAAAATATTATAATTTCATGAAAAATATAAGCGATAAACCGAAAACCGAACCGATTTAATTCGGTTCAGTTTGGTTCGTCATGGACCATTTCGATTCGGTTTCGATTTTGTTTTTTCGATTTTCGATTCAATTCAATTTTCGGTTATTCAGTTCAGTTTGAATCGAATTAACCGAATGCTGACCCATATTGCTTGTAAAAACTGATATCCATGAAAATAAACTAAATCATGCACTACTAAAAAAAACAGGAGTTAAATGAGTAAGCAACAGATGGGTAGGGCCTCAGAATTGTAGAATATCATCAAGGAATATCAGTCCCGAAAGATGGTAAATTTTTTCATTGATATCACCATAAGCCAACTTCATCAGCATCATCATAATTTCTGGCAAATCTTTACTTCCATTTATAACCAAAAAAAAAAATTATGAAGAAAACAAATTAAAACGTTGCAGAGATACATTGATCGAGAATGAAACTACGACAAAATAAATTTTCTGGAAAAAAGAATTACAAAATATAAAACCTAAATTCTAAGCCAGACTGAGCTCTAAGGAAGAGAAAATGTGAAATATATAGAAGAAGAAACATTAACCCTAATCTAAAAAGTGTACGCCGCCAAGAGCTGGTGGGGAGGAGAAACTAATGCTCTTTATAGGATGATGTAATCAGTTTTGGCCGTATCTTTCGTTCGAGATTGTCGATGGAGGGATTAGAGAATTTTACATATAAGTACGGTAGATCGACCATATCTTTACATAAGTATATCAAATCTTCCTAATTGTCTGGAGGTAGTAAAATTAGGCCCTTGATAAGGGCACTACATAATTTACTAAGGACTAGTCCATTAAATTTTTTTCAAAAATTACAAGTTTGTCATTTCTTAAAGTTACTTAGGGCTAGCCCACACCAACCTATATAAGTAAAAATTATTTCTCTTCTTTGTTTTTCACCCTCACATCAAGAAATATCTCATTCTCTCAAGTCCAAAAATCTAAACCTAACTTTGGAATTTGATAGTTGTGGTCCCAAGTGGAAGAAAATTCTGATTTGGTGATTGTCCAACGAATATTCTTCCGGTATGTTTTCGACAACATACGATGAATAAGTTTTGCGATTGTCACAAAAATATTTAGTTTTATTTGACTATTGTAGGAGTTATGCATGAAATTATCTTCGATGAAGAAGTCGGATCATGCAATCCATTAAATATGCACTCCGGTACTTCCGAAGAACATGTCGGTTGTTCCGAAGCACGTACGGTACGTAAAATGACAACTCTATTTCGACAGTCATCGTGTAAGGACTGTATAAAATTTGACAGTCCTATATAACTATAGGACTGTCAATAATTCGACAGTTCTATATAAATATAGGACTGTCATAATTTCAACAGTCTTATATACTAAGTGGACTGTCAAAATAGTGACAGTCCGGAATCTTAAAGACTGTAATTTTTTTTACAGTCAACTCAATACATTAGTCTGTAAATATTATGACAGTCCTAATTTGAATTGGCAATTATTTGAAGTTATTAATTTTTAGATTATTTTATATTGGAAACAAGACCAACCTCGTACAGATGTTGTGGTACATCCTGCTATTGGGGTTGATGTGGAGAATGTATTCTCAACGGATATTCAATTTGCATCCCAGGAAGAGGCATTAGATTGGTGCAGAGAAGTTGGAAGACGACATAACATAGTCATTGTCATTGCAAGATCGATCAGATCTCGGCCGGACCGAAAATATGTAGAGCTGGGCTGCGAAAGAGAAGGTGTGTTCATGCAGCATCGTAAAAAAAGGGTGTTGTTGAATTTTTTTTTCCAAGAAAAACGTTGGGACGAGAAAATATGGTTGTCCATTTAAGGTGTTGATTATAAAAGTAGAAAATATGAAGTGGATAATCGAAGTTAAGAATGGAATACGCAATCATCCTATTCTAGAGACACTTACGGGTCATGCCTAAGTGGCACGGTTGAAGGAGGATGAGAGAAAGTTGGTTGAAGAATTGTTCCTTTCCGGAGTTGCACCCAAACAAATTTATTCTGCCGTGCGACAAAAAGTAGATGGGAATAAGTCAACCATGAGGACGATCTATAATAGTTTGGCGAGAGCAAAATGTAATAGTATGAAAGAAAGAATGACGATGCAACAAGTATTGAAGTTGCTTGGGGAGCATCACTACGTGGAGTACCATAGAAGACTGTCACTACCATATTTTCTAGGAAAGGATATTTTAGTCATTTGGTAATTAATTAAATATTGTGCATGTTAAATTTTATTTATTGTATTATTTATTTATTATTAGCATGTTAGATTTATTTTTGGACTTGTGTTAGTGGACCAACTAGTTTAGTTTAGACTCATGGACCAACATTTAATTCTAGTTAGAATTGAGCCCAATAATTAGAAGCCCAATTATTAGGAGGATGATTAATTATGTTAAACCATTAGACTAGAAGCTTCCCCTCCTTAATTAATTTCTTCATGAGAGGCCCCAAGGGATATTTTAGACTTTACATAGTAGCTTGAGGGAGGGGGCAAGTGAGGCCTATATAAAGGGGATGAAAACTCTCTCTCTTCATTTTTCATTCCAAATCTAGATCTAGAAAATTTTCTCAAGCAAATCCCTATCAAATTTTCACCCAATTATTTCCTAAATTACCATTAGAGGCTATTAGAGCAAGGATCTACAAGGAGGAAGCATGGATCTACAAAGAGGAACAATGATCTACAAGTTGGAGGCCAATTTCACCAATTTTGGAGGTTTCATTGGGAATCCATCTCCCAATAGGTATAATTCAGTTTTTTTCCTTAATTTAGGTTCTAAATCTGAGATTTAACCATGAAAAATTAACCCATATGCATAGGCTACCCTTAGGTTTTGGTTTTGTGTTCATAGGAGGCCTATTGAGAAAGCTATGGTGCTTTTTGTGTCAATTTTTGGGGAATTTCGAAATTGACATTTGTTTTGTATGTCAATTGGTCCTATAGATCAATTTGGCATGTGCTTGTGTGTTTGGGGCTAGTGTCATGTCCACAATTGGGTACGTTGTAAAACCCCGAATTTTTAAATTATTAAATCTTGGATTTTTTTCCAATTTTCTGGAATTTTCTGGAAATTTTCTGTAATTAAAATCAAGGCTTTCAATTAATAAATAATTTTTTATTGGCAATAAATAATATTAAAATATCATGAAAATAATATTTTTGGGTGTAAAATTAAAAATTGGACTTAGGGTAATTTTTCTGGATTTTTTTGGGCCTCGGACCTATTTTTAAATGCCTAAAAACTATTTTAATTAATTATTTAATTAATTATCTATTTATTTATTTATTTATTTATTATTTATTTTATTTTTATTTATTTTCTTTTCTCCTTGGGCCGGCCCGGCCCAATGGACCGGCCCGTTAGCCTCCGGCCCAGCCGCCCTTACCGGGTCGGGTCGGGTCAGCCAGACCCGACCCGCCCGCGAACCCGAACCCGGCCACCCGTCTGCCCCACGCCCCCGCGAGAATCGGTCAGCAGCCGAACCGGCCGGCCACGCGGCGCCTCCGCCGGCCACCTCGCCCGCACCCCGCGCCACGTAGCCGACCTCGCCGCCGCCTCTCCCGGCCAACCCCCACCGCGGCCCACCTATTTAAACCCCCAATCGCACCCCTAGCCGGCCAGACCCTTTCGACCACCGCCTCCTTGTCGCCCGGCGCCGCCCGACCGCCGCTCCGCCACCCTCGCCCCGACCTCGCCTCGCCGTGCCAGCCCCACTCCGCCAGCGGCCGTCCCCGACTCCCCAGCGCCTCCCTTTCCTCTCCCTTCCCTCGGCAGCCCGCCTCCGGCCAGCCCGCAGCCGCCGGCCGCCTTCGTCAGCACCCCCCGGCGACGCCGTGCAGCACCCTAGCCCGGCCGAACCTTCCCCCCGTCGCAGAGCCGCCTGAGCCGCCGGATCTCCGGCCAAGCATCCAGAAACCCTAACCCTAGATTCTGGTGTCCGACACGTGTCGGACACGAATCGACCCTGATTTTCGGGTCCCCTTCAGGTGCGTGTAACTTTCGCCTCGTAGCTCAGTTTTTAAATTCGCAAATTGCGTTGTGAAGCCTGTATGACCCTCTCGGTGTCCGGATAAACTGTTCGGGGCATCGCGTCCTGTGGTGATCGCACACCGCGATCCAAAAACAGGAAAAACCAGACCTTGTTTCACCTCGGAACTGAGTACGTCCCGCCAAACGGGACGACTTGGTCGCGTGCGGTCTTCACAGATGCGTGCGCATCGTCGATACGGATGTGTGAGTCTTCGTGGAAGCTGATTCGGGTGTGCGTGCTCACCGGAATCAACGCGTATCCGCGGACATCGCCCCGTATCCGCCTTTTCTGCTTTTCATCCTAACTTCTTGTACACTCGTCAGATCGAGACGAAACTTGCGCCATCGGACTCGTAGCGATACGCTGGTCCTGTGGGTCAAGTTTGGTTCGATTCTGAGAACGTTGACGAAATCGCGTGTCGTGGGCCCCACAGGCCCCGTTCGACGAGCAATTTTGTGTTCGGCTCCTCGGAATCCAAATTTGGAAGTTCCGTTGGGTTCGTACCAGCATTCCTGACCTGTTGACACTAAGTTTGGTGAATTTGGAGATCTTTGACCCGGACACATTTTTCGGTGCAAAGCGGGCCCACCGGCGGACCCCGTTTTGATCCGAAACTGTCGTTTTTGCCCTTGTCTCCAAATTGGACCCAAGGACAGGCATTTCTAGCTATTTGACATCTTCTGAGCGTGATGGTAATGTTTATTTCAGCATCTGGACTCACCTCTGGAAAATTTCCCTGAGTACAATTAATCGGATCCAAACATCAGGCAAGTACTTGCACTTCAAGTTTAATCTTTATATTGTGATAGTTAATTCTCTGCTCTACTAGTACCCTTGATGATTACACGTAGTGCTAGAATACTGGATTTTATGTCTTGGATACTGTATTACATGTCTTGTTTTTCATGTCGGGTGGGAGAATACTAGAAGGCATGTAGTTTACCTTTCCCCTATCATGTTTAATAGCTGTTGGTACGCGACTGTACCCTCAGCCGGATCTCGATTGTTCATGTTTAATAGCCGTCTATGACGGCCGGATTAGCCTTATAAACCCCTACATGCCAACTATGTATTCTAAAAATAAACACAAGTTCACACAGATAGCTTCTGGTCTTGTTATAGTTCTTGCTGACTGTTGCAGTTTTATTTCCTGTCTCATTTATTTCCTGCTTTCTCATATTCCTGTTTATAGCATTTACTCTGAGATATGGATGTTCTTCTATGCAACTTTCTCAACATGATACTCAAGTTAATTGTCATGAATATTTAGTTTTATCTTGTTGTGCATTGTGTACTTTGCTCCTTTCCTGACTGGATCCGTTGTTTTAGGCGATGATGAAGACTTTACCCCTACCTATTATGGTCCCTGTGAGTTAGCAGGTGATACATATGAGGAGCCGGTTCCCACTCAGGAGACTACCTTTGAGGAGGAGTAGCCAGTTAGTTATTATTTTATTTTCTTTCAGCATAAACTCGGGTTTGTCCCCGATTTATCTTCTGGCTTGTATTAACTGTGGATTGGTTGTCACAGATTAAATATTATGAAATCTTAGCATTCCTATTTCCTGTGATTATTCTTACATGTTCATTATTGTGGATGAGATAGATACTTATTGACCCCAGAAATAACCTAGACAGCGTACTACCGCCGACACTGCGGCGTAGGCTGGACGTGCCCACGCACTCGTGCCCGAATAACCGGGTGCGGGTCATGACACGTTTTTGTGGTGGCCCATGCAGGTCCAACGACTAAATTGTTCGGTTTCAACTCAGGGACCGAACAGGCCTGCAATAAAGCTAGGATAAGTTTATAGGATCTCATCCACTTGCTTGAATCGTTTTTGATATCTGTATCGTATTCGAACTAATATGAACTTGCATCTTGCCTTGATTCCTGTGCGCCTCTTATTGGTTATTTTGGATACAGGGAAATGGAACCACAAGCCAGCAACGAGACTCATGCAGAAACACCACAAACCGTTGTGGTTACCCAAGAAGACGATGTGATACCAGTCGGTGAAGGCCAATCATCACAAGGCAGTCAAGCAAGTCAGCCTGCCTCAATAAGCCGTCAAGATGGCGTTCCACCCTCGACACAGCCTATTCCACCGATGCCTTCCTTCCCACCGGGACCGCCTATGGACGAACAGCAGATGTTCCGCATGTTCTACATAATGATGCAAGCCTATCAGAAGGTTCAACAAGAAACTCAGCAAAACCAAGCGGAGAACTTCATCGACAGAATTAGCTCGGAGTCACGGAAGCCGAGCAGTTCAAATGCAATTACATTCGACAAGGACGTTCTTACTGTAGCGCGACCTGTGGAGTACACCACAAGGATCGAGTCCAGCCGGAAGCGGCCGTCTGCGTCAGCACCAGACCAAGCACAACAGGAAAAAGCTGCAAGGCGACCACGGATGAATCCAACTCAAGGACAGAACCAACAAGCTCCTACTTGTGGCTATTGTCGAAAACAAGGTCATATTTGGCAGAATTGTAGAAAGAGACTAGGTGCCTGTCTATATTGTGGATCAGCAGCACATCAAATGAAGGACTGTCCTGCTGCTCAAAGACGCACACTGCACAAAAGTTCCAGTTCAGGCCAGGCCCCAGCAGCGCAGCAGAGGGCACCACCTCAAGAACACGGACAAGCTTAGACGATGACCATGGAGAACGTGCAGACTCTTAGAGTAACTAATGCGCGTAAGTGATTCGTAGATACCATTTTCTAGTATTGTTTAGCTCGTGCCCATTGGTTCGTGACCTCAGCCCCAACCTAGTAAATTTTAAACTTGCTAACAACCTGGTATGCTGTAGAGTTTGTAGAATCCTTTGTTACTGAGCTTATTGTAGGTTGTTTTGTGTGTTTAAATAATTTGTATCTTCTTTCATCACCATCTAGCGCACTTCATTTTGCTGTGCTTGACTTATGCTGCTATTTTATAGCCTAGTTTTGCAAGCTTATCCTTTTATCAAGCTTGTTCATGACATATGTATTAGTGGGTCGACACACTAATACAATTGTCTACTCAGAGTCAATGTATTATGGTCTGATCAACCTTAGTGCATTTGGTTCGCCCTTCGCACTACTTTGCGTGGATTGAGATATACAGTTGACTAGTATACCTGCCCTAGACATGTCTGAGCATAACTGTATTAATACGAGCAAGTGAATAGGAATTACCGAGATAGGATTCAATCCACAATCGCTTGACAATTCCCACCTGAATACTTTAAAACGCCTTGACCCCGATATTTCTTTTCTATCACCCCACCCTTGAACTCTTTATTATTGATCTTCGTCTTCCCTTATTTCTGAAAGACGAAATCTCGTGCCTGGTATAAGTTAGTACATAGATAGTACTAGATATGCCACATAGGCCGATCACATACTTGGGGATTAAACTTTCGTAATTGAGGACATATCATATGTGACATGATCGGCGTTGAAGTTCGAGGATTGAATGACGTAGGTAAGCATATTAAGGAATATTTTTCTTAAGGTATATAGTCTTTTTGTGATGAATGGGTAAACTCTAAGTTGGGTAGCAATGCATTTGTCAACTTGAGAGGAATGTCCTTGGATCGTGACCGAGTAAGGTCAGGTTGGAAGAAGCAAGCCATTATAATTTTGAAAATTTAAAGGAGTGACTAAGATGATTAATGAATTGATATCGAGGACCCAATAATTGTACCTTAGTTACATGATTTAAATTTTGAATAATGAAGGTAAAATCATCAATTTGAATTTGGAAGATAAAACTATAGAATTTCAGACTTGAACATGGGTGGACTACATTTTTCAAGTTGATGATTTGAATTACAAATTACGAATTGGTGGTTGGACCACCTAGTTGGATTATTGAGGAGATGAATAAAATTTAAAAATTTGAAGCATACCATCTTGAATGGGAATATTGTTGGACTCGAATCACTTCTAGAGGAAATTATGATAATTAAAATCGTGAGGCAAAGTCATGTGCAAATCTTGAAAATGCTATATGGACTTAATCTAAAACCTGCCTGTGGGTAATTTGAGGAAGTAAGAAGTAATAACCATAAATTGAGTTTCTGATTGGAACAGTAGTCACCTTAATCATGAAGTGGTTGCAGTGGACATGATTATGATTTAAATTTTTGCAAGGAGATTGCGATTGAGATACGTAAAGGATTATGGCTTAATTTTAAATTTCGAGGACGAAATTTTTGTAAGTTGGGTAGGTTGTAAAACCCCGAATTTTCAAATTATTAAATCTTGAAATTTTTTCCCAATTTTCTGGAATTTTCTGGGAATTTTCTGTAATTAAAATCAAGGCTTTCAATTAATAAATGATTTTTTATTGGAAATAAATAATATTAAAATATCATAAAAATAATATTTTTGGGTGTAAAATGAAAAATTGGACTTAGGGTAATTTTTCTGGATTTTTTTGGGCCTCGGACCTATTTTTAAATGCCTAAAAACTATTTTTAATTAATTATTTAATTAATTATCTATTTATTTATTTATTTATTATTTATTTTATTTTTATTTATTTTCTTTTCTCCTTGGGCCGGCCCGGCCCAATGGACCGGCCCGTTAGCCTCCGGCCCAGCCGCCCTTACCGGGTCGGGTCGGGTCAGCCAGACCCGACCCGCCCGCGAACCCGAACCCGGCCACCCGTCTGCCCCACGCCCCCGCGAGAATCGGTCAGCAGCCGAACCGGCCGGCCACGCGGCGCCTCCGCCGGCCACCTCGCCCGCACCCCGCGCCACGTAGCCGACCTCGCCGCCGCCTCTCCCGGCCAACCCCCACCGCGGCCCACCTATTTAAACCCCCAATCGCACCCCTAGCCGGCCAGACCCTTTCGACCACCGCCTCCTTGTCGCCCGGCGCCGCCCGACCGCCGCTCCGCCACCCTCGCCCCGACCTCGCCTCGCCGTGCCAGCCCCACTCCGCCAGCGGCCGTCCCCGACTCCCCAGCGCCTCCCTTTCCTCTCCCTTCCCTCGGCAGCCCGCCTCCGGCCAGCCCGCAGCCGCCGGCCGCCTTCGTCAGCACCCCCCGGCGACGCCGTGCAGCACCCTAGCCCGGCCGAACCTTCCCCCCGTCGCAGAGCCGCCTGAGCCGCCGGATCTCCGGCCAAGCATCCAGAAACCCTAACCCTAGATTCTGGTGTCCGACACGTGTCGGACACGAATCGACCCTGATTTTCGGGTCCCCTTCAGGTGCGTGTAACTTTCGCCTCGTAGCTCAGTTTTTAAATTCGCAAATTGCGTTGTGAAGCCTGTATGACCCTCTCGGTGTCCGGATAAACTGTTCGGGGCATCGCGTCCTGTGGTGATCGCACACCGCGATCCAAAAACAGGAAAAACCAGACCTTGTTTCACCTCGGAACTGAGTACGTCCCGCCAAACGGGACGACTTGGTCGCGTACGGTCTTCACAGATGCGTGCGCATCGTCGATACGGACGTGTGAGTCTTCGTGGAAGCTGATTCGGGTGTGCGTGCTCACCGGAATCAACGCGTATCCGCGGACATCGCCCCGTATCCGCCTTTTCTACTTTTCATCCTAACTTCTTGTACACTCGTCAGATCGAGACGAAACTTGCGCCATCGGACTCGTAGCGATACGCTGGTCCTGTGGGTCAAGTTTGGTTCGATTCTGAGAACGTTGACGAAATCGCGTGTCGTGGGCCCCACAGGCCCCGCTCGACGGGCGATTTTGTGTTCGGCTCCTCGGAATCCAAATCTGGAAGTTCCGTTGGGTTCGTACCAGCATTCCTGACCTGTTGACACTAAGTTTGCTAAATTTGGAGATCTTTGACCCGGACACGTTTTTCGGTGCAAAGCGGGCCCACCGGCGGACCCCATTTTGACCCGAAACTGCCGTTTTTGTCCTTGTTTTCAAATTGGACCCAAGGACAGGCGTTTCTAGCTATTTGACATCTTCTGAGCGTGATGGTATTGTTTATTTCAGCATCTGAACTCACCTCTGGAAAATTTCCTTGAGTACAATTAATCGGATCCAAACATCAGGCAAGTACTTGCACTTCAAGTTTAATCTTTATATTGTGATAGTTAATTCACTGCTCTACTAGTACCCTTGATGATTACACGTAGTGCTAGAATACTGGATTTCATGTCTTGGATACTGTATTACATGTCTTGTTTTTCATGTCGGGTGGGAGAATACTAGAAGGCATGTAGTTTACCTTTCCCCTATCATGTTTAATAGCTGTTGGTACGCGACTGTACCCTCAGCCGGATCTCGATTGTTCATGTTTAATAGCCGTCTATGACGGCCGGATTAGCCTTATAAACCCCTACATGCCAACTATGTATTCTAAAAATAAACACAAGTTCACACAGATAGCTTCTGGTCTTGTTATAGTTCTTGCTGACTGTTGCAGTTTCATTTCCTGTCTCATTTATTTCCTGCTTTCTCATATTCCTGTTTATAGCATTTACTCTGAGATATGGATGTTCTTCTATGCAACTTTCTCAACATGATACTCAAGTTAATTGTCATGAATATTTAGTTTAATCTTGTTGTGCATTGTGTACTTTGCTCCTTTCCTGACTGGATCCGTTGTTTTAGGCGATGATGAAGACTTTACCCCTACCTATTATGGTCCCTATGAGTTAGTAGGTGACACATATGAGGAGCCGGTTCCCACTCAGGAGACTACCTTTGAGGAGGAGTAGCCAGTTAGTTATTATTTTATTTCCTTTCAGCATAAACTTGGGTTTGTCCCCGATTTATCTTCTGGCTTGTATTAACTGTGGATTGGTTGTCACAGATTAAATATTATGAAATCTTAGCATTCCTATTTCCTGTGATTATTCTTACATGTTCATTATTGTGGATGAGATAGATACTTATTGACCCCAGAAATGACCTAGACAGCGTACTACCGCCGACACTGCGGCGTAGGCTGGACGTGCCCACGCACTCGTGCCCGAATAACCGGGTGCGGGTCGTGACACATTTTTGTGGTGGCCCATGCAGGTCCAACGACTAAATTGTTCGGTTTCAACTCAGGGACCGAACAGGCCTGCAATAAAGCTAGGATAAGTTTATAGGATCTCATCCACTTGCTTGAATCGTTTTTGATATCTGTATCGTATTCGAACTAATATGAACTTGCATCTTGCCTTGATTCCTGTGCGCCTCTTATTGGTTATTTTGGATACAGGAAAATGGAACCACAAGCCAGCAACGAGACTCATGCAGAAACACCACAAACCGTTGTGGTTACCCAAGAAGACGATGTGATACCAGTCGGTGAAGGCCAATCATCACAAGGCAGTCAAGCAAGTCAGCCTGCCTCAATAAGCCGTCAAGATGGCGTTCCACCCTCGACACAGCCTATTCCACCGATGCCTTCCTTCCCACCGGGACCGCCTATGGACGAACAGCAGATGTTCCGCATGTTCTACATAATGATGCAAGCCTATCAGAAGGTTCAACAAGAAACTCAGCAAAACCAAGCGGAGAACTTCATCGACAGAATTAGCTCGGAGTCACGGAAGCCGAGCAGTTCAAATGCAATTACATTCGACGAGGACGTTCTTACTGCAGCGCGACCTGTGGAGTACACCACAAGGATCGAGTCCAGCCGGAAGCGGCCGTCTGCGTCAGCACCAGACCAAGCACAACAGGAAAAAGCTGCAAGGCGACCACGGATGAATCCAACTCAAGGACAGAACCAACAAGCTCCTACTTGTGGCTATTGTCGAAAACAAGGTCATATTTGGCAGAATTGTAGAAAGAGACTAGGTGCCTGTCTATATTGTGGATCAGCAGCACATCAAATGAAGGACTGTCCTGCTGCTCAAAGACGCACACTACACAAAAGTTCCAGTTCAGGCCAGGCCCCAGCAGCGCAGCAGAGGGCACCACCTCAAGAACACGGACAAGCTTAGACGATGACCATGGAGAACGTGCAGACTCTTAGAGTAACTAATGCGCGTAAGTGATTCGTAGATACCATTTTCTAGTATTGTTTAGCTCGTGCCCATTGGTTCGTGACCTCAGCCCCAACCTAGTAAATTTTAAACTTGCTAACAACCTGGTATGCTGTAGAGTTTGTAGAATCCTTTGTTACTGAGCTTATTGTAGGTTGTTTTGTGTGTTTAAATAATTTGTATCTTCTTTCATCACCATCTAGCGCACTTCATTTTGCTGTGCTTGACTTATGCTGCTATTTTGTAGCCTAGTTTTGCAAGCTTATCCTTTTATCAAGCTTGTTCATGACATATGTATTAGTGGGTCGACACACTAATACAATTGTCTACTCAGAGTCAATGTATTATGGTCTGATCAACCTTAGTGCATTTGGTTCGCCCTTCGCACTACTTTGCGTGGATTGAGATATACAGTTGACTAGTATACCTGCCCTAGACATGTCTGAGCATAACTGTATTAATACGAGCATGTGAATAGGAATTACCGAGATAGGATTCAATCCACAATCGCTTGACAATTCCCACCTGAATACTTTAAAACGCCTTGACCCCGATATTTCTTTTCTATCACCCCACCCTTGAACTCTTTATTATTGATCTTCGTCTTCCCTTATTTCTGAAAGACGAAATCTCGTGCCTGGTATAAGTTAGTACATAGATAGTACTAGATATGCCACATAGGCCGATCACATACTTGGGGATTAAACTTTCGTAATTGAGGACATATCATATGTGACATGATCGGCATTGAAGTTCGAGGATTGAATGACGTAGGTAAGCATATTAAGGAATATTTTTCTTAAGGTATATAGTCTTTTTGTGATGAATGGGTAAACTCTAAGTTGGGTAGCAATGCATTTGTCAACTTGAGAGGAATGTCCTTGGATCGTGACCGAGTAAGGTCAGGTTGGAAGAAGCAAGCCATTATAATTTTGAAAATTTAAAGGAGTGACTAAGATGATTAATGAATTGATATCGAGGACCCAATAATTGTACCTTAGTTACATGATTTAAATTTTGAATAATGAAGGTAAAATCATCAATTTGAATTTGGAAGATAAAACTATAGAATTTCAGACTTGAACATGGGTGGACTACATTTTTCAAGTTGATGATTTGAATTACAAATTACGAATTGGTGGTTGGACCACCTAGTTGGATTATTGAGGAGATGAATAAAATTTAAAAATTTGAAGCATACCATCTTGAATGGGAATATTGTTGGACTCGAATCACTTCTAGAGGAAATTATGATAATTAAAATCGTGAGGCAAAGTCATGTGCAAATCTTGAAAATGCTATATGGACTTAATCTAAAACCTGCCTGTGGGTAATTTGAGGAAGTAAGAAGTAATAACCATAAATTGAGTTTCTGATTGGAACAGTAGTCACCTTAATCATGAAGTGGTTGCAGTGGACATGATTAGGATTTAAATTTTCGCAAGGAGATTGCGATTGAGATACGTAAAGGATTATGGCTTAATTTTAAATTTCGAGGACAAAATTTTTGTAAGTTGGGTAGGTTGTAAAACCCCGAATTTTCAAATTATTAAATCTTGGATTTTTTCCCAATTTTCTGGAATTTTTTGGGAATTTTCTGTAATTAAAATCAAGGCTTTCAATTAATAAATGATTTTTTATTGGAAATAAATAATATTAAAATATCATGAAAATAATATTTTTGGGTGTAAAATAAAAAATTGGACTTAGGGTAATTTTTCTGGATTTTTCTGGGCCTCAGACCTATTTTTAAATGCCTAAAAACTATTTTTAATTAATTATTTAATTAATTATCTATTTATTTATTATTTATTTTATTTTTATTTATTTTCTTTTCTCCTTGGGCCGGCCCGGCCCAATGGACCGGCCCGTTAGCCTCCGGCCCAGCCGCCCTTACCGGGTCAGGTCGGGTCAGCCAGACCCGACCCGCCCGCGAACCCGAACCCGGCCACCCGTCTCCCCCACGCCCCCGCGAGAATCGGTCAGCAGCCGAACCGGCCGGCCACCTCGCCCGCACCCCACGCCACGTAGCCGACCTCGCCGCCGCCTCTCCCGGCCAACCCCCACCGCGGCCCACCTATTTAAACCCCCAATCGCACCCCTAGCCGGCCAGACCCTTTCGACCACCGCCTCCTTGTCGCCCGGCGCCGTCCGACCGCCGCTCCGCCACCCTCGCCCCGTCCTCGCCTCGCCGTGCCAGCCCCACTCCGTCAGCGGCCGTCCCGGACTTCCCAGCGCCTCCCTCTCCTCTCCCTTCCCTCGGCAGCCCGCCTCCGGCCAGCCCGCAGCCGCTGGCCGCCTTCGTCAGCACCCCCCCGGCGACGCCGTGCAGCACCCTAGCCCGGCCGACCCTTCCCCCCGTCGCAGAGCCGCCTGAGCCGCCGGATCTCCGGCCAAGCATCCAGAAACCATAACCCTAGATTCTCGTGTCCGACACGTGTCGGACACGAATCGACCCTGATTTTCGGGTCCCCTTCAGGTGCGTGTAACTTTCGCCTCGTAGCTCAATTTTCAAATCCGCAAATTGCGTTGTGAAGCCTGTATGACCCTCTCGGTGTCCGGACAAACTGTTCGGGGCATCGCGTCCTGTGGTGATCGCACACCGCGATCCAAAAACAGGAAAAACCAGACCCTGTTTTACCCCGGAATTGAGTACGTCCCGCCAAACGGGATGACTTGGTCGCGTGCGGTCTTCACAGATGCGTGCGCATCGTCGATACGGACGTGTGAGTCTTCGTGGAAGCTGATTCGGGTGTGCGTGTACACCGAAATCAACGCGTATCCGCGGACATCGCCCCGTATCCGTATTTTCTACTTTTCATCCTAACTTCTTGTACACTCGTCAGATCGAGACGAAACTTGCGCCATCGGACTCGTAGCGATACGCTGGTCCTGTGGATCAAGTTTGGTTCGATTCTGAGAACGTTGACGAAATCGCGTGTCGTGGGCCCCACAGGCCCCGCTCGACGGGCGATTTTGTGTTCGGCTCCTCGGAATCCAAATCTGGAAGTTCCGTTGGGTTCGTACCAGCATTCCTGACCTGTTGACACTAAGTTTTGTGAATTTGGAGATCTTTGATCCGGACACGTTTTTCGGTGCAAAGCGGGCCCACCGGCGGACCCCGTTTTGACCCGAAACTGCCGTTTTTGCTCTTGTCTCCAAATTGGACCCAAGGACAGGCGTTTCTAGCTATTTGACATCTTCTGAGCGTGATGGTAATATTTATTTCAGCATCTGGACTCACCTCTGGAAAATTTCCCTGAGTACAATTAATCGGATCCAAACATCAGGCAAGTACCTGCACTTCAAGTTTAATCTTTATATTGTGATAGTTAATTCCCTGCTCTACTAGTACCCTTGATGATTACACGTAGTGCTAGAATACTGGATTTCATGTCTTGGATACTGTATTACATGTCTTGTTTTTCATGTCGGGTGGGAGAATACTAGAAGGCATGTAGTTTACCTTTCCCCTATCATGTTTAATAGCTGTTGGTACGCGACTGTACCCTTAGCCGGATCTCGATTGTTCATGTTTAATAGCCGTCTATGGCAGCCGGATTAGCCTTATAAACCCCTACATGCCAACTATGTATTCTAAAAATAAACACAAGTTCACACAGATAGCTTCTGGTCTTGTTATAGTTCTTGCTGACTGTTGCAGTTTCATTTCCTGTCTCATTTATTTCCTGCTTTCTCATATTCCTGTTTATAGCATTTACTCTGAGATATGGATGTTCTTCTATGCAACTTTCTCAACATGATACTCAAGTTAATTGTCATGAATATTTAGTTTAATCTTGTTGTGCATTGTGTACTTTGCTCCTTTCCTGACTGGATCCGTTATTTTAGGCGATGATGAAGACTTTACCCCTACCTATTATGGTCGCTGTGAGTTGGCAGGTGACACATATGAGGAGCCGGTTCCCACTCAGGAGACTACCTTTGAGGAGGAGTAGCCAGTTAGTTATTATTTTATTTCCTTTCAGCATAAACTCGGGTTTGTCCCCGATTTATCTTCTGGCTTGTATTAACTGTGGATTGGTTGTCACAGATTAAATATTATGAAATCTTAGCATTCCTATTTCCTGTGATTATTCTTACATGTTCATTATTGTGGATGAGATAGATACTTATTGACCCCAGAAATGACCTAGACAGCGTACTACCGCCGACACTGCGGCGTAGGCTGGACGTACCCACGCACTCGTGCCCGAATAACCGGGTGCGGGTCGTGACATACGTGTAGGTCGTATCCCATCAATTTGGTGATACGTGTTAATTTGGAGATTTTTCCTCCGACACGGGACTTTGAGCATGTCACATTTTGACATGGACACATAGATTTATATTTGACTCTTCATATTGTTCATAAATAATATATATGACTTGTTCGTGTCTTTCGGAGTACGTTTAGATGTGTGGTGGACTTGTGTCGCATGCGTATCCTAAATCTAGTGGGATACGGGGTGATAAGGTCCATGTATATGCAATTTAATTGTAGATCTAATTCTTTTTTCTTATTTCATGGAGAAGTGTAATTATATATATATATATATATATATATATATATATATATATATATATATATATATATATATATATATGTATATATATATATATATATATATATATATATAATTGTGTATATATATTTATGTAATGTTGTGTCTTAGATCTATGTACCTATGCATATACGATATGTGTATATTTATTATGTAGCTATTTTTTTACATGTAGATATATATTTATAAGTGGTAGTATATGTATATATAATATAGTAGATATATTTAATGTGGTTATATATATAGTTATATTATATATAGTATATAATTTTATATATGTATATATATATGTATAGTTATATATACATATTAATATGTATGTGTGTGTATGTTACTATGTGGTATTTTATACCATTTACTATGTATAAGTGTATGTATAGTTATATATATAGTTATATATATATATATTGTATAAATATATATATATTATGGATTATATGTATTTAAATATATATTGTATAAATATATATATTGTGGGTTATATATATGTATTTAAATATATATTATATAAATATATATGGTGGGTTATATATATGTATTTAAATATATATATATATGGTAATTAATATATATATATAAATATGTTCCTAATTGCTGTTTGTATTATACTATATATGTATATATTTAGTTGTAGCACATAATATTATTGAGTAAGTTAGTATATTTTAGTTATCAATGGTTATGAGTATCTTTTATATATTATATATTTTTAGGTATGTATGTACGTATATATGTATTAATAGTTAGTGTGTAGTTGGTAGTTAGTATTTATTCTATTAGTACATACTAGAGTTATATTGGATTGATATATGTAATTATTGTTGGGTAGTTAGTACATATATAAAGTTTTGGCAATTACCTTGAGATACCAAGGTAAGTATCAAGATATACCAAGGTATGAGTAGTAGGTATTGGCATAGTAATATGATAGTTGTAAACTAATTATGGGTTGGTATTAAGGTGACTAAAATAAGGTATATAGTATGGTATAAATACTAAATACATGGTAGTTTATAGTTATAGTTGGATAGTTAATACATATATACTATAGTGACATTACCTTGAGATACCAAGGTAAATGCCAAGGTATTAAGGATACCCAAGGTATTGGGTTTGGGTTTCAAGATAGAGGTTTAGTATTGCGATACCAAGTTGGTTCAAAACCAAGATAATCATTTAGCATTTGTAATTATGATTTATATATTTAATATTGCTTTATTATAGATATGTGATATTTACCTATTGTTTGCGTATCCTGAGATACGGTATCTTAGTATCCTAAGTTGTAGCTTGTATGACCTAGATTCATAGTGTGTGAGCCCAATATTTTGAGTTAGACTTATGCAACCTAGAAGTAGGTAGTTGACCATAGTTGACCATAATTTGATTATAGTTTGACCGGTTTGACTTAGAGTTGACCTAGTTTGACTTTTGACTTAGAAATGACTTTATGACCTAGAAGTTGATTAGTTTAACTTATTTTCTTCCAGATCATTGTATTAATACAATATTCCATATATAGGTTTGTGTGACACCAGTTCGGATAGTTTGACATTCATTGCTCTGGACCGCAGGCGAGTACATTTCTCTGATTGTTTCCAATTCATAATATTATATATATGCATGTTCTAGAATTGTATACATTGATTTTCGACACAGTGATTTCACGGACTGGTGCTATATGGATCCCGTCAGGAGGTGTTATCCCCTACCGTGTGCAACGGGTACCCAGTCACATGTATTTCATCGTGTGCATCGGGTATTGACTTTCATGTGCTTCTTGTGCATCCACTATTTCGTGTGCTAATGTGACTATATCGTGATCATGTACGTAACGTGTCATGATTGGATCCATGAGTATTGGTTGGGGAGGGGGAGTAGGAGTTGGTTATGTTATCAAAGCCCTCTTGATCTCATGTGCATGTCGATTATACACCTCACGTATAATGGAGTTACCTTTATACCTCATGTGCAACCTAAGCCGATCACATAAAGAACTTGTACTCTAAATCACATAGCTAGTATTCTTGTTTTCTACTTGCAGTTTATTTCTCGTATTTACTTTTCAGTTCTTATTGTGCTTATTGCCTGTTCTTCCTGTATTGTACATTCTTATTACTTGTGCATCTTGTATCCTTTTTCTATTGCTTGTTATATATGCTCAATTATGTTATTGGAACTGCTTTCAGAGGTATGTACTTCGCTCCATTCCTGACTGGAAAATATTTTTCAGAGGATCCGAGAGATTGGTGTCCGGCATACTTTGGACTTCGACTTATAGATGGTGCAGACTTGGATCCACTAGTTTTAGAGTGATTGCTGGGAGGTTTATTCGGATCATTAGTTTTCATAGTTAGTCTCTTTAGCATTTTGGTACCGGATTTGTTTTCGGCATAGAGTATGAGATTGGATATTGTTTCTATTATTGTTTATATATATTGAATGGATAGTTATGTTAGACTTTCTTGATATCTTCTCGTGCTTTAGAATGTGATTGAGTTTTGTGTTGAGATTTTATTGGCAGACTTCATATTATTGTGAGATTTTAGATAGTATAGTAGACCAAGACAGCGTTCTATCGCCGATTCTGCGGCGTAGGCTGGGCGTTATTTCCGACTTGCATCCCTACATCGGGTGCGGGTCATGACAAAGACATCCACAAAATGATGAACTCCTTTTATTGTTTTGGGCTCATCCTGATTGCACACACTTGGCTCGGTCCTTCGCAGACGTGTTGGCCCTTGATTGTACATATAAGACCAACAAGTTCAAGATGCCTCTTTTTCACATTGTTGGGTTTACGTCTACGGGAAAAATATTTTCAGTCACTTTTTGTTTTATGAAGAGTGAGACAGTAGAGGATTACACTTGGGCGTTGAGGAAACTACAATCCCTTTACATAAGCTATGTGGACTGTCAAAATTATGACAGTCCTAATTTTAACCCACTGGAAATTTTATATAAAACTAGGACTGTCAGGATTTTGACAGTCCCACAAGCTATGAGGACTGTCAAAATTTTGACAGTCCTAGTTTAAACCCACTGTCTGCACATTTATATATAAAAGTAGGACTGTCAAAATTTTGACAGTCCCACAAGCTGTGGACTGTCAAAATTTTGATAGTCCTAATTTTAAACCACTGAAAATTTTATATAAAACTAGGACTGTCAGAATTTTGACAATCCCACAAGCTATGAGGACTGTCAAAATTTTGACAGTCCTAGTTTAAACCTACTGTCTGCACATTTATATATAAAAGTAGGACTGTCAAAATTTAACAGTCCCACAAGCTATGTGGACTGTCAAAATTTTGACAGTCCTAATTTTAATCCACTGAAAATTTTATATAAAAATAGGACTATCAGGATTTTGACAGTCCCACAAGCTATGAGGACTGTCAAAATATTGACAGTCCTAATTTTAACCTACTGTCTCTGCAAATTTTTATATAAAACTAGGACTGTCAGGATTTTGAGGACTGTCCAGAATTTGACAGTCCCAGTTTTTAACCACTGGCTCTGCATATTTATACATAAAAGTAGCTGTCTCGAAACACAAATAACCAACAACTGTATGAAAGTATTATATGTCTCAAAACACAAATTGTAGCAAATAACCAACACAAATTATAGCAAAGTTTTCAAATAAAATAAATTGTAGCAAATAACCAACACATTTATACATAAAAGTAGCTGTCTCGAAACATAACCAATCAAAATATTTCAACAAAACATAACCACTCAAAGTTTTCAAACTTAGAAGTATTATATGTCTCAAAACACAAATTGTAGCAAAAGTTTTACATGTCTTGAAACATGGCCTAAACTCCATATAATTTGTACCCTGGCAACTTACGGGGCTTCTTCCCAACTTCTTCACTTTCCTAGCCTATTCATGAGAATTAAAAAAATTGTTAGGTTATAAACATTTACATATATCAAACTAAAAGTGAAGAAGTTGCCTCACCATCTTGACCAATGCAGTATACAAGACATATTTGGCGGGGATATCTGATGGTACACGCACAATATCACCTCCGCGTTTGAACAATGTAGGTAGTCCGACACCAGCGTAGTAGGCAAGGTAGTCGTCGCTACATTTCGTCATATTTACTGTTGCTTGTCATTCGGTTTATCTAATAACGTGACGTTGCCACTCAGTGAAGAAGTCCGAGACCCAGTTGAACGCCGCAGGAATATAGTTTAGCGGTTTTGTACCTCGCAAAGCAGTTATCATTTTTAATGTGCGCTTCGGGACTGTTTGTACGTAGCCAAACTGACGGAGCACTCTATCAGGCATATAAGCCTCCTCGATTTCATGATAACTTATCAGACCGTGATATAAAGGGACTTGTTGCAATGGACGACTAGTCTGTCGCAAATAACGATATTGATTCCAAACAATCTGCAACACATAAAATTTAGCATAACGTCATTTAGCATAACGTAATTTAGTAAATTATTACCAAACATTAAAAAATTAGGTCTTAATTCACCTCTTCTATCGTCATATCTTCGAGTGCATTCCGTAGGGCGGCTAATGTGTGTGGATGTTTGGCATCTTCCTTAGTTGGCTTCTATCTGCACATTCTAGGAATGTGCTCGTCATACCCTCCGTTAAGTTTAATCCGCTGCAGGGTTGGAAAGTGCTCGTATATCCATGGCTTCACGTAACCAAGTTAAAAAAATATTAGTCCAAAAATTAACAACAATATTTTTTATTATGTATACAAGTTGACAAAGATATATCTATACATGGAGTAGAGTCTGGCATCCGGATATTGTCTTAGAACCGAAGCGGGATGTCGCACCAAGCTCACGGTAAAGGTATGCTAGTATACCGCTTTCCCAAGATATTTCTTCCACCGTGTCTATGTCGTCAAAATTCAGGAGATATTTGGCATGTATCGACGTTCCAGACTTATCCGTAATGCCGACAGCCCCTAAGATGAACTGCATATATCCACGGGCCATATTATCGCTATTATCCACTTCAGGATCCGGATCAGCGAATGTCTCCTCCAAATATTTTAAAGGAAGTCCGTACGACTTCTTGAACTCCCAGACACCCTGATACATAATCCACGATATGGTCGTAAAAGTTGATGTTCGATTCGTCAAAAGTATAATTGATCATGACTCGACCATCAACCCTAAGTCCCAATATATGATGGACGTCATCAAGGGAAATCGTCAACTCCCCGTTTGGTGGATGGAAAGTGTTGGTTTCTGGATGCCACCGTTCCACAAATGCTGATATGAGTGCATTATCCACCGTCATATATGAGTAGTTACACAAATATTGTAAACCAGTGGGAATAATTTTAGCCTTCACATCGTCTCTCAATAATTCAAACCTCCATGTATTGCATTTTTTGTCGTAGTTGATCACCGTTAACATACGAGAACTCTCCTGAAAAGTAAACAATTGGATGAACTTATACCTATATATAAAATATAGTTATCTATAAATAATTGGATGAACTTAGAACTTACAACTATATATAAAATTATCATAATGTAATGTACTTACCGGATTGTTCCATATTTGGTATGCAATATGGTTCTCGATCGACGGCAACATAGAGCAACCGTTTGGACGAGTCTCGACTGGACTATCTGGCTGCTGAGAAGGTCCTGAACCATCAGTAGGCCGGTTTCCGAGGGTTTGTGGGAGAGGCCCGACAGGACTATCTACATGCTGAGAAGATCCTGAACCATCAGTTGGCCGATTTTGGATATTTGATATGTCCTCATCGGAGGAGGAAGAAGAACAAGAAGTACTAGGAGCACGTCTCTTCGAACGAGTGACAGTCTTCTTCGTCAGTCGACGTTTCCTAACTTCAGGGTATGCCTCGGAGTCGCAGATAGTGAGAGCTGGTTCAATAGTACGCTGAACATTGCGTTCCTTACGCATCGACGCAGTAGGACGTCTTCTTATGATATCTGCATCCTCAGTGCCCTTCCGAGGGTCGTGACTATAAGACAAAAAAAATAAAATTGACTGTAAAAATTTATTCAACATTCAGGACCGTAGAAATTTTTACAGTCCTATATGTATACAGGACTGTAGAAATTTCTACAGTCCTATATTTATACAGGACTGTTGAAATTTCTACAGTCATTTATATATATAGGACTGTAGAAATTTTTACAGTCCCGCATGGTTCTGTTACATACGTTCGACGGATGTCAAACTTGAATGCCCTAAAATTGGGTACGAGACTCCACAAAAATGTCGAAAGTACATCCGAAACTACATTCAAGACTTGTATGCCCTAATTTTAAGATTAGAAAGATAATTTTTGGAAAAAAATTGAAATACAATAGAAATTATTACAATTTTTAAAAAAAATTGAAATGCAATAGAACAAGAAGAAGAAAGAATTATACCTTGGTTCTTTCGAGAGTTTGGGAGCCATCGACAAGGAGGAGGAGGAGGAGGAGGAAGTGGATGAAGAGGGATCCGACAAGAAAGGGAGGAGGGGGGAGGGCTCCGGTGAGGGTTTATAGGGTTTGGGAAGAGAGTTTTATGTTTGGGCTAGTATGAGTAAACTTCATTCATTAATGGGCTAGCCCCAATCCTGGGCTAGCCCCAAGTAAATTGTGTAGTGCCCTTATCAAAAGCCTAAAATTAGTAATAACTGAGTTGTTATGGGTTACCCTTGTTAACTTAAAAGAATTTTTTTGAGTTTTCCTCCACTTGTTTTACCATAATTTATGGTGTACCCTACCGAATTACCATAATGCATTAATATAACCACCACTTTTCACCTTAGAGGTATTTTGATAATTTTATATGTTGTTAAATTTTTATTATATTATGTTAGTTGTTAGTCTAGAATTAATTAGTGTTAGTATTTAGTGTTGGCTAATTAGAATTAATTAGCGCCTATTTTTTCATGAATAGAATATTCTATATCAAATTAGTTAGATTACATCAATGACTAATAGATTCCATTCATGTTAGGGTTAAAAATTTTATTAGAGAGTGGAATGACAATTTTACTAATCACACCACTATATATATCCTACTCTTTCTCTCTCCTCTCATTCATTTTATTTTCTCTACTCTTTCTCTATTTTATCTTCTCCACCTCCTCATGAACACCAAACATAATTTTCTCCTTTCTAGTGTTAGTTTATGTACATATCTTTACTATTATATTTTTGAGTGTTTGTGTATTTGTGTCTCATCGTGTTAGTTTCTATATTCTTGCATATATATATTATTCTAATTTATGTACATATCTTTACTATTATATTTTTGGTGTTTATTGAGGATTTAAGGGTTTTGTGTCCATTGGTGATATTGGTGCTTTGTGTGGAGTATCAGTGGCTTCAGGAAGGATGGAAGCAGTATGAAGGATATATGGGTATACTTAAGTGCAAGTGCCTCAAGAACTATGGTGTGTGTGTGCAGGAACCTAGAATTAGATGTGTGTGCGATGAGTTGAGGAAATAGTGTAACGTCCCAGTCCCAAAATACGTAGGACTAGGAATACGTAACATGCCAGCTACGTATTCGACCAGACTCTGGTCCGACTCAAATATATATAATCTGTATAATAAGGGTAACTATCTAAGAATACTGAAAATATCTATGTCTCAATCCACATAAAGAACAAAATATTGCCACGCCCAGTCCCAAAGTACCGAGGGACTAGCCACGTGGTAATGGCCAGCAGCACACACCAATGGGCAAACCTAATTTAATGGACCCATTAGAGTGTACTTAAGCTGTAACACAACAATAAAGGTCTACGATACAAGTCACAGTCTATTTGTAATCTCATCCGCAGAAGGTAATCACAGTTCAAATATCAGAATAATCAAGATGAAATATAAATCAACAAGTCTCAATAAAATATCTCGAAGAATAACCCGATAATGAGTTTGGTACAATAATCCAAGAGACAGGAAATAGAGAAACTAGAAACAGAAATAACTAAGTATATAAAGCAAATACTCAAGTGAAATCCTCTGGCACCACCTCGTCCACTGGTGCTGGTACTGCTCCAGCGTCAGCTCCTGTCCCGTATACCTCGGGGTAAATCTCTTCTGCTATACCTGGGGACATAATCCGGATCCAGGTCCTCAGGGGACATAGCAAGGTACAAGAATAACTCAAGCCAAATAAATACAGTATATGAAAATAAATATCCACAGGATAAACTATGTAACCAGCTATGTGATATGCAAATGAGAGCATCACTAGTACTCAGGCTGAGACCACTACAAGCTCTGTGTCAGGGAGACGGTAGCAGTAATAACACGTAATGGGCCAAGCTCGGGAGTAGAGACTTAAGCACCACAATAATAAGGTTTTATATATATGATCAGCATGTAGCCTGTGTGTCTCTCCCCACCTAATGTAATCACACATCTCATGTCTACGATGTCTCATGTCCATAACACGCAAGATCATGACCTCTAGCTAGTACAGCGAGTCATAATAATATCTATGTATATGCAAGATCTATGTCACGAATCATGTAAGCCTATACAGAATCACCATGAATAACTCAGAAAATATTATATCTCATAAATAGTGTCAAGTGTCCTATGGTATGACGTACTTGATAAAGCAAGCACGTAAATATAAGATCGTAATATCAACTCTCTAGGTGACGTTACATGACTCCGCGTACGACGTCGACACCCGAATCTTGTTCGAACGCTAAGCAATATCTCATGGTCCTAGGTTGAATATGTACATCACAGAAGTATATATATATATATATATATATATATATATATATATATATATATATATATATATATATATATATATATATATATATATATATATAACTCAAACAACAATATCAGATAACTACTGCAAGTTTAGCAAGGTACACTTGCCTAGGGTTTGAATTCCTTCAGTTACTCCGGTGTATGTGGAATCTCCAGGAATGCCTCCGGATGCTGAAACAAATATTACCATCACTCTCAGAAGATATGAAATAGCTAGGATTGCCTACCTAAAATTCCAATTTGGACACAGGGGCAGAAATAACAGTTTCTGGTCAAAGCGGGGTCCACATGTGGCCTACTTCGCACTGAAAAATGTACCAGAAAAAAAGTCCTTCAAATTCGTCAAACTTAGTGTTTACAAGTCTAAAACGATGATACAAACCCAATGGAATGTCCAGAACTGGATTTCGATGAGCCGATCACAAAATTACTCGTCAAGTGTAGCCGTGGGGCCAACGATACGGGATTTCGTTAACGTTCTCAGAATCGAACCAAACTTGGGTCACAGGACCAGCATAATGCTACGAATCTAATGGCATAAGTTTCATTATGAAATAACAATCACACACGAAGTTATAATAAGTTTTGGAACAGGCCCGATATGGGGTATTTTTGACGGATACGCGTTAATTCCGGTGTACACGTACATCCAAATCAACTTTCGCAAAATTTTGCACGTCCATATTGACGATACGCACCTTTCGGTATAATTTGTACACGACGAAGTCGCCTCATTTAGCGGGACGCACCCAGTTTCAGAAAAAAATTGGGATTTAAAACCAAGTTTTTGGTGGATTTCACCCGCGAATAAAACATAACATGCAACGAATTAAAATAAACTATTTATAGGGTTTTATTCTCGGTTTTGTTGTCTAATTAACTTCTCAAACAGAATTTAAAAATAATAAACAGGTTGGGAGTAGATCGGCCATGAACTTGTGAGTTCGGGACGGTTTCTGATTTACAGAAATTGGGTTGCTTTTTCTATTTTTGTGTCGCGGTTTGCGACCGACACAGGACGCGATACCCCGAACTAGTTGTATAAAGTTCGAGAGGGTCACGTGGTCTTCACATAGGATTCGACAGAATGAAATATGGATCAATACATAGGGAGGTAAGAGACGGGGAAGATAGGTACCTCGTTATGGTTCGTGAACTGGGCGGCACGGCAGGGCACGGCGGCGGCTGTGGCTGCTGCGGCTGCTGGTGGAGGTGCTTATCGGTGCTGGTCGGAGAGGCAGCGGGTGGCTCGGGTCGTCGACGGTCGGGGGGGAGGTCGTCGTCGGAGGCTCGTTGGCCGGAGTCCCGTGGAGAGGTGGCCGTGGTTGCGAGGGTGGTGGAGGAGCCGCGGGAGGGGTTTAAATAGGGGGAAGGGAGGCGGTTGCGGGGAGTGGGTCACCGGGGATCGCGGGGTCGTGGGCCGCAGAATGGGGGCGGGGTCGTGGGGTATCGGCAGCGGAGTCGGGGCGTCGATCGGGGGTTTCGGGGGAGTGGAGAAAAGGTTACTGTGTAAGTGGGTCGGGTCGGGTACGTGTCGGGTCGGGTCGGGTAGGACCCGATCCACTAGGGCCTGTTGGGTTTAGTTTGGGTTGGGTTGGGTTCGGTTCAAGTGGGTTTAGTCTAGTTCAATCAAAAACAATATTTTTTGCTATTTAAAAATAGTTTTTGAGCCCAATAAATTTTAGAAAAATTACATAACATCTAATAATTAATTATACACCCAAAAATATAATTTTTATAATATTTTAATACTTAATATAATGCACAAAAAAATTAATCCTTTGAAGAACATTTAATTTAAATAATTAAAAATCATATAAAATCCCAAAAATTATTTTAAAAATTTTAGAAAAAAAATTGGGTGTTACAATCTACCCACCTTAAAAGAATTGCGTCCTCGCAATTTAGGAAACAAAACATAACCGGTCAGAAGAGATGACGCGGTTGCAAGACATGTTTGTTGAAGCATGACACAAAGAATAAGGAGTCATGAACAAGGAGAAATCCAGAGGAAGGGAGAGGGTTAAGCAGAACACGTAGGGAAGGAATAAAAAACTTTTTTCTAGTCAATGAGAGATAAGTAACTCAAGAGTAAAGGAATCTGGTTAGAGCAAGGATCAACTACAGCTTATGAAAACTTGGGTACCAGTTACTAATCTAGACTAACAAGTTCATGCTAACACAATACTAGGCTTAGGCTAAGTAATGGAACTAACAGTCACATGCTAAAGCATTACTAGGAATAGGTAGCTATGATAAAACTTAAATCTTACTCGCATTCACTATTCCTCGAGTCTGTGCGTCCTCCACTGTCATCGCAAAATCTTGTCCACGTCCTTGCGGTGGTGCCCTCTGCTGTTGCTGGTCCTGCTGGAAGAGTGTTGTTCGTGGTGCCAAGGGTGACCTTGGCTGATATCCTCCCGGTGCTGGTAAAGCTTGTCGGTTAACCATCGGTATTTTTCCTTGATGCTCCTTGTAATTTCTGGCTGAATATTGTCTGGATCCGCAAACCAAGCACAATCCCAATCTGAGTCGGCATTCCTTGGCGAGATGGCCTACCTTGCCACAATAATGACAAGTAGGGAGTACTAGTGCTGGTGCTGGTAGGGCTGATTGATGAATCATCAGTGCTTTCTCTCGACGCTCAGGGCAATCCCTTACTGAATATTGACTGGATCCGTAAGCTAAACATAATCCCAATCTGCATCGGCATTCCTTGGCGAGATATCCTACCTTGCCACAGTAGTAACAAGTAGGAATGACTAGTGCTAGTGGTGTAAATGCTCTCTGTGGTGGATTCATATGTGGTCGCTTGGCAGCTCTTTTCCGCTGTGCTCGGTCTGGTGCTAATGCATGCGGCCACTTCTGACTGGACTCTCTCCTGGTGACGCGCTCCATGGGTCATGCTGCAGCAAGAACGTCCGTGTATGAAGTAGTTGCAACAGAGTTGATTAATTTCTGTAGCTCAGAGCTAAGTCCGTCAAAGAACATCTCCGCTTGGATTTGTTGGGCCTCTTGATGAACCTGCTGTTGGGCTTGCATCATTGCGTAGATCATTTGGAACATCTGATGTCCGTCCATAGGCTATCCTGGTGGGAAAATAGGCATCGGTAGAGTAAATTGCGACGGTGGTGGAATATTGTCTCGCTGGAATCTCGAGACGAGCTGATCTGCTTGATTGCTTTGTTGAGCTGATTGACTTCCACCCACTGGTGTCACTCCATCGTCGTAGGTGACAACTGTAACTTATGGTGTTCCTGCGGGAGTCTCGTCGCATGCTTGTGAAACCATTACTCTACATCCAAAATAAACTATAAGAGGCGCACAGAGGAATCAAGGCAGGATGCAAGTCTAGAAATTATTTTGAAGTTGATATAGAGGTCAAGAACGAATCAATCAAGTGGATAAGATCCTATAATTATCCTATCTTAATCGCAGGCTTGCTCAGTTCCTTAGTTGAAACCGAACAATATAGTCGTAGACCATAATCGTAGACCTTAGTCGTTGACCATAACCTAGGACCATAGTCGAGACCATAATGCACAGACCTGTATGGGCCACCACAAAAACTATGTCACCCCCAGTCCTAAAATACCGAGGGACTAGCCACGTGGTAATGTCCAGCAGCACACACCAATGGGCAAACCCAATTTAATGGACCCATTAGAGTGTACTTAATGTCATCCCCATATTTCAGATTAGGGGTTTTTTCGTCTTTTCATAATTAATGTGTAAATGACAAGGTTCAAAGTATCCGCCGATACCGATACGTATCGGCCGTATCGGATCAGATCTCAGCACTGCCGATCCGATACTCTAGAAAATTATCGAAATCGGCCGATATTGGTGGAAAATGTATCGTATCGGGCTGTATCGGTCCGATACGAGCCGATACGGACCGATACGAGCCGATACGAACCTTCTAAAATCGGACACTCTCCTCTCCGACCAAAAACAAAAGTATCAAATCCTTAAATCAACATCAAATAAAGCAAATTATGCTTTGCAGACGTCAAATCCAATAATCGAAAAAAATAATAGTGCAATAAAACTTGTATAAATAGTTCATCATTTGTCTACAATGAACACACAACAAACCCTATTTTACAGAGAGATTAGAAGAAGTTCAGAAATTTTACCTTTTCCAGGTAACCAAATCCTCCTTCGCTGTGGAGATCACCCACTCGACCACGTCTTTGGCCTCCTCCGTCGCCTCCACCGTGGCTCGAGAAGTTCTCCTCCGCCTCCACCGCGGCTCAAGAAGTTCTTCTCTACCTTCGTCCTTGGCTCTCCTCTCCGATCCCGCATACTCCGGCGTGACGCGGCGAGTGAAGGCGAAGAGGAGCGGTGGAGGCGGAGAGAGAAAATCTCGGGGAGAGAGAAACATTCGGGGGAAATGAATGTTTCTCTCTCCTCTGTGTTTTGTTTACGATTAAAAAAAATTTGCCATGTCAGCATCCAAAAAACACACATCAACCAATCTCCACCGTCCATTATGCCACGTCACCGATCCACCGCTCAGATCCATGCCACGTCAGCATCCTAAAACACACCTAAACCAATCTCGACCGTCCATTTTGCCATGTCACCGATCCACAGCTCAGATCCAACGGCTGTGGATCTTTGGGGAAAAAAAAATTCCGAGCTCTGGAATCGAACCCGTGACCACCCAATTTTACAACCATCCCACTAACCAGAAAGCCACTAAAGCTTTGGTGACTAAGTTAGCATATATAATATATTTATGGAGCTAACTTATATATATATATATATATATTCTGACTTTTATTTATTTATTAGCTACATCTATGAATATATACATATACTATATATATATATATATATATATATATATATATATATATATATGTTATTGTATGTACATAACTACATATATGCATGTATACATATACTATATATAACTATTAATTATTCTATATATACTATATATTATTGTTATCTATTTAACTTTTTATTATTGCAATATTTTTTGTTAATAAATGTTTTGTATGTACATATATGCATATATACATGTACTATGTATAGCTATTAATTATTCTATATATACTATATATTATTGTTATCTATTTAACTTTTTATTATTGTAATATTTTTTGTTATTATATGTACATAACTACATATATGCATATATACATATACATATATATATATAAAAAAATTGTCTAACTATATATATATATATATATATATATATATATATATATATATATATATATATATATATATATATGTAATTATTGTACATATATATTGTATACACTAACTTATATAATATTGTATCTAACAATATTTATTATTATTATTATTATTATTATTATATATATATATATATATATATATATATATATATACACTAACTTATATAATATTGTATGTAACAATATTTATTATTCTATATATATATATATATATATATATGTACAATAATTACATATATATATATATAGTTAGACACAAAAAAATTATATATATACTACCTGTTATTGTTATGTATGTAATGTTTTATATTATTGCAATTTATTTATCGTATATATGATTATATATATACTATCTAACAATATTTATTACTGCATGTAACAAATTTTTTATTATTGTATCTAACATTATAGTATCTATTATTGTAACATATATATATATATATATATATATATATATATATATATATATATATATATATATATATATATATATATATATATATATATATATATATATATATATATAACTTAGTGTATATGTACAATATAATTAGATAATATATAGTATCTATTATTATAACGATATTTCTTTGTCAGTAATTATTATTGGAGAATACACATTATTTTATACGTTTTTATTACTGCATGTAACATTTTTTTATTATTGTATGTAACGTTATATCATTTCAGGATTACTTAATGGCACCAAAAAGTCGTACGCCGGAGGAAATGGATGCTGGTTGGAAACATAAAAAATATGTCAATCCTAATAATAAGAGGAGGTTGGAATGCAATTATTGTAGCAAAATAATGGACGGAGGGGTTACTCGGCTGAAACAACACTTAGCGGGTATTACAAGAAATGTAGCATCGTGTCCTGATGTACCAATTGCTATAAAAAAAGAAATATTATTGCTTTTTGAGGGTAAAAAAAGGATAAAATAATGGCGAATCAAAGAAAACAATGGGTAAAGGAAGAGTTGACAAGGATGGCTCGAGTAGATTCCTCATCAGAAGAAGATATTGAAGACTTCACGGAACTTAGAAGGGACATGGGAGAAAGTAGGAGAGAACATGCAGCCGAGGAATGGGGTAGACGTTGGAGTGTCGGGGACAGAGAAACAGGGTCAAGCAGGGGTCCGACGTTAGGTGGCCGATCAAAGTCAGTCGCATATCGTGGGGAGGAGGTAAAAAATATTCCAGAGATAGAAGTAAGGAGTATGGATCCTTATGTCCTAAGAAAACAAGGGGCAATGCAACCCAAAATAAAGGGTACAATTAAGGGGATAAATAATGCAAAAAATTATATAGGAAGATTTATATCAAAATTCTTTATATACAATAATATATCATTCAATGCTGCTAAAAGTCCACACTATCAACCAATGATAGATGCCATAGCAGCTTCCGGGGGTGGAGTAAAGGGTCCAACTCCTTATGAGATTTCAAATACTTATTTAGATATGGAAATAAGTGACATGGAGGAGTACCTAAAATCATTTTATAGGTATTGGGATGAGTATGGATGTACCATTATGTGCGATGGATGGACTACACAGAATAGAAAATGCATCATTAACTTTCTTGTGTATTCTCCACAAGGAACGATATTTCTTAAATCTGTAGATGCCTCTGACAAATACAAAGATAGTAAATACATATTTGGACTGATGAATGAAGTTGTAGAACAAATTGGAGAAAATAGGGTCGTCCAAATAATTACTGACAATGGCTCTAACTACAAGAAGGCGGGAATGGGGTTAATGGAGGTGAGAATGAACTTATACTAAATTTTTATTATTATAAATATGTTTGTATATATGTAATTTATTATTGTAAATATAGCTTCTTTCTAAATAAATATGTATGTTTGTATGCATGTGAGAAAAAAATTATATTGGACTCCATGTGCAGCACATTGCATAGATCTCATGTTGAAGGATATAGCCAATGATCCACATATTAAGCCACTAATACGGAAGTCTCATGATATGACTTGTTTCATATATAATCATGGTTAGGCTCTTAGCATCATGAGGACTGAGACTCAGAATAGAGAATTGGTTAGACCAGCCATCACTAGGTTTTCTACCAATTTTATTGCTTTTGATTCCATCCTTAAACATCAGGCTGATTTAAAAAGGATGATAAATACACGAGATTGGACAGATAACTACATGAGACTCAATCGTAAAGATAGAGAAAAGGCAGATGTGGTTGTCAGTTTAATCGAGAGTCAAACTTACTGGAGGGATATTGCAGGGGTCACTGCAATATTTCGACCTCTAGTAAAAGTTTTAAGGATGGTGGATAGCGATGATAAAGCGGAGATGGGTCATCTTTACGAGGCTATGGACAGGGCTAAAGAAATGATAAAAAAGAATGTTGGTCAAGGATATAGGAAGTGGTGGGAAATGATTGATACCAGATAGAATTCTCAACTACATCGAGATATACATGCAGCTAGTAAGTACTCTATAAATTGAATACCCTTCAAATGTTATTTTATAATGTTTGTAGGGATTTTAAAACTAGTTATTTATTAAATATTGCAGGTTATTTCTTGAATCCCAAATACCAATATTCTAATGATGTTATAAATGACGACGAGGTACTGAATGGTTTCC
This sequence comes from Iris macrosiphon, assembly GCA_036927795.1. Lineage (NCBI taxonomy): Eukaryota > Viridiplantae > Streptophyta > Magnoliopsida > Asparagales > Iridaceae > Iris > Iris macrosiphon. The sequence continues at coordinate 153,538,872 of JAYESA010000002.1, read as the reverse complement.
ACCGCGTCATTAATAGAATGGTGAATGACAATACAACACGCCTTAATATAAACAAAGAGGTAAATATTATTTGATATTGGATTTTTTTGTAACTTTACAATATTTAATTTTAATGTCATAAGACCCATAACTGTTGTAATATCACTTTGCAGCAGAAAATTTCAGATTGAGAAATGGTGTATTTAGTTCAAATCAAATCCAAAGTGCTGTAAATAAATGTCTTCCTGGTAGTAATAGTTCATACTTTAAAATTTTTATTAATTAAATTTATATAGTTACAAAGCTAATATATTTTATTATTTTGTAGCTGAGTGGTGGTCCATACATGTTAGGAAGGAAGCCCCAAATTTGACTCGATTAGATGTGCGCATCCTAAGTCAAACAGTGTCTTCTTCCAACTGTGAAAGGAATTGGACAATATTTTCTCTCATCCATACTCGTCCCCGCAATAGACTTTTAATGACAAGACTAGAAAAAATAGTTTTTGTCCATTATAATATGAGATTGAGGGTTCAAAATATGCAAAGATCACGAGATGAACAAAATATTATTGATTTGGATGAGATATTTCATGAAGAAGATCCACTCATAGCTTGGACTAGAGAAAGGGAAACACCACTCTTAGATGGCAGAGAAAATATGTCACGCCCCAGTCCCAAAAATATATGGAACCAGGCCACGTGGCATTGGCCAGCTGACACGTCACTAAGGGATTACCCAATTTAATGGACCCAAAGTAACGTGCTACGCTGTCCTAAAATTTTACAAGTCTAATACAGGTAAATCTAATCTCATCTACAGAAATATCAGGAAATAAGTGCTGAATATATAGATGCTAAGCCTAAAATATTATAATACAATTCAGATAATAACTTGTGGGAACAACCCACTACAAAAGGTAAGCAAAAGTAAAATAAGATAAACTAGTGCATCGTCCTCGAAATATGTAGCTCCAACTCCAGGTGTACTCAGGCAGATTCTGAAGGCATCTCCTCTAACTCTTTCTCAGGGGCATATCCAGTCTCTTGTCCAGGTCCATGTAATGTGGGATAGAGTGTCTCATCTAAACCTGGCAGGGAACCAGGTCCTCAGTGGGACATAACAAGATACATAAAAATATGCCATGTATATAAATATTGAATAAATAAACAGAGGGTGTGCTAACCATCTAAGTGAATGCAATTTGAGACAACCTAGTACGTATGGGAAAGTATAGCTAGACATATGCTGACGTAATTCACCAATCCGTAGTGACTGGCTAATATATGCCACATATGCCCCCGTTCAAGGGCACTATGCAATACACCATCTCCGAGGAGCATGGTCACCGGAATATATATATATATATATAACAGCCGTATCACTTCGTCGAGTGCGGTATCGGTATAAAGAGGTGGGTGTCCCATACGTCTTTTAGTCGCTCTCCCCGCCCAATATAATTAATGCCAAGTCGTAGTTTTCCTGATTTTATTCTAAGCCGTGATGCACGTCGTACGTACTGGTAGCTAATTAACTACGTAAACTTGTATCCCAAAATGAAGTACAACCTTGTTGCGTGTACCCGTGTCAGGGTCTAAGAGGATATTAGGATACCCTTACAGTTGATGGTAAGTCTGTAAAGACTAGGTTAATTACACTACGCGTCAACGTACTTGTTGACGGTACCCGAGGCAGTCTCAGATACTTACTGTTATATGAAATTTACTAACAATAACATTCAACAGTTTAATAATTAAACAGTAAAAACTTGGCAAGGTATACTTGCCTACTCCCTGATTTGTGTTGAAAACCTGATCTCACAGTCAAGTTTGAGGGTTCTTGTGACAGGGGGTCACTGACTGTGCTTGGAGATATAATCTGTTTAAGACATACAGGGTTCATAAATATAATATTTAATAAGAGGGTACATAACATATATATATACTTATGTAAGTATATAAGACATAATATATATATAGTCATATATAATATATAGGGTACATATATATATAGAGTATATATATATAGATATAGTAAATATAGTAGTATGCATATATATATAGCATATATACATATAATAGATATATTATATATAAATACATATATATAGATATATATATTTTTACATATAAAGAAAATGCAGAATATAACATACATAGTTTATTTATATATACTAGTAGTATATATAAATATATATATATATAATAATATATAATATATATATAATAATATAATATATATATATATATATATATATATATATATATATTATATATATATATATATATATATATATATATATATATATATATATATATATATATACATATATTTACATATATATAAAAGAAAGAAAAGTGCAGGAATTGAAATGTATAGATACATTTATTTATGTATACTAATATATATATATATATAATAATATATGATATATATATATATATATATATATATATATATATATATATATATATATATATATAATATATATATATATATATATATATATATATATATATATATATATATATATATATATATATATATATATATATATATATATTCATATATACATATATATATATATAAAAGAAAGAAAAATGCAGAAATGTAAATACATATATATATACTGTATATCCCGTATTATATATAATATAAATATATATATATATATATAATACATTATATATAGATAATACATATATATATATATATACATAGATATATATATATACATATATATATATATTTAAAAGAAAAGAAAATGCATAAGGAATATATACATATATATTCATATATGTATATATATATAGGAAATGAAATAAGTATATACATATATATAGTAATATTATATATATATATACTGCATATATATATATAATAATAATATAATTATATAACATATATAATTATATATATATATATATAATATCATATATACATATATATATGTATAGATATACATATATATATTTTATAATAAAAAATGCATAATACATATAATAATTATATATATATTGTATATATATTTACTGTAATTATAATAATACATAATATTTATATATATACATAAATATACATATTTATATACATATTAAATATATAATAATAATAATATATGTATACTGTATAAGTATACTGTATTTATACAGTATATATAATATATATAATATACATATTTAATATATATTAATATATATAAGTATATAGATATATATACTTATATATATACATATATACATATATTAATACATACATATATACATATATATGTAAATACGTAGAAAGAGGGGGGGGTGAGTCACCTGCCACGTCAGGGGGGGTCCCGCGTCGTCGCCGGTGGAGCTCCGGCGAAGCTACGGCGGCGGCTGGCCGGAATAGCAACTGCAGCAGCAGCTGCAGTCAGCAACAGCAGTGGCAGCTGCAGCAGCTCCGGCGGCGGGTGCGGTGGTGGTGGAGGCGGCTCAGGGTGGGGGTTCGGTGGCGGAGATGATGGCGGTGGTTTCAGTGGTGGTGGTGGTGGCCTGTGGTAGCGATGGAGAGAGTGAGGGAGGTCGGGGGGGGTGTGGTGCTGTGGTCGGGAGGGGAGGTAGGGGTGCTGTGGCGGCGCTGGTGGTGTTGGCGGTGGCCGTGGGGGGGTGTGGCGGTGGTGGTTTGGTAGAGGGGGTCCAGGCGAAGGTGATGGGGGGTGGCGGTGGACCAAGGCAGTCGGGGTGGCAGTGGTGGGAGGTCGGAGGTGGTGAGGTGCTGCTGTGGAAAGGAAGGAAGGGGGTGCTGTGGGGGCTGCCGGAGGCGGAGGCGGCGGCCAGGGAGGGCGGCGGTTGGCCGGAGGGGAGCTAGGGGAGTGGCGAGGTGGTCGACGGTGGTCCGGTGGGCGGGGGTGGCCGGAGTTGGGTGTGGGGAGTTCTGGGAATGGGGGGCTGGGTAGTTTATATAGGGTTAGGGTTTTAGGTATAGTTGTAAATAAGTGGAAGTTCAGGGGTATTTTGGTATTTTGGGTTTTCTGGATATTTTGCTGATATTTTCAGATATTTTGTGGGTCCCATGGCCACATGGACGGTCCACGTTCATCAGCCAATAGGGGGTGACACCTCACAGGGAAAAATTACAGAAAAACCCCTGTAATTCCATAAATTGCAAATAGGTCCTAAAATTGGTATTTTACGTAATTACGCAATTTGTCTGATTAAAAATACTGATTTCTAAAAATACTAAATTGCACAAAAATAAGGGAAAAGCTGGGGGAATGCCTAGGCAGGGGTGGGGGTGAGACTAGGCAGTGGCAGGGTCTGGTTCTTTGGGTGATACAGGTCACCGTATTTATTAATTAATAAATACTGCGTACGGTGTTCACTAATTATTTAGGGCCAGGTAGGGTCATAATTTTACTACGGTGTCAATACACTAATTGTAGCATATTCAAAGTAGAATATTTACGTATTTTTTCTTGGATAAAACAGGTGCATGTTGGTCCTCAATCTCTAGGGGTACAGAGATGGGTAAATAGCAAGAAATAAAATAGGAATTAAATACGGACTTTTGTAACGATATTTGTGCGTTTCAAACGAGGCTCAAAATAAAGCATCTGGGAGATGCACAAAAATCAGGAAAATAGTCTAACATGTCTAGGGCAGGTATGTGAACTTTGTTTGGGGATAATAGTCAGTGTAATGCCCTAATTAATTAGGTGATGGACAGGTACACAAACAATAGGATATGTAAGCAAAATAAATTTAAAAGTTGCAATAATTCTAATTAACTAAAAATAATTTTAAAATACTGAAATCTGGTCGATGGAGTTTACAATCTACCCTCCTTAGAATATTTTGTCCTCGAAATAAAAACAGACATATAATGAAAGAGATTGATTTGAAATATTAGGAAAAAGACATATAATGATAACTGAAGATTGATTTGAAATATCAGGACATACCCTGGTCTGGAAATAGATGGGGGAAACGCTGTCGAATATCCTCTTCTCGTTCCCAGGTTGATTCACCTGGTGCATGATGTTTTTATGCAATACGAATTAAAGAGATAGTCTGACGTTGCAACACCTTCTCGCTTCGATCTAGGATTTCTACGGCTCCTCCTGGTACGATAAACTTGGACCGATGGTGATCTCTGAATGGTCCAGCACATGACTTGGGTTCGGAGTGTATCTTCTTAATTGGATACGTGGAAGATGTCATGTGCTTTTTTCAATGTCTGAGGAAGAGTTTATCTTGTAATCCATTTCTCCGATGCGTTCCATCACATCGAAGGGTCTGATGTACCTCGGGCTTAGTTTTCCTCTTCTTCCAAGTCTGATAGTTCCTCGGGTAGGTGGGATCTTCAAAAATATATGATCTCCTATTTTACTCTATGTATACCCTTCATTCAAATTATAGGGGTACCATCAGGTTTACAACTGGTCGTACATTATTGGTAGTTCACGATATCCAACTCAAAGTTAACATCTGTCGATATTCTCTCCTTAAATCCAATTGCTCTATTCCCAAAACTACCTGAAGTTCTCAGCTATCACTTCATTCTCATGTTTGAGCCTAGCAATCAAAGTCTAGCAATCTACATATCTATTCTTGCTTAGTCCTGATTATTATCTAGAGAGTGGAAAAAATAATTTAGGTCAGATACTATAAGTCATCAGGTGACTAGGGGTTAACTGCTATGTTTTGCTACTCTATATATTATTTATTCCCTATCTATACTTGTATGTTCTTGTACTCCGGGTAACCTAGTGGTCTAAGGATGATGCTTCTTTTCCCGTAGTCTAGTATAGCATTTGTACTTGGCTTAATCAGTCCATGACTAAGACAACGTCGAAGTTTAGTATTGATAGTACCAAGAATCGCGCTCTCATCTCTCTTCTACAAACGACTATTGAGCATGTTTCAATAATGTTGGTAACTGGAACAATGCCTCCTCTGGTAAGAACTTTCCAACACTTAGGTAGTGGGAAAGTGGCTAGTTTGTGCATGGCTATGAATTTACTAGATATGAAGATAGTGTAATGCCAGAAATATTACGATTGTGGGTAATAACGCAACTAAAATGGTACCCGAAATAGGTTCACTTCCTGGTTCCTCTGTAACTGTAGCTAGTACAAGGGTCTGCCCGTGCCTTTGTCCTTCGGTTTGATGTCTGTCTTGGTAGTACTGCATTTCCTGGGAGGCCAAGGGTGGTCCCCTCTGAAATCTTCCATATGCTGGGGGATGCTGACCTTCAGTAGAGGGTAGCACTCTCCGGGCTGGTGTTGCTGGTCCTTGCCCGTTCTGGAGTGCTGCTTCTCTGTGTTGTGGGCAGTCTCTGGCCCTATGTTGACTTTCTCCACATATTAGGCATAGTCTATGCTTTCTTCGACAGTTTTTGGCATAATGTCCCTTCCTGCCACAATGGTGACAAGTTGGAGGTTCCTTGTATTGATATGGCCCCGTCTTGTGTTGTGTCTGATTTTCCGGGTGACGGATTGGTCCTCCTGCTCCGGTCTGGTCTCTGGCTGGTATGGTTGGATTTGAGCTCCTTGCTTCTCGGCCAATGGCTTCTTGTATCCTTGCTTCCCAAAGAACTTCTTCGTAGAAAATCCTCGACTGTGCCGAGGTATACCCTTGAAGTTCGGAGGTAAGGCCATGATGGAATCTCAGGGCCTTCTCCAGCTCGTTGGGTATCAGGTTTGCACCGAATTGATTTAGTCGACTGAACTCCGCGTCGTAGGCATCGACGGTCATGTCCCCTTGTTCCAAATGCAGGAACTGGGAGTACAGATCATTTCTGACTGTAGCTGGAAAGTATTTTGCATGGAAGTGCTCCAGGAATTGCTCCCAAGTATAGTTTCTGTCGATGCTGCGCTCTATGGAGTCCCACCAGTGATGGGCGTTGCCTTTTAGTTGGGCCCTTACTGCGGTCATCCATAGGTCGGGATGAATCTGTGATCCTTCTAGCAGTATTTCCGTGTTGGAGATACAGTCTGAGATCTTTTTCGGAGTTTCGTTGCCAGAAAAGGTTCTCGGGCTCATTCGACGAAATCCTTGAACAGTGCCAGGGGGTTGGACAGGTGCTAGTGCCGGGGCAGTTGTCATCTCCAGAGCTGTTATCAAGGTCTGTCTCAGGGCTTCAGTTTGTTGCCACTGAGCCTGTCTCAGGGCTTCAGTCTGTTGCCACTGAGTCTGCAACAGGGTTTGACAATATTGGAATATCTGGGTTTGTCCCTCAAGCTGTGGCATCAGGGCTGAGAGGGTTGGAGGTGGAGGCAAAGGTGTCTTCACCTGCGGTGTTGGTGCTTGGGAAGTTTGCCCTTTTCGTTGGGCTGGTGCTGTCTCCTGGGTAGGGTCCTGAGGAAGGTACGGGGTCGTTGGATTGACCAGCATCCTTCTTGGGGATTGGTCTCTCGGAGGGGTTGGAGTCCTTTAGACATCTGGCGATGGGTCTGTTGCTTGGTCAGCCTCATCAATCGCGTGTCCACTGGGTATGTCCATATTTTTGAAGAAGATAGAATAATTAGAAAAGTATGAAGGAATTTAATAATTGATAATCAAGCAGGATGCAAAAATTTGGATGAAGTCAGAGTGGATGAGACCTAGTATTCCTATCCTATAGCAGGTTTGCTGAGCATGCTATCATGCTACTAGCAATTAACTAGACCTGCATGGGCCACCACTAAAACAATGTCACGCCCCAGTCCCAAAAATATATGGAACCAGGCCACGTGGCATTGGCCAGCTGACACGTCACTAAGGGATTACCCAATTTAATGGACCCAAAGTAACGTGCTATGCTGTCCTAAAATTTTACAAGTCTAATACAGGTAAATCTAATCTCATCCACAGAAATATCAGGAAATAAGTGCTGAATATATAGATGCTAAGCCTGAAATATCATAATTCAATTCAGATAATAACTTGTGGGAACAACCCACTACAAAAGGTAAGCAAAAGTGAAATAAGATAAACTAGTGCATCGTCCTCGAAATATGTAGCTCCAACTCCAGGTGTACTCAGGCAGATTCTGAAGGCATCTCCTCTAACTCTTTCTCAGGGGCATATCCAGTCTCTTGTCCAGGTCCATGTAATGTGGGGTAGAGTGTCTCATCTAAACCTGGTAGGGAACCAGGTCCTCAGTGGGACATAACAAGATACATAAAAACATGCCATGTATATAAATACTGAATAAATAAACAGAGGGTGTGCTAACCATCTAAGTGAATGCAATTTGAGACAACCTAGTACGTATGGGAAAGTGTGGCTAGACATATGCTAACGTAATTCACCAATCCGTAGTGACTGGCTAATATATGCCACATATGCCCCCGTTCAAGGGCACTATGCAATACACCATCTCCGAGGAGCATGGTCACCGGAATATATATATATATATATATAACAGCCGTATCACTCCGTCGAGTGCGATATCGGTATAAAGAGGTGGGTGTCCCATACGTCTTTTAGTCGCTCTCCCCGCCCAATGTAATTAATGCCAAGTCGTGGTTTTCCTGATTTTATTCTAAGCCGTGATGCACGTCGTACGTACTGGTAGCTAATCAACTACGTAAACTTGCATCCCAAAATAAAGTACAACCTTGTTGCGTGTACCCGTGTCAGGGTCTAAGAGGATATTAGGATACCCTCACAGTTGATGGTAAGTCTGTAAAGACTAGGTTAATTACACTACGCGTCAACGTACTTGTTGACGGTACCCGAGGCAGTCTCAGATACTTACTGTTATATGAAATTTACTAACAATAACATTCAACAGTTTAATAATTAAACAGTAAAAACTTGGCAAGGTATACTTGCCTACTCCCTGATTTGTGTTGAAAACCTGATCTCACAGTCAAGTTTGAGGGTTCTTGTGACAGGGGATAACTGACTGTGCTTGGAGATATAATCTGTTTAAGACATACAGGGTTCGTAAATATAACATTTAATAAGAGGGTACATAACATATATATATATATATATATATATATATATATATATATATATATATATATATATATATATATATATATATATATATATATATATATATATACTTATGTAAGTTTATAAGACATAATATATATATAGTCATATATAATATATAGGGTACATATATATATAGAGTATATATATATAGATATAGTAGATATAGTAGTATGCATATATATATATATATAGCATATATACATATAATAGATATATTATATATAAATACATATATATAGATATATATATATTTACATATAAAGAAAATGCAGAATATAACATACATAGTTTATTTATATATACTAGTAGTATATATAAATATATATAATAATAATAATATATATATATATATATATATATATATACATATATTTACATATATATGAAAGAAAGAAAAGTGCAGGAATTGAAATGTATAGATACATTTATTTATGTATACAAATATATATATATATATATATATATATATATATATATATATATATATATATATATATATATATATATAATAATATATAGATAGATATATATATATATAGATATATATATATATATATATATATATATATATATATATATATATATATATATATATATATATATATATATATATATATATATTCATATTCATATATACATATATATATAAAAGAAAGAAAATACAGAAATGTAAATACATATATATATACTCTATATCCAGTATTATATTATATATAATATATATATATATAATACATTATATATAGATAATACATATATATATACATAGATATATATATATATATATATATATATATATATATATATATATATATATATATATATATATATATATATATATATATATATATATATATATATATTTAAAAGAAAAGAAAATGCATAAGGAATATATACATATATATTCATATATGTATATATATATAGGAAATGAAATAAGTATATACATATATATAGTAATATTATATATATATACTGCATATATATATATAATAATAATATAATTATATATATATAATATCATATATACATATATATATGTATAGATATACATATATATATTTTATAATAAAAATGCATAATACATATAATAATTATATATATATTGTATATATATTTACTGTAATTATAATAATACATAATATTTATATATATACATAATATATTATATATAAATATATATATAATACATAGATATATATATACATAAATATACATATTTATATACATATTAAATATATAATAATAATATATGTATACTGTATAAGTATACTATATTTATACAGTATATATAATATATATAATATACATATTTAATATATATTAATATATATAAGTATATAGATATATATACTTATATATATACATATATACATATATTAATACATACATATATACATATATATGTAAATACGTAGAGAGAGGGGGGGTGAGTCACCTGCCACGTCAGGGGGGGTCCCGCGTCGTCGCCGGTGGAGCTCCGGAGAAGCTACGGCGGCGGCTGGCCGGAACAGCAACTGCAGCAGCAGCTGCAGTCAGCAACAGCAGTAGCAGTGGCAGCTGCAGCAGCTCCGGCGGCGGGTGCGGTGGTGGTGGAGGCGGCTCATGGTGGGGATTCGGTGGCGGAGATGATGGCGGTGGTGTCAGTGGTGGTGGTGGTGGCCTGTGGTGGCGGTGGAGAGAGTGAGGGAGGTCGGGGGGGTGTGGTGCTGTGGTCGGGAGGGGAGGTAGGGGTGCTGTGGCGGCGCTGGTGGTGGTGGCGGTGGCCGTGGGGGGGTGTGGCGGTGGTGGTTTGGTAGAGGGGGTCGAGGCGAAGGTGATGGGGGGGTGGCGGTGGACCAAGGCGGTCGGGGTGGCGGTGGTGGGCGGTCGGAGGTGGTGAGGTGCTGCTGTGGAAAGGAAGGAAGGGGGTGCTGTGGGGGCTGCCGGAGGCGGAGGCGGCAGCCAGGGAGGGCGGCGGTTGGCCGGAGGGGAGCTGGGGGAGTGGCGAAGTGGTCGGCGGTGATCCGGTGGGCGGGGGTGGCCGGAGTTGGGTGTGGGGAGTTCTGGGAATGGGGGGGGCTGGGTAGTTTATATAGGGTTAGGGTTTTAGGTATAGTTGTAAATAAGTGGAAGTTCAGGGGTATTTTGGTATTTTGGGTTTTCTGGATATTTTGCTGATATTTTCAGATATTTTGTGGGTCCCATGGCCACATGGACGGTCCACGTTCATCAGCCAATAGGGGGTAACACCTCACAGGGAAAAATTACAGAAAAACCCCTATAATTCCATAAATTACAAATAGGTCCTAAAATTGATATTTTGCGTAATTACGCAATTTGTCTGATTAAAAACACTGATTCCTAAAAATACTAAATTGCACAAAAATGAGGGAAAAGCTGGGGGAATGCCTAGGCAGGGGTGGGGGTGAGACTGGGTAGTGGCAGGGTCTGGTTCTTTGGGTGATACGGGTCACTGTATTTATTAATTAATAAATACTGCGCACGGTGTTAACTAATTATTTAGGGCCAGGTAGGGTCATAATTTTACTGCGGTGTCAATATACTAATTGTAGCATATTCAAAGTAGAATATTTACGTATTTTTTCTTAGGTAAAACAGGTGCATGTTGGTCCTCAATCTCTAGGGGTACAGAGATGGGTAAAGAGCAAGAAATAAAATAGGAATTAAATACGGACTTTTGTAACGATATTTGTGCATCTCAAACGAGGCTCAAAATAAAGCATCTGGGAGTTACACAAAAATCAGGAAAATAGTCTAACATGTCTAGGCCAGGTATGTGAACTTTGTTTGGGGATAATAGTCAGTGTAATGCCCTAATTAATTAGATGATGGACAGGTGCACAAACAATAGGATATGTAAGCAAAATAAATTTAAAAAGTTACAATAATTCTAATTAGCTAAAAATAATTTTAAAATACTGAAATCTGGTCGAGGGAGTTTACAAAATGAGTGGTTAGATGATAACTTGGATGTCGATCCACAAGATATTGCCGAAAATGCTCGAAGGCCTGGAAAAAGAAAGAAAACACCAGATGTATAATCTCGACAGGTCGACAGCGATAAAGATGACACTACTGATAGTAGAGGCAATGGAGCTACACTCGCTGCTGGTGCTGACTATACTAATGAATATGAAAGTCCTGGAGATCAGTCTCATGAATACTTTGAAGACTGGCTAAGTGATTATCAACCTAGAGAGCACTGCATGGATGATACATATGCTGGAGGATCTAGCCATCATGATGTACCTACTCCTTCAGACAATTACAATAATACATATGATAGTTCATGCACAAGTTATTATTCATACAACACTCCAGAGGCGGAACAACATTCAATATTTGATGGCCTCATGACAAATTTTTTCATAATACAGATATCAGTCGCTACTACCCTCATAACCAAGAACCATATCGGGACGATTATGATAATTATGAACAATTTTAGTGATATATTTGTATTTTTTTGTATTTGTATTCATTTTCGTATTTGTATCCTTATTGTAGTTCGTACTTATTATAAAAAGACTATTATTCATGAAATTTAAATGAAGGGATAGGCCAGAGTCCCAATGATTTTTTTGGCCAAGTGATTTTTTATCGTACTTTTAAATTTAAACATGTAAATCTTGTTGCTAATTTTATTTTGATATATTAGGAACAAAATAATTGGTGTCATAGATCACATTGTAACAATTTATAACTATTCACTTATACTAAATTTTTGAATACAATTAAATCTTTATTTTTTTACAAATATTTAAAAAAAGATCTCGATTCTTAGACAAATATAATTACGGGTCTTGTCACTTGTCTCATTATCTCATCCTGCCATTTGCATTGCTTCTAATCTCTTGTGCCTCCCTCTATGCACCTTAATTCATCAAAATTGAAACCTACAAAAAAATACAAGATTCAATTAGTACGAATATAATGACATAGTAAGATTGTAACTAAAAATATGTAAAGGAAGAAAACTTATATATCGCAGGTAAACCATTCAACAAGGATGACTATTGTTTTATTCAATTCTAATTTAAAAAAAATATGAAAAACACTTAAATAATGTATAAATATGTAAATTATTTTTTCTATTTTTTTTTACTAATTTATTAGTAATTATTTAAATTGTCGATACATCCTATACCAACATATCCGATACTCCGATCCGATACCGCCGATACTGCCGATACGGCTACTCATACAAACTGTCCGATACCGAGTTCTTGAACCTTGGTAAATGATTGCATGATATTTAATTATATCTAAATTGTTGTGATTTATTTGATTGTTGTACTTTATCGTTGCTTCGATAATTAGAGCACTACACTTGCCATTGTCTGCCAACAAATTTTACACTCTTGTCCTAGACGTGCCAGACTGTTATTTTGATCCTTGTGTGACTTATAATTATGTCTTGTTGTGCTTCACTTTAGTCGCACAATATTTGTCGCAAACAACTACATTTAATTCTATATAAATCATACTTGTATCCTTGTGTGTTCCAATCGAAATTGGAGACACAATCTCGACCCATTTTGAGCAACCCAAATTAGGATAATATTCTATTCTGAGTCTACTTTATTCATGACACTTGTGTCCCACTTAATTTTAGCCCTTGTACTTCTAATTAATTCTAGAACACATATTGCATTTAGTTTAACTAAATTAAATCATAAACCTCACTTTGTGCAATTTTCCAAATATTGGGCACGTTTGTGCAAAAGTGCATTAAGGTATCCACCCTGTTGGATACGACACGTAAATAAACTATTTTTTCTTTTATGTGTATTTTTCCATAATTTTTGGGAGTGTGCAATGCAACATCAACCTCCTTGAACCATGGCCCTCCAAACCTTGAACCAATGCATCCTAGCCTTCCATTTTTAAATTCATTTAAATTCTAGCCATTGAAATATCCATGGCAAGGCCCAATCCCAAGAGGGTTATGACCAAGCCCTAATTTTAGGTCAACCCAAATACTACCTATATATAAACCCCCTTCTTTTTACTTTTTCTTTTTTTTTCCTAAAACCTAAAAGCTACAGCCGATTATTCCTGTTCCCATCTCTTCCCTGACTCACATCCCCGACGTACTTCACCCCCCTTCACTGCCGGACTACATCGCCAACCCGACGTCGGAGTTCGACCGGCCCGCTGCTAGTACCCCACCGCAGAACTTCACCACCTCCACTCGCCCAAACCCGCGGGAACCAACGACCCGACCGCCTCTCCATCTCGACGACGACCAACCCGTCTGCGTCGAACTCGCCCCGCCGGATGAACCCCTCGTCGAACCCACCAGAAACTGACGCTGAATCGAGCTCCGCTGCACCCAAAAACCGTGCGACTCGCCTGAACACCTGCACAGCGCCGGACTCGACCCCGGACCCCGTTGAATGCCCAGCCGAACTGCCTTGACCCACCGCCTATAGTCGACCAAATCATCCAGACCGTCGGAAGCCTCGGCCACGACCACGCCTGCACCACTGATCCATGTCGACTCCCCGCGACGCCGCGACTGAAGCCGATGACATCAGCTCACCTCGACTGAACCGAGCACCCCCTTCGCGACGACCTCGACACGCATGTCTTGTCCCATGTACACAGGTTTGAGTTCCCTCTCGTGTGCATGTATACGTACATGCACACGTATATTTTATCTTTGTATGCATACGTATTTAGCCATGTTTAGTATACACGTATTGTTTGGTATATAGATATATATATAATTGGTATGTACGTATTGGCATACGTATTAGTATATGTTTAAATGTATATTGGTATATATATATATATATATATATATATATATATATATATATATATATATATATATATATATATATACGTATGTATATACGTATGTATATATATAGTATAATTCTCAATTAGTATATATACATACGTATATGTATTGTATATGTATCCCTAGTACATGTTTAATATATATATATATATATATGTACATATTATAAATTCTATTAAGTGTATATACATATATCTATTATATATGTAATTAATATTAATGTATATGTTAGTTAATAGTATGTATTATATGTCTATGTACTAGATGACCGAGTGTAACCACGGATACCCCGTAGTTACATTGACCTGTGACCACGTAGCATGTTAGCAGACTGCCATATGTACACCAACGTACTGGCAAGACCGTATCATTGACTGTCTGTTATGCACAGCAACTACAGACGTGACACCCCTAGCATAGTCTCTGAGATCATTGTGTTCTGATTGTGTGTGTTAGTGTATTGTCTGATGCAATATTGTATTATATGATATGTCTATAGGACTGTTGGATTATTCAGACGATACCTCGGAACCAGGACCTTGGTATTGCCAGCTAAGGACCACAGGCGAGTACATTCTCTGACAGTTTTCATTATGTTGATTATCTCTATAATTCTAGTTGTATAGCGTACATGATTCTGACACTGTTGTTTACACGAGTTGGCATTATCGAGACCTGTCACGAGGAGTCGTGATTTGGAATCCATCGTGCTAGCTGGGGAAACGGGGAAATATTAGTAGCTTATGTGATTATACCCAAACTTTACATGAATCATAGCTCACCCACACCTCACGTCGGTGCAGCCTGACTATTACATGCCTCATAGCTTGTTATGTATGATTAGCCTGACTATTGCTTGCATCATAGCTATCCGGATGGTTAGCCTGACCTTACATGAATCATAACTAGTCATACATAGCAAGCCTGATCAATCCCAAGCCGATCACATGATATGTTGATATTTCACACACTTAGTTAGATGTTCTTGACATGTATCTCTAGTATATTGATCTAGCATTCCTTATGTTCTAGTCATGGTTCTAGCATTCACTTATATATACCAGTTCATTGTTCTAGCGTGCACTTGTATTTCTATTTCATTGCTAGATGTACATTGATGATGAAATATGCTCCAGTATTCATTTATTCCAATATTTCTTATTCCAGTATTTCTTATTGCCAGTATTCATATCTGTCTTGTATTTTTTTACGATGTGTTATAGTTTTTGTCAATATATGTGGAACTGCTGTTAGTGCTTGTACTTCGTTCCAATCTTGACTGTATATTTTTTCCAGAGGATCTTGAGAATTTCTGTACTACACACTATGGACCGAGAATAGATGTAGACTACACACCAGAGATCTTAGAGGAGACTATTCCTTTAGAGGAGACATTACCTGCAGCTATCTAGGCAGTATTTATCTTATGCACTGAGACTTATTTGAGATTTATTGAGTTTATGTTTAGACTTATTCTTAGTTTATGTTGAGACTTGTGGAGACTTTATGTTGGACAGCTAGACTGTGGTTTATCTTATTTTGAGACATTGTGTTTGACTATGTCTTTCTTCTTATCTTTTATCGTGCCTCATACTTCATAGTTGTTGTGATTGAGTTTACATTATGAGCTATTATAAGATGTATATTGTACTCCTTATGGAGATTGATATCATTGACATGTATTTAATTATATAGTATTTATTGTGACCTAGACAACGTTCTACCGCCGATGCTGCGGCGTAGGCTGGATGTACCCATGACTCATGCCCCTATACCGGGTGCGGGTCGTGACACTTAAGCTGTACCACAACAATAAAGGTCTACGATATAAGTCACAGTCTAGTTCTAATTTCATCTACATAAGGTAATCACAGTTCAAATATCAGAATAATCAAGATGAAATATAAATCAACAAGTCTCAATAAAATATCTCGGAGAATAACCCGATAATGAGTTTGGTACAATAATCTAAGAGACAGGAAATAGAGAAACTAGAAATAGAAATAACTGAGTATATAAAGCAAATATTCAGGTGAAACCCTCTGGCACCACCTCCTTCAGTTGCTCAGGTGTATGTGGAATCTCCAGGAACGCCTCCGGATGCTGAAACAAACATTACCATCACTCTCAGAAGATATAAAATATCTAGGATTGCCTACCCATAAGTCTAATTTGGACACATGGGCAGAAATAATATTTTCTGGTCAAAGCGGGGTCCACATGTGGCCTTCTTCGTACCAAAAAATGTGCCAGAGACAAAGTTCTTCAAATTTGTCAAATTTAGTGTCTACAAGTCCAGAACGATGATATGAATCCAACAGAATATCCAGAACTGGATTTTAATGAGCCGATCATAAAATTGCCCGTCAAGTGTAGCCGTGGGGCCCACGATACAGGGTTTCGTCAAGGTTCTCAGAATCGAACCAAACTTGAGTCACAAGACCAGCGTAATGCTACGAATCCAATGGCATAAGTTTCGTTGTGAAACGATAAGCACACATAAAGTTACAACGATTTTCAGAATAGGTTCGATACGGGGTATTTTCAACGGATACGCGTTAATTCCGGTGTTCACGCACATCCAAATCAATTTTTGCAAAATTTCATACGTCCGTATTGACGATACGCACCTTTTGGTACAATTCGTCGACGACGAAGTTGCCTCGTTTAGCGGGACGCACCCAGTTTCAAGAAAATTCAGGATTTAAAACCAAATTTTTGGTCGATTTCACCCGCGAATAAAACACAACATGCAATGAATTAAACTAAACTATTTATAGGGTTTTAATCTCGGTTATTTTGTCTAATTAACTGTTCAAACAGAATTTAGAAATAATAAACAAGTTGGAAGTAAATTGCCCATGAACTTGTGAGTTTGGGACGGTTTCTGATTTACAGAAATTAGATTATTTTCCTATTTTTGCGTCGCAGTTACGACCGACACAGGTCGCGATACCCCGAACTAGTTGTACGGGGTTCGAGAGGGTCACGTGATCTTCACATAGGATTTGAGAGAATAAAATACGGATCAATACATAATGAGGTATGAGACCGGGAAGATAGGTACCTCACTGTGGTTTATGAACTGGGCGGCGCGGTGGCTATGGCTGCTGCTGGTGGCGGTGCTGTGCTCATCGGTTTTAGTCGGGGAGGCAGTGGGTGGCTCAGGTCATCGACGGTCGGGGGGGGGGGTCGTCGTCGGAGGCTCGGTGTCCGGAGTCGCGTGGAGAGGTGGTCGTAGTTGCGAGGGTAGTGGAGGAGCCACAGGAGGGGTTTAAATAGGGGAAAGGGAGGCATGTTCCGGGGAGTGGGTCGTCGGGGATCGCGAGGTCGTAGGCCGCGGAGCGTGGGAGGAGTCGTGGGGCATCGGTCGCGGAGTCGGGGCATCGACCGGGGCTTTCGGGGAGTGGGGGAAAGGTTACTGTATAAGTGGGTCGGGTCGGGTACGTGTCGGGTCGGGTCGGGTAGGACCCGATCCACTAGGGTCGGTTGGGTTTAGTTTGGGTTAGGTTGGGTTCGGTTTGGTTCAAGTGGGTTTAGTCTGGTTCAATCAAAAAACAGTGTTTTCGCTATTTAAAAATAGTTTTTGAGCCCAATAAATTTCAGAAAAATTACATATCATCCAATAATTAATTATACACCCAAAAATATAATTTTTATAATATTTTAATACTTAATATAATACACAAAAATATTAATCCTTTGAACAACATTTAATTTAAATAATTAAAAATCACAGAAAATCCTAAAAATTATTTTAAAAATTTTAGAAAAAAATTGGGTGTTACAAATATCAAGAATGAACTACATGTGCTAAAGTCGGCCGTCTAGTAACACATAAGCTCAAATAGATGTCACGACCCGCACCCGGTTTAGGGGCACGAGTGCGTGGGTACGTCCAGCCTACGCCGCAGCATCGGCGGTAGAACGCTGTCTAGGTCATGTAACTATCTAATCAAACTCACGTGAATATCCAACTCCATAAGGAGATGTGGATATCATAAAATAATGCTAGAAATACTCAATCACATAAACTAAAGTACGATGGGATATCAAGGCAAGCAAGAAATACAAGACAAGTCTAACGACAAAAATAATCATACCTGCAATCATTAACTTCCAATACTCAAGTGTCGGAACCAAGTCTACTAAGGTCACAATCTGGAAAAATATTTTTCAGTCAGGAAGGAGCAAAGTACATCTCTAAATAGCAGTTCTATATTAATGATATAAACTATGTAGCAGTTCTAGATGGAAATATACCAGAAGCATGTATAGGTACGAGAAATAAAGGAATACTGGAAATATTGTAAGTAAATGCAGGAGAAGAAACAATATGTCCATGAGCAAGAACCTATGACTAAGTGTATGAGTACTAGCTTTAACATGTGATCGGCTTGGAAACTTGATCAGGCTGGTTACATGTGATTAGCTATGATTCATGGAAGGTCAGGCTAACCGTTGGTTAGCTATGATGCATGTAGAGGTCAGGCTAATCACACGTAACAGCTATGGAGCATGTAAATGGTCAGGCCGCACCCGACGTGAGATGTGGGGTGAACTATGGTACATATAAAGTTGGGTATGATCACATATCTACACTAAAGTACTCCCCAAACCCCCGACTGGTATAGTAGATCCAATCATGGTACGCTATGGCACGGGATTCCCTAGGGAGGTAGCAAATCTCTCCGGGTCTCAGTGTCTGTACATGCACAAGATATCAAGGAAACAAGTCTTGTACAAGCTACACCATGAATAAGGAATAACATCTCATGACGAGATCCGTGTATACCAATCCGTGTAACCAACGTGTCAAGAACATGGATATTTACACTAGATACAGTGAACATAGGAGATATCATAAATTAGAAACTAATCAGAGAATGTACTCGCCTTGGGTCCTTAGCTGGTAAAACTAATGTCCTGTCCCAGAGTATCGTCTGGAGGAACCAAAAGTCCTAAAAATATATCAAATACAACATTTGCATCAGGTGCTACACTAACACATCACAAATACATAAACTCAGGGCTCTGTCAGGTATGGCACTAGTCAACTAGGGTCACCTAGTAATTTACCAATTAATCATATTATCAATAAATAGATTATTACATATATATATATAGTTATTCCAAAGTATACAAAATAGGTATAACTGTATGTACATAAGTGGAAATATATTTTATTTATGTGAAAAATTATACATCACTCATACATATAAACTAGTATACATGTACCAAAATACATATTAACTTATATTATATATATATATATATATATATATATATATATATATATATATATATATATATATATATATATATATATGCATACATACCAAAATAATACAATACTATGTACAGGTAATATACCAAAATATGTTTTACAAGTACATATATATCAATACAGTTTTTATATATATATACTATATATATATATATACCAAAAATATGTTTATACATGTTTATATATATAGGTACACCTATTTATACCAAAATACGGTTATATATACATATATACCAATTTACATTTATTTATATTTAAATACTGAATCATACATGAATACATATTATACCAATAAAAACGTATATAATATATATAAGTGTCTATTAGTAATTTGTACAAAATATGTATTTGTGTATATACACTAATAGATGTATATACATATATACTTTTTATACCAAAATACATATTTGTATATATATATCAATCAAACATTTTATATATATATATATAACTAATCAAAGAATGTAAATAATGCCACACTTCTCAAGGTGATCCCAAATGAAGTAGCAGTTAGTTCCAATGGGTCCGGAGCAGTCCAAATAGCTAGAAACTATATAAAGAAGTCCATGATCGGAGTTTGGCACAAAAACCGAGATAAGGATACCAAGTCCTCAAACATAGAGAAAACATACGGGGTTAACAAGTTTAGCTAAAAGAGAAAGGGTCGTTTGTTTGTTATTAAGGTAACACCTAGTTTATGAAAATCATTTGGATTTATTTGAACAATAATTACAAGTACAAGTTTATTTGTAAAAATCTAGAATTTATGTAAAAGCGAATATAATTTTATATCTATGGTAAAAAAAATCGGTCACCAGTCCAAATAAACTAATTTTGAACAAATTTATTATTGTAACTATTTCTTAATTAATAATATAAACCAGAATTTATTATAGTTGTTCATATAATCAAAATCCTTATATATAATGCATAAATAAATTTTACACATAATAATAACTAAATTCATAAACAATAAAACTAATTATTATTTTAACTAACTGATTATATATATATTAATTAACTAACACTGTTACGAATCTACTGATACAATTTATTAGTTCACTGAAACGAAGAAAGGGGAGAGGGAAGCTCACAAGTCGGGCTCACGCTGGGAGAGGGGTTTCCGGCGTCGGCTGGAGGGGGTTTTCCGTCGAGGTCGGGCCGGGCAGGGCGTCGACGGATCTGCTCGGGGAGACGGCGGCGTCGACTGGATCTGAGGCGGCGGCGATCTGAGGCGGCGGCGATCTGGCTGCGTCCGGTCCAAGGTCGGCGGCGAAGCTCGGCTCCGGATCTGAGGCGGTCCGAGGCGGCGGATCTTCGAGCTCGACGCGGCAGCGGAGCTCGACGACGTGGAGGGGAGACGCGGCGGCCACCGGCGGTCGAGATCTAGGTTAGGTTTGGGATTTGTACGAGTCGGGTGGGTCGTGTCCGAGGCTGGACACGGGGATTCGACGTTGTGTGGTGTGGGGGTGGACGTGTCCGAGGCTGGACACGGGATGATGTTTGTTGTACTGAGGTGGATGTGTCCGGGTGTGTCGGACACGAAAATCTGATTGTAATGTTGTAAATCTGGACACAGAAAAGGAATGGATACGGTGGGACACCCGGGGTCGGACCCGAGGCCAATCACGGCTGACACGGTAATGCTGGACACACGAACACGAGCACACAATCAATGGTGATGGCTTGTTGGCTTGTGGAAAATTGTGAGGGCTAGCTAGGGTTTCTAGGGAATGGTGTGAATGAGACTTTAAATAGGCAAAGAGGGTGTGGGATGAAGGATGAGGATTGGCCCAATAATGGATGGCCCAGATCATATATAAATGGGTTTTTCATGTGGGAAAAATGAGGGTGTGAATGGGAGACGGTAAACTTATAAAATTAATAGAAAATATTATAATTTAAGAAAATATTTTTAAGGGCTTCCAAGGCTAACTGATTCCAAATGCTACTAATTAAATCCCTATTTCAAAACCCTAGAAATTATGTAATTTACTTATTTATTAATCCAATGGATATTAAAAATTTATTATGAAAACAACTAGTCTTTCAATAATTTTATTAAACAAAAAGTTTATGATTTCAAGCCAATAAATATTCGAAGCCAGAGTATTATATATAATATCATTTATTTATTTTTCTATAATAAATCGACATTTAGAAAAAAATAATTTTTATACAAGATTATAAATTACCTTCTAAAACCAAACATTGTTCAAAATCTAATACTAGAATTTCAAGGTAAATATTTTATAAATCTGATATTTAAAATAAAATAAAAATCTAATTATTTCAGAAATTAGAAATCGGAGGTTACAAGTCTACCCACCTTAGAAAAATTTCGTCCTCGAAATTTAAGATCCTCAATATTTGCATTTACACATTATATTATTTCTATCAAAATTTAAATTTCAAGCCAAACAATCATGAAGTAATTCCATATTGTTATTTCTCAACCTTTCAAAGCCCTATAACATCAAATTCCTGAAAATCTTTAAGTTAAAAATCAAATCCCCTTTTTGTAATAATCTCCTCAAATTTTTTTTAAGTTTGTATCTAATTACTCAAGGATTTTAATATCCAATCCTCCAATTGAATTCCAATCAATGTATATTTATAACATTTAAAAATCTGTATCCCAATTTAAATTTTAAACACTAATCCATCAATCATCCTATTCCTCTAACTCAAATTCAATTGATGCTTATTCAAATATAAATCCTCATCCCGAGAATTAAATTCGGCACTATTCCATTAACAATTTTTTTTTTCCTGATTTTCTTTTTCCTCAATTACTCAACGATGCGATACTTTCAGAATCTTCAATGCAACATTCATAATATAGAATTTCAAATTTCTATTTTGCAATCAAATAGATAAAATGATAATTTCCAAATTTTCTCAAATTTTAATAATCAATCATATCAAGACCTTCCTAAAATTAATAAATCCTCAATTTTGCCCTGTGAATTTCTTAACTCTCTATTTAAGTTAATGTTTATCCTCGAATTTCAATCATACCTCGATTTTCGTAAAATTAATGGTCCATCAATTCCGTTATATTACTCATTAACTCTTTATTTAAACGAATGCTCATCCTTAAATTTTAAATCTTCTTGTCCCTTTCGTCCAATCATAATCTTCTCAAAATCTTTGCTATGGTCTAAACCTCAATGATCGTGGTTTAAGAAAATTCTACCTACAGCCATGCAATCTAAGAAAATATATAGGTCATGTGTCTTTTGTCATGGTATTGCAGCCTCTGCCAGGGTGTACTACTAGCTACAATCAATCAAAAATCACGAATACAAACCACGGTACTAGGGAATCAATCAATCAGAAGACAAAAACAACATGAGAAAAGAAAGAACCTGCTAACATATTTCTTGCGGTATCTCCTATCTCTAACATACTCTTAACTCTAGCACATTCACTATCTAATTCCTATTCCTGTACACTGGTACCCATATCAACTAATCATTAATCCACAAAATCCATGAATATATCCGTATTGCACACACCTGTTTATTTATACCAAGGACCTCTAGCACAATCATAGGTCAAAGATGCATTCAAGGTTTGATACTCCTATCCCTTTAGGTACCACTGTTTCTACTACAAGCACAACCACTGCTAGCTCTCTTACCTACTGTAATTGTCTATACTAGTTGTTCTTATCACTCAAGTGTACGCCAAGTGCAACACAACACACTAAGCACTGCTCTCTCTAATACAACTCTAGATGGACACCCAAGTCTGTTTGTGGTGCCATCTCAAGCATACTCAAGCCACAGATCCTTACACATGTATATCATCTACTCATATATTAATATTCATATTTCTCATCTACCATAAAATTTAATCCTCAAAATAATCATCAAGGTTTAACTTCTCGATCAATCTTAAAATAATTTGCATATACCTCCTCAAAGTCAGATACTCAACATCGAAATAAAATTTAATCACTTCTAAAATCTTTGTAGCCTTAACTATGTTTATTGAATTCATATTTGAAATCCTCAAAATTTTAATGACACAATCCCAATTTCTCAAAAATTCTCAAAAATTCATTTCCACTCTTTAATTTATAAATCCACCAATTTACGTATAAGTGCTCGTAGTCTCTAATACTCGAGGTGCACTCAATGCATCTAGTGTCTATAACTGTGTACTAAAATTGTACTGCCTGAATCACTTGCACCATTATCTCCAATGATCAAAGTCATCATCACCTGTAATTTCTTTCATGATTTTCAATTTATGTCAACTTGTATATCATCTAATTTATCATCATACAGGGTGCTTACTGTTATTAACGTCATTCTTGACAAATCCTTGATATAGAATCATTAGCACCCTTGGTATTATATTACTAGCTTCATTAATGAATTATCTCATCAAGCTCATTAGAACTCATGTTTACCCGTACCTTCTATAATACTCATGTTTCTTTACTCTCATGGGCAGGCATATGGTTCTATATCTCGATTGATGTATAAGCATATCTCTTAATCCTTTTACAGCCTGTTAAACTAATTTGTGATACACTTCACAACTTTCATTACTAATCCTGATATTTCTCTACTTATGACATCTCATTAAACCCTTTATGCATATACATTTCTTTACCTTTAACATTTCCGATATCATTCATCAATTTGAACATCATGCTCCATAAATCCTTAACACAATTCCTGGATACTTAATCGTTTACATAGATCACTCAATTACATAATCATGATTATCCAGGATGGGTAATTGGCTCTGTTACTAACTCTGAGAACTATCACTGATACTCTATACTCTCCTTAACTCTCAGTCTCTAATGACACTTCTCCTAGAACCATTGTTACAAGGTACTATGCTAAGGGCTAACTCTAAATTAAATCCTACTGCTCACATTTCCAACTAAGAAACACTTACAAACTCACAAGTCACACTCAGTCAAACTAATACAAGACACAACCAAAATTGCAAGTTACTAATTATCACACTAACAAGGATCCTTAAAGAAATAAGGCTCAAAGAACTGGGTTAAGGACGGAAGGTATCTTTACTGCTAGTAAAGAAAAGAAGCGATGGAACAAAGTCCGGGAATAACATAAATAGATAAGTCTTGAGATGATACTTTAAGAACCAATTTAAGATACAACCTGATAATCATACACGTCTGTCAGAAATCATGACACTCAGAATCCTCGCCACGCCAGTAAGCATAGATGCGATAAACGACAGGTTCCATAACTAAGGTATGCAACTCTATAATCATGTCATCTAGAATCTTTGCCACGCCAACCGGTATGGCTGCGAGAGACTCTAAGTTTCATAACTATAGTATGTACATCCAAGTCAGGTTCCTACGTTCTCGTCACCACAGCTAATATGGCTGCGATAAACTCTAGGGTCCATAACCAAAGTAGACGTTTTACCTTTCTCACTGTCCTCATCAAAATATGTCATCAGATGATACCATAAATTTTAGCCCATAAAATTCATCTCGATATGAAATCAATTCAACAACGATACCAAGAATTAAATTTAACAACTGGTCAACAAGAATCAAACTCAACAATGATACCAAGATTCAAATTTTAATAATTGATCAACAATAATCAAATTCAATATCAATGAGTAAGGACGGACGGAAATAAACGAAAGATTCAAAATTAGAAGTTATAATAAGATTCTCAAGGGGTCGTCCCAGGAATCTCTCAAGAATTTGTGATTGAGTATCCTCTCTCATCCTAGTATCCTAGGTCCTATATTCAATAGCAGGTACGCAGTAGTACAACTATGACGTCGCACTACTACGACATCGCACAACTAGCGAAGTCTGACCTGCATGGGCCACCACTAAAACGTGTCACGACCCGCACCCGGTTTAGGGGCACGAGTGCGTGGGTACGTCCAGCCTACGCCGCAGCATCGGCGGTAGAACGCTGTCTAGGTCATGTAACTATCTAATCAAACTCACGTGAATATCCAACTCCATAAGGAGACGTGGATATCATAAAATAATGCTAGAAATACTCAATTACATAAACTAAAGCACGATGGGATATCAAGGCAAGTAAGAAATACAAGATAAGTCTAACGACAAAAATAATCATACCTGCAATCATTAACTTCCAATACTCAAGTGTCGGAACCAAGTCTACTAAGGTCACAATCTGGAAAAATATTTTCCAGTCAGGAAGGAGCAAAGTACATCTCTAAATAGCAGTTATATATTAATGATATAAACTATATATTAATGATTTAAACTATGTAGCAGTTCTAGATGGAAATATACCAGAAGCATGTATAGGTACGAGAAATAAAGGAATACTGGAAATATTGTAAGTAAATGCAGGAGAAAAAACAATATGTCCATGAGCAAGAACCTATGACTAAGTGTATGAGTACTAGCTTTAACATGTGATCGACTTGGGAACTTGATCAGGCTGGTTACATGTGATTAGCTATGATTCATGGAAGGTCAGGCTAACCGTTGGTTAGCTATGATGCATGGAGAGGTCAGGCTAATCACACGTAACAGCTATGGAGCATGTAAATGGTCAGGCCGCACCCGACGTGAGATGTGGGGTGAACTATGGTGCATATAAAGTTGGGTATGATCACATATCTACACTAAAGTACTCCCCAAACCCCCGACTGGTATAGTAGATCCAATCATGGTACGCTATGGCACGGGATTCCCTAGGGAGGTAGCAAATCTCCCCGGGTCTCAGTGTCTGTACATGCACAAGATATCAAGGAAACAAGTCTTGTACAAGCTACACCATGAATAAGGAATAACATCTCATGACGAGATCCGTGTATACCAATCCGTGTAACCAACGTGTCAAGAACATGGATATTTATACTAGATACAGTGAACATAGGAGATATCATAAATTAGAAACTAATCAGAGAATGTACTCGCCTTGGGTCCTTAGCTGGTAAAACCAATGTCCTGTCCCAGAGTATCGTCTGGAGGAACCAACAGTCCTAAAAATATATCAAATACAACATTTGCATCAGGTGCTACACTAACACATCACAAATACATGAACTCAGGGCTCTGTCAGGTATGGCACTAGTCAACTAGGGTCACCTAGTAATTTACCAATTAATTATATTATCAATAAATAGATTAATACATATATATATAGTTATTCCAAAGTATACAAAATAGGTATAACTGTATGTACATAAGTGGAAATATATTTTATTTATGTGAAAAATTATACATCAATCATACATATAAACTAGTATACATGTACCAAAATACATATTAACTTATATTATATATATATATATGCATACATACCAAAATAATACAATACTATATACAGGTAATATACCAAAATATGTTTTACAAGTACATATATATCAATACAGTTTTTATATATATATACTATATATATATATATATATATATATATACCAAAAATATGTTTATACATGTTTATATATATAGGTACACCTATTTATAGCAAAATACGGTTATATATACATATATACCAATTTACATTTATTTATATTTAAATACTGAATCATACATGAATATATATTATACCAATAAAAACGTATATAATATATATAAGTGTCTATTAGTAATTTGTACAAAATACGTATTTGTGTATATACACTAATAGATGTATATACATATATACTTTTTATACCAAAATACATATTTGTATATATATATCAATCAAACATTTTATATATA
The DNA here is from genome assembly GCA_036927795.1 of Iris macrosiphon. Lineage (NCBI taxonomy): Eukaryota > Viridiplantae > Streptophyta > Magnoliopsida > Asparagales > Iridaceae > Iris > Iris macrosiphon. The sequence continues at coordinate 153,511,117 of JAYESA010000002.1, read as the reverse complement.
TATATATAACTAATCAAAGAATATAAATAATGCCACACTTCTCAAGGTGATCCCAAATGAAGTAGCAGTTAGTTCCAATGGGTCCGGAGCAGTCCAAATAGCTAGAAACTATATAAAGAAGTCCATGATCGGAGTTTGGCACAAAAACCGAGATAAGGATACCGAGTCCTCAAACATAGAGAAAACATACGGGGTTAACAAGTTTAGCTAAAAGAGAAAGGGTCGTTTGTTTGTTATTAAGGTAACACCTAGTTTATGAAAATCATTTGGATTTATTTGAACAATAATTACAAGTACAAGTTTATTTGTAAAAATCTAGAATTTATGTAAAAGCCAATATAATTTTATATCTATGGTAAAAAAAATCGGTCACCAGTCCAAATAAACTAATTTTGAACAAATTTATTATTGTAACTATTCCTTAATTAATAATATAAACCAGAATTTATTATAGTTGTTCACATAATCAAAATCCTTATATATAATGCATAAATAAATTTTACACATAATAATAACTAAATTCATAAACAATAAAACTAATTATTATTTTAACTAACTGATTATATATATATTAATTAACTAACACTGTTACGAATCTACTGATACAATTCATTAGTTCACTGAAACGAAGAAAGGGGAGAGGGAAGCTCACAAGTCGGGCTCACGCTGGGAGAGGGGTTTCCGGCGTCGGCTGGAGGGGGTTTTCCGTCGAGGTCGGGCCGGGCAGGGCGTCGGCGGATCTGCTCGGGGAGGCGGCGGCGTCGACTTGATCTGAGGCTGCGGTGATCTGAGGCGGCGGCGATCTGGCTGCGTCCGGTCCAAGGTCGGCGGCGAAGCTCGGCTCCGGATCTGAGGCGGTCCGAGGCGGCGGATCTTCGAGCTCGACGCGGCAGCGGAGCTCGACGACGTGGAGGGAAGACGCGGCGGCCACCGGCGGTCGAGATCTAGGTTAGGTTTGGGATTTGTACGAGTCGGGTGGGTCGTGTCCGAGGCTGGACACGGGGATTCGACGTTGTGTGGTGTAGGGGTGGACGTGTCCGAGGCTGGACACGGGATGATGTTTGCTGTACTGAGGTGGATGTGTCCGGGTGTGCCGGACACGAAAATCTGATTGTAATGTTGTAAATCTGGACACAGGAAAGGAATGGATACGGTGGGACACACGGGGTCGGACCCGAGGCCAATCACGGCTGACACGGTAATGCTGGACACACGGACACGAGCACACAATCAATGGTGATGGCTTGTTGGCTTGTGGAAAATTGTGAGGGCTAGCTAGGGTTTCTAGGGAATGGTATGAATGAGACTTTAAATAGGCAAAGAGGGTGTGGGATGAAGGGTGAGGATTGGCCCAATAATGGATGGCCCAGATCATATATAAATGGGTTTTTCATGTGAAAAAAATGAGGGTGTGAATGGGAGACGGTAAACTTATAAAATTAATAGAAAATATTATAATTTAAGAAAATATTTTTAAGGGCTTCCAAGGCTAACTGATTCCAAATGCTACTAATTAAATCCCTATTTCAAAACCCTAGAAATTATGTAATTTACTTATTTACTAATCCAATGGATATTAAAAATTTATTATGAAAACAACTAGTCTTTCAATAATTTTATTAAACAAAAAGTTTATGATTTCAAGCCAATAAATATTCGAAGCCAGAGTATTATATATAATATCATTTATTTATTTTTTATAATAAATCGACATTTAGAAAAAAATGATTTTTATACAAGATTATAAATTACCTTCTAAAACCAAACATTGTTCAAAATCTAATACTAGAATTTCAAGGTAAATATTTTATAAATCTGATATTTAAAATAAAATAAAAATATAATTATTTCGGAAATTGGAAATCGGAGGTTACAAGTCTACCCACCTTAGAAAAATTTTGTCCTCGAAATTTAAGATCCTCAATATTTGCATTTACACATTATATTATTTCTATCAAAATTTAAATTTCAAGCCAAACAATCATGAAGTAATTCCATATTGTTATTTCTCAACCTTTCAAAGCCCTATAACATCAAATTCCTGAAAATCTTTAAGTTAAAAATCAAATTCCCTTTTTGTAATAATCTTCTCAAAATTTTTTACGTGTCCGGTTACGCTGCGTGCACCGTTCGGTACACTTGGTACACGGCGGGGCGATCCCGTTTGGCGGGGCGCGCTCCGTTTTCCAACTTTTGGAAATCTGAAAAACTGTGTTCGCGCAGTTTTGTGACGAATTTAATTATGTCCACAGCAGCAAATAACATAGGGTTATTTAATAGAAAATAAACTAGGTCGAGTGTTCTACACATATCAAAAAGAATCACCGAATTCAGATCCCTGTGGTGGGAGATACGAACTCGGCAATATGGGTGGTCACCGCAGTTTTCTGCGATCTCAGAATTGGTCTGCTCTCGCCCACTTTGGACGCTATTTTTCGCCTAGGGGTACACGTTTTCCGAGGTTAGCTATAATACAAATATCGAAGAGGGTTAAGGGGTGAGCATACCGGTGAAGACGGAACGGCGTTTAGTTGAGCGAGTCGACGGAAAACAATTCCGGAGCGAAGGTGCCTCGTGTGGGAATCCGCAGTACGCGAGGTCAGAGTCGTCGGGATGGTTTGGATGGCTTGGCGGAGTTCTCTGGCTGTGGCGGCGGCTCTAGATGAGAAGAGGGGGTCTGGATATTTTAGGTTAGGGTTTTTAGAAATAGAATATATATATATGTATATATATATATGAATTGGAAGAGAGGGGATTTGGTTCGGTCCGCGTGTAAAAAAAAAGGGGGAGAGAATTCGGCTTGCTGTGCTAAGGCTCGGTTTTGCTTAAAGTGGAAAAGTTGCATAGTGCTGCTTACAATGCTTGCTAGCAATTTGCTAGCAAGTTGGAACATTTGCTATGAATAGTGGCTGTTGGCTTTGAGGTTATTACTAATATTATTATTATTATACTTAGTTAATTATTATTTAATAATTCTTTTCCTTTCTTTTCTTTTTAAAAAATATATATATATACATATATATATATTTGTATATACATATATATATATATATATACTCATAAGAAAATTTATGGATTAGAATAATACACACCGTTAGGCTAGCAACTGCTCAAGGGGTCTCCTACATGGAATAAATTCCAAAAAATTCCTAATGGTCCCATAAATCCTCTAAGTGCCCGAACACCTAAAATAAAAATTATTAAAAATCTATTTCTCCTATTTAGCACATAATTACCATAATTAAATTATTAATTAATAAAAAAATAATAAATACAGTTTTTAGAAATAGGGGTTTTACAGGATGTCGAGGGAAAAAGAGTTCAATTAGGAAGTCCAAGGGCGATAATCAAATGCTAAGGAATTTTTAAATCAGTTATGGATTGAGATACTAATACTGCTAATCCTGGTTATAGGCTTGCTTGGTACCGAAAAGTAACCGAAATAATTTAATCAAGACCTACATGGGCCACCACAAAAATATGTAACGCCCCAGTCCCAAAATACGTAGGACTAGGAATGCGTAACATGCCAGCTACGCATTCGATCAGACTCTGGTCTGACTCGAATACGTATAAACTGTATAATAAGGGTAACTATCTAAGAATACTGAAAATATCTATGTCTCTATCCACATAAAGAACAAAATATCAAGAATGAACTACATATGCTAAAGTCGGTCGCCCAGTAACACATAAGCTCGAATAGACTCAAGAAAGGAATATGAGTCTATAAAACTAGGCTACATCAGCAGATGAATAAATAATATGAATAATAACCATAACTCCAAAAAAAATGATATAAGTACCTAGCACCAATGCCTGCAAGACAAAGCAACACACATCAGCAACTCCAGGCAGGCTCCACAACGGTCTATGCTGCAAAACTGGCAAGGGACCAGGTCCTCTTTGATCTTTTAATTCGAAGAAATAAGTGGCTCGCAGAGGGACGTAACACGGTACAAGAAACAATATGCCAAAATAAAATAGTATAATGCCACATACTCAAGGATAAACTACTGTAACCATCTAAGTGATATGCACGTGAGAGCATCACTCGTACTCAGGCTGAGACCACTACAGGCTCTATGTCGGGGAGTCCATAGCAGCAAGTAATATCTCGTAGGGCCAGTAAATGTGCCAAAGATCTGAGACAAAGTCTAAGGCACCTTCAGTAATATAGTATATATATAAATAATCAGCCTATAGTATGGTATGTCTTTCCCCAACCAATGTAACCTCATGTCTCATATCCATGATATCTCATATCCATAACACGCAAGATCATGACCACTAGCTAGTATTACGAGTCATAATGATATCTCTATATATGCAAGTCTCATATCACGAATCCTGTAAGCCTATACAGAATCACCATGAATAACTCAAGAAAGATTTTGTCACATGAATTAGTGTCAAGTATCCCGCGGTATGATGTATTTGGTAAAACAAGCACGTAAAAATAGGATCGTGGTATCAACTCTCTAAGTGACGTTACACGACTCCGCGTACGGCGTCGACACCCGAATCTTGTTCGGACGATAAGCAATGTCTCATGGTTCTAGGTTGAACAGGTACATCACAATAATATATAAAATAAAATATAAGTCGATAATATAACAGGATTTATTGTAAGTTGGCAAGGTACACTTGCTTGGATTCTAAACTCAGTGAACTGCTCCTGTAGAAGTAGAATCTCCAAGTATGCCTCCAGATGTGAAACAAACATCACCATTGCTCTCAGAATACTTGAAAAATCTAGGATTGACTACCCATAAGTCTAATTTGGATACAGGGACATAATTGACTATTTTGGGTCAAAGCGGGGTCCACATGTGGCCCATTTCGCACCGAAAAATATGCCAAAGATAAAGTTCTCTAAATTCGTCAAACTTAGTGTCTACAAGTCCACAACGATGCTATGAACCCAATAGAATGTCTAGAACAGAATTTCGATGAGCCGATCACGAAATTGCCCGTCAAGTAGAACCGTGGGGCCCATGAAATGATGTTTCATCAACGTTCTCAGAATCAAACCAAACTTGGGTCACAGGACCAGCGTAATATTGTGAATCTGATGGCGTAAGTTTCGTTATGAAATGACATGCACACACAAAATTATGATGAGTGTCAGAATAGGCCGATATGGTAATTTTTGACGGATATGCGTTAATTTTGGTGTGCATGCACATCCAAATCAAGTTCTGCGAAATTCCACAAGTCCGTATTGACGATATGCGCCTTTTGGTATAATTCTTACTTGATGAAGTTGCCTCGTTTGGCGGGATGCACCCCGTATCGAAAAAATTTAGGTTTTACAAAATTAAGTTTTTGACGAATTTCGACAGCAAATAAATCACAACATACATCAAATTAAAAGAAAGTATTTAAATGGATTAAAACTAGGTTATTCTATGAACGTACCGAAGAAGACGTGATGACGTAGAAATCATACCGCGAAGAGGTACTGTTGCTGCTTACGCGTGGCCGTGGACGATGCGGCGGCTGCTGACAGTCATCGTCGTCGGCGGCGGGGTGTCCACGAGTGGTGCACGGGGTCGTCGACCACTCGCCAGCGGTCGAGGGTCATCTGGGTCGATGGTGGTCGGGGTGAAGATGAAGGTAGCGGTGGCTGGATGATAATGGAGGTAGTCGTCGACGTCATCGGAATGGTAAAGGAGATGTCTGAGGGGTGGTCATATATAGGGTGAAGGAGAGGATGTTTCTGGGAGAGAAAGAGAGGGGGTCGCCGACGGTTATAGGAAGGGGAAGAGAAGGGTCACCGGCGGTTACTGAATGTGAAGGGGGTCGGGGCTGGGGTGTCTGCTGTAGCGTGGTTGGGGGTGGTTTTTGGGTTGGTTTGGGTCTCGGTTCGGGTTATCGGGTTTAGGATTTAAGGATTAATTAATAATAATTCTCTCTCTCTCTCTCTCTCTCTCTCTCTCTCTCTCTCTCTCTCTCTCTCTCTCTATATATATATATATATATATATATATATATATATATATATAGCCATTTAAAATTAGGTTCTTACCCCAAATAATTCCCAAAAAATTCTACAATACACTTATAATAGTTATACACCAAAAAATATATTTTTTGTACAATATTTGTAATTAATTAAATGCACATAAATATTAATCAATAAATATATATAATTAGCTAAAAATACAAAAAAATCTCCCTTAATTTCAGTAATTACATAATACCAATATTAATAAAATTTAAAATTTAAATCTAAAAAATTAGGAGATTTATAATTAGGTGTTTAGTTTTGTCATGTATCAGTGAAACAAGGATGTATTGGGTTGTGCAGGCCGGGTACGGTGCAGATCACAGTGTGTGTCTTAGTGTGATACCAACCTCAGTAGTAGTTGGAGAGGGGGGAACTGCCATATGTGCAATTGGGTTGTTGAAGTGTTTGAGGGGAGTTGTAACTTGAGTGTAGGTGCTTAATGTGGGTTAACATGTGCTATTAGAGGGGTCGAATACATGTTGTGCAGTGTGAAGAGGGTGCATTGGAGTGAGAGCATGAGCGGGAGACTTCCACCTGCAGGAAGCAGATGGTGCTGGTGCAGCACTAGCACAGAGCTTTAGCTTACTGCAATCAAATGTGGGAAGGTTGATGAGTTGTGGATGAGTGTTTAGGATTGTCTGATTGAGGGTGGGATATGAGGATATTAGAGCAACATGGAATGGGTATCAGGGTGTGGTATCAGCAAGGTATAGATATTCCAATATTATAGGATGGCTCGGGTATTAGGTGTGGGTGAGCCTAGAAAGATGATGTGTCGATCTGAGCAGGGGATTATTTCTACTTGGTAGCACTGTAGTAGTACATGGATCTTTCTGCATTCAAAAGCTATGCAAATAGCAGTTGCAGCAATATGCAGGTTTGCATCCATTGTGCACCGCCTCTGAACAATATTATTGTATCAGTGAAGTGAGAAGAAGTAAGGGGGAGTAGGGAGTACCTGAGTGGGTGTTAGATAGGAGTGTAGGTGTTCAGGTGATGGTTAGATGGGTAGTATACTAGTGGGAGGTGTTGCCTTGATGAGTGAGTATTAGGATGATGTATCATTGTACCTTGGATATTTAAATATGAGAGTAATTGATACATGAGGGTAAGTGATTACTAAGGAGTGTCATAGATTTATGGGATGTGTCAATGAATACATGAGTGTGTTTGAGTATCCTGGGCTAGTAGTTGGTACCAATGTTAGGGTAAAAAGTAGTGAGGTATGTGCAAGTAGTGTCCAGTTGAGAAGGGACATGGTTGCTGCAACTTGTGTGCAGTTAGTTAGAAGGGCAACACAGCAAGGTAGTTGTTATTGCTGTTTTGCAGTTAGTTTAAGGGAATTCCCAGCAGTGGATTGGCTTCAGACCTTGAGTACAGGCCAAGGGAGTGATGTCATGTGCATTATGCAATAGGGAGAGGCTAGTTGCAGTGAGGGTGGTTGCAGTGACTGAGTATAAGGGATTGGGGGATCTATGTGAAGTATCTTAGAGTGCCTAGTGTGTTCTTATGTGTCAGTAAGTGGGGTGGCTGATATGATTATCTATATGAACTAGTTTGGATTGTTAGTGGTCGAGAGTATAGAAGGAGATGTGCCTAGGTGTGTATATGTCCTGTAGTGTCATGCATGTGTAAAATGAACCCCAAAAATGTGTGTAGTATAAACTCCCTGATTTTTCAAAATTTTCAAAACTGAATTTTTCACAAATTTTCTGGAATTTTCTGGGAATTTTCTGTAATTTAAAATCAGAGTTTTAATTATTAAATATTTTTTAATTGATAATAAATAATATTAAAATATTATAAAAATAATATTTTTGGGTGTAAAATGAAAAACTGGACTTAGGACAATTTTTCTGGAATTTATCGGACCCCGGACCTATTTTTAAAACACCTAAAAGTATTTATCTATTTAATTAATTATTTATTTATTAATAATCTGATTAAATTAGATTTTATTTAATTTTTTATAATTAAACCCAAATCCTGAACCGGCCCAGCCCACCAGAGCCCGGCCCATTCCTTCAGCCTTGGGCCGGCCCAGCCCGCATTGCTAGCGGGTCGGGTCGGGTCGGTCAGACCCGCCCGCTAGCCAGACCCGACCCGGTCCCCTTCTCCCCCTCGGCCCGCGTCTTCCGGCGCGTCTGCAGGCCGGCGCCCGCTCCGCTCGGCCACCCTCCGCCCGCCCGCGTCCCACACTGCCACGTCCACCCCCTCTCTCCCCGCCATTTTCGGCCACCCCCAGCCCTATTTAACCCCCACCGACTTCCCCTCCCCCGGCCATCTCCTCTCCCTCGACGAGCTCCGCTCCGCCTCGCCGCTGCGCCCTCCGTCGACCACCACCGCAGCCCCTAGCTCCGCCGACGGCAGCCCAGACCCCCTCCCTCATCTCCTCCTTCTTCCTCCCTCTCCTCCGCCTGCCTCCGGCTCCCCGACCCAGCAGCCGAGCGGCCAGAGCCTCCGCCGCAGCGCTCCGCCGGCGCCACCCCAGCCCGGCCGGCCTCTGTCCCCCGCCGCAGAGCTGCCCCGGCCGGCCCCTCCCCGCCTCAGCGCCGCCGTCTCCGTCAACCCCAAGCCCTAACCCTAATTTCCAAATTCGCGTGTCGGACACAGGACACGTGTCCTGTGTCGTGTCGGACACGATTCAGACCCCGGTTTTTGGGCCCCATTCAGGTGCGTGTATCTTCTTGCTCGTAGCTCGGATTTTGATTCCGTAAATTGCGTTGCGAAGCCTGTATGACCCTCTCGGTGCCCGGACAAACCGCTCGGGGCATCGCGCCCTGTGGTGATCGCACACCGCGATCCAAATACAGGAAAAACTAGATCCTGTTTTACCCCGGAACCGAGTACGCCCCGCCAAACGGGACGACTTGGTCGTGTGCGGTCTTCACAGATACGTGCGAGTCGTCGATACGGACGTGCAAAATTTTGCAGAAGTCAATTCGGGTGTGCGTGCACACCGAGATCAACGCGTATCCGCAAACATCGCCCCATATCCGACTTTTCTGTATTTTACCCTAACTTTGTGTACATACGTCGGATTGAAACAAAACTTGCGCCATCGGACTCGTAGCAATACGCTGGTCCTGTGAGCCAAGTTTGGTTCGATTCTGAGAACGTTGACAAAATCGCGTGTCGTGGGCCCCACAGGCCCCGCTCGACGGGCAATTTTGTGATCGGCTCATCGGAATCCAATCCTGGAAGTTCCGTTGGGTTCGTATCATCGTTCCTGACCTGTTGACACTAAGTTTGGTGAATTTAGAGACCTTTGACCCTGACACGTTTTTCGGTGCAAGCGGGCCCACATGTGGACCCCGTTTTGACCCAAAACTGTCGTTTTTGCCCTTGTCTCCAAATTGGACCCAAGGACAGGCGTTTCTAGCTGATTGATATTTTCTGGATCTGATGGTGATATTTATTTCAGCAACCGGAGTACCGCCTGTAATTCCCGCTGAAGTCAGAACTGCAAACAGAGCCGGAACCACAGGCAAGTGTACCTCGCCAAAACTTGCAGTCTTTGCTAAATATTCCTTGGCTTAGTTATACATCAGAGGGCAAGTATACCTTGCCAACTTTACAGTTCTTGTTGCATATTCCCTTGCTTTATTTTGCTGTGCATGCTTAACCTAGGACCGTGTGACGTACTTAGCGTCCGATTATCAGTCGGGTGCCAACACCGTACGCGGTGTTGGGTATGGTCATCTAGAGATGGATATTTGTGACACTTTATTTTCCTGTACTTGTTTTATCAAGTACCATATGACCCAGGACACCTGACACTATTCATGGACAGGATCTTCCTGAGATATTCGTGGTGATTCTGTATAGGATACAGGACTTGACATTGACATTATGTTCCTAGATACTATATGACTTATTGCATTAGATATGATCTTACGTGACATGGACATGGGGCCACATGGACATGAGACGTATGATTACATTGGGTGGGGAGAGACACACAGACTACAGGCTGATATTATATATAAAACATAGTATATATCATAGTGTAATTCATAGTTATTGCCGCTACCGGCTCCCCGACACAGAGCTTGTAGTGGCTTCAGCCTGAGTTCTAGTGCGACTCTCATATTGCATATCACATAGTTGGTTATATAGTTTACCCTGTTGTTTCCTTTATTTCTGCACTGCTTATGTTTTGGCTTGTATTATCTGTACCTTGCTATGTCCCCTGAGGACTTGGAATGGACTATGTCCCCAGGTATAGCCGAAGAGATCCATCCAGAGATACACCGTACAGGAGCACTTCCAGGAGCTGTACCAGGACCTGAAGACGAGCTCGTGGCAGAAGACTTCTCCTGAGTACCGGCTTCATATACTCAGTATTTCTATTTCCAGTTTATTTATTTCCTGTCTATTTGCATTGATGTACCAGACATATTCTCGGATTGTTTCCGAGACACTTATTTGAGATTGGCTTATTTATTCTATTTCATTATTTCTGGCATTTAATCTGTGATTATCTGTTGTGGATGAGATTAGTATAGACTGTGACCTGTAACAATTGTTCTATTACCTGTTAGACTACAGCTTAAGCATGCCCTGATGGATCCAATAGATTGGGTATCCATCGGTGCGTGCTGCTGGCCATTGCCCACGTGCTCAGTCCCTCGGCATTTTGGGACTGGGGCGTGACATGTAGTGACAAGGTTTTACACCCAGGATATGAAGGAAGGAAGTTTGAGGGATATAGTAGTGAAGGATCTGTAGCAGGGGTAAGGAGTAAGGGTTTCAGGTGATGCTAGTAGTTGGTATCATGATACCAACTTAGAAAGGTATTTGAGTTGAGTATGAAAGATCCTAATTAGAGCGTTGATCTAGGTAATGGGTAATAGGTTGAGTGTGAGATAAGTTTGGAGTTAGTTGAGGTAAGTGTATAGGATATTTGGGAATTGAGTTTAAGTTAAGGTAATGGGTATTGGGTAAGTTATTGAGTTGTGGTTAAGGTTTGGCTAGGTAATAAGTGTATAGGTCTAGATACCTTAAGTTATTGATATATATAAATCTATATTATATATATATGATACTTAGTATGCTATATTAGCTAGTATGGCCTTGAATACCTAGAATAGACCTAGTATTAGCTAGTGGTAGCTAGTATGGCTACATAAACCAACTTTATAGATATTTATGAACCCTAATTTAGGAATTAACTAGTTTTGACCCGATTGACCTAGAAATGACCTGGAAACCTAGAATTGTATTTGTTAAGCATGTTTATGACTCCAAAATACTTGTTAACATTGATAATTCATATTTAGGTCTTTGAGATATCGAGACAGACACAGTTTGATATTCAGCATCTGATTTCAGGTGGTACATTCTCTGATAGTTTTCTTTATTTGATATTTACTATGATTTTTGTTTATAGTATTATTTTACCTGATTTTTCGACACGATGAATACATGGGGTAGTATTATAGATTTATTTTGAGATACGTGATTATACTTGCTGGCCCATCAGGACTCTTTGCTGGCACCACCTTTATCAGGACTCTTCTGGCATCACTTATATTGGCTGGTATCATATTTATTTACGTGTCGGGACCTAGATCCATAATAATTTATTTACGTGTCGGGACCTAGTTGGGCAGAAAAATACCTTAGTAGATATGTAAACATTTTCAAAATCTGAAACCACTCTCTCAGGTCCAATCTGGAACGATAACACTCGCACAATTCACGTGTGAGCTGCCATACATTACCCCTAGCCGTTTACATGTCAAAAGTGGTATTTTAACACACTAGTTTAGGTGCAGACTTTCTGGTTTCACTCTACATTGACTGGTTATATTTTTATCTGCCATGCTTACTAGATTTTACTTATTGACTGTCTCTACTACCATATTTACCTATTCACCCTATTTATATTTTCTTTCTTCCATATTTATTTGCTGCACTTTATTCTTATACCATAGTTTATTGCTTATCTGTTCATCACGTATTACTTTACTATTACAGTTTTATAGTCTTTGTCAATTAATTTGAACTGCTATTGGGTTGTACTCGTTCTATCCTGACTCGATATATTTTTTAGACGACTACTTAGAAGATTTGTATCATATGTAATGGCCCACAAGATGGAGAGTTAGCTGAGGTTATACCAGTAGTATAGGAGGATAAGTACCAGCTGTGATGAGGCTCAACTAGTTATTGTCGAGACTAGATAGTACTTTTATATTGTACTGGATCTGTCTCCAGCTATTAGACTTTGAGATGTTATTGGTATTTTAGACTTGTGTTGTTATTCCTAGACTCTTAGACTTGGTGATATCTTTGTAGCTATTCTCGATTTGTGACTTATGTTTTCCTTCCTTATATGATATCGTGTCATCTTCTTTCTTATAAATTATTATGATTGAGTATTTGTACATCATTATAATTATATTATCCTCCTTTTTGGAGTTGAGATATCATTGACCGATTTAGTTTATATTATTGTGTGAGATGGATAGATAATATTGTTGACCTAGACAGCGTTCTACCATCGATCCTGCGGCGTAGGTTGGACGTTGCTTACTGCTCGTGCCCTCACATCCGGGTGCGGGTCGTGACAATAAAACTCTCACTTTTAACAAAAATCGTTAATGATTAACAGTCAACTCCTTTGACCTATATAAATAAAAAGAGAAATTTTGAGTTGCACCTGTCATGCCCCAGAACCAAAATACTGGAGAGCGGGGACAGACAAAGCCAGCTACGTATATCAGAGTACTCTATACCATGAGATACGGTCACGGATATTTAGACATGTAAGGATTTATTCTACAATCCAGTAGTCATTTTTGAGTCAAGAATCCTAGGTGTCTCAATTTCAAGCAAGCAACAAGTTAAAGATGTATGATCACCAAAATATATTATAGTAAGGCATCCCAAACTGTACATACACAAATGACCATGAAGCTAGTTACAGAATGAAGAACTAGCAAGAGTAAAATACTACATAATCAGCTCCAGCTATAGTCTAGAATATGCTTTACATGTATGCCCGCAGGTTAGAATGTCAAGTCCCAAAATACGAGCAAAATACGTACTCAGTGGCTAAATACCTCAAAAGTATAAGTACATAATCAAGTGGGTGATGAAAAATAAATCCACTCATGCCCTCGGGTGCTCCTGGTGTTCACCATCTTGAGGCAGAAAGTACGAAAGATTATGTGGTATTGCTCCAAAATCTGGCCATACAAAACTAGTGGGGTCAGACCCTAAAATAGAAAGTACCACAAGGGAGCCAATGTGAGACACATTTCACTATTTTCGTATTCTTATATTTTATCTAGTATATGTGTGTTATAGCTGTATATTGCTTTCCATATAATTTATGATTTTTTTTAGCTATTTTTATGTAATTTCTAGATTGTGAATAGTGATAGTCACCCTTTGCTATATATAGCATTCCCTTTCTCTCTCTCCTCATTCTTCTTTATTTCTTTCTTTTTCTTCATTTTCTTCTTCCTCTTCTCTCTCCCCTCCTTAGTCGAGAGCAGCCCGAGGCTGGCCTCCCCATTCACTTTGGTGGTAGTAGTAGTAGCTTAGTAGTGGGTTTAGGCAAGTACATCTTGCCAATAAGAAAGAACTTGTTATATTATATTTATTTAGTTTTTTTGTATTTTATATTACTCTATATTATTCTCTATGAGTTTCTCTACATGTTTAATTCTTGGTATTTTCAGAATTGAGGACTTGGTAGGAGTAGATCTGAATTCTAAGTTTTTGGGTATTTTTGAGTTTGCTTGGTTTTGATATAGTAAAACTTGATATTTTCAAAAGCTACCAGTTCTATGTTGAGGAGCACTTGATTTTATACAGTTTTGAACTTTACTTTGCGGGATTCGGACTTGAAATAATGATTTCATAAAAAAAATAACTTTTCAGACTTTGAACTTTTTTATGGCTGAAACTTATTGTTCTGGGATGAAGGAGTTCCATACGGCATACTTGGCATGCGGACTGGACTTCTCGCTCCAAAGTCAGCATGCGGCCATCTTGTTAGACGCATGAATGAATCTGCACATGCGTCCCTTGGCCAAATGCATGAAACTTGAACGAATGAAGGTTCACTGTGTTAAAAAGATTTTATGCGGCCAAGAGGAGCATACGACTGAGTCGTCCATGCGGTCTGGAGCTATGCATTTCTTTTTTCTTCGAACGCATGACTCAACACTACCTTGGTACGACTTTCCATGATTTTGTCTTTTTCTTCTGACTCCCTTTCTTGGCCCGTCACATCGACCACTTTTCTAACACGGCTAGTCATATCAGTCACTTTTCTGACACGGCTTGTCATATAAGTCACTTTCCTGACTTTGCATTTATTGTCCGTCACTCAACACCTTGTCCCGAGGAGTGGACTGCATCTTCCATGCGGCCAGCTCTTTCATGCGGCCAGCTCTTGCATGCGGTCAGCTTACCCCATGCGCCTATGATACTTGTAGTAGCTTAACTTCTTATGATGTATTCTCTTATGGTTTAACTATTTCCATTGTTTATTTTATTCAGTTTAATTGTTATAAATGCAAGTTTTCTCTAAATTACTTATAACCCAATTTGTGATAACTTACCAGAACCTGGAATTCCCTGAATATGGATTGTATTGACATTGTTAATCTTGAACTCCCGATACCAAACGTGCCCTGATATTTCTGATAATAGCTCATGGTATTGTAAACCCCCTCGACCAAATTTAGGTCTACTTGGCTTAGAGAGAGACTAGGGTTAGTTTGGAGCCATTTAGAATTAGAACATGGTATTTAAATTAATGTACAAAATTTATATCACTCGGTACACCTTACCCTTGTCTCGATATTTGGAGCGCTACACTAGCTTTTGCTTTCAAACTAATTTTATACACTTGCCCTAGACGTGCCAGCCTTCCATTTTGACCCTTGTGTAACTCATAAATACCCTCTCTTGTGCTTTATTTTAGTAGCACAATATTCGTTACAAATATCTATTTTTAAATCCAAATAAATCCAACTTTGCATCTTTGTCCGTTCCAATCGAAATTGGAGACACGACCTCGAACCATTTTGTGTAACCCAATTTATGACAATAAACTACTCTGAGTCTACTATGTTCATTATACTTGTTTTCCCATCCAATTTTAATCCTATGTACTTCCAATTAATTAAAGAACACATTTGACACTAATTTTAATAAAATTTGTGCAATGACTCAACCTAACCCAAAACTAGACCCAACACCAACCCAAACCCCCACTCACACCCTCATGGTTCATACAAAATACCACACACCAATTTAATCCACTACAACACACCAAACATGGTAATTTTTCTCATCCAATCTCAATTCTCCTTTACTTGTGCAATTTTTAAACTATTGGGGACCTTTGTGCAAATAAGCAACTAGGTGTCCACCTCCCATTGGAACAAAACAATGAAGAAAGTCCTCCTTCATGCTTTGAACGGTCACCCCACTATTCCCCCCCCCCCATTTTTTGGTGTGTACAATACAACACTTTACACCCACATCCAATCTCAACCCTCCATTCAAATTTTACCTCAATTTCACCACTCATTCCCTCATGAAAATCCTTTCCCCATCCCTAGAAATAGGGGTATAGCCGGCCCTAATCCCCATGCTCACTCCTTCCTCTCTCCTTTATTAACTCCCTCTCTCTCTCTCTCCAAATAATTTCAGCCACCACCATCTCCTCCTTCTTCCTCTTATCCTCAACCATCACCATCAACTACCCGACCACCATCATCAGCCTCCAACCACCACCACCATCACCTCCTTCTTCCTATTCTCCATCAGCCGACCACCACCACCTTCCCTCAACCAAACACAACCATTCACCACCCTCCCTAGCTGCCAGACCATCCCCACGACCACCTCCTACTACTACCCGACATCCACCGCCACCATCACCTTCATCACCACAACCACCATCAGCCTCCACCGCCATCATCCCCGACCTTCTCCTCCTCCAACAGTGAATGCCACCCTCCACCACCATCACCTCACCGCCGGACAACCCACGACCACCTCCTCCTCCATCAACCTACACCACCTCCTTCTTCCTCTTCTCTATCAACCCGACCTCCTCCTCCCCATCACAGCAGCCACCACCACACGAGCCCATCTCCTCCTCCATCCCATGACCTCTACCGCTATCATCAGCCACCTTCACCTCACCACCACCCGAGCCCATCTCCTCCTCCATCCTATCGACCTCGACAGCCATCACCACCGCCATCATTCACCTCACCTCCTACTCGAACCCGACCTCCTCCTCTAACCCATCGACCTCTACCACCATCACCATCTCCCTCATGAGTTGTTGCCATAGCTGCTACAAGCCGCTGCATTACTGCTGTAAGCCGCTGCTGTGCAGCCTTGCACCGTCGGAGCACCCCCCACCCGCCGAAGACAGGTTGTCCACTGGCCGCAGGCCGAGCACCCCCTCCCCCCTTCCTTTTCAGATTAGCCCTAGGTATATATTCACCTCCTCCTCCTTCTTTATTTTTATGGTTGCATGAACCTATGAATGTATGTTAAACCCTACTATTTCCATGTTACATATAATTTTAGAATTTATATATATGTTGGAATAGTATTTAGTGTTATTAAATATTGCATGAGCTAGGATATTTATTATGACACTAGTAGTTTTGTTTGCATATACACCTTAACCTAATAGTTCGGGCACGTGGTTAGTGTTACACGATATTTGGAATTATAAACACATATTAGTAGCATAGTAGCTAGCTGACTTATTGTGCAAAATATTTGAGGACATTTTTCATACTTGTGCATGGAGACATAGAGGGTTAACACTATCAAACTTGTCTTGGAGAACAACTTAGCACCTACATGAACCTTAGTTGGCCTTGGTTGTAATATTTGAGAAATATACATTTAGAGAGATATGACACTTGTGCATTTTTAGACACTTGCACAGTCGACCCTTCTAGTTGACCGATTATAACCCCTACTTGCGTTAGCGTCTAAGTGCAGTGTAGTTGTACTTTGGTGCGCGTACTAGTATAATGACTTATTGTTATTATATTATATTATATATATATGATCGTTGGATCGTTCGGGCGAGGCTTCAGGAGCAGTACTTTGGCATTTGCAGCTTGAGGATTCAGGCAGAGTCGCACAATTTTCGTTACAAATATCTATTTTTAAATCCAAATAAATCCAACTTTGCATCTTTTTTCGTTCTAATTAAAATTGGAGACACGATCTCGACCCATTTTGTGCAACCCAATTTATGATAATAATCTACTCTGAGTCTACTACGTCCATGACACTTGTGTCCCACCTAATTTTAATTCTATGCACTTTCAATTAATTAAAAAACACCATTGACGCTAATTTTAATTAAATTGGTGTAATGACTCAACCTAACCCAAAACTAGACCCAACACCAACCCAAATCCCCATTCACACCCTCATGGTTCATACAAAATACCATACACTAATTTAATCCACTACAACACACCAAACATGGTAATTTTTCTCATCCAATCCCAATTCTCCTTTACTTGTGCAATTTCTAAACTTTTGGGGGCCTTTGTGCAAATAAGCAACTAGGTGTCCACCTCTCATTGGAACAAAACAATAAAGAAAGCCCTCATTCATGCTTTGACCGGTTACCCCACTATTTCCCTCCCCCCTATTTTTTTGTATGTACAATACAACACTTTACACCCACATCCAATCCCAACCCTCCATTCAAATTTTACCTCAATCTCACCAATCATTCCCTCATGAAAATCTTTCCCCCATCCCTAGAAATAGGGATATAGCCGACCCTAATCCCCATGCTCACTCCTCTCTTTCTCCTTCATTAACTCTCTCTCTCTCTCTCTCTCTCCAAATAATTTCAGCCTCTACCACCTCCTCCTTCTTCCTCTTCTCCTCAACCACTACCATCAACTAACCCGACCACCATCATCAGCCTCCAACCACCACCATCACCTCCTTCTTTCTCTTTTCTTCTCCATCAGCCAACCACCATCACCTCCCCTCAACTGAACACAACCACCCATCACCCTCCCTAGCTGCCGGACCATCCCCACGACCACCTCCTACTACTACCCGACCTCCACCGCCACCATCACCTCCATCACCACAACCACCATCAGCCTCCACCGCCATCATCCCCGACCTTTTCCTCCTCCAACAGTGAACGCCACCCTCCACCACCATCACCTCACCGCCGGACAACCCACGACCACCTCCTCCTCCATCAATCTACACCACCTCCTTCTTCCTTTTCTCCATCAACCCGACCTCCTTCTTCCTTTTCTCTATCAACCCGACCTCCTTTTCCCCATCACAGTAGCCACCACCACCCAAGCCTATCTCCTCCTCCATCCCACGACTTCTACCGCTATCATCAGCCACCTTTACCTCACCACCACCCGAGGCCATCTCCTCCTCCATCCCATCGACCTCGACAACCATCACCACCGCCATCATTCACCTCACCTCCTACTCGAACCCGACCTCCTCCTCCAACCCATCGACCACTATCACCTCACCACCACTACTACCTCTCTCACGAGTCATTGCCATAGCTGCTACAAGTCGCTGTGTTGCTGCTGTAACCCGCTGCTGTTGTGTAGCCTTGCACCATCGGAGCACCCCCCACCCGCCGGAGACAGACCGTCCACGGGCCGCAGGCCGAGCACCCCCCCTTCCTTTTCATATTAGCCCTAGGTATATATTTACCTCCTTCTCCTTCTTCAATTGTATGGTTGCATGAACCCATGAATGTATGTTAAACCCTATTATTTCCATGTTATATATAATTTTAGAATTTATATATATGTTGGAATAGTATTTAGTGATATTAAATATTGTATGAGCTAGGATATTTATTATGACACTAGTAGTTGTGTTTGCATATACACCTTAACCTAATAGTTAGGACACATGGTTAGTTTTACATGATATTTGGAATTATAAACACGTATTAGTAAGCATAGTAGCTAGCTGACTTGTTGTGTAAAATATTTGAGGACGTTTTTCATACTTGTGCATGGAGACCTAGAGGGTTAACACTATCAAACTTGTCTTAGAGAACAACTTAGCACCTACATGAATCTTAGTTAACCTTGGTTGTAATATTTGAGAAATGTACATTTAGAGAAACATGATACTTGTGCATTTTTAGACACTTGCACACTCGACCCTTCTAGTCGACCGATTATAACCCCTACTTGCGTTAGCTTCTAAGTGCAGTATAGTTGTACTTTGGTGCACGTACTAGTATAATGACTGATTGTTATTATATTATATTATATATATATGATCGTTGGATCGTTCGTGCGAGGCTTCGAGAGCAGGACTTTGGCATTCGCAGCTTGAGAATTCAGGCAAGTATACCTTGCCTTATTTACTGTTTAATTCAAGTTATTAAATATTGCATGAGATATTTTTACAAATATTATTTATAATTGTGCGCGTCCGAGAATGACTCGGGTGCAATCGACGATTGCGTCGATGTGTAGTGTATTGACTTAGTCACTAGCAGACTCACCTACTGTTGTGAAGATATTCTGATATCTTCTAAGACCCTGACACTTCTTACACTCATCATGAAGACAAACTCATATTGGGATACGAGTTGGCATACCCGACTAGATATCGGTGCGTGTGACATACATCACGGTTTAATGCATAGTCAGGTTAGTCTAGTTATTTGAGACCTGGCATGTAGTTACGAAGTGTGCACGTCGTGTATTCGACTTGTATATTTTTATTGGACGGGGAGGATAGCTGGTAGGCATATTGTACACACACATTAGTACCCTTAGTATCCATCGGAGCTACAGGGACTGATGACCTCTTTATTCAGATTCTATGTTCTACGTAACGATATGGATGTTATACTATACAGATTCTATATTTTATGGAATGATATGGACATTATATCACGCAGATTCCATGTTCTACGGAATGATATGGATGTTATACTATGCAAATTTTATGTTCTACGGAACGATATAGACGTTACATATTTATGCCTTTACCTACCCATATTTACCAAGGTTATCCTCATATTAAATTCACTTAGATGGTTAGTACACCCCCTTTTACTTATTCGGTATTTATATTCGGCATGTATTTTTGTATCTTATTACGTTCCTCTGAGGACCTGGTTCCCTTTCAGATTTGGACGAGGCGTACTATCCGACCGTGTACGGGCCCGGACATGAGATGAGGTATGTGACTAAGGAGGAGCTTGAGGTGTTATCTTTAGAGTTTTTCTGATCACTGGTAGGCCTTCCGCCTAGGGCTGGAGCATCTTTATCTAGTTAGTCAATGTTCTAGTCTAGTATTCTTATTTGTCCTTCCGTACTCTTATTTCAGTATTGTAGTGGGTTTGTTCCCATCAGACTTATTTGGTTTCTATTATGACATTCAGACTCCGCACTTATTTACAGTATTTATTTCAGCACTTCTTATTTATATTCTGTGGATGAGATTATATATTTTTCTTCTGCATGTTAGCATATTAGATTTGATATTATTTAGGACAGCGTAGTATGCTTTGTCGGGCCCATTAAATTAGAAAATCCTCCAGAGTCGTATTAGTTGGCCATTACTACGTGGCCTGGTCCCGTGTATTTTGGGACTGGGGCATGACAGATATCGAATTAACCTGACATGTACTGATATTTCTGATAGTGGCTCGATGAAGTGCACTCCTAACATGGTAGAATTTTCTGAACTGAAATGCTTGAACTGATAAGATAAATTTTTGTGGTTGATTTGCTTGTTCCTGTCCTAAATGTACTTGTCAAGCTACTATTCTGTCATGTCCTGCATCATGTCAAAGACAAATTCTTGAATACTAAGGTAAGAAATTCTTGATAACCTGCCCAGGATAACAACTAGAATAATGAATTAGACGCATCAAGAGAGATTTTCTGGCTACATGGAATCCCGATATCCCAGTGAAACCTGATGGATTTGGAGCTCTCCGTCGTGAGAGGCACACTTCCAGCACGCCATCGAGTGTTGCATTTACCTATAAATTACTATACCTAATATAATCTATTCTATGTATCCTTATGCCTGGATAATCTGGATAGTCTGCTGGGCATATGGCTGTAAGAAATCTTAAAACTACATGTATTAGTAACTAGGACTGTGATAACCCTAATTAGTTAATAATAGCAAGCCGTAGGGCATGATTGGTCGTGATTGCTTAATTTCCAGTCTAGTCTTGTCCTGATTTATTTATCTTTGATCCGAAAACTATAACTTGGGTACTGATTCTAGATATCCATGTTTAAATACTCCAGAACTGTTTAACTGTTATTTTACCTGCTGCACTTATTTTTAACGGTTCCTTGTGCCATTTCTTATTGATTTGTCTGCATATTGGTTTTAGTTCCTAAGTTGGGTCCCTTGTGGTACTTGCTATTTTGGGGTTTGACTCCACTGGTTTTGTCTAGCCAGGTTTTGGAGCAGGACCACAGTACTTTCTGCCTCAAGATGGTGAATACCAGGAGCACCCGAGGACATGAGTGGATTTTTTCTTCATCACCCATTTAATCTTACACTTATAATTTTGAGGGAGTTTAGCCATCGAGCACGTGTCTAGCTCATGTCTTGGAACTTGATATCTCGTCTACGGGCCTACATGTAAAGCATATTCTAGACTATAACTAGAGCTGATCATGTAATATTGTACTCTTGTTAGTTCTTTATTTTGTAACTAGCTTCATGATCATCTATGTATGTATAGTTTGGGATAACTTACTATGATATGTTTGTTGATCATACCTCTTATAACTTATTTCTTGCTTGAGATTGAGACACCTAGGACCCTTGACCCAGAAATGATTGTTGGACTGTAGAGTAAACCCTCACATGTCTAGACAACCGTGATGTATCTCGGAGTATTGAGTACTCTGGTGTACGTAGCTGGCTTTGTCCACCCCCGCTCTCCAGTATTCTGGTCCTAGGGCATGACAGCCAACTTAGAAACTAAAACCCGCATGCAGACAAATTAGTAAGAAATGGCATAATGAACAGTTAAAATAAGTGCAGTAAAAAAAAAACAGTTAAACAGTTCTGGAGTATTTAAATAAGGATATCTAGAAATCCGTACCAGGTTATATTTTTGGATCAGTTGTAAAATAAATTAGGATAATAAAAGACTAGACTGAAAATCAAGCAATCACGGCCAATCATGCCCTATGACTTACTATCATTAGCTAACTAGGGTTATCATAGTCCTAGTTACTAACACATGCAGTTTGATATTCCATATAGCCACATGCTCTGCAGACTATCCGGGTTATCCAGACGTAAGGATACATAGAATATATTATATCAGGTATAGTAATTTACAAGTAAATGCAACACTCGTTGGCGTGCTGGAAGTATGCCCCTCACGACGGAGAGATCCAAATCCATCATGTGTCACTGGGATACCGGGATTGCATATAGCAAAAAATCTCTCTAGATGCTTCTAATTCATTATTTTAGTTGTTATCCTAGGCAAGTTATTAAGAATTTCTGACCGTGATGCTCAAAAATTTACCTTAGACATGATGCAGGACATGACATGACATGCCAGTAGCTTGACAAGTACATTCATGACAGGAATAAGCAAATCAACCACGTTAATTTATCTTATCAGTTCAAGCAATTTAGTTTAGAAAATTCTAGTATGTCAGGAGTGTGCTTCATTGAGCCACTATCAGGAACATCGGTACATGTCAGGTTAACTCGATACGACAAACTATTATCAGGAATATCAGTGCAAGTCTGGTGTCGAGAGTTCAAGGTTAACAGTATCAATACAATCCATGTTCAATTCTAGCATGTCAGGAGTGTGCTTCGTCGAGCCACTATCGAAAATATCAGTACATGTCAGGTGTTGAGAGTTCAAGATTAACAGTGTCAATATAATCCATGTTCAGGGAATATCATGTTCTGGCAAGTTGTCACAATCATGTTATAAGCAATTTAGAGAAAGCTTGCATTCATAACAATTAAACAGAATAGGCTAAACACCAAAAACAGTTAAAGCATAAGAAAATATATCATAAGAAGTTAAGCTACTACAAGTATCATAGGCGCATGAGGTAAGCTGAACGCATGGAAGAAGATGGCCACATACAGCATAATGGCCACATGCAAGAGCTGGCAGCATAGAAGACGGGACACATGGATCATGGCAAAGTCCACTCCTCGGGACAAGTGCTGAGTGACGGGTCATTAAATGTAAAATCAGAGAAATGACTGACTTGACTAGCCGTGTCAGAGAAGTGACCATTGTGACTGACCAATAAAGGGAGTCAGAAGAAAAAGACAAAATTATGGAAAGTCATGCCAAGGCAGTGCTAAGTCACGCGTTCGAAGAAAAGAGGAACGCATAGCTCCGGGCCGCATGGACGACTCAGCCGCATGCCTCTCTTGGCCGCATACATACTTGGTCGTATGAAATCTTTTGAACTCAGAGAACTTTCATTCGTTCAAGTTTCATGCATTTGGTCAAGGCCCGCATGTGCAAATTTTAGTCATGCGTCCAACAAGATGGCCGCATGCTGACTTGGAGTGAGAAGTCCATGCCGCATGCTAAGCATGCCGCATGGAACATCTTCGTCCCAGAACAACAAGTTTCAGCCATAAAAAAGCTCCAAGTCTGAAAAATTATTTTCTCCATGAAATTCTTATTTCAAGTCCGAATCTAGCAAAATAAAGTTCAAAACCGCATAAAATCAAGTGCTCCTCAACATGAAGCTACTAGTTTTTGTAAACATCAAGTTTTAAGGGATTAAAACCATAGAAAACTCAACAACACCCAAAAACTTAGAATTCAGATCTACTCCTACCAAGTCCTCAAATTCGAAAATACAAAAAATTAAACATGTAGAGAAACTCATAGAGAACAATATAGAGCAATAAAATACAAAAAAACTAAATAAATGCAATATAGCAAGTTCTTCCTCGTTGGCAAGATGTACTTGCTTAATCCACTACTACTACTACTACTACTACTACTACTACTACTACTACTACTACTACTACTACCACCACCACCACCACCACCACCACCACCACCACCACCACCACCAAAGGGAATGGGGAGGTCGGCCTTAGGCTACTCACGGCTAGGGAGAGGAGAGGGAAGAGGAAGAAGAAAATAAAGAAAGAGAAGAAAAGGAAGAAGAATGAGGAGGAGGGAGAAATGGAAGGCTATATATATATCAAAGGGTGACTAACACTATTCACAATTCTAGAAATTACATGACAGCAGCTAAAAAATTCATAAATATACGGGAAGCAATTATACATCGATAACACACGTATACTAGATAAAATACAATAATTAATAAAATAGTAAGACGGGTCTTATAACACCCACTTATTTTACCATAATTCAAGGTGCATCACACTTATTTGAGGGTATTTTGGTCATAAATGTGGAGTCAAAAGAGTTGACTGTTAATCATTGACGATTTTTATTAAAAGTGGGAGTTTCATACATTATGGTAATTCGGTGGGATACATTTTGAATTATGATAAAAATAAGTGGAGGCAACTCAAACTTTCTCTAACTTAAACTATAAAAAAAATACTATAATTCTAAATATGTTTCAAAAAAAATTACCCTCTCCTTACCTCTTAGGGGCTGTTTGGTAAGTTTGAAGTGAAAATGGAAATAGAAATAAAAAGTCACTTACAAAATACACATATTCGGGAGAAATTTTTTGTAAATGTATATAAAACTGTTTGGTAACACGTGTTTTGGACTATAATCCAAACTTTATTTCAATTTTATGTGTTGGATTATACCTTGTATTTGAATATGGAAAGCAGAGTTTTTTCAATTTTAAATGTTTGGCACGCCAACATGAAAGTGGGATAAGTTCACAAAACTTTGAATACGGTGAGGTTACTGTCACGCCCCGATCTCCCGCAGGCAATCGGCCGTTCCCACTAGGCGAGAATCACCCTCGCCAGCGCTCCCGCGGAACGATCGCTTGACCCATCCGGACGTGATGCCGTACGAGCGTGATCCACGCCCGTGCAAGACCATGGTTCATTGGCTGGCGGCAAGAGTTCTAAGCCACAGAGTCGCACAGATTATCCGAGTGCAGCGGAATCATAAATGCATAGTGATTTGATAACAGGTTCACTGAGTCGACAATATAGCGAAAGCATTGAAACACAATTTGAAGTAAAGCAAGCTCTTTATTGATATAACATGTGTTACAGGCGGTGTATAGCCGAGATTACAAGTCGCTCAAGCCTCTCTCTCTGAAACAGTAAAAGCGTGCCAAGTGGCTACCATTGTGGAATGATTGTAGAGGCGATGTTCAGGCGAGTTCGGGCTATGTTCCAATATTATGTCTTGTATATGTGCTTTTGTTCCGGACGCACCATTGCAAGGCTTCAGAGGGAACTCCTGGCCTTAGCACGTACGAAGGAGGTATCTGCACCGAACGAGGTTCTCCCGCACCCTGCATACAAACTAGTGGATTATCAGTACATTGAATGCACTGGTGGAGAAGCTACTCGCCCGCTCGACAAATCCAAACACGTAGTATAAGTTCCGTGCACCAACTATTAAGTTGTCTTTCTAGTTGCCTTAGGATCAGTTTCATGCAAATATTGAATAGCCTAACCCGTGTGGCAGTGCGCCGTGCAACATGAGAGGAAATACGGTGAGACTTACCAACTTACCATCTCCTTCCCTGTCCAAGGCAAACATTGAGGCAAACATTGATAATTCAAGCACGGGCAAGTATAAACATTCAGGGGCATAGCATATGCAAACACGAGGGTCATTTTAACATGATCGTTCAGGTATTTAGTTGTTTATTGATGCGATGCAGTGACTCGCACACGGATAGCCGCTAAGCGAGGATGACTTATCTATATGAACATGAGTCGCTGGCATAGCCATAAAGGACAGGTGTAGCACATGAAAGGAAATGAAATACAAAGCACAGATCAGGAGCGCTATAAGTCATTCCTTCCGAGTCAGGCGGCTACTTAGTCTGTGAGCAAGAATGGCGTGAAGGATAAGTGCACAGGCGCTACACGCCATTCTGCCCGAAGAAGGCAGACTAACAGGGGTTTCTGTCCGGATCGGATCGGCCCGGTGCCCCGGAGACCGTCCGCAGGAACAGAGATCAGGAGAATCTCACTTGAAACAAGTTGTCTGCGACATGCAGGTCAGGGTCAGGTTCAGGAACAAGTTCTAGGCAGGATATATATATATATATGAACAAGTTATATGGAACAAGTTCGAGTCAGGATATATATATATGAAACTTGTTGAGGCAGGATTGTTGATTCAGTAGTTTGCTCCACGAGCTGTGATTCAGTAATTTATACATTCAGGGTGCAAACTCCCTGGTTCGGGAATTGCCTTGGTGACCTAACGGTCCGGGACACTTTCAGGTCCTTCCATGCGCGGAATGACTACTTAGTAGTCTCCCGGGGTTTGGATGAAAACATGGCAACATTCAAGCAGACAAGCATGCGTTTCTAAGGAACATAAGTAAACACGTTTACTCGGACCCGAAGGTAAGCCGAGAGATGAAACCGTTAGGGGACTTAGCATGCGAGGGTCTGATTATAAGCAGTATTTCATTTTCCATGTTCTAGCATAAGCAATACAAGTTAGGATTATTCCCTTAGCTAGGTGCGTTGGATTTATTAGCATGCAGGGGGTAAATCACCTAGCGACTAGCATAAACATTCCAGATTTTATATATGCTGGCTAAGCAAAGACAAGTTCACCGTAGCCACCCACCTTAGCGATGATTCGCCTCGGTAGAGCGATACGCCGAGCGAGCCTCTGAAAGCCTAAGCTGAATTCCTGTAGGGGCAAGTCTGGATATCCTTTGCTTCTCGTTTGAGGCAAAGCGGGTCGGGACAGCTGCACTATTGCCGTTTGAGACGGCAATCCGCTTGAGCGGAACGGGGTGTTACAGTTACCATATTTATACCATTCCCTTTTAAAAGTGGACCCTCTTAGATTAGATTAAATTTTTCATGAGATTTGGTATAATGCATAGATGTTTAAGAGTGGAGGTCCTCCATATATATATATATATATATATATATATATATATATATGAGTTGTACGTACAAAATATATATAATATTGTTAAAAAATTAGATAAATATTTAAATTATATTAAAATAATTAAAATATATTTTAATTATGATTTGCTATAGATATGTTTTTACAATTTCAAATATGTGTTTATTTAGATAATACAATTTACTTAGTTTAAATATAATTTAAATATTGATTATATTTTAGAATTTAGTATATATTATGTACTTAGAATGATTTTAGAATTTTTATTTTTTTAACTACATGAAAATACGGTAGTGAAAAAGTTTTTTAGTTTTTTTTTATTTGTTTTATTTAATGAAGAACATACATACGACTTGAACGACTCCTTTTTTAGCTCAAGCCGCATTATAATAGTAAAGATATATATCATCTCTCTCTCCATCCTATCTCTCACTCTTCACATACCTCTCTCTGTTACTATGTGTGTCTTTTTATCTTCTCTCTCTCTCTCTCTCTCTCTCAAACCAACAAATGCTAATTAAAACATTTGTAACATAACAATAACCGAGTATAGCTAATTGTAATAAATTAAAACTAAATGTAGCCAAAGAAAATCAACTATATATCATCTTTAGCAAGTAAGAATTATACCCAACTAAAACTAATTATATCAATCTGTAGCAATTATAGTCAATTAAAATAAACTATAATCATGTAAAAAAAAATCCATTAATGTAAAATTTTGGACATTTTTTATCATTTACTAAAACTAGTATTAAATTATATGTCAACATTTTGTCTCCACACTATATGACAAAGTAATAAAAGAAATGTCATTCATTGTTGGAAGAATTATTGAACATCTCTCCTCCATTTAGTGCACATTCCAAAATTTTGTCGAGAGAGAATTGCTCTCACTAAAAAAAAAAAAAATTGTTTGTCCTATTTTATGTTGTAATTTAATATTTTTACAAATAATTTTTTTTATAGATGGTTATTTATAATTGGCACAATTTTGTAAAGTTGTCTATAATTGTCACAGTTTGTTGTAAGTCATTTTTAAATGCTTATGAGCATGATTATATGGTTATAATGTTTTAAAATCATTAAAAAAAAATTGTTTTCGTCTGAAAGATAGAAATTAAAAATATAATTTCATAAATAATTATACTACTATGTTAGGCTTCACCGTTTATATAATAAGAAAAGTTAGATTCACTATAAAAATATTCTCATCTATGTTTAATAATTAAAATTGTTTATTAAATTTAACATGGTTAGTTAGTAATTACATATAGGAAAAAAATTAAGGGATGATTGTTTGCTCTTTCCAAGTAGTAAAAAATTAAGAGACTTTGTTTTCAAGTAATAAAAAGATTAAAAGACAATTATTTGATCCTTCCAAATAATATGAAATATGTATAACACACGTGCATATATACTAATATTTAATTAAAAGATAACATAGAATAGGACTATCTACAACTTAATCTAAAAAAGACTTAGGGTCCGTTAACCAAACGGATCCTTAGTCAATATAATGTTGAACTAAACAACGTTTGGTTACATGCACTTTATAAGTTATTCCAGAAAATAATGTTTCAAAACCCTCTTTTAAACTCAGTTTTCTAAAAGTAAATAAAAGTTGCTTTCTGAATGATTTTTTTTTGCGGAGAGCGGGTCCCATCCCCTTCCCCTCCCCCCCCCCCCCCCCAACCCCCAACTCCCAACTCTTTCTCCCTCCTCATTTTCTGAATGAACATTCTTTGTGGAGAGTGGCTCCTCCTCCATACGCAGAGGCAGCGGCTCCTCCATAAACTGAGCTCGACGACATTTCCAGAGCTGAGCTAGAGGTCGACGGTCTAGCCAGTAGTCGATTCCATGGTCGAGGACCCTAACCCTAGCCCCTTCGTCGGAGCTGAGCTCGAGGTCAATTGTAAACCTCTTCGACCAAATTTAGGTCTACCTGGCTTAGATAGAGAGATTAGGGTTAATTTGAAGCCATTTAGAATTAGAACATAGTATTTTAGATTAATGTACATAATATTCGTATCACTTTGTGCACCTTACCGTTGTTTCAATATTTTGGAGTGCTACACTAGCATTTGCTTCCAAACAAATTTCATACACTTTTCCTAGACATGCCAACCTTCCATTTTAACCTTTGTGTAACTCATAAATATCCTCCTGTGTGCTTCATTTTAGTCGCACAATATTCGTTACAAACGTCTATTCTTAAATATAAATAAATCTAACTTTAAATTCTTGTCCGTTCCAATCAAAATTGGAGACACAATCTCGATCCATTTTGTACAACCTAATTTATGACAATATTCTATTCAGAGTCTACTATGTCCATGATACTTGTGTCCCACCCAATTTTAACCCTATGCACTTTTAATTAATTAAAGAACACAATTTATACTAATTTTAATTAAATTAGTGTAAGGACCCAACCTAACCCAAAATTAGATCCAACACAAACCCAAACCCCCACTCACACCCTCAAGGTTCATACTAAATACCACACACCCTTTTAACCCACTATATCACACCAAATATGGTATTTTTTTCTCATACAATCCCAAATCTCATTGTTTGTGCAATTTCCTAATTTTTAGGGACTTTTGTGCAAAAAGGCAATGAGGTGTCCACCTCCCATTGGAGCCAAGCCATGAAGAAACCCCCCTTCATTGTTGACCGGTCCATCTTATTTTTTCCTCTATTTTGGGTGTACTACACTCCAACCTTTCCCCCTAGCCCTCCATTCAAAACATACATTATCCTAGCCATCCATTTTCCTTTATGTAGAAACCATCCCCATCCCTAGGAGGCACTAGCCGGCCCTAATCCTAAGGCCATCACCCCCTTTCTCTCTCCTATATAAACACTCTTCCTTTCTCCATTTTATTTCAAAAACCATCAACCTCAACCTATACAACCTGAACCCTAACCCATTTTCTTCTCCCCTCCGATCATCCCCCGTCGGAGCACCACATTTTCGGTCGTCTCCCCGAGCAGCGACGATCACCATAGCCACTGCCATCTTCCCTGACTCCTCGCGGATACCCACGACTGACCTATACCTGCCAGACCTCCATCCCTGACTTCCTCTTCCACTTTATCATCGACCATCAACACCTTCTTCCCCGACTTCTTTTCTCCTCCGCCGGACCACACCCTGACTTCCCCGACAACAGCCAACCGCCATTTCCCCGACTTCTTCCACCACCGAGCACCGAGCACCACCGCCACAGCACCTCGACTCCTTCTTCTTCGATCCCTCCTCCGAGCAGCCGACCCGAGCAGTCACCTGCAACTGCCGTCTCGACCACCCTCACTACCACACGATCGACCACATCACCGTCGATCTCCTTTCCCACGATCAGCCGACCCGAGCAACCACTGTCTCCACCATCTCACCATCCCGCCAGAGCACCAGCACCCGACTCCTCACGACCACAACCTTCCACCACACGACCATCCATCATCAGCCTCGACCACCCCCATCGGTCACCACCACGCCCCGGCCACCACCACTAGTCACCAACAACATCAGCATCTCCACCACCTCGACCCATGCCACGGTTGTCACTGTTGGCCGGAGCACCACCGCCGGAGATCGACCTCTACGGGCCACGGACGAGCGTCATCCCCTCCTCGATTACGTGTGCACCGAGGTTTGAACTTGCCCTCTTTCCTTCATGTTGTGTTGTTGCATAACACTGTGTATTGGTAAACACTAATAACTAGTGTGTATGTGTGTGCATGTATAAATAGTAATTAGGTTTAGTATATACTTTATGGAAATTTGGTTATTTAATATGGCATAATTGTGTTGACCCTAGGTATTTAGACTAAACTGACATTGTGCACACTAACCTACTAGCTAGGACTTGTGTTTAGTGTTATATGTTATTTAGAATTATAACGTATTTTGGTAGTTAATTGTCTTGTTGTGCACGGTATCTGAGGACATGACGTACCCGTACATGGAGACCTAGAGGGTTAACCTATATCAGACGTGTCCTGAAAATCTTAGTAAGTAGGATGCCTAGTACCCCTGTATTAGCACCTACACGAATCCTAGCTGTGACCGCGATTATAACATGAGAAATTATACCCTAGGATGACTTGTAAATGCTATGGGACTAGTAGACTAAGTATACCCCTACTTCCTTGATCCTTGACTAGTCAACCTTACCCAACATATTTAGTTGGAACATTTATTTGGTTTAGTCTCCGGGTAACTCATGACGTTGCGTAAGTTGTACTTGAGTACATGATTAGCATAGTGTAATATAGTGATTGATATTTATTGTTATTTATTTATAGGCACCCAAAATGATTCTACCTAGGCTACGAGTTTCGGATCCTTGTGCACATCGGAGTTTCAGGCAAGTATACCTTGCCTTGTTGTACTGTTTAAATTTAGTTATTATTAGTTGCATATTTTATTATTTAAATATTATATAACTGTGTGCGTCCGAGAAGACTCGGGTGCAGTCAACGAAGGCGTTGACGTTAGGGCTTGTGTCTGACCTAGTGTCTAGTGGACGCACCTAAAGTTGTGGAGTTATCAATATGACTCCCCAAGCCTTGACACATATCATTATACGTCACAGAGTGAGTTCATGTAGGGACACGTGCTTCATGTTTGACTGGCCATCGGTGTGAGCAATACGTGTGACGGTATTTAGCTTAGTTGTATATTTCTTTAGTGACTGGCATTATAGTACGAGATGTCCACGTCTCACTTGAGATTTATACATTGGCATTGCGCGGGGAGTACGACTAGTAGGCGTATGGGACACCCACCTCCTTTATACAGATACCGCATTCTTTAGAGCGATATGGACGTATATATTTATATAGATACCGCGTTCTTTGGAGTATTGGACGTTACATGTGCAGATACTATGTTCTTCGGAGTGTTGGACGTTATGCAGATACCACTCTTTAGAGAATGTTGGATGTATTTACTTATGCAGATACCACGCTCTTCAGAGTTGGACGTTATTATATATGCAGATTGCCCTAAGATGAGGGGCATATGTGGCATATACTAGCCAGTCGCGGCGATTAGTGAATTACGTCAGCATATGTCTAGCCTATACTTTCTATATGCACTAATTTGTCCTCAAACTGCATTCACTTAGGAGGATAGTTCACCCTGATTTACTTTACTCGGTATTTACTTTATGGCATATATTTTTTGTATCTTGTTACGTCCCTCTGAGGACCTGGTTCCCTTCCAGGTTATTTATGCAGTTTGCATGATGCTTGATCTAGTGGAGTGTGGACATAGTTGTAGGCATCTTTATATTTTTAGCTATTACAGTCATGTACTCCTTTTATATTAGATTATGCTTTTATAGCCTAGTGTTTATAGGCCTATATTGTTCTTTTGGCCTATTGGAACGGATGTATTATTTGGCTGCAGAATGATGATGCGTATCATTCTTTCTTGAGACTTATTTACCATGGATTGAGATTTAGTTTAGTTCTTGCATGTTAGAATTAGATTATTAACTGGATCACTTAACCTTGGACAGCGCAAGTGTACTTCGTCGAGTCCATTAAGTTGGAAAGCCCTATGGAGTTATACCAGCTGGCCATTGCCACGTGTCTGGTCTCATGTATTTTGGGACTGGAGTGTGACATAGTTTTATTGGTGGCTCATGCAGGCCAGAGTATATCGTTTCGGTTACGTTACTATACCAAACGAGCCTGCAACTTAGGATTAATGTTGAATAAGATATCAATCCATAACTGATTTTAAAACTCCTCTTGTATTCGATTGTCGACCTTGGACTTCATTATTGTATTCATTTATTTACCGTCGATATCGTTATTATTGTTTCTCATCTTCCTTATTTCGGAGAGATGGATGCTCGCGCACGATAATTTCCTCCAGGAGCAGATCCTAGTCAAGACGGAAGAAGGTATGATTGATGTGATATTTTATGAGAAGATGGTTACCCTTAGTAGGATAGGTTGATAAGTTCTTCTTATTACTAGAGTTGGTATAGACTGTTGATATAAGAATTAGGCATAGAAGTAGAGACTTAAAACTAGACCCTACCCTTACTTAAGGTAGCCGTGATTTATAAGTATTAAGAGCTGGAAAGGTTGTTTGATTCTAAGGCTCTAGAATAATTTGGAGAAGACATAGCTAGATACTAGGGTTAGTTGTAGCCCCATGATAATGATATAAGGAATTAGTTGTAGTCTTATGATAGGAATACAAGGAACGACATTATGAACTTGACAAGACAGAATTTTTGACTCACATCTAGAAGAAGATTATCGGATACAAATAAAAATAGGGTATGAAATAACACTTTAGGTAGCAAATCATAGTGGTTAATCCCTAGTTGCCTTGTGACCTATAGTACCAGACCTAGAAAATTTTCTACCCTTTAGATAATGATGATTATATGACCAAGCTAAAACAGATCGGTAGATTGCTAGACGTAGATAGCTAGACCTAAGATTTAGATGATGAGATAACTTGAGTACTACAGTATAGCTTCAGATTAGATTAGATATACTCGATTTATTTGGGTTGTCAGTGTCTATTAGGCTCGTGGTTTCACCATTGATAACTCGATTAGTTAAGTTAGTATCTGAAATAGAATAATTAGATTGAAGGATGAGAGTATCGACAGATGTTATAGCCTTGAGTTGGATATCGTGAACTACCTGTATTGGATGGCCAGTTATAAACAATATGGTACCCATGTAGTTTGGATGAAGGGTACGCATGGAGTAAACTAGAAGAAACCTCAGGTTCAAGGTAAAAATGTAGAGTGGCAACAAGATGAGATTCGCGACAAGTACCTGACCTTGAGCTTTTTAAAATTAAGAGAAGGACCTAAACCAGAGACAAAGACATTGACTCGAGGTGATAACAGACTATGAGACTGAGCTACAGTACCATTCGAGAAAGGCCAACGTGGTAACTGACGCGTTAGACAAGAGGCCCATGGCATTCTTTTTGACTACCCAGCAACACTTATGGAGAGATATGGAGCAGTTGGGTATAGAGGTTATTATGCCCGGAGCAGACGGCCAATTGTCGAGTTTTCAGGTACAATCGACATTAGTTGAGAGCCTTGCCAGCAGATGCCAGATTCTAGAGGCTTCGACAGAGGATAGAGGCCAGGATGCAGACATGATTGCGCATACACGAGGATGGGACTCTGAGATGTGGAGATCGTCTCTATGTTCCGAATGGAGAACTTTGTCAGGAGATGATATCGGAGGCACACAGTTCGGCATACTCTAATTCATCCAGGAGGCACAAGGATGTACAAAGACTTAAGGCAGTACTATTGGTGGCATGGAATAAAGATAGAGATAGCCCACTTTGTGGCAAAGTGCCTGGTGTGTCAGCAGGTCAAGGCTGAGCATCAAAGGTCTGTAGTTTTACTTAATCCACTCCTGATACCTGAGTGAAAATGGGAGCACATTACTATAGACTTCGTTACGGGCTTTTCGAGGAGTCCCAATGGTCGCAATGCGGTATGGGTGATCGTGGTCAACTCACCAAGTCCGCTCACTCTTTATCTTTCAGAGTTGGACAATATACAAAGGTCTTAACAGATATGTATATGGGGGAGATCGTGTGACTACATGGAGTGCCAGTCAATATAGTGTCTGACGGAGATACGAGGTTCACATCTTATTTTTGACGGAGTTTAGAGTTAAACACAAGATCAACGTACTAGAAAGATATGAAGGTGTGTAGGAAATAAATGATAAGGGAAATATATTATAGTCACATAACCCAAGGACGAGATATAGACTTGAGGGATAATAATTATAGTATTTTTTAATTGTAATACTTTTGAAATTTTAAGGATTTAACACAGGTAGAAATTGCTGACCAGACTCGAAGTGCTACGAATTTCAAGGAATAAAATACATGTTTAGATCATACGCTGACTCATTGGTTAATTGGTGGAGGATTACCACTAGACTCTTAGATTATATATTGACACATGAGTGTGCGGTATAAATAGAATATAGAAGTCCTATAGGAATGATAAGCTGAATATTGTGGATTACACATTAACTGCTTTGGGCCAGAAATTTAGATTTTTGACTATTAGGGTGTAAGCTTGTTTGACCAAATCCTTAGTAGTAGGTGGTTATATGAGAACATATTTTTAATTTACCCTAGCCGGCGGATTTTTAGATTTTAGGATTAGTATTATTATTATTATTGGTTATATTTTATTCTAGGGTATTTAGAATGATTGAATAGATATTTATTACATAATTCCTATATATCCTTATTACTATGTATTGAGTAGAGACTTATGTTGTATTTTATTACATATACTTCTCCTATGAATTGTTTGAGTTGAGCTTCTAGACTAGATATGACTGACTAGCTAGATTAGACTTGTTGCTGCTAAGAGCGATTATAAGAAGTTAGGATGCAGGATTTCAATATAGATATTATAGGATGATGATATTATACCTATGAAAGAATATTGAGATATTAACCGTCCTAGTTGCAGAAGAAGGTTAGAACAGTGTTTGAGGTGCAGATCAAACCAATATCAGGCTCAAGAGTGTTCCCAGTGTGCCAATAGAGCCCAACAGATAGTGCAAAGGCCAACTCCACCGGTCCTAGGTATGTCCGTAGCATTGCTTGATAATTTATAGCTTATTATGTGTTTATTTTAATTTCGAGGACGAAATTCTTATAAGTTGGATAGATTGTAAATCTCCTTGACCAAATTTAGGTCTACCTGGCTTAGATAGAGAGACTAGGGTTAGTTTGAAGGCATTTAGAATTAGAACATAATATTTTAGATTAATGTACACAATATTCGTATTACTTTGTGCACCTTGTCGTTGTTTCGATATTTTGGAGCGCTACACTGGCATTTGCTTCCAAACAAATTTTACAAACTTTTCTTAGACATGTCAGCCTTCTATTCTGACCTTTGTGTAACTCATAAATACCCTTCCTTGTGCTTCATTTTAGTCGTACAATATTCGTTACAAACGTCTATTCTTAAATCCAAATAAATCTAACTTTACATCCTTGTCTGTTACAATCAAATTTGGAGACACAACCTCGACCCATTTTGTACAACCCAATTTATGACAATATTCTATTCTGAGTCTACTACGTCCATGACACTTGTGTCCAACCCAAATTTAACCCTATGCACTTTCAATTAATTAAAGAACAACATTTACACTAATTTTAATTAAATTGGTGTAAGGACCCAACCTAACCCAAAATTAGACCCAACACTAACCCAAACCCCCACTCACACCCTCAAGGTTTATACTAAACACCACACACCCTTTTAACCCACTACATCACACCAAATATGGTATTTTTCCTCACCCAATTTCAAATCTCATTGTTTGTACAATTTTCTAATTTTCAGAAACTTTTGTGCAAAAAGGCAATGAGGTGTCCACCTCCCATTGGAGCCAAGCCATGAAGAAACTCCCCTTCATTGTTGACCGGTCCACCTTGTTTTTCCCTTCATTTTGGGTGTACTATACTCCAACCTTTCCCCCTAGCCATCCTAGCCCTCCATTCAAAACATACACTATCATAGCCACACACTTTCCTTCATGTAGAAACCATCCCCATCCCTAGGGGGCACTAGCCGGCCTTAATCCTAAGGCCATCACCCCCTTTCTCTCTCTAATATAAACACTCTTCCTCTCTCCATTTTATTTCAACAGCCATCAACCTCAACCTATACAAACCGGAATCCTAACCCATTTTCTTCTCCCCTCCGATCATCCCCCGCCGGAGCACCACCTTCCCGGCCGTCGCCCCGAGCAACGACGATCACCACAGCTACTGTCATCTTCCCCGACTCCTCGCGGCCACCCACGACCAACCTACACCAGCTAGACCTCCATCCCTGACTTCCTCTTCCACTTCATCATCGACCATCACCATCAACACCTTCTTCCCTGACTTCTCTTCTCCTTAGCCGGACCACACCCCGACAGCAGCCAACCGCCACTTCCCCGACTTCTTCCTCCACCGAGCATCGAGCACCACCGCCACAACACCTCGACTCCTTCTTCTCCGATCCCTCCTCCGAGCAGCCGACCCGAGCAGTCACCTACAACCACTGTCTCGACCACCCTCACCACCACACGAACTACCATATCACCGTCGATCACCATCACCACCATCACCACCACATCACCGTCGATCTCCTTTCCGATGATCAGCCGACTCGAGCAACCACCGTCTCCACCATCTCACCATCCCACTGGAGCACCAGATCCCGACTCCTCACGACCATAACCTTCCACCACACGACCACCCATCACCAGCCTCGACTACCCCCAGCGGTCACCACCATGCCTCGACCACCACCACCAGTCACCAACACCATCAGCATCTACACCACCTCGACCCGTGCCACGGTTGCCACTGTTGGCCGGAGCACTACCGTCGGAGATCGACCTCCACGGGCCACGGACGAGTGTCACCCCCTCCTCGGTTACGTGCGCACCGAGGTTTGAACTTGCCCTCTTTTCTTCATGTTGTGTTGTTGCGTAACACAGTGTATTGGTGAACACTAATACCTAGTGTGTATGTGTGTGCATCGATAAATAGTAATTAGGTTTAGTATATACTTCAT
Source organism: Iris macrosiphon (assembly GCA_036927795.1). Taxonomy (NCBI): domain Eukaryota; kingdom Viridiplantae; phylum Streptophyta; class Magnoliopsida; order Asparagales; family Iridaceae; genus Iris; species Iris macrosiphon. Next base: position 153,473,400 of record JAYESA010000002.1, on the reverse strand, counting down.
GGAAATTTGGTTATTTAATATGGCATAATTGTGTTGATCCTAGGTATTTAGACTAAACTGACATTGTGCACATTAACCTACTAGCTAGGACTTGTGTTTAGTGTTATACGTTATTTAGAATTATGACGTATTTTGGTAGTTAATTATCTCGTTGTGCACAGTATCTGAGGACATGACGTACCCGTACATGGAGACCTAGAGGGTTACCTATATTAGACGTGTCCTAAAAAATTTAGTAAGTAGGATACCTAGTACCCCTGTGTTAGAGGTGCAACTTAGCACCTACACGAATACTAGCTATGATCGCGATTGTAACATGAGAAATTATACCCTAGGATGACTTGTAAATGCTGTGGGACTAGTAGACTAAGTGCACCCCTACTTCTTTGATCCTTGACTAGTCAACCTTACCCAACATATTTAGTTAGAACATTTATTTGGTTTAGTCTCCGCGTAACTCATGACGTTGCGTAAGTTGTACTTGTGTACATGATTAACATAGTATAATGTAGTGATTGATATTTATTGTTATTTATTCATAGGCACCCAAAATGATTCTACCTTGGCTGCAAGTTCCGGATCCTTACTTGTGCACATCGGAGTTTCAGGCAAGTATACCTTGCCTTGTTGTACTGTTTAAATTCAGTTATTATTAGTTGCATATTTTATTATTTAAATATTATATAACTGTGCGCGTCCGAGAAAGACTCGGGTGTAGTCAACGAAGGCGTTGACGTTAGGGCTTGTGTCTGACCTAGTTTCTAGTGGACGCACCTAAAGTTGTGGAGTTATCAATATGACTCCCCAGGCCTTAACACGTATCATTATACGTCACAGAGTGAGTTCATGTAGTGACGCGTGCTTCATGCTTGACTGGCCATCGGTGTGAGCAGCACGTGTGACAGTATTTAGCTTAGTTGTATATTTCTTTAGTGACTGGCATTATAGTACGAGATGTCCACGTCTCACTTGAGATTTGTACATTGGCCTTTGGCGGGGATGACGACTAGTAGGCGTATGGTACACCCACCTTTTTTATACATATGCTGCGTTCTTCAGAGCGATACAGATGTATATATTTATGCAGATACCATATTCTTTGGAGTGTTGAACGTTACATGTGCAGATACCATGCTCTTCGGAGTATTGGACGTTGTGCAGATACCACTCTCTAGAGAACGTTGGGCGTATTTACTTATGCAGATACCATGCTCCTCGGAGCTGGACGTTATTATATATGCAGAATCCCCCAAGATGGGGGGCATATGTGGCATATACTAGCCAGTCACGGCGATTGGTGAATTACGTCAGCATATGTCTAGCCTACACTTCCCATACGCACTAAGTTGTTCTCAAACTGCATTCACTTAGGAGGATAGTTTACCCTGATTTACTTTACTCAGTATTTACTTTATGGCATATACTTTTTGTATCTTGTTACGCCTCTCTGAGGATCTGGTTCCCTTCCAGGTTATTTGTACAGTTTGTATGATGCTTGATCTAGTAGAGTGTGGACATCGTTGCATGTATCTTTATATTTTCAGCTATTACAGTCATGTACTACTTTCCATTTTTGATTCTGCTTTTATAGCCTAGTGTTTATAGGTCTATATTGTTCTTTCGGCCTATTCGAACGGATGTATTATTGGGCTGCAGACTGATGATGCATATCGTTCCTTCTTGAGACTTATTTACCATGGATTGAGATTTAGTTTAGTTGTTGCATGTTAGAATTAGATTATTAACTGGATAACTTAACCTTGGATAGCGTAAGTGCACTTCGTCGGGTCCATTAAGTTGGAAAGCCCTATGGAGTCGTACCCGCTGGCCATTGCCACGTGCCTGGTCCCGTGTATTTTGGGACTGGGGCGTGATATCAACGCCATGGTCGATAGTCGAGGATGGTCGCCGACGTGCCATGGGGTTTGACGAGGTCGGTCGAGGACGGTGGCTTGACGAGGATTCGACTATGAGTCGGCGGTCAACTCATTTTTTTTAACCGACAAAATCCCCACCGCCTCGAGCTTGATCTGCCACCGCCTCGAGCTCAACCCAAAGCCGACGGACCACCTCAAGATCCCCACCGCCTCGAGCTCGTCCGATTAGGTTCGGCCTCATTATCGGGGAGCTCGGCCTCGTCTTCGTCAGCGTTGTAGGTTCTCCTCGACGTCGGCGTTGTAGGTTCTCCTCGAGCTCGGTCTCGTTGTCGTCGGGGAGCTGCATCTCAAGGTTATGATTTTTCTCGTGCAGAGCCTCGTCGTTGTCATCGTCGTCACTTCGATCTGGACATGAACTGCGGTGGCAGAGGAGGAGCTCGGACCGAGCGATGGCGGTCTAGACACAGGATATAAAAAAAATTACAAAAAAAAAAACATCTCATTACCAAACAAAATCTTATAAAAAAATTCAGAAAATTATTTTCCAGATAAATGTAACCAAACGCAAACTCAGAATCTCTATACTCCGAAAACAACTTTATAACTTACTTTCAGAAAACTATTTTTAGAATAAAATTTCAGAAAGATTATCCAAACAGATCCTTGGGATCCGTTAACCAAACGGATCCTTAGTCAATAGAATGTTCAACCAAGATTCTAAAAGTTAAGAGGGGGCTATACAAAAATTCCACAATAAAATAAATAACAAAAGAAGAAGACATTAAGACAACACCCACAGCATCCCCCAACGGCTCTTTTGATGGGTAATAGATCCGTCAGTACATTTTTTCATTCTCCAAACCCTGTTCTGTCCACGTGTTAGTTCCTGATTGGATAGGACATAGAATAGGAAGGTTCTGGCGTAACACCAATCACCTCTGTCTTCTATATTTTGAATTTGAATTCCAAGAGCCTCTCTCTCATGATCCCATCTCCTTTTCTCTCTCTCTCTCTCTCTCTCTCTCTCTCATTTTGTCCCTTTCCTATTCTTTCTAAATTCTCACCCGCTCCTCTTCTTCCTTCAGTCCATCGTCAATTATTCCTCTCATGGAAACCCTAAATTTAACCCCTTCCGATCTCTCTGGCAACAACGGCATGTCGGACCAAGAAAACACCCCTCCGTTGCCGATCCATCATCCCAATGTCCACCGGACCACCAAACTCAGCAAGACATTATCATCACCTGAGATCCCAGTCCTCATCTCTCACTCTCCACCGCGCGATGCAGCTAACTTTGTCAAGGTTCTGTTTTTTCTCCGCTCCCCTTCTTGATTTTTCTTCTTCTTCTCAACTGACATATACATACATACATACTCTTAGGGCTGTTTAGTTCGCGGATTTGGAGTACTAAAGTGGCAATAATCTGAATTTTGGCCCACTTCACCTGTTTGGTTGGAGGATCTGTTGATAACATTTACTGTGATTTGATATGAAAAGTAATTCTTGTCTGCTACGAAATCGGAGTTTTGACATTGTCCTCTCCGAAGTGCAGCACGAGAGTAGTAAATTATTATTCTCACTTCACGTATTTGGTTGGAGGATTTTTATATAAGATTTACTGTGATTTGACATGAAAAATAAATATTATATGTGACGAAATTGAAATTGACGTCGAAGTTTTTTTTCCTTTCGAAATGCAGCGCCGAAGAGAAAAATTCTCCTTTACATTTTACGTGTTTGATTGGAGGAACACTTTCTTTGAAAAAAAAATATTTATTATTCATATCACTTCAACCAAAACTTACAATTTTCTAGTCACTTCAAAAACCAACAAAAAAAAGTTTTTTCACTTCTAAAGCACTAATTTTTTTTATTTTTTATTTTTTACTTTGTTCCACACTACTGCAATGTGTACACAAAATGTCGATTTTTCAGATTTTTTTTCTACTTGGCCCACTTCGTTGAACCAAACAGCTTTTACAGGTTGTTGTAAGAGTAAGGCCTGTGAACCGCCGCGAGAGGGAAGGCGTCCGGATCGTCCACAAGGATTCCTCCGCCTCCTTGTCCGTCGAAGGACAGAATTTCCAGTTCGACTCTGTTCTCGGCCCGGATTCTTCCCAGGTACTGTACTATACTACGCACCGACCGCGGGCGCGGAGGAAAACTAATTATTGCTCGATCTCAGCTTAAGCTAAAGATTGGCAGAACCTAACTTAACTAACTGCAGGAGGACGTGTTCAAGTCGGTCGGGGTTCCGCTGGTCGAGAACTCTTTAGCTGGTTTCAATGCGACCGTCTTGTCCTATGGCCAGGTACCACCAGTTTGTTCCCCCCAATTCCCTACTACTAACATTGCTGCTACTTACTAATATTGCTAAATGAGTGACACTGCGATGGTGCTACAGACCGGGAGCGGGAAGACGTACACGATGTGGGGTCCGCCGAGCGCCATGGTCGACGGCCGCTCCATCAATAGCTACCAGGGGCTCGTGCCCCGCATCTTCCAGATGCTCTTCTCGGAGATTCAAAAAGTTAGCTTCTTTTACTTGAGCAAAGTTTAGGTTTTGTTTTTTTTCGTACTTACCAATTGACTACTGATCACTCTCTTCCTTTGGGTGGTGCAGAAGCAGGAGAGTTCGGAGGAGAAACAAGTAAATTACCAATGCAGATGTTCGTTTCTTGAGGTAAGAGCTGTTTCCTTCTACTATGGGTGTTCTGATGAAATCATTCTAATTTGTTGGCTCTTTCCTTCGATAGATATACAATGAACAGATTAACGACCTGCTTGATCCAACTCAGAGGAACCTCCAGGTATATCTAGGCTTTGTTTGAGTCCATACTTGTGGGTTTTCTTGTTTTCCACATTTTTACATGTTTTCATATCGGCTTACTCCCTTGGCTTAAATTACGTGCAGATACAAGGAGAACCTAGGGGTGGTTTTCATGTGGAGAACCTGACTGATGAGTATGTGACAACAATTGAGGATGTCACCCAAATCTTAGTTAAGGTATAGATATCTGTCTCTGCTGACTTTGTTCTATGAGGATAAAATTTTCATTTTGGTAAATCTGAAGCTATCTTAGGATGATGGGTCATTGTTAAATTGCAAGTTCCTTGTGCTCATTTCTGGACTACCATGGCATGCTGCTAGATAACTCGAACCATCACGGACGATTGAAAGATATTAATTTAGCACTTTGGCTGCTGATAACAGTTTTGGGAGATGTAGTTTATGTTGGTGGTGAAATTTTTATTTTTGTTTTCTCAGATTATATACATGATCAGAAATGATTCTTTATGACTTTGTTGAACCTTCACACTTTCATGTTTTATTTCTGCGTATCTCTATCTAGGAATTAGGATACATAAATCCATCTACTACAAAAACAGCAATAATAACAAGGCCAATCTATAGGATCAAGAAGAAGAAGAAAAAAAAAACATTTTGGCCAACAAAATCCGTTATGGACCATGGATTAAATTTACCACCAAGAAACGCCTAAGTATATCTATAGAGCCTTCCTTGTAGGTACCTAAAACCACCCATTTTGGTGCACATGAACCTTGGGAATCTAATCTTTCAAAATATACACAAAATCCATGTGAACCAAAAATTAAGTAAGATCTATATGGACCTTAAAATGTCAGATGATAATGCTACACTCTCATCACAATATGTTTTTGCTAAAAGTTGTGCTGCACTACCTATCTTTATCTCTTATAATTTGTGCATAGTTTATCAATTTGAACAAATATTATGTTGTATGGATTTGAAATTTCGTTCTAATTTACTTAATTTCATTCATGGATCAGGGGCTTTCAAACAGAAAAGTTGGTGCGACGAGTGTCAACTCCAAGAGCTCACGATCGCACATAGTGTTTACTTGCATTCTTGAGTCCTGGTGCAAGGTATGTGCACTTAAATTTTCTGTATTTTAGATGCTAAAAGGGGTCCAGCAAAATATGTATGCCACTAGAAACAGAGGCACAAAAAATGGTAGTTCCATTCATGTCAGTACAGTCCATCTGGTTATTAGGGCCGGCCCTGAGCTCACAGGGGCCCGGGACGAACTTTCAAAATGAGGCCCCAAATAAAACAAAAGTAAAATAGAAAATATGCCTCCACCAAGATTTGAACTAGGAACCTCTTGTGTGCAAGTCTAATGTAATAACCACTACACAACAATTGCTTTGTGATAAGAATGGTCCATGGTAAATACTAGTTCTAATTTCGATACAAAATTATATATATATATTTTAAAAAAAAAATTGGGCCCTTCTGGCCCATGGGGCCCTGGGCGGTCGCCCTGTCTGTCCGGCCCTGCTGGTTATGCATTTTATATGTACATGATATTTCAATAGATTATCGAAAAAGGACATTACAATAACAAAAACAAGCATGCAACCCAAGCAGTTAACTAACCTATGTCCGCCAGCCCTAGCAACTTCTACAACTTAATCAAACTAACAAACTCATTGGTCTTTGTTGTATCAAAACTTGTATCAAAACTACTTCATATATTTTTTCTAATCATCCTCTGTAAATAAGAGAATCTCTCATTTCTTATTGCGTCATGCTTTTCAACATTTTAGTTTAAGACCTCGATTTATATACTTTTCAAGCCTCTCTTCTTTCCTAGAATATCCACATTGGTAAAGCACTGCTGGTCCTGTATCCGTATTTTCTCTTGAATTCAAGGGTGTTTTCTACAGCGGCACTACGCTCATCCCATTTACCAGCTCCCAAGCATCATTTATTTGTCCCTTGTGATGTTCAAAGAAACAAGTCTATTCCACATTAGAAATGAGAGTTAAATTTTGAATAAGCTCATTCTCCTTCCAAGAAATAACTTTGGAAGTTATTTGGTTTCTCTCATTCCAAATGCACCACAAGAGGGTCAAAATTGCACAACCTTATAGAGCTCTATGATTTCTTCTGAATAAAATTCTTCCTTCAAGAATCCAACAATTTTCAGTAGTATGAGAAAATTGTAATAAGTGGAAACGACTATGAATTGTCTCCAAAGAAATTTGGCAAAGAATCTATGAGAACAACTTTCCTCATCGGCAACATAGAGAATGCAAAAAATGCATAAAACCTCTTCTTTGCAACTTGTCATCTTTAATACTATTTTCATCAATTTTCAATGATTTCATAACTCTATATTAATTTGCAATTCACATTGATAGATGCAGTTAGTTACATTTTATACTGGCGCATTTTACTTATGAATGAATCTATTCACCACAGGGATCATCCTCGATCTTCAGCAGTTCAAAGTCCAGCAGAATCAGCCTTGTGGATCTTGCTGGCATAGATATGGATCAAGTTGATGGTGTTGGCAAACATTGTCTTAAGGAAGGCAAACATATTAAACACTCTCTTTCAAAACTTGGGTAAGATTGTGTAGTTGAAACTTGGCTAGATTTTGCTTAGGGCCTATATGATGGTATTTGAAACTTGGTCCTTTATTAGTCTTGTGTAGTCATGTGAAACATTGTCTTAAGGAAGGCAAACATATTAAACACTCTCTTTCAAAACTTGGGTAAGATTGTGTAGTTGAAACTTGGCTAGATTTTGCTTAGGGCCTAGAAATTTGTTTTAAAACCAAATGAATTTATTTGAAACTTGGTCCTTTATTAGTCTTGTGTAGTCATGTGAGACTTCAGAAGAGGATTATTCTTCGATTTCTTTTTCATACTTTGGCTAGATTTTGCTTAGGGCCTATTTGTTTGGAGGGGATTAATCAAAAAAATTCATTTGGTTTTAAAACAAATTTCTAGAATATTTTTCCGTCATATAAAACATTTTCATCCAACCAAACAGTGAATATTCCTGGAATTTCAATCCTCTCATTAAAAAATTGCTATTGCAATTCCAAAAATCTGAAATTCCACTTCCTTGCAACGAAACATGACCCCTTCTTAACAAAGTATATCATTAAAACGAAGGTCAGTTGTTGACCTTATATTAGTTCTACAAGACTGCAGAAATTTGTATAGTTTTCTTGTATATCATTCATTTTGATTTATTGACATGGTCTAGCATACTAGCAACATATATCAACCTTTAGCTGTTTCTTAAAGATGGAAGAACCAAGGATTTTTATTGTTGTATTGATGCTATTTTTTATGCATTAATTGCAATATGTACTATCAGTAATATTTGTGGGTCGCCGATTCACATATTTTGTTCATCTAAGGGCTCGGAGATACAACGTAGTTATAGTTGTGAATTGGGAGTGTTATCCAGTTGGGAACACGGTGAGACATGAAGTGGAGTTAATCCATGAGGTTTGGTATTGGACTTGACCAAAATGACTTAAAAGGAACTACACCACCCCCCCCCACCCACCCCACCCCACTCCTCTTTAGTCTAGGACCAATTCCATATATATAATCTCATCCTCCTATTTTTTATCCTATGTGGACTAAACTCTCCGTAACAACTCCCTTTAAATATCATCGCCAAACTCGGAACCTTGAGCGCTCAACCGATGCAAGATACAACCAAAAAGTCTCCACCTAGTCCATATCCAAGTGATCTCTAGCAACTTGGAGATCCGACATATTGTGATCTCGTTCCACTCAACCACATAGCTAAACCCACATGTTTACCAAACCCCATCACTTCTTTTAAATATCTTACCTTAACAAATATCAATCTCATATCACATCTTTTAAGATATGTTTCATCAGTTCTTATATTGTTATAACCTCATTTTTATCCATTGTGGAACTATGACTTTCTGGCTCGAGTTTACTTTCATTCTTTATCTGATCTATATTTGCGATTTCAGGAAGGTGGTCACCCTTCTAGCTACAGTTTCACAACCTGGAAAAGACGAAAACATTCCGTATAAGGATTCCTGTCTGACACATTTGTTACAGGATACACTTGGTGGCAATGCAAAAGTTACATTTATTTGCGCCATTTCTCCAAATGATAGGTATAACGAAGAGATCGTATATGCATGAAAATTATTGTTTCTTCAGCATAAATGCTGTGTAGATGAATGTTTTCTTCCTTTTATTACAAGCAGACATAAAGCTGGAACTTTGAGCACTCTTAGATTTGGAGAAAGAGCCCGACTTGTTCAAAACAAGGCGACGATCAATGAAATAACAGAGGATGATGTTAATGGTTTGAGTGATCAGATTCGACAATTGAAGGTAGTTGCACTGAGCGAGAAATAGGATCCTTAAAGTGGCTAGTTTTGCACTATATCATTAAATTTATCTTTTGCAGGAAGAGCTTATAAGGGAGAAGTCATATGGAGTTACTTCTGCCAGTAATTATGTTGCATACTTTAAAGGGAAAAAAGCTCGTGAGAGTTTGAATCTTCTCAGAGTGAGCCTTAATCGCTCACTGATCTTACCTCATATTGATAATGACTCCAAAGAAGAACTGGTAGTAGACGAGGAGGATGTAACGGAGCTATGTTCTCAATTAACCAACTTGCATTCCTCAGGTAATGAGAACTCAGAGGATATCGAGGGTACCTCTCCCTCCGAAGTTAGTATAAATGCAAAATTGGATAAAGATGTAAATTCATGTCTGGATAGCTTGGAAGCTGAAGAACTTAGTGCTGAATCATCACTAGAGGATATCATATCTGAAGAAGTGCACGACAGTGAGCCCCCCAGTAATGGCATAGCTCTGCACTCCGATATGGTCAGCCATGATGTAACTGAAGGAAATGATCAACCCCAAGGTTCTCCTAGACAACGTAATATTTCAATTGTCCCCTGTGAAAGGTTTCCTTTGCTTCAAGATCCACCTCTATGCTTATCTCCTAAAATTGATAACTTGAAGGAGAACGCTGTCATGCCTTCAGGTGTTTCGTTTTGTGAAGTGCCTAGTGCAGAAAAAATAGATGCGAGGAGGCGTGACAGTATGCGTTCCTCCCTGCAGTCGAGCAAAATTAACCCTACTGAGTCATTGGCTGCTAGCCTACATAGAGGGTTACAGATAATAGACTATCATCAACGGAATTCACCTACAAAGAGATCACCTCTTGGCCTATCATTTGACCACCTAGCACTTTCGTGTCGGTCAGTAGACAAGGTTGATGCTAGAGCGCAAATATCACCAGAGAATAAAGGCAGGGCTGTTCCTTTGTTATGTTCAGCTTGCAAAAATGATGTTCTAGTTAGTGACAACACAACTCATGTCAATGCCAACTTAGACATGCAGATTGTAGAAGTCAATGATGCAGGGACTGCTGAGGTGCTGAAGGTACATTAAGCAATCTTAGTTGTTCAAATTGTTTTGTTGGGACGAGCTAACTTATTTTCCTTGAATCAGGAGGACGACGCAATTTTAGCAAATGCTATTAAGAGCAAGATAGCGCTTGAAAGTCTCTGTTCAGAGCAGGCAGCTACAATTAGGCAGCTCACTTGTTTGGTAACTTGAATGTCCACGTTGTTCATTTTTTCTGAAATTATTGATCTGACATCTTATCTATTGTCATGTTTGTTTGAAATCCGCAGGTTGATCAGTGCAAATGCGAGCATAGTCAAAGTTCTACAACAGAACAAGGCCAGGCTGCAACTATTCTTCATCTTGAGGATTCAACCGACCAGAAGACCTCCTTTGACACGAGTGAAAGGGAAGCACTTATACAGGAAATTCAAGACTTAAAAAACCAGCTGAAGTCCCGTACAGATGTTTCTTCAAGCATTTCTCTTTTGGATCAGATACGTAACGGCAGCTCCTCGCCCAATGATAGCGACATTGAAAAGGAAAGGCAAAGGTGGACAGAATGTGAGAGCAGGTGGATATCTCTTACTGAGGAGTTGAGATTAGATCTTGAATCAAGCCGTAGGCTTGCAGAGAAGAAAGAGATTGAGCTGAGCCTGGAAAAGAAATGCACGGCAGAGTTGGATGATGCACTGCAGAGATCCATCCTCGGGCATGCCAGAATCATAGAGCACTACGCAGAGCTGCAAGAGAACTACGAGGAATTGCTTGGCCGGCATAGGAAGGTGATGGAAGGTATTGCAGAGGTGAAGAAGGCTGCCACAAGAGCAGGATCCAAAGGTATAGGTAAAGCTTTTGTTAATGCTCTTGCTGCAGAGCTATCTACCTTGAGAATTGAGAGGGAAAGGGAAAGAGAATATCTAAAGAAGCAGAACCACGGATTAAGGATTCAGCTAAGAGATACCGCTGAAGCAGTACATGCTGCTGGAGAGCTCCTTGTCCGGTTGAAAGAAGCAGAGGAAGCTGTTTCAGTTTCTGAGGTTAGTGCTGTACAATCAATTATTATCTTGAAGTTTCTCGCTTATGAATGCTATACTGATATTTTTTTAATGTTATATTACTTGTTTAACGAGCAGGAAAAGTACCAGCAAGCACAACACGAGAACGATAAGCTGAGGAAGCAAGTGGAGAGGATGAAGAAGAAACATGCAATGGAGATGGTTACTATGAAGCACTACCTAGCAGAGAGTCGTCTGCCAGATTCTGCACTGGAACCCCTCTACCGCCAAGAGAGTAATGCAGAAGAGAGGAGAGGCCAATCAGCAGATGACGATGATCAATTGTGGAGAGCTGCATTTACGCCTTCCTATCAATAGTGTCGTGAGAATTTCCATTTGTATCTAGGATGGTCATTGTTATGGCCATGGAAGCTGTGCTAATCTCTTCTATGGAGAAGTTTGAAGTGTCTGGATCTCACTCAGTTCCGGACTTATTCTTCTTTCTTTCTTCTTTCAATGCTTTAGAGTTGTTTGATTGATGGTAGCATTGCTTGATTTGTTATTTGTATAATACTACACCTATAAGATTTTCGTAAAGACCTGAGGAATCCCCCATTTAAGAAAGAGCTCAAGTTATTCATGTATATTATTTTTATAGCATTGCTTGATGGTCATCTATATATTGTTTTTTATCATGGAAATGGCCACAAAAAAATTAATGAATTATTAATGGTGGACACAATTGTTGCACTTCAAATTTTACTCGGTAGGACAATTCAAGTATTATGCAGAGAATATGTCCTAGTTCTCACATTTACAAGATAAAAAAGCACTTGCACTGACTTTTTGAGTTTCTCCAGGTTGTAAGTGATGTTGCTGTAATAATTGTTGCCCTACTTCAACAATTTCAGTACTTGTTTGCTATAAAATGGTCCATTTACTGCAACAACAAAAACTGTATAGATACCTCGGTTACTCTTCAGTTCTGAAGCTCTTTTATTCTCAGTTTTTGTTGCATTTTACAACAGAAAAAACTACGACAGTTTTTTTTCAGACAACCAGTCCCTAACTGAGAATAAAAGCCTGCACAAACTTCCTATCCTGATCGTCTCAAATTAAAGCCATAGGCAGCTTCTCGTAAAAGAGCTTCAGAACTGAAGTATATTTGGTGCTGCATGAACTTGTGTTATAAATAGGGGGTTAACAAATCGAAAAGTCGAAACTACACCATCATCGAGGGATACTGGAGAATCGATCGCTAAATGAATACTGCAGCAGCTTCCCCCAGTATCTTCTGGGGCGTACCTTAGAATAATTGAATCACCAGACGAAGCATGTGCACTGCATCAGTGTAAGCAAAAATGAAAATGTTACAGCTCAGAAAACTGGTAAAATGCTTGTGTGTTGTTTGTACATCCATCCGTAATTGACAAAACATAACACCCCAACACAATTGCAGATGCATAAAAAACTTGTTCATGTTATGTTTTTGTCTTCAGGACAGTAAAAAAGATTTTGAAGTACTATACCATACAATTGATTTGTCAACCTAGGTTATTACTCTGTTCCACATCAACTCCAATCTTGTAATTTCTTCTGCTTTCTGAGAGGTTATAGAATTCTGCCAAGTACTCCAATGCCTCAAGATTTCCACCACACACCTTCCACAATGATGCAACCTCTCCTCTAGCAACTGTTCCCCAAATCTCACATTCATCTATAAAACTTAGTAGCTTCGAGTAGTAAGAATCATAGTTCATAAGTAGGAAGGGAACCGGATGCTTGGAACCTATCCTTTCCAATTGGATCAAGGCTAGAATTTCAAACACCTCATCTAAAGTTCCAATACCACCAGGAAGAGCGACCACCGCCGTCATGTCTGACACATCGTTCCTAACTGCTGCGTCCACTAAGCCATGTTTGCGTGCTGAGAAAAATCTGTTTTTAAGTTTGATCTTTTAGTATCGTAGAATTCAACTGCATGGATGGTTCTTCATAGGGTTACCTGCATGTAAGATACGCTTCTGGAGGAAGGTACGGATGGTAATTTGAGCTTGTCCATTCACCTGATTCCCTTGCAATCTTGAGTCCACCAACTGGCTTGTTTGCTTCGAAAGCACCTTGAATGGCAGCATCCATGAGGCCAGGACCAGCTCCGGTCCATGTAGTACAGTCCAATAGTTTTGCAACCTGCCCACGACCACATATTTGAGGTTTCAAAATTAGCAACAAGAGACCAAATTCACATTCAAATGCAAGTTCGAGCAAGTGATAATTTATTTACATTTAACATTGCTAGCTGAAGTGGGTGGATCTGTTCGATCAACCCAGGCTTCCTCATGTCAGGGTTGCACTCCTCTTCGATCGTCATGGCCTCAAAATGCTATGTCATAGCTCTTGGCCCAACCAATCAATGACGAACCTGATTTTGATATTCGACCAACCACGTCTTGATATGATTTGATGCAACATAGCATCACATGAGGACTGAATACAAGCTCGGAGAATTCTTCTCAGGAAACGGCAATTTGGTCGCTGTAATTTTCTGTTTTATTATGTATTTTTGAATTTGTTGTTATAGGACCAAATGTACATCGGATCGCATTAGCACTAGGAAGCTCAAATCTAATCCCAAACAAACTCCTAGACCACCAAACAAAGCCTGACCCAAACCCACAACATTCTGGCTCAGGAGAAGCTGAACTCGGGCTGAGTTCAGTCCCACCGAACTAGGGCCTAATTCGGTCCATGTTGATCCAGTTTCCAACGTTTCTTTCCAATGTTTCTCCTGAAGAACTGGGCTCCAACGTTTAAAAATCAGAACGTTAGGCACCGAGTTCAGACCGAATTCGGTCCCCAGAGCCCACTTGAAAAAAACTATAAATAGACATTGAATCCTCTATTGAAACTCGCTCATTCACTCATTCTTTCACTTGTCTATTCTGAGCTATTCAATCTTCATGTTCCCAAGATCAACTCCCCAGCCTTCTAGTGCCAAGTCGCGGTTCCGATTAGAAGACTGTTCGAGTTGTAAAACTTGATTTCCAAGTTATTTCGGTGTTCGAAGTCGGCGAGCTCTTCGGATCAAAGTTTGTGGTGTATGCTATTAGTCAATAATGGATTAAATCCGGACAAGAGTTTCTGGGACTGGACTGCCTTCCACGAAGGATACCGGGTTACATCGTGGTGTTTGTGTTTCTGACTTCTTATACTCTGATTATTAGCTTGCTGAATTTTTAGTTGGTGAATTACATTATTTTTATTGTTCATTATTGTTCATTATTGCCTTCACTCTATTCCTCCCCCCCCCCCCCCCCCGCCACCCCCACCCCCCTCCCCCGAGTTGCCTACAATAGCATTGGTATGATCTAGGGTTTTATTAGATAAATGATCATGCCGGTTGCATTTTTCTGTTAATGACAGTAGGCATTCCATGTTTTGTTCGAGGGTTTTCAACCTTTGCTGGAACACTCGTATCAGCTACTGAACAGTATAGGTGGGGGTGCATCTGCTTTGGGCCAACAAGCCATGCTAACTATTTAGAATCCACAAAACGAACTTGAACCCACAAGGACAACTGGAAGCTGTCATGGTTTAAGAGTAAAAGCTTGGGGAAAAATCTATTAACAAAAACAGAAATCTCAAAGTTTGCTCTCCTTTTATAGGCTCCAAAATGCAAACAGAAAACAATCCAAAATAAAGTAAACTTGTGGAGTCAGATAAGAAATCATATGAAATCCTAACAAATTTATAAAATAGATTCCTAAACTGAATAGGACTCAAGTAGAAGTCTGGAATAAAATTTTGGGGGTCAGTTTTGAGGCCCTAAACCATGGAGTTTTGGGGGTAAATCCGGCATTTCACAGGGCTTCATTCTGGTATGGCTTCATGCTTCTCGTGTTAGCTTTCCAGAACGTCCTGTTAGAAGTTAGGGTCAATCTGCCCGATTTTTGATGTTCGAATGAAAATTTGCAATTTAAAAAGTAAGAAGTTGTTGGTTTTTACTAGCTCTGATGAACCCATCCATGTTTGGCTGACACATAAATCAGTAGCCGAGCACCTAAAATTATCGATCCTGGAATTTATGTGAACGCTGGAGGGGTTTGATGGGCACAATGATTTCATATAAGCATTTCCTTCTTTTTTTTGTAGCATAAAAGACAACATCAAACCTTGTCCAGTATTTTGAAAATTAGTATCACAAGAGATACCTAGAAGAGGTAGCTTTTGGTGTTTAGATAAACAAAAAGGGAGTAGAGAAGAATTAGCTTTTGAAACAGACACTTGGGGGGGAAACCTTGGAATCTAAAGATTTTAAAATTACTATCACAAGAGATACCTAGAAGTGATAGCTTTTGGTGTTTTAGAATAAATCTTCATCATGATGGAAAGATTGAAAAATGATGTTCATAGAATTGGAACAAGAGTCCTTCAGGAGTGCTATGCGGCACATGGTTGAAGTTGAAATATAAATTCTATAGGACAACTATAAGACTTATCCATGCTTCATTGATCAGACGGTTGGATAATTAAAAAAACATTTAGAAAATGAGTGCAATTTAAACCATAATGCTAAGATGAATGAGTGACAATACATTGAAAGATAGAATACGGAATGAACATATTCGTGGAAAGTTGGAGGTGGCACAAATTGAAGATAAAATGTGAGAAAATCGTCTATAGTGGCTTGAACATGTAGAACAAAGAGCAATAAATGCACTAGCTAGGAGTGATTCAATATTAATCAAAAGAGCCGCTAGAACTAAAAGTAGACCAACATGAACTTGGATCAAGTATGTAACAATGTATATGTTTTTCTTAATGTTACAACGGACATAGCCTTTAAGAGAGCTCAATGAAAGAAAATGATTCAAATAGTTTATCCCAAAAATTAAGGACAAAAGTTTTGTTTGTTGTTATGACATAAAGTCAAATAAATGAGGGAGGAGTCCATATTGATGGACAAGGGATATCTAAGGGTGATAATTTTCATATTTAGAATTGATCATTCATCATGATAAAGAGATTGAGAATAATGTTCATAGAATTAAAGTATTATGGTTGAATGGAGTGTTTCTATAGTAGATTTGTGATCGTAGGATACCCTTACAATTTGGAAGAAAAATTCTTTAAGATCACCCAAACTTTATGGATTGTAGTACTGAGCAATTAAAGCATGTCAAGAAAACAAATGAGTTGAAATCAGAATGCTAAGATGGTTGAGTGACAACACGTTGTATGTTGCATGGACACGGATATGACACATGTTGCATGGACACGAATATGACACGACACTTTTCAGACTCAGTCATGACGACACGGACTCGAACACGACGACACGGATTCGATATTTAATTTGGTGTATCCTAGTATATTTTGGAATGCCTGTAGAGTGTCATATACGTGTTCGACATGATACAACATAGATACACCATGAATTGGTTGGGTATATCCATGTTTCCTAGGTTGAAACATACTAAACAATGATTGTATCTGTAGGAAGTTAGAGGGTGTGCCAATTGAGGGTAATATGAAAAAAAATCGTGTTCAAGAGGTTTGGAAATGTGCAACATATATCTATAGATACACTCGTTAGGAGAATGTATTAATTAAAGGTGGTGCTAGAACTCCCAATAGGTCTAAACAAACTTAGATTTGAGTCGTAAAGAAGGATATAAGTTTTGTTAATGTGTGTGTATATTTTTGTACTCTATGCAACTACATCAAAAATGTAGAGTTTGTGGTTAGGGTTGAGCGCTATATACTTATATTAACAAGTACGAGAATTATGGCCACACGTACAAACCATAGTCACGTAATTCCGTACTTTATTGCGGTAGAGAATAATTCGTCAAGTATAGTAAACTATCATTAGCTTACATCAAGGATAAGCACTAAGTCCATACTTTATTACGGTAGTTACAGATAAAATTACTAGGCATACACGAGAATGTTCCATGATGTATGAAGGTTGTTGACGATATTGTGTTGGTTGATGAGAGTAGTTAAGGGTTGGATGCTAAAATGAAAGTGTGGAGAAAAACTAAATCCATTAAGTTATATAAAAAAATTGTATGTGTGATGGTTTATTCCCATATCGACTGAGCTAGTGGTTAAAGAGTGACCTCTCCATAAAAGGAGATGGAAAGCTTGTCCTTTGTTGACAACATAGAATCTTGTTGTAGTCACGAAGGCCTATGCCACTAAGGCCCAATGCACTTTGGTGTGCATTGAGTGCTGCTTTGCCTATAAGTGGGCGAATAATTAACAAAATTTGCAATTTATTCACAAACTCCTTGAATAAGTCGAGAGTTATGTGTAATGATTCAACGATTTATACTGAATGGGTTTGGCTAGTTGATAAATATATTTTGAATTATGTGACAATGATGCGAACTTGTGTGATTAGTATGATTGATCTCATAAGTCATTGATGTAGTTGACAAAATAAAAAGGAGCGTAGGTGCTTATTAGTAGAATGACTTCATTGAACGACTCACATAAAAAATCTCCAATGGTGTTATACGCAATGTGTTAATAGGATTTTTCCTTCGTGTCAATGGTGCAAATGGTCATTTACCTGAGATTATCATGACAGTCTTGTAGGCAATGTTGTAGAAATCCTTCTAGTCGGCCGACTAGGCGTCCTAGTTGGCTAGGTGTTCCCTAGTCGGCCGACTGGGCAGTTGGGGAAACAAAAAATTGGATAGTAGACCCGACTCGAACTTCAATTTGAAGAAAAATGAAAACCCAAAATAGCAACCTCCAGCCTGCAAAAAAAGAAGAGAAGGAGAAGATTCAAAAAAAAATCCTACTTACTGACGGAGTAGCCGCCGACGTCACCGATCCCTGCCGACCGTCGTTGCCGCTGAGTCACCGACCGCCGCACCGCATGTAGTCATTTTTTTCTTGTTTTTTTTTTTCCGACCACATGTAGTTAATTAAAAAAAATTAAAACGATTAATCTGACTAGTCCCCGATTAATCTCTAGTCCCTGCGAACCGACTAACGGCATACTAGCAATTTTTACAACCTTTCTTATAGGCATGCAACTACACTTTGCTACTCGACTTTAGTCCTAACTATGAGTTACCAATGTAGTCCAAACTATGTGTTACCAAAGGGTAATCATTGGAATGTGGTTAATGATCAAGACGAGCTCTGTCCTATTTATGGAGATGGTCAATGATCAAGACGAGTTCAGTCACTTCTAGCATATGCATAAAGAGAGAATGTCATGTAATCTGAGATTGTTATACTCAAGAAGTTCTTTGTCCAAAGTATGATGATAATAAAAGGTATTTCTACTCATCATCTAATTGAGGTGTGACATGTCATCGATAAACATAGTTACTAGACTTACATGTGGACTTGACATTAGTTCCATACCCGATGTGACAATGTATGACAGAACGAGTGAATTGCATGGTAACAGAACCTGGGCAGGTTCTTACTAGACAACTACATCCTTACACTATAAGAGTAGCCATGATACACTACTAGGTGTCGATCTTGGTTTGCAGGTTAGAATCTATAAATGGTTCTGGATTCGGCGACCGGTTATCCAGTCAGTTAACTAATGGACTCAGATGTAGATTTGAACTTCTTGTCATCTTGATGTTGTGCCTAATGGGTTCACATACATAGAGTCCAGTGTTCTAAAAATTAGCCTAGGCGGCCTTCGGCCCCACCGAAAACCACCTAGATGGTTGTTCTGGGCGCTAGGCAGCTCTAGGCGGGCCTAGGCGGGAATTCAAAATTTTCAAATTTTTTTTAAAACATTCAAATTTGAAATTCCAAAATTTGAAATTTCAAAAAATAAAATTCCAAAAGAATTCAAAAAAAATTCAGAATTCAAAACTCAAAAAACCACAATTCAAAAAAAAAAAAAAAAAAAAAAAAAAAAAAAAAAAAAAAAAAAAAAAAAATTGTGCGGCCGCCTAGACGGCCTAGGGGCTAGACGGAGGGCCGTCACACCAATTCCGCCTAGCGACTTTTAGAACACTGATAGAGTCTATCAACCAAGTGAGAACAAGGGTTTGGTTTGTATGGTTTTAACTTGATTCCATGGTCATTTCACTAGGTCAATCCTAAGTAGGCTTGTGTTAGCACATAGGCAATTAGAATTTGACTTGCCAACTACTTGTGATCTCATATCTTTTAATTATATCAGATATGCTATGAGATAAATCAAATAATTGATTGGAATCGATATATGTGTGATTGGAATCAATGATTGATTGATTTCCCAAATAAGGCAAATATTTGAAATAATCAAATCTTTCCAATATAGGCCAACCTGTTAGGAGCCCAAATGGATTGGCTCGCCACTGCTCCTCCACGAGTCTGATTTGTCATAGCTAAGAACAGAATACAGTAAAAAGGAAGTGAACGAAGACAGTAAGAGGATAATTATAGCTAGGGTTCTATGCTTTATTGAATATAACTTGGAAAGGAAGACATGAAGGTAAATTGCAATTCCAAAGGAAAATAGGAAAGCGGCTCAATATCTGATACTCTATTCCCTCTACTCATTCCCTTATATACTTTGAAAGTTACAATGATTAGAGCTAATGATTGAATTAAGGTAATCAGAGCCCAACTAACTAATGATGAGCTGTATTAGTTAGTTGGGTGACTGGACTGCCAACTGGACTGCCACGTTGGCTATTACACTACACTATCACCACTACTATACTTATTCCTTCGCCGAATGAAAGAAAGGAATTACTCTGATACTCAGTCCTGTACAAGCATTGCTGCAGGATGCTCTTCTTATATCCACTCTTCCAAGTGCAGAGGACTCTACACTCTCAGCTAGTGTCCCTAACATTCTCCCCCCCTTAATTTGACCTTGTCTCAAGGTCAAAATAGGGATACTCTTTAATGAACTGCTTGTGAGGTACCCAAGTAGAAGTGTTTGCATCCCCTTCTTCCCATTGCACAAGCAGGTCTACCGCAGCTTTTCCTCTCTAAGATCCAGTTAGGCTCGAGGATAACTTCCTCTACATTAGTTAGAAATCCTGTCTGAATGTTGATCCTGGGGCTGATGTGTTTCTTCAGTTGAGATACGTGGAAAACATGGTGAATCTGAGCTTCACTAGGTAGATCCAACTTATAAGCCACCTTCCCCACCTTGGCCAGGATTTTGTAAGGACCATAAAACTTGGGAGAGAGCTTTTGTGGCCTTCTCTGTGCAACGGTGATTTGCTTGTATGGTTGCACCTTCAAATACACCCAGTCCTCTGTGAACTCCCTCTCAACTCTATGTTTATCAGCAAATTTCTTCATCCTCTCTTGAGCTAAGAATAGGTTATCGTTCAAGAGTTGCAAAGCATTGTCCCTGTGAGCCAACATCTCAGCCACTTCTGGGTCTTTAGCGGTGTCAGGAACATAGATGAGGAGATTGGGAGGTGGCCTGCCATAGACTGCCTCGAATGGTGTGATTTAGGTAGAGGAATGCCAGTTCCTATTGAACCAATATTCAGCCCAAGCTAGGTGTTTGCTCCACTGCTTAGGCTTATGGCTGCAGAAACACCTTAAGTAAGCCTCTACACACCTATTGGTGACTTCTGACTGTCCACCGGATTGAGATTGGCAAGCAGTGGTGTATAGGAGCTCTGTGCCTTGCAGACTGAACAATTCTTTCCAAAACAAACCGGTAAAAATGGGGTCTCTATCAGATACTATGGATTTAGGTATTCCATGTAGTTTACAGACTCCTTCCATGAATATTTGAGCTATAGTACTGGCAGTATAGGGATGTGAAAGAGGGAATAGGTGGATGTACTTACTTAACCTGTCTACTACCACCATGATTGAGGTTTTGTTATTGCTAGTTGGCAAACATCAATGAAATCCATAGAGAGGTCCTCCCAAATTTTATTGGGGATGGATAAGGGTTGGAGAAGGCCTGCTGGAGATGCAGTTTCCCCTTTGCTTCTCTGGCATACTTCACAGCTTCTAATGTATTCCCTGACCATTCTTTTCATCCCTTTCCAGTAGCAGACCCTTCTAAGTCTCTGCAAGGTTTTACTGGTGCCAGAATGACCCCCTACCACTGAGTCACGGTGCACTTCAGCATCACCAACACAAAGGGTGATTGTGGGTCAACCAAGAGCCTCTGTTTATGGAATAGCATATCATCCCTGAGAGTGTACTTATCAGTATCTAATTTTCCAGCCTTCCACTTAGCTAACTTCTTTTGATAGTATGCAGACCCCTCCCTCTGTGCCTTGAACTGAAGTACCCAATCTGCTGATACTAAGGTGGTGGCCTGCAGCTGAATCTCCCTTCTCCTGGATAGACTATCTGCAGCACTGTTTTCAGTATCCCTCTTGTACTCTACTCTGTAGTTGAACCCATGCAACTTCATGAGCCATTTGTACTGGGCATCTGAACACAACTTTTGTTCCAGCATATATTTAAGGGCCTTGTGGTTAGTCTTGATAACAAAAACTCTTCCCCACAGATATTGTTTCCACTTCTTGACTGCTAGAAGGATAGCTAGTATCTCTTTTTCATAAGTAAAGAAAGTACAAGCCCTCCCCTTCAATGCCTGGCTAAGGAATGCTACGGGCATGCCTTCCTGCATCAAAACTGCCCCTATTCCTCCATCTGATGCATCACACTCAAGTGTGAACTCGATTGAACTCAGGCATCCTAAGTATTGGGGGCTGAGTTAAAGCCAACTGAAGTTCCTCAAAGGATTGTTGAGCTTTGTCATTCCACTGGAAGGTGTTTTTGGAAACATTTTTCTTAAGTAAATTAGTCGAGGAGAGGCCTTTACCCCATAGTCATTGATAAACCTTCTGTAATACCCAGTTATTCCCAAAAACCCTCTGAGCTCTCTGAGATTTTTTGGCACTGGCCATTGGAGGATAGCTTGGACCTTCTCTTCATCCACCTGCACTCCTTTGTCTGAGATGATGCGGCCCAAATACCCCACTTTTTGCTGGAAAAACAGGCATTTGTTCCTCCTGACCTTCAGGTTGTTTTCCTCCAGCCTCTGCAGGATTTTTTCTAGATGTTTCAAGTGAGCTGTATGATCTGCACTATACACTAAAATATCATCAAAGAACATCAAAACAAACTGCCTCAAATAATATTTAAATACTGTGTTCATAAGGGCTTGGAAGGTTGAGGGTGCATTGGTTAGCCCAAAGGGCATCACCATGAATTCATAGTGCCCTTCATGGGTTCTGAAGGCCGTTTTGGGGATGTCCTCTTCAGCCATTCTCACCTGGTGATACCCAGCTCTGAGATCCAGTTTTGAGAAGTACTGGACCCCATGCAATTCATCAAACAATTCTTCTATAAAAGGTATATGATACTTATCTTTGATTGTGTTCTGGTTCAAAGCCCTGTAGTCCACACATAACCTCCAACTTCCATCAGCCTTCTTCACCAAGATCACAGGGAATGAGTAGGAACTGTTGTTATGCCTTATGATCCCTGTGTCCAGTATCTATTTGACTTGCTTTTCTATTTCATTTTTGTGTATGTAGGGATGTCTATAAGGCCTACTACAGACTGGCATGGAATTAATGGCACCCTGTGGTCAAATTTTCCTTTAAGAGGTAACCCCTTAGGTTCTGCAAACAAATCTGCATACTTCTCAAGTAGCCCAGACACTGCAGGATGAGTCTTTGCCTCAGTACCACCCCTCCCTTCTAATGAGCACATTTGTTTGATGAAAATTTGTGGATTCTGCCTTAGGTCTTTGTCCTCTGGTTCAGTCATGCCATCTTGTAGTGGTTGTACCCATTTTAATTATTGCACTACTCCTTGCTCTTCAAACCTCATTGTTAAGTCTTGAAAATTCCAGACTATATCCCCCAGAGTACTTAGCCAGTTGGCTCCCAAAACTACTTGACAACCTGTGATGGGCAAGTGTAAGAGATTCACTAGTATCTTCTTGCCTTGGCATTCAATGGTGACTCCATTGCTCAATCCTTTGCTATGTAGCTTGTCCCCATTAGCCACCATCACCTCAAAGGTTCTTTCCTCATTCTTAGGAAGCCCTATCCTCTCCCCATATTTACTATCTATTAAACTGTGGGTGGAACCAGAGTCTACTAAAATTAGTACTGGTTTCCTATGGAGTGTACCCCTTAACTTCATAGTGGAATGATATGTGATACCTGACAAGGCTTGAAAAGATATTGCAAATGTCCATGTTGGGTTTGCAGTGTGCAGGTTTGGAGTGTACCCCTTAACTTCAGTAGACAGCATGAAGAGTCTCTTTCTCTTTGCACTTGTGGCCTTTAACCCATCTTTCATCACAGAAAAAGCACAAGCCTAGATCCTTCCTTCTGGCTATCTCACTTGGAGAAATAGTAGAGGTAGGCCTGGTGTTTGAGAGGTTGGATTGCTTGCTGAAGGAGGGAACACTGATTTCTTAGTGCCATCATTAGCCTGGACAAGAGGAAGGGTGGTGCTGGGAATGCCTTTACCCAGGTAGTTGCCAGTTTTGTAAGTCATTGCCAGAAATTTTGCTTCATACAGTTTAGCTAGTTGCATAGCTGCAGATAATGTGATAGGATTAGCTATTTGAACTTCATATCTCACCTTTTCCTTTAACCCTCCTATAAACTAGCTTATCAAACAGGTCTCACTAGTGCCCTGAACCCTCTTGGACAGCTTCTGGAACTGAGCATTATATTCTGGTACTGTCCCTTCCTGTTTTAATAGCTTTAATTCAATTACATGATTGGTGAACTGAGAGGGCCCATACTCAAGTTTGATGGCTTGACAGAACTCCTCCCAACTCATGATTCCCCCTCTAATCTTTAACAACCAATCGAACCAGTATGCAGCTGTTCCCTTCATCCGCACTGAGCACACTCTCACTCTATCACCTTCTGGCACATTGTCATAATTGAAGTAGTGTGTCACCCTGAATAACCACTCCTCCACTTCTGTACAGCCATCAAAGTCTGGTATCTTCATCCTCACTGTGGGTTGCCCCCAACCAGATCTAGCTGATGCCCAATTTGACAAAGGTGTTCGTTGGATGTTTAGGCATTTGGAGAAAGATTAGGTGATTGAGACAGCTCGTGTGGATACTCTTAACATACACTTGCACATTTTTTGCATTGACGAGGTATATACCAGCAAACCCTAAGTGGCATACAAAATAGGATTCATGTACTACCGTTGCATGTATAGATTAGGATTAGATTCTACGTTATATATGCTATACTATGAATGGCTAGACTTGTGTAGCCAGTGAATCCGTCTATTCATGAGATGCATCATAGAGATTTGACGACGATGTAAGACACATGAGTGCATGAGGTGTTTATTTATCGGGATACCATGCAGGCGTATTGGTAAAATGTTTTGAATTTCGTTGTGTCTACATTACACTGTTTACTCACATACTCTCCATCATGAGTTATATTTTATTTATAATCCAAGGGCACAAGTACAATGATTAATTCTAACCTAACCCAACTAGACATACAAGCATCAAACAAGTCGGCGTACCAATTCGACTATACAATTGACCAAAATATTTTATTTCTGTACAGCTCCTCTCAAGTTGAGCACGTCAGGAAACATGTACAACTTGTGATACAAACTCTAAAAGAAACTAAAATATAAGCTAACACTCAAATCAAGCTCAAGTTTGTTTTGTGCAAGGTGAGCATGATGACCCATCTACCTGGATTGAAGGGGAGAAATATACCAACAATGACACTACAACAACAGTTCAGTAGTAGAACAAACATAATGACAATGCACAAGGACTAATAGAGCAACAACAACAGCAGCGGCATAGCGACAACATCAGTACTAGTGGCACAATAGAGCAGACAAATATGCTTTATGGACTGGGTTTGATGGACATTTAGAGTGGTGTTTTGTATTTTTAAGTTCATTTAGAGTTTGTATTGCAATTGTACATGTTTGCCAACATGTTCAACTTGAGGGGTGATGTAGAGAAATAGAATATCTAGCTCAGTAATATAGTCAACTGGTTTAGTGGGGAGTATGCTTGTTTGGTACTATCTTCAATCTATTTTTCCTCAAAAGTAGGGGTTTCTACCAATCAAAGGGTTTTCCACGTAATCTTGTGGTCTGTTTCCGTTCTTGGTGTTTATTTTGTGTCCACATGTAGATCAAGGTAGAATCAAGTGTTTGGTGCCACAAACCAGAGTATAAATGATATCCTTATAAATTGACAGAAAACAAGATATGCTAGTTTGTCTAGGAAGGAAATAAGAATGATCGGCAATCATGGGGATCCTTCTTGTGCACTTTCTCTGAAGTCAATTCTTACTAACGCTATCTTTAGGATAAAAAATGATATTTTATTTACTCGGAATGAAGGATAAGATATATGCATAGTAAAAGTTACGGTGATACTGCATGTCAAACACAACGGCAGTAACATGACTATGCATAAAACAAATGATAGTTTTAACTGATAAAGCAAGATTTAATGAAACTAAAACTTCAGTTAGGCATGATACTAGAGAAAGAACAATGAAATAAATGACTTACCTCTCTTGCCAATTCTACTGTTTGGGTGTAGTGTGAATGATCTGTCTTTACCCTTGAAGAGCCTAGATAAATGGCCCCCCTCCCAAGTTTGTGTACAAGTTCATAGCATCTCTGGATCTCTTTCCTCACCTTTGATTGAAGAGAAGAGAAGCTTCAATTTAGATTCAACGAGAACTAAATTTGTTATAGGGACTATAAACAGGACAGCACATGATCTCAAGCAGGTCCATATCTACCACTTTCTTTACTATTTCTTCACTAGTCACTAGCAAATTGGGGCATGATAACAAGCTCACAATGTATGCTCACCCCCTTCTCTTCTTTCCTACACACCCACAACTAAATAAATAAATAATCTAGGAAATATTGTAATTTATTGAACAATGTAAACATAAAACACCCATTCCTCACTCTGGAGTTTTGGTGTAGTGGCAAGGACTTAACATGGTATCACAACAACCAATGTCACTCTCTAGCACGAATTTTAATTAGAATCTACGAGAATCCAGTTCTTACCCCCATAAATGGGTCCTCGATTTGTTGGGGCATATTGAACAATATAACCCTCATCCCTCTCAACAAGATAGACGGTCTAAAGCATCAACCAAGTTGTAGATATTCTAAAGAAACAAGAGACGAAAAGCCAAAACAAAATTTACATGCTTTCTTTATAATGGTTAAGGTTTCAACTAGGAAGAATATGAAGATAGACAGCCTAAAGCATCAACCAAGAAAAAAAAGTTGGGATATTGATTTTAATATATTTGTTTTACACATCTTACAGTGTGGAGAGATACTTTGGAATCTATGAGATTTATGATTAGTAAAACGAAAAAAAAAATATGAAATGTAATTTTAACCCAAAATCAAAAGAAATGAGGGGAGAGTCCATATAGATATACACAGAGATACATAAGAGTGATACCTTTCGGTATTTAGGATCAATCATAGCGAGATTGAAAAGGGTGCCATGCATATAATTGAAACATGATAGTTGAAATGTTGGAGTGCTTCTGGAGTACTTTGTGATCGCAAAATATCTATGAAGTTGAAAGAAAAATTGTATATGACTGATATAATACAAACCATGCTTTATGAATCAGAGTATGGGATAATTAAGAAACATGTCCAGAAAATTAGTATAGCCGAAATGAAAATGGTAAGATTGATGAGTGACAATATACTAATGGATAAGATAAGAAATAATTGTATCCGTGAGAAGTTAGAGCTGACACCAATTGAGAAAAAACTGAGATAAAATTGACGTATTTGGTTTGGACATGTGCAACATATACCAAATAAATGCTCTCTTAAAGAGGAGCGATAATATAGTAGTTAAAGGAGCCACTAGGACTAGAGGTAGGCCAGATGAACATGGTTTGAAGTGTTAAAGAATAATATGAATTTTGTTAATCTTACAAAGGACATGGCCCTTGATAGAATCAGTTGTTGTATTTGTTTTACATGTCTTAAGAGTTTTACAGATATTAGATCCAACAATTTTGAAATTGTTTCTAGTTCACAGATACTTCCCACTACCATAACACATCACAACGGGTTGGAGGAGAGAAGACCTGTTGGTGCAATTTAA
This sequence comes from Iris macrosiphon, assembly GCA_036927795.1. Classification (NCBI taxonomy): domain Eukaryota; kingdom Viridiplantae; phylum Streptophyta; class Magnoliopsida; order Asparagales; family Iridaceae; genus Iris; species Iris macrosiphon. Next base: position 153,446,220 of record JAYESA010000002.1, on the reverse strand, counting down.
GGGATTTCAAATTATCCCTTTAGAAAATTTATTTCAACTAAAAATATATTCTCAATGGTAGAATAATCAATCTTCATGTCTAACTTCTCTTATTTCCATCTTAGTGTTTTGAGCATATAGCTTCATTGTTTTGCCAACAAGTGAAAAGCCGCATATGCTTGCAAATCATGATTGTTTGACGAAAATAGATACTGTTCCGGTTTGAACTTCTTCATTTCACAAAAGTCATTATGTTTTTTTTTCAGCAAACACTAAATTGAAAGGTTCATGGGATTGCCATTCCTTTCCATTCTTTGGCTTAATGTATCGTAGAGATAAAAACAATTTCCTATAGCAAATTGTATCAGCTTACCTCTTTACCTAGACACTTTAAAGAGGGTACTCCTTGGTTGCAAGAAGCTTAAAATGTATATCCCCAAGGTAGGCATACCTACTTGCCAATTAGACACCTAAGAGACATGACCCTCTTATGCTCGTAGCTATCTCGCCTAGGAATATAACACCAATATAGAGGATTGACATCATGTCGACAGCCAGTTGAAAAAACTTCACCCAATCCCTTATGGGGCTTTCTTAAATTGAAAGGTTTGGGAGAAATGGCAACTGAAATAGTATTAAAAAATTGCAGTTCAAAAATGAAATATAGAGAAGTCCTTTTATATTCTTCAAAGAATCAACAACCTGGAACACTGACTCCTATCAATCCCTACCTTTATTTCCTATTCTTTACTCTCCCTTTCATCCTCATCTATGTCTCCTACTTCCATGCACTTTTTGATAACATGGCCCAGGTTTTTTGCATCGAGATATTGGTTTGTGCACCAACTATTACCACACGGGATTTACTTTGCTGAAGTCCATGACAAATTTCACAATTTTCAGACATATTAGGTAATTGATTCTCTGAAATAAGGATACTTTAATCAAATTTATATCCATCAATTAGATATGCAAGGGATATATGCTGGAGATACATCCTACATTAACCAAAATTATAGGACTCTAGGCCACATATAAAATCTATCACTAAGTACAAGTCACATATGTCAGACATTGATAATGGTTTGGACATTTCAAACTCATGGATCAAGGAATCTCATTGCGACGATATCGGACAATAAGAAAAAATGAGACCACTAGATCTCTAGGTTGGAGATCTCCAAACCGTATGTATCTTAGTCCACACATTTCTTTTAAGATGAATATCATGAGAAGAGTTGAGGAGAGGCTGCAAATGAACATTTTAGATCAAGGCTCGTTAAAAGCTCGTCTCACCTCAACTAGGCTTAATAACGAGCTTGAACACAAAAATGATTTCGATTTAACTTAACCAGCTGGATAAAACATGGGAAACTCAGCCCGTGCACTCGCGAACAAGCTCTAATGTAATTTACTCAAGTCAACACTATTAATCCGACTAAGACTTAATTTGCCTTCGATTCAACTTTATTTACTTATTTTCATTTTTAAATCAAAACAAGTGCCCAAAACTGAAACTTGTAATGCTAGCTTTGTTACCAAACAAGCCCAGTCCATTTCTAATGGCATCTCTTTTTTCCTCCATATTGTATGTAAAATTAACTGAAGCTCGACAGATCGTGACCTGCTCTTGAGACAAGTCGATGTTAGGATTTGGGCCAACAACTCTGTGACCTGCTCTTGAGACAAGTCAATGATAGGATTTGGGCCATACTTCCAATATGGGCACCCTGACCGGTCGAACTTTCGCTGACGGTCATCTGGTCAGGGGCTGTTTAGATGCATGTCGAATAGTTGGGGGCCCCCCAAAGTGGAAGTTGGTCAGCATTTTTGGTTGTTTCCACGTATGAGTCATTGCATAGCTATATAAAGGGACCTAGCGTTCCTTTGGAAGATCATTGTGGCGCTCATAGAGGTTTTGAGAGAAGAGAGAAGAAAGAGAGGTTGAAGAACAGGGTATCTTGGTTGCAATCTCTGGGGCTTTCTTGGGTTCTATATAATCTCTTGCATTGGGATTGCAAAGTTGTAGCAATCTTGTACTAGCATTGTAACTTTTTTTAGTAGTGATCTCGCTCTACCGGTGGTTTTTAACGGTTAGGTTTTTCTACGTAATCCTTGTATTCTTTGTGTCTTGTTCAATCTTTGTTTTCTCTGTCAGAACCTGCCACTGGTTCCTCGTTGGTTTTGAATGCCTCGTTTCTTAGGGACCGTTTCTGCATCCAACAGCCAAGTGGATCACGAGTCTTATTGAGCTCGAGTTCAAGCTTGGCGTGTTAAGTTGGTCTTAAATGAGTCGAACTTACAAGGCTGCTAAACTAGGTATGACAATTTCTAATGTTAAGGAGATGACCTTCTAATGTGTTGAGTGGAAGAAATGATTCATGAAGAGGACCACAAAAATTTGGCATCAAGGCTCTGTCGGTGGTGTTGTCAGGTTACAGGCAAAATGGCAAGGAAAATGATGCAAGTATGAAGATGACAAAAGAAACTCTATGAAGCGGGCTTGACGATGTTTATGTTGTAATATGGCCGTGTTGAAGTAAGGAAAGCCATATTTAGGTTCTGTTTTGAATGGGTTTCGACGGGTAGGATTTGCTCCAATATTTAGTAATATTAAAGAGCCTATTTAAGGTTATTTCTAACCCTAATTTCCAAATTTAGGTGAGCTTGAGGCTATTAAAGGTTTAAGAAGACTTTGTGTGTGATTATGCTAGGAAGCCCTAAGGGAATTGAGAGAAGAAGGAAGATAGCTCGTTGGAGATCTCGTAAGGGGAGGTTTGTGTAGTACGGTATTATTGTACCAACTCTTGTGAAGTTTTCCCTTGATTCCATAAAGAAATTCTTTCCTTGCTCCGTGGGTGTAGGCCAATCTTCGGCAGAACCACGTTATGTGTTTGCTATTAATTTCAGTTATTTGTGCTTTGTTATTCGTCATCATAAAGGGACGTTTTGGGACAATAATTAAAAGCAAACCCTCCTTTTTTAGGGTTATTTAGTTTTAGTGTCTTCACTGTCTTGCATAATATTCGAAATTTGTGTTTAGGTCTCTATATTGTCCAGAAGAGGATTCGCGTCTCGTCCTCACGATTGCCTTTGGCTGACCGTCAGATCTCGTTTATGTCTCCATAATATTCGATGTTTGTGTTTAGTTTTAGGGTCTCTTATAATATTTGAATTTTGCATTTAGGTCTCCATTTTGGACGGTCAGCCTAAGTCAACAGTCGAAAACGAGACCTAAATGCTCTTCTGGACAATATGAAGACCTAAACACAAATTACAAATAGTATACGAGACCCTAAAATTAAATAATCCCTTCTTTATTGGTTAATTGGGGTAACAAGAAAGTAGCTGTCACTCCAAAGTAGTGAGAGAAATTTAAATGGAACAAAAGAAAGAAAAATATCAGGTTCTCATGATGTTTTAGTTTGTTGTCTACCATAATTTGCAATGTTACCTAGGGATGCCTAAGTAGGTCAAGTAGGGTTCCTTGACACAAAAGAAGAAAGAAAAAAAAAAAAAAAAATCTTTGTTATTGTTTTTTCTACTAACTTAGGGTGCATTTGATTGCAAGGTGGAAAATATGTGAAAAAGAAATTAGTTTTATGAAAACTTAATTTGGTGTTTGATTGTCATTATTTTCCACGGGAAATATCATTTTCCATGGAAAATGATATTTCCTATGGGTTGGACAAGTTTCGTTTTCCATCCTTTTGGAGGAAAATATGGAAAATTATAATTTTTTTAAAAAAAAATTCATGGAAAATATAAGTTATCAAACACTACAGTTGATAAAAAAATTGTGATGAAAATATTTTTTATGGGAAAAAAAGTCCAATCAAACAGAGCCTTAGTTCATTGGAAATAGAGTAGTGTTAGGTGGGTGGGTGAGTGTGTGTTTGAGAAATAGAATTTAGGGTTATTTACACTAACCATTTTTTTATATTTGATTATGTTTAATGTTTATTATACAAATTTTTCTTATTTTGAAAATAATTACATGAAATTCATTAGTGCAAGTAACTTTTACATAAAACATAAAGCATAAGTGGTCCGTGTAATAAGTATAAAATATAAAAAATGTTAGTGTAATTATTTTTAAAATAATAGAGGTCCGTGTAAGGGAAGGTTATCGTAAATAACCCTAGAATTTACCTCTCACCTCAATCAGGCTGGTCCTCTGTGAGACATCGAAGTCAGGCAGATTGGAACTAAGGGTCGTGCAGCAGGCCCTGGCTCTGGCTCCTCTTATTGCTACAGTAGGCCAACAACAGCCACCTATTCCTCCTGATTGGAAATTTATTCTCCTCCTTGTTGCATCAGAAATCTGACAAGTAGCAGTTGTTGGAACGTAAGAAGCACTTCCAAACTTCACCATCGTCATCGCCATGGCACTCATCATCAATAGGAAGGGGAGGAGGGAGGAGGAGGAAATTGGAAATATTATCAATCAATTTGCTTCAATAGGAAGGGGAGGAGGGAGGAGGAGGAAGTTGAGGGAATAAATAAAAATAAGGCGAACACATTTTAGGAGGGGAGGGGATCACAGAACGGAACAAGAATCCGATGCTAATTGAAATTGACTCTCCCCACTTCAATTCTTTGCTCATTGTTGTTGCATAAACCTGTTTTGAGAAAACGTGGAACAAACTAATAGATTGCGTCGTGGCCCGTTGGTTACCATTGTAGACTTTCTTAAAATCATGAGTTCGGTTCGAATTTTTTTGAAAACTTAGTTCGATAGAAAGGACATATCAAAAATAAATAAATAAAAGAACAAAATGTACCAAAATATTATTGGATGTGTTGGACACAGTGTATCTTTCACATGCGAACCATTGGATTACCATAAAAATGTATGTCTGCACACATCTTTATACAATCAAACGATCAGGGAGGAGAAGGATGCACTGCGTCCAGCCTATACAATAATTTCTCCAAGACGTACAATGGTTTAGTAGAAAAGTAAGATGTAACAACGGATGTTTTGGTGGGAAGTGGTTTGGTTCTATGGAAATAGTTCAGATCTCCTCTCGCTCGCGCTCTCTCTCTCTCTCTCTCTCTCTCTCTCTCTCTGCCTGCATGTACAAACTAATATATACTCCTACTTTTTTTTTAAACTAACAAATATCTCTATTCTGTGTAAAACAATAAAAAAAATGGTTAAAATAGTGGAAGTGTTATAACGTGGGTTACTAAAGGGTTGGATTTCCACTTTGTTTTTAGTCCCACATGGTTAGAGATTAGTATTACATCTTCATTGGGTTGTATAAATAAGACATTTGCCTCCCACTATGTGATTACACTAATAAGAGATATTCTCTCATATTTTCTTCTTCCTTCGTCTACGTTTATTCTAACACGTTATCAGCACGAAGCTCTAACGGGAGAAAATAAGCGAGAGCATCTCAGTGAAGCCGCCATTTGCGGATTCTCCACTTCGATAATATGTATGGTTATTTATGTTTATTTTTTTTCTGCATATGCATACCCTAGGCGCAACGTGATATGGATGTTTATACATCTCTTGGCATACCGCTAGAGCAAAAAGAATAATTTTTATCCATTCATCTCACTTCTTTTAGTTAACTCTGATAGCACTCCGATGTTAATCGCATATGGATCTCTCGAAGAGAACGCTGATCTCTCAGAAATAACGCTGGAGTTATTATTTATTTATTTATTTCTTTTATATATGTTAATACATTCAGATCAAAACCATCAGAGATCTGATGACCATGAATTGTTTGGTCTATATATATAAGACTTTTGGAACATCATTGTTCGAAGCATACCATATGTGATATTTTTGAAAGACTTCTTGAACATAATCATTGTTCGAAGCATACCATGAACATCTAGTGTTTGGTATTTACCTACTACTTCTGGAACATCATTGTTCGAAGCATACCATGAACAAAATTTGTTTGGTATAAATAGACTTTTGAAACATCATTGTTTGAAGCATACAGCATGAACATGAATTTTTTGGTGATTTACCAAGTTCTTATGTTAACTTGTTATTGTTGGTCTTATACAGCAATATGTCGAGCCTCACAAAGCATGATTTCAAGCCTCTAAACTTAGAAGGCCAGAACTTTCTCAACTGGAGATTGGATGCTGAATTGCACCTTCAAGCCAAAAGCTTAGGTGACGCAATTGTGGCTGATAAGCCAATATCTGCACAAGATAAAGCGAAGGCTTTAATTTTTCTAAGTCATCATATTCATGATGATCTCAAGGCTGAGTACTTAACAGTCAAGGACCTCTTGGTACTATAAAATTCTCTAGATGAGAGATATGATTACCAGAAAATGGTCATACTACCAGGTGCACTCCATGAATGGCTCAATCTACGTTTCCAAGATTATAAGACAATTGCAGCCTATAATTCAGCTATGTTCAGGATTACTTCACAATTGAAGTTATGTGGTGAAGAAGTGACAGAGCATTCCATGCTAGAGAAAACATTCACCACATTTCATGCGACTAATATGACCCTACAACAGACGTATAAGGAGAGAAATTTTAAGAAGTATTTCGAACTCATTGTTGACTTACTCGTGGCCGAGAAAAATAATGAGTTATTAATCAAAAACTACACTAGTAGACTAACTGGGTCTGCACCAATTCCAGCTGAAGTGAATGCGACTAGTGCTCGGAAAAATATGACCAATACTAGGGGTCGAGAAAATCACAGAGGTAGAGGGCATGGACGTCGTGGAAGCCAAAGAAATGGCTACAATCTGAGTCCAAGGAATGATACACAGTTAAAAAATAAGGAATTTAATTCTCGAAGAAATAATGTCCAAATTTCTAATCCAGCTGCTCCAACTGATATTTGCAAAAGTTGTGGAAGAGCTGGTCATTGGATGCGAAACTGTCGTACCTAACAAAAGAAAGTGGACGAGTATGAAGTCTCAAAGGGTGTGGAGATTAATCTCATGGAGGGTACAACACACATGAATTTTAATAATTTCTTCCAAGCTAAGGATGTAAACGTAATTTCGGAAGACCAGTTCAATGCCATGATAGACAAAATCAATGAATAGTTATTGTATGCTTATTTACGTTTATTTACTTTCGACTTTGAATAAATTGGTCATTATATGATCAATATTCTAGGTAGTTTACTTTCTTTGAAGCAATTTCATTTAGATTTAGATCAAGTTGTAATAATTAACAATATGCAAAGTTTAACCATTTAGTAGCATATTAATATATTAATAATTTTTATTTTTGAAAGGTATGGACAATGATGATGGCATATGCTTGATAGATAGTGTAACAACTCACACTATATTGAAAACTAGAAAGTTTTTCACAACATATGTGTCATACCCGATTCCAGATTTGGTATTTCTTGAATTTTTAGAATTTAATTTTTTCTGATAATGTATTCATGTTGTATTCTCATATTGGTTCCTGTCATTTTATTTATTGTTATTTTTCTGTTGTTGAGAGAGACTACTCGAGACCAGTAAAATATCCATTGGCAAGTGCCATGAACCCATACTAAGACCTGTATGTAGGATTGATACCTGACTCGGTTCACTTTTGGGACTACTAAGACTAGTTGGATGGTTGAGATTTATTGGGAGTATTATGACTTAATCCTATGGCTAAACCTCAATTCTCCCCTTTAGAATATATATATATATATATATATGAGTTTTTCTCTCTCTTCTCTCTTTCTTCTTCATTTCCACTTTCTTTTCTTTCTTCCTTACTCCCTCTTCCCCTAGCCGAACCTCAAGCACCCGCCCTAGCCCGAACCCTAGCACTGGACCTAGCTAGGAAGAGGTCGTTGGACTCTTAGGTAAGTACATCTTGCTCAATGGTGAAGCTTTGATTTTTGGGTTTTTGCATATATGTGTAGTTTTGAAAAATATATTTGATGAAAAATGTTCTCCTTGTGTTCCTCATCATTTTTAGTTCTTAGTGTTTGTGGTTTTGATGGACATATTTTAGTAGATCTGAGTTTCAAGTTTGGATTTTTTTCTCGTGGGTTCCATGAGTTTTTCTTAGTTTTGATCTATTAAATCTTGTTGTTTTCGAAAACTAGTTGTTCCATGTGATGGAGAATTAAATTTTGTGCGATTTTGACTTTTGTTTCACTTGATTTGGAGTTAAAATGAAGAATTTATGAAAAAAATATTTTCTTATTTTTTTTGAGTTTTTCATGGCTGAACCTGCTATTGGAGAAGATGAAGCATTCATGCGGCAAGCATGTCTATACGACAAGCATGTTATGTCACGCCCCAATCTCCCGCAAGCTCAATAGTCCCCACTGAACGTGAATCATCACGTTGCAGCTCTCCCGCAGGACCATCGTTCTCATCGGGACGTGATGCCGTAAGAGCCAGGAGTTGCGCTCGTACAAGGCGATGTTGTCAAACACCAAATGTTATCATTGAAACAACCAAGTTGTAACGGAAGTCAAGTATTCTGTACCAAGCACACATCAGATTAATACGCAACGAAGCTCACGATAGGGTCCAAATAAAATGCCCCGAAGGCAATGCCACGAAGGCGATGCCACAAAGGCGATAAAATAACTCTTTTCTCTAGCCCACAAAGGAACTTACAGTTCATACATCATGTCTCGTATATCCAAGCAGCGCCACTACGCCTGCATACCTGAAATATTGCCCACAAACGTGGATCAGTACACAACCGTACTGGTGAGCGGGGTAACCCACTCGCCTAAGCCGACACTAAGTAAAATAGTGAATGCAAACAGTTATATGGTGATCTTTCTAGTTGAATCCTAGATTCATTTCATGGCATAGGGATGACATGTTAAGGAAAGCTGTAAAGCAGTTAAGCATGCAAATATTCAACTCAAACCAAACGACAAGCAATTATATATCCAACCCGAAGGAAACTAGCATGCAAACCGTCCTGCTCAAGTCCAAGCAACACGATAACATATCGAACCATCAACCAAGCCTCAATATCCATCCTCAACCAACTTGATACAATCCAATCCCAAAGTGCACACTCTTGCCGAGGCAAGGTGGCCGCGCCTACGCGAAGCACAAACCAACCAAAGTAAAGCAAACCAACTCTTATCTATATGAAGTCACTGGCCAAGCCATAAAGGACATTGATCAGACCAAGATCAATAGGGCAGTCCTACCCGATCCAGGGCTGGGCAGCTACTCCCTCCTGGTGGTATCGGACTACCAGCACCGCGCCCAAGACGTGATGCCCATGTCTCCTCCATGGCCGAACGGTCCCGGTGCCCCGGAGCCCATCCCGTTCGAGGAAACGAAACCCTGTGCAACACAGGTTGTCCGTGACATGTAGACACCAAGTAGGTATGACGAGAGGATCGAACATTCTCGCCCTACCAAGCGATCCTAAACTCGTTCCATGAATATCCAACCAAAACATCCAACCAAAGAATCCATAACCATTCTTCCAACATATTGCCCAAGGCACCATTCACAAGTATTTCCATAGGCACAATGCCTCTTCTCAACACAGTGTTTCCAATTGGTGCAACACCCTTCTCAAACCATCCTATGGCACAATGCCATTTCAGTGGCACAATGCCCCATTCGTGGCACAATGCCCCATCAAGCGGCACAACACCCTCGCCGATGCAGTTGTTCGGTTTCGAACCACAACTGCTCGCTTTGCAAGACAAAGCGACCAAGTGATACTCGTGCACGGATGCACGCTCGCTCGCCCGAATTTCCGATATTCCCATTGCCTCAAAGTATCATTCCAACTGTCCAAGCATAATCCCCATTATTCAACCAACTGCCTCAAATGTAATATTCCAATTCTAGCTCCAACTATCCAATGTGTAAATCAAATCAAGCCACAATCCTACCAAGCCAACGACGTACACTTTATGCACGCCTCAGTGTAGTGATTCCCAATATTTCAATCCAAGTGTTCAAGCCTTTTACGTGTTTTCTATATTATTAGGCATAAAGGAATAGAGGAGAAGGGAAAGAGCCCACTCACAATATTTGATCCCGTTAAGCATCCTGTCCTGCCGATATGGCCAATCCCTTGAACCCGTGGTCCGATGCAAGCGCGATCTACTCAACTGGTATGACCGTGCGAGCAGACCGTGCTCTCCAAATCATCCAACCGATCGGACTAAGGAAGATGGCATTATCATTCTAACTCAGCTATCTCAGTACTGCTCTGAACGAACACCTGATTTCCATCGAACTCCGCTAGCCATCTGCACATGAAACCAACTCAATCAATACTTCTTCCCAAAATCCAACAAATCAAATGTAACCAGCATTTGTTTCATTCAATCCGACTCAGCGTAACGCACCGTGCGGTTGTGGGCGTTACATGTTATGGGACAAACATGTCTATGCGGCAAGCATGTCTATACGGCAAGTATGTTATGCGACAAACATGTCTATACGGCGAGCATGTTATGAGACAAGTTGTCTATGAGGCAAGCAGTCCATGAGGCAAGTTGTCTATGAGGCAAGCAATCCATGAGGCAAGTTGTCCATGAGGCAAGTTGTCTATGAGGCAAGCAGTCCATGAGGCAAATTATCTATGAGGCAGGCAGTTTCATCATGCATCATAAGTTTTTCCCTTTTGCATATTTTTCTGTGATTGGCTATTTTCTTGCCTATTTTGATATTCTTTCGATTTTTGATTCATTATCTTGGTTTAGTATTGGAACATAGTTGGAAGTTGTGTTTCCTTATATTGATACGGGTTTATGATCCTCACGATACCGTAGAAATGGTTGTGTATGAAAATCTATTTCATTTGGCATCGGACAATAGAGTGTGAGTATTGCCTAATGTATCGCGTGTCGTGAATACGATATCTCGTGAATAGCTCGTATTCGTGACTCGTCATTCTAGGGAGTTCTCAAGTGTCCACGACTCGAGAACTTGGAATAATTTAGTAATGATTAAACAAGATAAGTTTTACCTAGATCATTGAGAGGAAAGAAAATTGCGCTACCGGCTATCCCGATCTCTAAAGGCCACATGCAGCATGGACAATCCTTCTAGGCAAGGGCTCCATGACTGACCAAGTTTACGCGTGCTACGGCACTACGAGACAAGTTTATATACAAGTTTATGTTTATAAAGCAAGTTTATGATTACAAGTTTAAGTTTATGTTTACAAGTTCAATTTCTGTATCTGATACAGTGACAAGTTATGTGGTAGTGATGTTGAATGTGCATTTAAGTTTACTCGACAAGCGTACCCTTGGCCATCCGGATTGACTGCAGTACCGGTGGTAGCAATATTCTTAAACATGTATTTAGTAATTACGTCCTGTGACAACCCTAGCTAGTTAATTGTAGCAAGCCATAGAGCTGTTTGGCCATGAAATGAATGATGTTATTTCTATTATAGCTCGCTCTTCTAGTTTTATTTCTCTCGACGTGTGGTTAGAGTGCAAAGTTCTTCTCGGATGAAGGGCTGCAACCCCGGTCCTTGTTTAGTTTAGGGTTTGTGGTCCCGATCCAGAGTAGTTTCAATGCCCTCTTGTCGTTCGTCGCCTTACTTTCATTATAGCATTTGTTATCAGTCCCTCAATTATTATTGAGACGAGTACATTGGTACCGTACATGTCTCGACCCGTATTTATTTTAATATGTCTCTTTCCTGCTTATGATATGATATATTTTGTCTATCACCTTGAGCTCCTTTGTAGTACTTGTTGCTTGGGGTTCTGATCCCACTGGTTTTGTATGGCCAGATTACCCCGAGGAGAAACATGATCCACCTCACATCTAGTAAATGACTCGTACTCGTAGGACTGCGGCCGAAACTCGCGAGTGGGTTTTCTTCCTTCACCCTTCGTCTTGATTACTTTATTTTATGGTGTTTAGTAATGTACAGAGTTAGCTCCTTATATTTTTGAGACTAAGGTCAACATGATGTATATATTAGACCATGGCTGGTATATTTGATCATGTATTATTATACTCTGCTAGTGCAGCATTTTATATACACTAGCTTCATGATCATATGTGACATGTAGTTTGGGATGCCTCTTGTCACGACCCGATTCCGTAGAATCGTTGAGGCGTCCCCCGAATCGTGACCGCCGTGGTTAGGGCGCTTTGCAGCGGTGTTTCCTCTGTCGTTGCTTTGGCGTTTGTGATTGTAGGTATGCACAACACTGGTAGAAATATGAGAATACTGCGGTTCAAGAGATAGGGCGTGATTCATGACTTCACGCATTGTCCCATACTGATTAACGACCACGTGCGCATGGATAGCAGGACGCAAACCATCTTCAAATCTTCTAGCTTGACTCGCTACATCAGGTAAATAGGCCCTAGCGAATTTGGAGAGTCGGTTGAATTCGGCGGAGTACTGCTTAATTGTCATACTGCCCTGCTGCAGCTGCACAAACTCGTTTTCCATCTGACATTGTACTGGAGGAGGTATAAACTCCTCTTCAAACGCGGCACAAAAAGTCGTCCACGAGATCGCCTCATCTCCGTGATCAAATTGGAGAGATCGTCGATGCACGTTCCACTAATCGTGCGCATTGAGGCAGAGCTGAAGTTGCGCGCAGGCGACGCGCTTCTCTTTGGGGACCTCTAGTAGAGCAAAGTGGTCTTCAAGTTCGGCTAGCCAATCTAGAGCTACCACTGGGTCCTCAGTCCCGTTGAATGGGGTATTGCAGACTTTCTTGAAGTGGCCAAAGTCGAAGGCAGTCACGTCCCTCGGCCTTGGAATTTGTGGCATCTCTACTTCAAGCACGGGCTGTTCCATCGGAGTCGTTGGCGTTGCCGCGGAATGGTTGGAAGCCAAAGTCTGAACGATCTGTTGCAGGGTATCTACCTGCTTCTACTGAACTGAGAATCGGGCCTCTAGATTGCTTTCGAACTTGGCTTGGCGAGCATCGTCTCTTTGTCGTTGTGCTTCTAACATTTGCATCACCCGCTCTAGCGGGTCGACTTGAGATATGCCACGCTGGCTCTGAGAGCTTCCCGAAGTGCCCGAACTACTTTCTTGGCCTTGCGTTTCGTCCGGTGCTTGCGCTGCAGATTGCGCTGGTGCCATTCCTTCAAAAGAAGGTAAATTACATTAGAATCATAATGTATTATGGACTTATTGCATGAACGTATCTCATTTTGGCCTAGCGAGTTCAAGAGTTCGCGCAGGAATTTGATCGTTAAAGGAACTTTTCCAGTGCGAGAGTCTAAGGAACTTGAATCTGTGCTCTGATACCATTATGTCACGAAAGCAACAAGCGACATCGAAAACCAAGGCAATAAAAGATAGCAACGGAGAGGTCCCTCCTGACTTTGCCGCTAAGTCGATCCCGGGGGCACGGTCCACTGAATATGGGAATTGATTCCGAAGAAACAAATCCATAACGAGGATGAGTTCTTGTTTCAATCTATCCCGATCGAACGATACCGTCTTGTGTTTCTTAGTCGCGCTCTCCGCACCGGGAGAACGAGGCGCTATATCCTACCCAACCAATTGGAAGTTTCGTCCCGAAACTTAGGAATAGTGCTTACCATTAGGGAACGTGATGTTGGGCAGAATAATTTGGACAGTCTCGAATCCTATGGTTAGAATCACCACAAATGAGACATTGCCCGAGTTTTTTGCGGCACTTATCGGTCGTGTGCCCTTGTTTCTTACAGAAATTGCACGAAGGCCCTGGGTTTCCTCTTTGGGGACCGCCGTAGTTAGGGCGCTTTGCAGCGGTGTTTCCTCTGTCGTTGCTTTGGCGTTTGTGATTGTAGGTATGCGCAGCGCCGGTAGAAACGTGAGGATACTGCGGTTCAAGAGATAGGGCGTGATTCATGACTTCACGCATTGTCCCGTACTGATTAACGACCACGTGCGCATGGATAGCAGGACGCAAACCACCTTCAAACCTTCTAGCTCGACTCGCTAAATCAGGTAAATAGGCCCTAGCGAATTTGGAGAGTCGGTTGAATTCGGCAGAGTACTGCTTAACTGTCATACTACCCTGCTGTAGCTGTACAAACTTGTTTTCCATCTGACGTTGTACTGGAGGGGGTATAAACTCCTCTTCAAATGCGGCACGAAAAGTCGTCCACGAGATCGCCTCCTCTCCGTGATCAAATTGGAGAGATCGTCGATGCACGTTCCACCAATCGTGCGCGTTGAGGCGGAGCTGAAGTTGCGCGCAGGCGACGCGCTTCTCTTCGGGGACCTCTAGCAGAGCAAAGTGGTCTTCAAGTTTGGCTAGCCAATCTAGAGCTACCACTGGGTCCTCAGTCCCGTTGAATGGGGTGTTGCAGACTTTCTTGAAGTGGCCAAAGTCGAAGACAGTCACATCCCTCGGCCTTAGAATTTGTGGCGTCTCTACTTCAAGCACGGACTGTTCCACCGGAGTCGTTGGCGTTGCCGCGGAATGGTTGGAAGCCAAAGTCTGAACGATCTATTGCAGGGTATCTACCTGCTTCTGCTGAACTGAGAATCGGGCCTCTAGATTGCTTTCGAACTTGGCTTGGCCAGCATCGTCTCTTTGTCGTTGTGCTTCTAACATTTGCATCATCCGCTCTAGCGGGTCTACTTGAGATATGCCACGCTGGCTCTGAGAGCTTCCCGAAGTGCCCGAACTACTTTCTTGGCCTTGCATTTCGTCCGGTGCTTGCGCTGCAGATTGCGCTGGTGCCATTCCTTCAAAAGAAGGTAAATTACATTAGAATCATAATGTATTATGGACTTATTGCATGAACGTATCTCATTTTGGCCTAGCGAGTTCAAGAGTTCGCGTAGGAATTTGATCGTTAAAGTAACTTTTCCAGTGCGAGAGTCTAAGGAACTTGAATCTGTGCTCTGATACTATTATGTCACGAAAGCAACAAGCGACTTCGAAAACCGAGGCAATAAAAGATAGCAACGGAGAGGTCCCTCCTGACTCTGCCGCTAAGTCGATCCCGGGGGCACGGTCCACTGAATATGGGAATTGATTCCGAAGAAACAAATCCATAACGAGAATGAGTTCTTGTTTCAATCTATCCCGATCGAACGATACCGTCTTGTGTTTCTTAGTCGCGCTCTCCGCACCGGGAGAACGGGGCGCTATATCCTACCCAACCAATTGGAAGTTTCGTCCCGAAACTTAGGAATAGTGCTTACCATTAGGGAACGTGATGTTGGGCAGAATAATTTGGACAGTCTCGAATCCTATGGTTAGAATCACCACAAATGAGACATTGCCCGAGTTTCTTGCGGCACTTATCGGCCGTGTGCCCTTGTTTCTTACAGAAATTGCACGAAGGCCCTGGGTTTCCTCTTTGGGGACCGCCGTAGTTAGGGCGCTTTGCAGCGGTGTTTCCTCTGTCGTTGCTTTGGCGTTTGTGATTGTAGGTATGCGCAGCGCCGGTAGAAACGTGAGGATACTGCGGTTCAAGAGATAGGGCGTGATTCATGACTTCACGCATTGTCCCGTACTGATTAACGACCACGTGCGCATGGATAGCAGGACGCAAACCACCTTGAAACCTTCTAGCTCGATTCGCTACATCAGGTAAATAGGCCCTAGCAAATTTGGAGAGTCGGTTGAATTCGGCAGAGTACTGCTTAACTGTCATACTGTCCTGCTGCAGCTGTACAAACTTGTTTTCCATCTGACGTTGTACTGGAGGGGGTATAAACTCCTCTTCAAATGCGGCACGAAAAGTCGTCCACGAGATCGCCTCCTCTCCGTGATCAAATTGGAGAGATCGTCGATGCACGTTCCACCAATCGTGCACGTTGAGGCGGAGCTGAAGTTGCGCGCAGGCGACGCGCTTCTCTTCGGGGACCTCTAGCAGAGCGAAGTGGTCTTCAAGTTCGGCTAGCCAATCTAGAGCTACCACTGGGTCCTCAGTCCCGTTGAATGGGGTGTTGCAGACTTTCTTGAAGTGGCCAAAGTCGAAGGCAGTCACGTCCCTCGGCCTTGGAATTTGCGGCGTCTCTACTTCAAGCACGGGCTGTTCCACCGGAGTCGTTGGCGTTGCCGCGGAATGGTTGGAAGCCAAAGTCTGAACGATCTGTTGCAGGGTATCTACCTGCTTCTGCTGAACTGAGAATCGGGCCTCTAGATTACTTTCGAACTTGGCTTGGCGAGCATCGTCTCTTTGTCGTTGTGCTTCTAACATTTGCATCACCCGCTCTAGCGGGTCGACTTGAGATATGCCACGCTGGCTCTGAGAGCTTCCCGAAGTGCCCGAACTACTTTCTTGGCCTTGCGTTTCGTCCGGTGCTTGCGCTGCAGATTGCGCTGGTGCCATTCCTTCAAAAGAAGGTAAATTACATTAGAATCATAATGTATTATGGACTTATTGCATGAACGTATCTCATTTTGGCCTAGCGAGTTCAAGAGTTCGCGCAGGAATTTGATCGTTAAAGGAACTTTTCCAGTGCGAGAGTCTAAGGAACTTGAATTTGTGCTCTGATACCATTATCACGAAAGCAACAAGCGACATCAAAAACCGAGGCAATAAAAGATAGCAGCGGAGAGGTCCCTCCTGACTCTGCCGCTAAGTCGATCCCGGGGGCACGGTCCACTGAATATGGGAATCGATTCCGAAGAAACAAATCCATAACGAGGACGAGTTCTTGTTTCAATCTATCCCGATCGAACGATACCGTCTTGTGTTTCTTAGCCGCGCTCTCCGCACCAGGAGAACGGGACGCTACACCTCTTTACTTTTATATATGATATACTCTTGTATTATTGTTGATGGATTGAGATACTAGTATTTGTCGGCCTTAGGACTAACTTCATAACATGCTAGAGTTCGCCCATTTGTCTTCTAGATAACATTAACACATTGCGGCTTACTTCGGTATTGTGCAAGGTGCGGTTGGCCATGTCAGTCCTCATATTTATCCAGTATTCTGGGAGCGAAGGCGTGACAATATGCCTCAAACACTGCCAAGGTGACCACCATTGTTGGACCCATGCAGATTATAGAAGGTTATGGTAAGGTCGATGTTGTGTTGCCAAATAGAACACACTTAGTTATTCAAAATGCATTATTCTCTAGTAGATCTAATAGAAATCTACTCAGCTTTAGAGATATTCGAATAAACGGGTTTCATGTTGAAACCATGAACGATGATAGCAAATAGTATCTTTGTATCACCTATAATGTTGGAAGCAATAAGCTCACATTAGAAAAGTGCAAGTTAATCTCCTCGGGGCTATATCAAACTACTCTAAAGGTAGTAGAATCTCACCCCATTACTAGCAAAAGGCTAAAGGATCCAAGAAATCTAATCCTTTGGCATGACAGATTAGGTCATCCAGGATCGACTATGTTGAGAAAGGTCATCAACAATACCAATGGACATAATTTATCATACCAAAGTTTTTCCTTTCCTACTGAATATTTGTATGTAGCTTGTTCACAGGGTAAACTAATTACAAGACCTTCACTTCTCAAAATAGCTTCTGAATCACCACCATTCCTTCAGAGAATACAAGGTGATATTTGCGGACCAATTGATCCTGCTAGCGGACCTTTCATGTATTTTATGGTTCTAATAGATGCTTCTAGTCGATGGTCAAATATTTTCTTACTCTCATCTAAAATGTTTTTCTTCTACAAGCTACTTTCTCAGTTGATTAAGCTTAAGACTTATTTTTATGACCAACATGTTAGAACGATTAGACTTGATAATGCAACTGAGTTCACTTTTCGTACTTTTGATGATTATTGTGCTTCCGTAGGAATAGAAGTTGAACATTCTGTCCCTCATGTTCATACCCAAAATGGTTTAGCAGAGTCCTTGATTAAGCGTTTTTAGCACATAGCAATGCATTTACTCATGCAATCAAACTTATCCGTTTCAGCTTGGGGACATGCCATATTACATGCTACTAAATTAATCATTGTTAGGCCAACTGCATATCACGAATTTTCACCATCACAACTTGTGACAGACCATCAACCTAGCATCTCTCATTTGCGTAAATTTGGTTGTGCTGTTTATGTTCCTATTCTTCCTCCTCGGCGCTCTAAAATGGGACCTCAGCGCCATTTAGGAATTTATATTGATTTTGATTCGCCCTCAATCATTAGATATTTGGAACCTTTAACTGGTGATATTTTTACTGCTAGATTCGCAGACTGTCATTTTGATGAGACTAAATTCCCATCGTTAGGGGGAGATAAGAAAAAAAAGAATGTTCTTACAGAACCATTCGCCACAAATAAACAACATAAATTATCGTGGAATAATCCCACTCTGCCTCATCTAGATCCTCGTACTAATCAATGTAAAACTGAGGCACGAAGGATATTGCATCTACGGGAGATTGCAAATCAAATACCAGATGAATTTACTGATGCAGCTAAAGTGATTAAATCACATGTACCCGCTGCAAATGCGCCAGCTCGAATTGATATTCTCGTAGGAAAAAAATAGCAGAGTGGCTAATGAATCTATTGCATGCCAGAAGCGTGGTAGACCTATAGGTTCGAAGGACTTAGTCCCTAGAAAGAGAAAATATCCAAGTAACGCTCTTAAGGAGGCTACACATAATGCTCAAGAAGAGGTTATGAATGATAGATCCATACTCTTTGAAAACCCATAAGAGGTTATTGTCTTAGAAAAGACACAAGCCTAAGAGGAGGCTCAGGTACCTGAAAGTAAAGAGATCTATATGTTTTATACATATACAAGAGAGGTATGGGATCGCAAAGATATAACAATAGATGAGATATTCTCATTCTCAGTAGCTACTGAAATATCTAAGGGCATTGATGACACATAACCATGTAGCATCGATGAATGTCGACAAAGAAAAGATTGGCCAAAATGGAAGGATGTTATTCAAGCATAATTGGATTCCCTTAATAGACGTGGAGTGGTCAGACCTATAGTACAAACACCAAAAGATGTCAGACCGGTAGGTTGTAAGTGGGTGTTTGTAAGAAAGCGAAATAAAAAGAATGAAATCGTTAGATTTAAGGCACGATTAGTGGCACAAGGGTTTTCTCAGAGACCCGGGATTGATTACGAAGAGACGTATTCTCCCGTAATGGATGCAACAACGTTCCGTTATTTGATAAGTCTGACAGTTGAGAAAAAGCTGGACATAAGACTTATGGACATTGTAACAACCTATCTATAAGGTGATTTAGATAGCGATATCTATATGAAAATCCCAGATGGATTTAACCTACCCAGTTCAAAAGCTAAGAACACGCATTCCATAAAGCTAAGACGTTCATTGTACGGTTTGAAACAATCTGGAAGGATGTGGTACAACCGTCTTAGTGAATATATGAAAAGTGAGGGATATGAGAATAATCATATATGCCCATAT
Organism: Iris macrosiphon; assembly: GCA_036927795.1. Classification (NCBI taxonomy): domain Eukaryota; kingdom Viridiplantae; phylum Streptophyta; class Magnoliopsida; order Asparagales; family Iridaceae; genus Iris; species Iris macrosiphon. The sequence goes on along the minus strand of JAYESA010000002.1, from coordinate 153,426,968 downwards.
ATCTTCATAAAAAAATATAATGAGGGTTTCGCTATAGTTGCAATATATGTCAATGACATAAACTTGATTGTGACAAGACATGAAATCAATGAGACTGCAAACTATCTGAAAAAGGAGTTCGAGATGAAAGATCTCGGAGACACGAAATATTGTCTCGGATTACAAATTGAGCATTACACTAATGCAATTTTAGTGCATCAATCCAAATACACAGAAAATATATTGAAACAGTTCAATATGGATAAAGCTCATCCCCTTAGCACCCCAATGGTTGTTCGATCTTTAGATATCAATAAAGATCAATATCATCCTAAGGACGACAATGAAATGATGCTAGGACCCGAAGTATCGTACTTTAGTGCTATTGGGGCATTAATGTATCTATCACAATGTACAAGGCTAGTTATATCATTCTTTATCAATCTGTTGGCTAGATATAGCTCGGCACCAACTCGCAGACATTGGAATGGCATTAAACATGTGATGAGATATCTTCGTGGAACTACCGACATGAGATTATTTTATACTTGTGATTTATCTGACATCACGAATCTAGTTGGCTTTGCAGATTCAGGTTATTTATCTGTTCCCCATAAAGGTCATTTATAAACTTGATATATTTTTCTTAATAGCAATGCAGTTATTTCTTGGCGTTCAATAAAATAGACAATGGTTGCTACCTCCTCAAATCACTCAGAAATATTGGCTCTCCATGAAGCAAGTAGAGAATGAATTTGGCTGAGATCATTGATTCAACACATCCGTAGCTCCTGTCACATTTTTTCTACCACAGATACTCCAATTGTTATTCATGAGGATAATGTAGCATGTATTGCACAAATTCAAGGTGGATTCATTAAAGGAGACATGACCAAGCACATCTCACCGAAGTTTTTCTATACTCACGAGCTTCAGAAGAACTTTGATATTGACGTCCAACAAGTTCGCTCAAGTGATAATCTTGCAGACTTGTTCACCAAATCGTTGCCAAACTCAACTTTTCAGAAACTAGTTCATGGAATTGGAATACGACGCCTTCATCAGCTGACTGTTCATGATCAACATCATCAGGGGGAGTGATTATTTTCAGGGGGAGATACATTTTGTATGGACTATAACGAGTTGTACTCTTTTTCCTTAGTCATGAAATTTTTTCATTGGATTTTTCCTAACAAGGTTTTAATGAGGCAACATTAAGCTTGTCCAATACCTATCTAAGTCATCCTAAAGATTGTACTCTTTTTTTTCACACAGGTTTTGTCCTAATGGATTTTTCTGGCAAAATTTTAACGAGACAATAGGCTTAGAGATGGTGGTTATCCAAAGATGGAGTATTATAACTTGGGCTACTAAAGGATTGGATTTCCAGTTTGTTTTTAGTCGCACATTGGTTAGAGATTAGTATTACACCTTCATTTGGTTGTATAAATAAGACATTTGTCTCCCACTATATGATTACACTAACAAGAGATATTCTCTCCTATTTTCTTCTTCTTTTTTCTACTTTAATTCTAACAAGAAGCATATTTAACAAAAATAGAGTATATACTAGGTTTAAACAAAATGAAATATATACTAATTTCTATATTTATAATAGAAATATTTTGCTAAAATATTTATAATTAATTACTCTATCTACGCTTGCATATTTGGAAACTAAATGCTTATATTTCTATTGTAAAGGTATAAATTATGTTTAACCAAAAATTTCAGATTAGAAGATGAATCAAGAAAAGCAAGATCTACATAATACCTGAAAAGTGATTTTTTTTTTTTTTTCCATAGAGATCAGAAATTTTCTTCTCTTCTTTCGTGTTGAGGAGTTGATTAGAGAATTGTTAAACCGACAACATGGAGTTAAAAATTTCTTCTCACTTCTTTTTCGTGCTGAGTTGATTAGAGCGTTGTTAAACCGACATGGAACAAATACAACTTTAGTACTAATAAGAAAGAGGGACACTACTTTATATCCAAATAAATGGATGTCTTCTATTAACAAATATATATAAAGAAAAAAAAAAGGTCATTATTGGCACTCTTAAAATCTCATTCTACACTCCTTTCATAATTTTATTTATTCAAATTTTAAATTTGTTCCTGCATTAAATATGATATTAATTTGTGACACTCATAGAATCTCACCATGCACTCCTAAAATCTCATCATGTACTCATAGAATCTCACCATACACTCCTAAAATCTCATCATGCACTTCTCTTCAAATTAATGTCATATTTAATGCAGGGACAAATTTAGAATTTTAATAAATAAAATGAGAAGATTAGTGCAGGATGAAGTTTTATGAGCCAATAATGGCACCCACACACACAAATATATATATATATATATATATATATATAGAAAGAAATTATTACGATTTTATGTATACTAGTTACATTAACGTGTGTTGCACGTATAAAAACAAATTATAATATTGTTAAAAGTTCAATAAAAAATTGAATTATATTAAAATATTTTAAATATATTTTATTTATTATAGACAAATTTTATGAATTTTGGATATATATTTTGTTAGATAATACTATGTACTTAGTTTAAATATAGTTTGAAATTTGAACATATTTTAGGATTTATTATATATTAAGGTAGTTATTATTTTAGGATTTATATATTTTATTTTATTTTTAACTACATGAGGAGGTACATATGCAGTTAGATTTTTTTTTTAATTTTTTATTTAGTAGAGGATATACATACGACTTGGACTGTCCATTTTTGAACCGTTTTCAAGTCACATTATAATAGTAGAAATTTGGGTGATGATATCCACTTAATTATGGTATCCACAATTACAAGGGTTACAATAGTATTCCATTTTCAGTCTTAAAAAAAATAGTTAATATTTTAATTTAATGCTAATTACCAACTAGTTCTTCCTCATACTCTTTCCTCCTTTGAAAATATTTTTTTAATATTCTTTTCTTACCAAAAGATCTTTTTTCTTACCAAAAGATCCATTAGACTAACTAAATTATTATTTAGCTAAAATCTTAAATATAATTTTTTTGTAAACTAGTGTTATATATATATATATATATATATATATATATATATATATATATATATATATATATATAAACTTATGTTGCATAATCACGACATAATACGACTGATTATGCAACATAAGTTTATATATATATATATATATATATATATATATATATATATATATATATATATATTTATTTATTGGACTTATGTTGCATAACCACGAATATGACACAATTCGGTAAATAAGTACATTTTGGTATGTCCATAAGAGTTTCTCATACATATTTGTTGCAATAAGGCTATGGTTTTCTTGTGTCCACTTCATAAATTTGGACTTAGATTATCTAAAATTAATATATGAGAGAATTTATTTATTTTATTATATAATTAGAATAATTAATTAGTTAATCATTTAAGATAATTAATTAGTTAACCAAAAATCTACTTAATATTAATAATTATAACTACTATTCTACTTTATTTGTTAAACTAATTTTTATAATTATATATAATATACTCTTTTTAATCCTAACTAAACACATTTGTTCTCTAGTAAGAGACAAGAAAAGTGTACGGATTTCTATATAGTTTTCATGTGCAAATCCAAATCCTAAAAGTATTTCTCAAACCTGATTACTGGAATCATTTTCTTTCTACAAATAAATTCATTTCAGTTGGACGAGCAGCAACACTAACGGTCTCCAAGTACATGAAAACATTACACTGCAAGTCTACAAACAGATGCAATCATCTTAAAGCCCACACTAATATTAAGGTCGCATTGTAAATAAACAGTTAGCTACGATTGTTGGTGAGAACTCAAGGATGACATCATATATTGTATTTACTCCTACTCTTTCTTCGGCCGAGATGGTGCAACTTTAGCCGGAGTTGAACGCTCCGACTGCGAGAACAGAATGAAAATATGCATAACCCCGGTGACCAACGATAAACCCAGCAAAGCAATGGCGACTCCTTTCCACGTAGAAAATAGTGAGGACCATCTGAAGAATCTGAATGCAGCAAACAGTAGGAGACAAGTCCAAGATAATACAACCTGTTTTGACATTAAAAGAGAGGTATTAAAATCTAAACAGGATGAACTAGGATTAGACTAAAAGCACAACGATGGACTTTGCAAAGTTCAGTCTTTAAGTTTTACGTATTCAACATGCATAGTACTATCTAGATCTACCAAGGATCTTGCACAATAAAATGCTTTAAGCTTTTCCATCCAGTTCTGACATTTATGTTTTAAGCAGATGGTAGCATAAAACTTGGCAGGTTTGGATTGTAATAAATAATGCAATCAAACCTAAATTTGCCAACTCAGCATATTCTCGTCAGAATACACAAAAACAGTTTGAATGGCACAAGTTTGACTGGTTTTCATCAGCAATTCTTTTACATAGGCTGCCCAATGTAAAGTTGCCCTCCATGCTATTCCCATTGCACCAGAAAAGGTTTTGTAATGAGACAGTTCAACGGACCCACTATGACCAGCCAAGCAGCGATAAGTCCCATAGTTTAATTGGGCGAGAGCCTAATCTGTCTTGATTTGTATGCTATGAGAAAAACTTACCAGTAAAGACCTTTTAGGCCGACCAATTTCCTTATAGTTTTCACTGCCAAAAGTGCCATCAGCTAGATGTCTGTCTAGTAAAGCATCCTGAGGAAATCTCATTACATGTCAGAATTTTATGATTCAATCATATTGACACAAGAGCAGCAATGCCCTGACACAGATGCTAATAACTCTAGCAATATGCACCAAGGTCGCACATTTTACACACCAGGTTGAAAAAAAAAACAGACTACAAATTATAATTCACGCACCTTTGCCACAAAGATGTCCTTGCACCATTGTGCCACTTCATCTTCCGCCTCAGGCAACTCTTTCATTGCATGCCGCTTCATGTGTACATGAATCTGTGAAATTACAAAATTTAAAAATAGACGGACATTTCCTTCCCTTAGCAGAGCTTTTTAGGATAAGACAAATAAAAAAAGGAGGCAATTTCGACTAGTTTGCTAAAGAGGTAGCAAAAGAAAATTAAGAAACATCTATCTACAATTGCCTTCTAAACATAAATGATCATGGAATGAGAAAGTTGAAAATGTTAATAAAACTACTATGCAGTGGCAAAATGTAGGACCCTGATTCTTGAAAAGAATATACACACGTCACACAGAAGGAAGCTAAGATGTAATCAATAAGGATAAATGCAAGGTTTAAGAGATTTCATAATAAACTGCTGATTATTGCAATACATACACACAGGCACCGACAACACACATGCACACACACAGTAGGTAATATCAAGCACACTGAAAATGAAGATACAATATTCAAAATTCCAAGAACAAAAAGTATAGTTACGCTCACAAATTGTTTATGTGCTCAATGGCCATACAGGATAATAAAACCAAGTAGACTTAACTGGTTTGGGCCTGGTTAAAAATTGAAGATATTATAGACAAAAGTGAAGTTAAAGATTCTTTAAGAAAATGAAGTGTGGAAAAACTGTTATGACCTATGCATCCCTTTCGGGGTTTCGAAGTGCATAAGAGACCAAAACTAGCCATGGTTGACTGGACCTGCTTGCCAACAGGAAAGTAGAAGAAAGTTGGAAACTTTTAGTTTCCGTAGAGTTTTCGGAAACTAGTGAAATATTTTTTCAAACAAAAAAGATTGTTTGGTTGCTTGAAACTAGAGCCAAGAAAGAACAGAATATCACAATTAAAATAATATTTAAAAGGACAACATTAAATACAACTAAAGAATAGTGTGCATGAAAAAACCAAGACTCAAATAAAATAATAATATTAAAGACACTAAAGAGTTTCACTTTCCATGGTTTTAGGGGAAACTAATTAGGGCAGTAGTTTCCAAATATGTTGATGTGGCATTGACTTTCTAAAATAAGTTTCCGGTTTCCAAACAACACTGTGAATGGATAGTAGGTGTATAGTTTCTTATCTTCCTGTTGCCAAAGAGGCCCTAAGTTATTCAATTAATGCCTTTAGATAAAAAATATAGCATATGTGAAGAAAATAAAACACTTTACTAACAATTTATAAGGATGAAGGGATATATGAAGTTGGATACCGTACTATAAAGCTTGCTAGTCATACCATGCAAGTATGGAACTTCAGGGGAAAGTAGTTTAGCAAAAGATAAGAGAGTCTTAAGCTAGGAAGCAGAGAAACTCCGAAAAGCATTGTTGTGTCCATGTAGCATCGTGTCAAACATGTATCAGTCAAAGCACCACTCAAAAATGCACTAGGACATGCCAAAATTGATGTCGATTTTATATTGTTTGTCACATTTGTGTCTGTGCAACACAGGTCATAAGACATGAAACACTCATCTCTGAGAATAAAGCTGTGTTTATGCCATAAAAATTATTCATGGAAGTCATTTACTCCTAATATGATTAAATAAGGAATTCAGAGTCAAGAATAAGAAATCTAGATGCATGTCCTTGTCATATAGTTGGGTTACTACTTTTTAACATTGACCAAAGTTTTGGCTGTTTCGGACCAGATCTGGATTCTGGAGCGGATCAGTCCAAACCTAAACCTGGTTTTGCCGCATATCTGCCCGGTGTCTGCTCAGTTCCGCTTGGTTTTACCTAGTCTAGGCTTAGTATTGAACCCAGCCGAGACTATACACACCAGTGTACAATTTTTATTTGTATCATATTTATCAGGGAAGTGAATTTCATTTTCTTGTTCTTTTTTTTGGCAGAAAAGTTAATTGCATCGATATCTGAAACAACTTTACATCTCAAAGTCAATTACCATAAATACCACCAGTTCTGCTTGGTTTTGCCAAGTCTCAGATACTTATTGGACCCAGCGAGACTATACACACCAATCTCTGATTTTTATTTGTATTAGATTTATCAGGAAAATGATTTGTTTTTCTTCTTCTTTTCTTTTTGGTTAATTACATTGATATATGAAATAACTTTACATCTCGAAGTCAAGTACCATCAATATTATCAGGTCAGGGATATGCCCCAATTGGACAAAATTTCATATGGAATGTAAAGCTGCTAAGACTACATACTAAAGCTGCTAAGACTACATACTCATGCTGAAACAGTCATATAATTTTTTTCCTTCTAAATATGCCAAACTACCATTATTAAGACTAACCTCATAAGAATGCATATCTTAGTTTTCTTCTTGTCCTACAATTTTAATTCCCTGATTTCTTCCTCAAGAAAGCAAGTTCTGTATTTCATTCTCAATTTCAGTTGGTAAGCTTCCATAGAAATGGAATGCAGGGACATTTGAAGTTAAGATGCTGCACTGATTCCATATCAGTCTTGCACACCGGGCAGTTTGTATTGAACTTCATTCCCCAACTAGTAAGAGAACATGAAATATTTGTGCGTAGGTGTGTGTATAGATTCGATTATATACATACAAATAAACTATTTTAGAGGGTGACAAATCAGAAATGGAAGCCACTTGGGAGGAATGAAACAGAGGCCTAAGCTGAGTTCAAAACTTTGGTTACTAACAAAATAATGTGATAAATTTTTAAGTAAGTTTTCGCTTCTGTTTCATAGGCTTTTATCAAGGTCAGCTGTAAATAAGTATTTCTTTCTTTTAACCAGGGGTGAACTTACTAAGGCTTATTGAAGGTGAGGTTCCATGGTGCTTGTCATTTGCTGATGATTACCTAAACTAGATATGTGTAAAGAAGCTTCTGAAGCTAAATAATTTGGACTTGGTAAGCATGAACTACAATTATATAATACTACAAGAAGAGATGAGGTAACATTTAAAAACAAGGGTCAAGAATCTTTTAACTGTGTCCATCATTTGGAATCAATCATTCATCTTGAGCATGAGAATGTGGACCCCACTCATAGAACCAAAAATCATAAGTCTGCTGGTCCAACTTTTATAATGGGCAAGTGAAAACAAATGAAAAAGGAAATAAGTAGATTCTTGGAAGGTTGGAGGTAACTTCAATTGAGGACTAGAGAGACCCGCACAAATTGTGCAGGATTAGGGCTCTTTCCTGGCACAAAAAAGAAGGAAAGGGAAAGGGAAATAATAATATAAAGAGTGCAGTGAAGGTTTCAGCAAAATTTATACTTATTTTGCAGGCTTAAAGAGTTTATAAAAAAACAAAGCAGTATAAGAAATTTACAATTGGTTGGTAAGAGCCGAGATCAATTTGCAAATACTGCAGGTTTACAAAAATGGTAAATGCATAACATTGTCCGCAACATATTATTGTCCTAGCTTAACTGTCATATTCCTAATCCAATACTGTTTCCTTAGCAGATCTGAATCAGCATCCATGCAACCTAGATACATATACAGATTTGCAACTGATATTTATGTATGTATGTATGGATGGATGGATGGATGATTCCACAGAGCCATATACGCAGTATTAGCTATGTAATAAAAAGCATGTGTATGGACTTGATCAATTAATCATAATGCATACAGAAGACTAAATTTGTGAAGAACGTTCAGCTAACATTACAGAAATATAGAGAAACTATACTATGCAGTTATCTCGCAGGAGCTGTTGGGCTTACAACGGAAGGCTGCCCTTTAAAAATTCGGAGCATTGTAGGTGATTGTTGATCTTTTGGAATGGCAACTGTTACATCATATATAGCAGGAACGAATTCACGCATATTATTTACAGCAGAAACAAACCCCTGAAACCAAAAGAAGAAAAGTTATTACCAACTAAGAAGCTGAATTCACAGTCAATCTATAGTAGTTTCACTTTTTTTTAGCAAATACTCCCATGCATTTTCATAATAACTAAGGAAGAACATAATCTATGTTATCGCTCTCTCCACTTGGGACCAACTTTTTCTTAAATTTTGGCAAAGACCCATTAATGAGGGATCTTTATAAAAGATCATGAACAAATTTTGGCAAAAATCCTCATAAGGTAGTTTCTAAAAACTTTTCAGAAAATAGAAAGGAATTATGCAATAAATTCTGGTCATGCTGATAATAACAAGATATCGGAAAGCCAAAAACATTATTTTCACCGAATAACAATGAAGATATACAAGACTTGGATATCCTTGCCAACCTTAAGTAACACCAATAATTTGCAAGTTAAAAACTTCAGAAGATTGTAGGAAATTATAAAAGAAGACTTGTCAAAAATTCCTAGTATGATATAGAAGCTGTAGAGACATCCCAGAAAGTGTTTAAATCATCACATGTGTACTGAAAAATCAAATAGGAAAGCAAAGGCAAAGCATACAGTAAGATATAGAGGGACTACGATTTCACAGTTGTAGAATGACAGACAAGTTCACCTTAGTGCGAGGAATCAGAACATTCCTAGGAATTGGCAAGCCTTGTGAAGCTGCATACTCTTTTGCAGCTAATAGCTTGGCTTGCGTAAAGCGTGTCCCTTCCACAAAAAGAGCCAGCCAAAATGGTCGCGGGAAGTCTTTCAATCGTTGTAGACCTGACTGGATAAACCAAGAAATATTTTAGACAAGACATAATCTTACCAAGGAGATGCATCTATGTTCATCAGTAACAATACCTTCAATGTGCCTTCATCCTTAGCCCAGCTTCTCTCCAAAAAGAGATATTCAGTAAACCACATCGACCAACCAATTACCTGTGTATTGACGACGAGCTTAAAATGAGAGCAAGTTATAAAGTATAAACTCCCCAACTCTTAAAACTACCATCATATAACAGTAACTAAAAAGGGAGTACTTGCAAGAAGACTTTTAACATCAATCAGTTACAGGCACACTAATGACTAACCCTAACCCTAACCCTAACGTGAAAGACTACCATCAGAACAAAAGAAAAGGGGGCTACCAAAAACACCAAGAAAGCAACATATGAAAGCTGATAAAACAGCACAAACAAAGACGAGGATTTCACTGGGACTTACAGAGAAATATAAAATAATAAGGTGTGGTCAGCATGGATAAGTATCCATACAGCTTATCTTCCAAGGTGAAAGTCCACTCCAGCATCGTAACAAATAGTAACATTATGCACATTGATAATCATCATAAAGCAGTGTCCCAAGACTCCCAACCTTACCAAAGACTTCCAAGGTGAAAGTCCACTCCAGCATCATAACAAATAGAAACATCATGCACATTGATAATCATAAAGCATTTTCCCCAAGACTCCCAACCTAACAAAGACTTCCAAGGTGAAAGTTCACCCCAGCATCCTAACAAATAGTAACATCAAGCACATTGATAATCATAAAGCAGTGTCCCAAGACTCACAACCATACCAAAGACAGCTCTAACAGATGCATCTCCTGTCCTAGAACGGTTTTCAAATCCTTTAGAATTTCCATGCCCTGCCCCTTAAGTCTTAAAAACCATATATGCAACTAGGACACTGCTTTATGATGATTATCAATGTGCATAATGTTACTATTTGTTACGATGCTGGAGTGGACTTTCACCTTGGAAGATAAGCTGTATGGATACTTATCCATGCTGACCACACCTTATTATTTTATATTTCTCTGTAAGTCCCAAGACTCCCAACCTTACCAAAGACTTCCAAGGTGAAAGTCCACTCCAGCATCATAACAAATAGAAACATCATGCACATTGATAATCATAAAGCATTTTCCCCAAGACTCCCAACCTAACAAAGACTTCCAAGGTGAAAGTTCACCCCAGCATCCTAACAAATAGTAACATCAAGCACATTGATAATCATAAAGCAGGGTCCCAAGGCTCACAACCATACCAAAGACAGCTCTAACAGATGCATCTCCTGTCCTAGAACGGTTTTCAAATCCTTTAGAATTTCCATGCCCTGCCCCTTAAGTCTTAAAAACCATATATGCAACTATAGCAATAAGTGAACATGTCATGAAAGTCACTAGCAAGAAGGTATCTTATAATCTACATTATGAATAACCTGTTGGCAATATGCTATCTTTACATGTTTCCATCCATTCCTTGTACAATCGCATCTAACGGGTCTTACCCTTAGACAGGTTCTAGTAAAGCCCGGTGCATTTCACAAAATCAATTATCAAGCCTTGACAGGTTTCATTATGATCAAGCTGGATGGTTATCCTGATAAATTTAGGAATCAGTGAACGATAATGATAAAAAGTTCGAGGACCCCTAACTCTGCCCAAGTCCTAAAAGGTCGCCTCAATGTTCCGTTGCAAGTTATTAAACATTAACCTCAATATGAGTATCATAAGAGAGGAGTCACCCTCTATTAGTCTTACTAGTCAAAAAGATTCTTTTGTAGTAGAGATTATATATGTTTAAACACTTGTAAATGATGACTCTCCCATTATATGAGTCCATGCATTCTTCTCATGGAAAATTTAAAGGTTTATAGGATCTATACAGGTTCTCAACAAGTTGACACAGATCAACAATTTCGTGACTTTCAGTGAGATAGACTTCCTCAAGTTTAAGCGGCTCCATTAATTTGTACTTAAAGGAGATAATCAACAACTAAGGAGTAATGGATGGAAAGTAGGAATCCTCATACTTAGTCACCCAAGAAGCCACGTCCTTGAACTGTTTTGCTGGATATTGCTTGTTAAAGTTCAATTAACAGACGTATCGACATATCTATTGCATGAATCTACCCCCACACCTCGAGGAATGGCATCTTGGTTCTAGAACTTGGTCTGAAGGCATTCAAGGCAGCAGCCTACATTTGCCAAAGAGGATTCTTTCCAAGACATGAAGAATTTGTAGGACTCATAATTAACGGCGTAAAGTGTATTGACAATCTCTAAGAAGAATCCTAACTTTTGGATGAAGTCTATAGAGTCAGACTATTTAAAACAATCCTTTTCCTATTTAAAACAATTCATTCTTCATTATGGACTAATTTTTTATGGATTACATCATTAGTGACTAGTATGTGATTTGTAGAGATTTACCCTATTCAAAATTTGAAAATTTTGTAAGTAATTCTTAAGTAGTGGGTATCGGGTACTTACTGCTAAATGTGGATAATTATTGCTATATTGCAATTGCAATTAGGACAGGAAAGTCTCTTCAAAAGAAGATAAACATAGAAGAAACGTCGAGATGATTTCTCTCTTGCATCCTCTCTTTTTGTGAAGTGTAGATGGGTGTGAGGTGCAGAGAGAGCAAGTTTTCTATCATTCCACTACGAAAGTGGTGAGCAAATCATGGTAATTTGTTCGTTTATTCTTCTTTCTCGTCTTTCTTGTCAGTTTCTTTCAAATCCATATGATCTTTTCTATTCTTTTTTGTTTAGACTGCAGGAATCAATTACTAAAATGTTATTCAGAAAGGAAAATACCAGTTCTTCACTGTTTTGAAGGAGCAAACAGTTTGCTCTCTAAACATTCCAGCAATTGCATATTCTACATCAAAATCATTGTGCTTCAACTCCACATGATAAAAGCCTTATTTCCAGTTTTTTTGCGTCTAATTATTTAGTTTCCATCCAGCTATTGTCTATCTAGTTTATCAATTGAGTGATACTTGCCATCCACCTCAATTGTCATTGGATTGATTTAATCTACCGACATTTTGCACAATTATTAAGCATTAACTTGAAAGCTTACAGTAGGGCCGTTCTAAAAATATTCAATTCATAATGAACTTTAAACTGCATTTGTGAACTAACATTATTTTCATAGTTAAGGTTTATAAAATATGGTTGTAGATTACTTCGAGTGTGCCTAATCTATACCATTTTGCTGATATCCCAACATATTCTTGAACGAACCATCATGTCTGCATGTATTCCATTTAGGTTGAGTGCTGGCCTTAGATTGCATAAGATGTGTCTTAGATTTCTCTGTGCATACACAGTTTAGCTGGATTTAGTTACAATATGACCATGGGTGGTATTGGAAGTGTAATGGGGTCTTGAGTCCTGAATCCTGATGATGCAGAACCTTCAAAATGCATAAATTATGAAGCCAACTCCCTACAGACACACCAACTCATATAATGTGGAATCTCTATGGTAAAATCTAACGAGAACAAAATGTCAAATAGTGACAATTGCAATATGTGCTTTGCAACCTATCACTGCTCATTGCAAACATAACCCCATCTCAGAAAAATGAAATAATAAATTATGAAGTTCACATAAGAATCCCTAGTAGCACTTAATAATTATTATTTTAGATATAATATCCTTCTTTAATATGAAAACCAACTGCTTTACCCCTTTTGTAAATAATGAACTTATTATTGTAAGTTTGTGATTCTTGAAACATAACACCCCAAATAACTTAATTTAAAGGGAAGAAACTATGTTCATTACCAGCAGAGCTATTAAATTAATATTTAATTAAAGCTAATAGTCGTGAATTCTGAATACCCTTGGACTGGTCAAATATGGCTTTGTTTCCTTTAAAGACTTATAGTTACTGATGTTGATGAAAGGTACCATTGAGTTAGTAGAACATAGTGAAAGGATGTGATTAAATAATGGAAGGGCATTGTCTCCTCCATCTAAAGTTTTAAAAAAGGTACATTTTAACAAGATACTCACTGGAAGGAATTTCGATGACTTCTTCATGACTGCTAATGTGCTACCAAGGCAACCCGAGCGCTGTAGCCATGGAATTGAATCACCCAGTAATCAGTAAGCATTAAGTCAAGTGCAATCTAGCATGGAAGCTAAAACATGTTCACAAGGAAGACTTCCATAAAGTAAACATGTGAGAGACTGAGTATGATATACATATGAAGGAACACATCTTGCAAGATAGTCAAAATTATGGACCTGAGCTAAGATCCATCCAACGAGCCAGTCAATGTCACTTTTGTGATTAGAAATGACAAGTGCATGCTCTTTACCTGTAAAACATCCAACAGAACCATAAAAAAAATACTGAATAGATCGAAACTTTACCAAACAGAAAGTACGATGTAAAAGTAATTCAGCACATACCCATCGAGTGAAAAGTCTCAGAATCTGCAAATAATTGGATCTGCAACAAAAATAAACCAACATCACATATGCTTACAACCCTAGAAAAGAAACACACTGGTCATGAACACAAATGACTTCACATTTGACGAATAATTATGGGTAAACAATGAACCAAGTAGTAGCAAATTGTTCCTCTCTGTTATTGTTCAATTGCTCCAGTTTGGCTGTAATGATCATATCTTCCCCGCTTTCCTTTTTACTAAAAGATATCCAAAACTTAGTGTAACTCGATGTGATCAAATATATTCTTCTTGAATCTCTTTATCATTCTCCACTTGTCTTAGTTAGTCAGTAGTAATTCAACTAATCCCAAATTACATGACCCTATTTTGTGGACGATGCTCAGGGACAGGACCCACCATAGGCCTAGGAGGAGCGGCCGCTCCCCTTAAGTTTACTGTTTCCTTTTTAATGGTCTTTGTATGTCCTATTATCTACACTTCATTTTCTTTACAAACAACAGCAAGATGGTGGCCTGCTTGGTAGATCAATGATCTTATAAGCAAAAAGGTCTCGAGATCAATACTCACTAGCCTTTAAGGTCAATGTGTTTTGGCTCCCCCCGGGAAAAAAATAAATTCTGCAACTACCAGTGCCGATGTTGGTTTTGTCTGATAATTACCTCTCTGTCTGAGTCGCCGTCACTCATCTTATATCGATGCAACATAGACACCACCGAAAAGAGTCCATTTTTGTTCACCCGCCAAAACTATAGTGTATGTTCACCAAGTGTTAACACGTGTCATTTTTATGCAATCTAAAACCACTTTGCAAGTGGTTTTGGGAACATCCATAGTGGTTGTGACCCCCTATTTTGATGCTTGGCAACACTTCAATGGAAGGATCAACATACACCCTAGTTTTAGTGGGTGAACAAAAATGGACTCCCGCCGAAAATTCTCCCCATCTCCCAAATGAAGAGCAGAACGTGTTGGTTAATTGCCGGACCAATTGCATCGAATCGACTGTTGCCAAAAAAAAGTAATAATAATAAGTCGGCTTCCTCAAGAAGCTTCTTTTGTTATGATTTATTGGGTGTCAAATACTCGACAGAAGCCTCACTCTCCACTCTCGATTTCCCATCAACCCCTCGGAAACCAGATCCGTGGTTACGTGTTCAACTAGCTCATAAGACTAACATGTTCTTTTATGAGAAAATTCAAGAGATCAGGCATTAAAGCAAACACGTGGTGCGCGTGAATTGTTAGGAAGAGGTGGGGGTAGTAGCGAGTAGGTGACCTTGACGCCGGCCCACCAGTCGACGAGCCACACGAGCTGGAGCCAGAGCAGCTCGGCGACGACTCGGTTGATCCTCCTGTAGCGGCTCTTCGAGAAGGGCCGAATTGCCACAAAGCAAGTAGCCTGAGAAAGAAAGAAAGAAAGAAAGAAGGAAAGAATTATCAGCAGATCCAGAAGAAGAGTATTGAAGCGAAGCATTCGAAGGAGTGAGCCCTTTCGGTGACCTGAACCAAATTGACGACGAGGCCGGAGAGGAGGAAGAGGACGCCGAGAGGAACCACCACCACTGCTGCCGGGATCGCCATAGATTAGACCAGACCGGGGGGCAGAGGATGGGGACACACAGTGATGAGTGTGGTTTACTCGGCTCAGAATGGGAGGGGACCGAGTCAATAATATAGCCAGCCCCAGCCCCAGCCCCAGCAGTGCACTGAACCGAGTACAATCAATGCCACCGCCCAATTGTCTGGTCTGCTTAAACCGGCCATTGATTATGTTGGATTGGGTCGGTTGGGTTGAAATTACAATCAAGTTTTGGACTTAGGGTTAGAGTTAAGGTTAGATTTTGGGTTTAGGGAAAAGTTTGGATTTTAGAGGACGTTTGGTATACGGTATATTATATAGCCAAAAATATTATATTTTCGAAAAATAAATTCTAAGTAATTATATTTTTTATGTTTGGTGATTATATAAATATTTTTGAAAAAAAATAAAATAATACAAAAAACAGATAAAATATGAAATCGAGAAAAAAATGAAAAAAAAAGGGAAAAAAATGAAAAAAAGCTGAAAAACTAGAAGAAGAAAACATAAAACAAAAATAAATCTTAAAAAAAGGGTAAGAAAAGAAAACAACAACAACAACAAATTGTTCGGACAAAAAAAATATACCCACATATTCTTAAGGGATAAAATTTTCATGTTTTGTGGATAAATCATTTACCTGGGTTTTCATAATTCCTAGAAAATTTTATTTAACCTAAACCAAACATGGGAATAAGTTTTCCACCATAAATTTGTCAGGGAATAGAAAAAAAAATTCGTGTACCAAACTTCCCCTTAGAGGTTTAGCATGTGTATGCCGGGGAGAGGGGGGGGGGGGGGAGTTCCATTGGTATATGATACAACATGTGTGTGTGTGCGCGCACATGTGTGTGTGTGTGTGTGTGTGTGTGCGAGAGAGAGAGAGAGAGAGAGTGTTCCATTGGGTTTGTGGCATGTTGGTTACGATGAGGGCTCCCGTAGGGATGTGCACGGTTCGAATCTCCCTTGGAAATTTAGTTCCTAACCCGGTGGAAAGGACATATCAAAAAAGAAAAAAAGTGCGTGCTCCATTGGTATATGATACGAATGTCCAATTCGCAGATGCTCTGTAACTTTCGTTATTGAATTTCGTATTTCTTGATTTTTTTTTTTGTATTTAGACTTAGATTGTATTTGATATTTTGTGTATCATACTTGTTGTATTTCTGTGATTGAATTTTTATTTTGTTGTGAGAGACTACCCTGGACGAGTAGAATACACATTGGTAATTGTCATGGACCCGTATTAGGACCTTATATATAGGATGGATACCTGACCGGGTTCACTCTTGGACCACCGAACTCATTTCTTGCATAGCTGAGACTTGATAGGAGAAGTCGTGACTAGATCCCATGTGCACCCTTACCTCGGCGCATTTGCTTTCCTGCACCTCTATTCTCATGCGCATCCATCCATCCTCCCCCTAGTATATATATGGCTTTTCTCTCTCTCCTCTTTCATTTTCTTTTTCTCTTTCTTTTTCTTCTCCATTCCTCAAGCTTGGAGATTGGAGCTTGGAGCTTGGCCTTGATGCCTAAAGTGTGGTTCCAAAACCTCTCGGTGGTGGAGTGGAAGACTAGGCTTGGGGCATTTAGGTAAGTACATCTTGCCATTAATTGAACCTAAGAATTTGGATTTCTTTCATTTTTTCTTTTTCTTGGATATTATTACGTAGAAATGTTCCTTGCATGCTTCTCTACAGATTTAGTATTTTGATGGACGGTTTTGAGTATATCTAAGTTTCAAAGCTAAAGTTTTTCTTGGTTTTGATCTATTAAAACTTAGTATTTTCGAAAAATAGTTGTTCTATGTGATAGAGCTTTTAATTTCATGCAATTTTGTTTTTAATCACTTAATTTGGAGTTTTGAAGATTTTGTGACCAAAATAAATTCTGGACTTATGTTCTCGGACCTGTCTGGCAGGGACGATGGACAATGCCGCACGCAGTGCACCATGCACAGAAATGTTGTCGCACGCATTACGACGTGCATGGATTTTTTGCCGACGCATATGCCACGCGCATCACTTCTTTGAGGCGTGCATCACTCTGGCCGCGCCCAATGCGTCACGCATGGATTTCTGGCCCCGCGTAGAACGTCGCGCATAAAAATTTTGTCGTCGCATGTGCATCGCATGAAATTCTTGTCGCCACATGCGTCGCACGTATCACTTCCTTGCCTCGCAGTAGTGCACCACGAGCATCACTCCCTTGCCGCGAGCAATGCGTCGCGCATGGATTTCTGGCCACGCGCAGTGCGCCACGCGTATGTTCACCAGGATGGTTGTTATTGCCTGTTTACCTATTTTTGTAGCTAAAATTTTGAAAAACTCAAAACATAAAAGTTGTAGATCTCTGTCTTGCCTTTCCATTTTTTTTGAATCATCCCATTTGGAGTTCATATGAGAGAGTTATCCTCAATTTACTACCATGTATCAAATTTTAAAAACTCATAGAACTGTTTTAGCCCAATGTTGATATTTTCTTTAAACTGTAATGATCCCTTAGCATGATCTTATGACCTGTATAGTGATAATTAGTTGTACATCCTATGTACTTGACACAATTATATGTCCTTTACTGACAACATGTCTTTGCATTTGCATATTGTCGAATGAAGCACTATTTACTACAAGAAAAAGTAGCATTTACTGCACGCAATTTACAGCGCACAGTTGCTGCGCGTTGTAAATGACACTCTTTTACAACGTGCAAATCTGTGCGCCATAAAAAAGTTATCTTTTGTCTTTTTTACGGCGTGTTTGACATGCACGCCGTAATTGAAGACTCATTTACGACATGCATTTTTGTGCGTTGTAATTGAAGACTCATTTACGGCATGCATTATTGCGCGTTGTAGTTGAAGACTAATTTACGACATGCATTATTGCGCATTGTAATTGAAGATTTATTTACAGCATGCATTTTTGCTCGTTGTGAAAGAAGACTCATTTACGACATGTTATTTTGCGCGTTGTGAAAGAAGACTCATTTACGACGTGCTTCAGCACGTTGTGACAGAAAGAAAAAATTAGTTTCCCTCCTGACCTTTTCATTTCCCACTTAAGTTCCCCCCTAGTTTTCATTTCCTCATTTAAATTTTCATCTCTTAAGCCCTAATCATGAGCTCTTCTCATCCTGTTTATTTTTTCCCTCAAACGTCATCGTGACCATCGCGGCTTTCGGTTCCCCCATTGCCTCTTCATCAGGACCCACACCTTTGACACCTCCATACCTCTGAAGCCTCCACATCGCTGAAGCTTTCGGTCCTCTCTCGCGAACTGATGGACGGGCCAATTGTGGGCATCAAGAGGGAGGAGGAGGAGTTGGTGTTCGATAGCAGGAGGTTGGCAAAGGAGGGTGTATTATTTTCGAAAACTGAACATGAAGACAACGAGGCATCGACCGCGATCCTGAGGAGTTTGTACCTCAACGCCACCATCTCGGTCATGTCGGAGAAGCTGCTGATGGTGAAGATTTGTTGCTCCATATTGTTCCCATCTAAGCCGAGGTAAGGATTTTTGTTTATTACATGTTTTAGTTCTGAAAATGGTTAGGATTATTTCATAGTGATATGTAAAAATTATGCTTGTAAGGTGTTCGAGTTTATGTTTGTAAGGTTCTAGCATGCTAGAATACTTTTTTTTATCATAAAGAATTTCTACAGAGATATTTCCTGTATCGGACGACGTCATAAAGATTTATTTTGAAGATTCGGCGAAGGCCTACTCCGCTTGGGCAACCAAAATGGCGATCGATCTCGACACCGGGGTGCCCTAGATTATGTACAAGAAAGACGATGCCCCCGAACCCTGTTGTAAGCATCTTCATCCCTTCCTTACTTAAATAATTCAGATTCCTTTACAGGTAGCTTAAGTAAGCAATTTATAATGCATAATCCTCTTCTTTGAGACCCTACTCCACATGGTTTAGTTTTATATTTGATTCTTTCTACAAGTGAACTTTAACTAGTTAGTTATTAACATCTAGTTCTACTAGTGATTTTATACTACCTACACTGATGGCCATAATTTTCTGTTGGAACTGTGATGATAGATTAACACATGGAATGGATTCTATGATGACTGGTTCTCTCCGAAGTAGCCTTACAAACTTACAATATGGACTAAAGTTTGGACTACAAGGTAATTGACTCCTGGTTAATAGTAAATTCAGCTTATGTCTGATGGATAATATGTTGATCCCTATATCAATGTCCCATTTTGAAATGTTCATGTTATAATAGGTTTATGGGGGTTTAGGGGTCTTGTTCCTCATCGTTCTGTTGAGGATTTGGCCTTCTCTGTTGTAAAGTTTATACAAAAAGGTGGATCTTATTTTAACTACTATATGGTAAGTGGCATTGATCTTATGTTGATCAAGGTGTCAAGATACCATGTTTATAGGAACTTGATATCTTATTTTATTTCTTCTACAGTATCATGGTGGAAAAAAAATTGGTTGAACGGCAGGTGGTCCCTTCATTGTAACTAGCTATGACTTTGATGCTCCAATTAATGAATTTGGTAAGCAAAATTCTCTCTTCTATCACATACAAGTTTTCTTTTCTTTTCTAGGAATTTGCCTTGGGGTTTGGTTCATCTTCTCATAGATTTTGATGCCAATATCAGGCTCTTTATAAGCTATATCTTCTGTATATGGCCAATGAACTGCATAATTAAATACTATTAGTTGGCTTATGTGGTGCACATGATCCAACATGCTTTAACAGAATCTGAGGACCTTGAAGGAGTGCTACATGATTATGTTGATGCTGGTCTGAGGACCTTGGTTCTTGCGTATCGTGAGATTGATGAGGTTGAGTATGGAAAGTTTAATAAGGAATTTATCGAGGATAAAAATTCTGGAACGATCTCTTGCTTTCTATACCAGTTGAAGTTTGATTTGTATAGGATATTTAACATGCACTGAAACTTTTTGTTGTCTGTTTGCTGAGAGATGACATCACACACTGTTGGATATCCTCGCGTTGGTCAAAAGTGAGCTAATGTTTGTTCTAGAATCTTATTGGGATGGAAAGAGTACTGCCGAGGATTTGTAGAAGGTTGCTGCATATCTCAGGTCTTCCATTTGGAAGCAAATGGCTGATGCTGGGATCTACACCCCAAGCAATACATTTTCCTACTATGATCAAATGCTAGATACCTCAGCAATGCTCGGTGCCTTTCCCAGCTGATATGGATTTTCTGGTGGAGAGATTGGTTTTAAGTTAACACCTACTTCTCAATGGCTAGGGGTAACGCCTTTGTACCTGCTATAGAGATGACCAAGTGGTTTGACACAAACTAGTGAGCTAGCGGATCCATCTTGTGCCTTTTGATACATAATTTTGACATGTGCTCGATATTATTCTTGATATTCTTTTACATAGCTAGTAATGGTATTATGGTGCCTAATATTTGATTCCATTGTCTATGCAGCCATTTCATTATGCCAGAGTTGGGCCCTCACAAGGCGATAACTGAATACAAGGACGCAAAATCGGTATGGATATATATCTTATTTAAAGATGCATGATATACTTTTCTATTGTTTCGACTTTTATAAAGTTGAAGGCTTGGATTGCCTAACTTGTATGCCTTTTCTTGGGCAATAAATTATGTCGCCCTAGTTAAACAATTGTCCACTGCTTGTGAGTTGTGTAATGAAAGGGGTGACATAATATATTTACTGATGAAAATATTTGAGTAGATGCCTTTTAAAGTAGTTTGAACCATCAATAGTCAAGTAATTACAGACTGACTTTTAGATTTCAGTAGAAAAGTTTGATTTGATATAAATTTGCATGCGATAATATATTAGAAAGAATCTGCATGTAGCTTTATCTACAAGCTCGTGGCTTACTTTTGGTTTTAGTTAGTTGGTCTAACTATGGCATCTAATCGTATTTTTATTTTTTGGCTGAGTTTGTTTTTACGAATATTACTAGTTATAGATTGTAATTATATTGCTTGTGCTATCACAGACTATCAAATCTAGTAAGTCTACCATGATAGATTCTTTGCCCGTTTATGATTTACTGTGATCACGATACTATGCTTTTCCAGTAGCTTCTTTGTATCTAGAATAACATTCTTTAATATTTTATTAATATCTCATGTTCATTACTTAACTCATACTCATCTGGTGCAGCTTGGGGTTGTACGGGTACTTCATGTTGTAAGGTTTTCTGTTGCAATGTGGCTTTAAGTTGTCTATAATGATAGGAAAGACTTTGACTCTTTCTTCTTTTCTTTTGGAGAATTCTTTAAAGGTTCGATCCTTCTTCTTTTCCAATTCCTATCGTAGTAATTTGAATTCATGCTCTATTTTGGTTCTGATCACTAGGTGTTTGGAAGAACTTCACAAAGAAGTTTTAGTTCTGGTTGGCGGATCCATGATGTTGAGAGGATGAACAGAGCTCATCATTGAGTAATTGTGCTCATTGTGGTGAGTCTTTCACTGGCCGATTGTCCTCTTTAGCAGGACCTTCCATGCTGAGCAGTTCCGATGAGCTCTGACTGATGGTGAGGATATGCCGAGCTTTGTGCAGCCTCACATGCCAGCAGCTCCGCCAAGCACCGTAGTTGTTACGAACATAGTCGACGTTCGACTTCGATGAGCTCCTAGAGAGTTGTGCAGGACGACGATGAACCAGACTCACGTCAGCACCGTGGTGAAGGAAACTTCAAGAGGCAGCAGCTTCAGGAGGTAGCAATAGGATTAGGTGTGAATTGAAGAATACCGCTTCTGTGTATTTGATCAGAAGAATAAAAGCTCTTGGCATACAATGACATCTTGAATATCAAGATATCAGTCAATAATTTTCCTATGTAACCAAAGCAGATGTAGAGTTTTTTTCCAGTATGTAAAATCTTGTTGGTAGTATAATGTATATATTATGAAGTTCTTTCGTCAATAAAATATTTGCCCAAATTACTTCCATTTTCTCTGTATTGCAACCAGTTGTTGCTGATCGATCGATAGATCCATTTGAGAAACTATTGCGGAAAAAATATTTACGACATTCATTATTTTGCATTTATAATACGTAGTAGGTGATCATTTACGGTGTTCAAATATGCGTTGTAAAAATAGGATCATTCACAACCTTCGAATGTACATTATAAAAATAGGGTCATTTATAGTGTTCGAATGCACGTTGTAAATGGCCATTTACAGCGTTTAAATGCACGTCATAAATAGTAGGAAGAGTGTCCTTTACAGTGTTCGAATGTGTGCCATAAATAATAGGGTCATTTGAGGTATGTCCTTTTATGACACAAAAATGTACGCCGTGAAAGATCTTTTACAGCGTGTTTCGCGTGCCGTAAATGATCATTTTTCTTGTAGTGATTCATTGACAATTGCCCTTATATTTATATTGTTCTTATATTATCTTACCCCTTGATAATGACTCATCATACTGCACTCATGTCTCATTATTCTTGTACATAATTTATAGTGGCTCATTGTAGCGCACTCCTGATACCAGATTGTCACACCCCGATTCAGTAGAATCGATAGTCGTCCCCCGGACGTGACACCGTGCGTACCTAGGTTGCGCAACGCACAAGGCTAAGGTGTCACGCCCCAGTCCCAAAATGTCAGGAACTAGGCCACGTGTCACTGGCCAGCTGACACGTCACTAAGGGCTTAATCCACTTAGATGGACCCAAAGGGACGTGCTACGCTGTCCTAAAATACTACAAGTATAGAACAGGTAAAACTATCTCATCCACAACAAAATATCAGAAAAGCAAGTGCTGAAATATATATATAACTGAGTCTGATACAGTACACAACTGGTGAGATTACAAGCCTACTACAAAAACTGATAATAGCGCAGAAAAATCAGATAGACTAAGCAGTGTCTATCTGATCAAAACATCTCCATCTCTAGGTAGCAGCATCTAGGGTCAAGCCTACTCTGAGGGTGTCTCCTCGAGCTCCTCCTCGGTAGCACATCTGGCCTCCTGATCAGGCCCGTACACTGTGGGGTAGAAAGCCTCATCTAGATCTGGCAAGGAACCAGGTCCTCAGTGGGACGTAACAAGATACAGAAAAATGACATGTCATGTAATGTAAATACTGAATAAAGAAATAAAATAAATACAGGGTGCTAACCATACTAAGTGAAAATGCAAGTAAAGATCCAGTAGTACGCATGGGAATGTGTGGCTAGACATACGCTGACGTAATTCACCAATCGTGGCGACTGGCTAGTATATGTGTCGTATGCCCCCGACTCAGGGACTCTGCAATCGACCATCTCTGATACGAAGGTATAAAACATTATTGGAGGGGTGTCCTATACGTCTACCAGTTATCTTTCCCATCCCATTGAAACTAAATGTCAAGTTGTATTTTCTTCCTGAATTATTCTAATCCGTGATGCGGGTCACACATATTGGTAGCTAATCAAATACGCAGCTCGCATCCAAATATGCATGGCAACCATCTTGCGTGTTCCCGTGATAGGGTCTAGGAGAATATTAGAATACTCTCTCAGTTGTGGGTGAGTCTATAAATTGTCAATCATAACAGCTGACTGTACCCAAGGCAGTCTCAGGTAATCAGGGTATATGAAATTCAGGAATAAAGCAGATATCAGCAATTGAATTTAAACATTATCTTGGCAAGGTATACTTGCCCACTCCTTGATATTGTTGATAACCTGATCTCACAGTCAGGTTTGAAGGTGCTGGTGACAGGGGGTCACTGGCTGTGCTGTAGTTGGTTTCTGTTACAACAGATAGTGTTTGTGAATATCTTGGTTGCAAATAATAAGTATACATCTATACTTATATACATATATATGATATATATATATATATATATATATATATATATATATATATATATATATATATATATATATATATATAGTATGTATATAGATATAGTATATATATAGTATTTAAAGAACAGACAAATACAGGTAAATAGTAGCAGGGTATATCCACTGCGATATAATATAGGTAATTTGAAATGACAGTACAGGAATTAAATACATATATATATGTACTATAGTATAGATAATAAAAGGAAATGACAGTGCATGAATTTAATACGTATATAAATGCTGTATTTATTTAACAATATAATATAAGTAGTAGCAGGGTCTATATGTGACCACTGTAAATATACATATATAGATAGGCTGTAATATCCATCACAGTATTATTTATATAGTATATATAATATATAGATAATAATATTGCAGAAATGTAAATTTACATATATAGAATAAGCTGTATTATCCAGCTGGATATATATATATATAGTAGATATATATATATAAATATAAGTGCAGGAAATAAATGCAGAAAGATAAAATAAAAGAAAAATGCATAGTATATAATATATATACATATATACTATAATTATAATAGTAATAATATAACATATATGAAATATGTTATATATAATATTTATATAAATATATGAATATATATATTATAGAATTTTAACAATTGCATATATATAAATTTTATTATATATAACATATGTATAATATGTTATATATATAACTATTATATATATATATATATATATATATATATATATATATATATATATATATATATATATATATATATATATATATATAACATATAAATAAATATGTTATACATATGTATATATAACTATTAATTATATATATATATATATATATATATATATATATATATATATATATATATATATATATATATATATATATATATATATATATATATATATATATATATATATAAGTAAATATGTTATACTATATACATATGTATATATATACTTATATATAATAATAATAATATATAGTATACATATACTGTATACTGTATTTATACAGTATATTAAATATAATATCTATTATATATTATAGATATACATATATATATACATATATATATACATATATATATATACATATATATACATATACATATACATATACATATAGGATTATATATATACATACATATATATTAGGTATTAGGAGTATACCTACTGACAGGTGGGCCCTAGGGGTTGCCGACGGCGAGTGGACGGCGGCGGAGCTGGCCGGAGACGGCCGGAGGAGCAGCAACAGCAGCAGTGGCCACTGGCAGCAGCAGCAGCAACAGCAGCTTGCGGGGGCTCTGGCCGGCGGAGGAGCGGCGGAGGTGGCCGGGCAGGCGGCGGGTTTGGGAGAGGGGAGGACGGTGGTCAGTTTGGTGGTGGTGGCGGAGCTCCACGACGGTGGTGGTGGCGGCTAGGGGCGTCGGGGGTGAGGGTGGCATCAGCTCGGGTTAGGAGGGGGTGGCTGCTGCGGGGGCTAGGGCGGCCGGAGGCGGTGTCGTGGAGAAGTGAGGTGGTGGTGGTAGGTAGGGGAGGTCGGGGCGAAGAGTTTGGGTAGGGTGGCGGTGGTCGGCGACGGCCGGAGGCGGCGCTGGGGGTGAATGGGAGTGGTGGTGGTGCTGTGTAGGTGGTGGTCGGGATGATGCCTGTGGAGGCTGGCCACGGCGGAGCAGGCGGCCGGAGGTGGGTGGCAGTGGTCGGAGGGAAGGGGAGGGGAGTGGCGACGGGTTCGGCGGTGGTCCGGTGGGCGGAGGGTGGCCGTGGTGGTGGTGGGATGGGTTTGAATGAAGAGGAGGGGGTCGGGTTTTATAGGGGTTGGGGTGGATGGCAAAGTTGTAAATACTTTGAAGTTCAGGAGTAAATGGGTAATTTGGTATTTTGAGATATTTTTAGCTAGATTTCTCTGGATTTCTGGGTGGGTCCCACACACCTATGGTCTAGCCAATAGGATTAGGCCACCTAGTATGCAATTTTGCATATAAACCCCTAACTTTTCAATAATTGCATAAATGCATAAAATTTATATTTTGCATAATTTCGCAATTTACCAAATTTTAGATACTGGTTTTTCGTAATTCTGAATTGTACAAAAATGAGGGAAATAGCTGGGGAAAATGTTTTAGACAGTATAGGGTGAGTCTGGGTAGATGCAGGGTCTGATATTTGCAGGTGATACAGTCATCGTATTTATTATTTAATAAATACTGCGCACGGTGTTCACTAATTATTTAGAGGTTATTAGGGTCATAATTTTTCTACGGTGTCAATACGATAACTGTAATATAATTAGAGTAGAATATTATCGTATTTTTGGTTGGGCAATCAGGTGCCTACTGGTCCTCCAATCTCTAAGGGTACAGAGATGGATAAAGAGCAGAAAATTAAATAGGAAATAATTACATACGTTTGTAACGATATTTGTGCGACTAAAACGAAGCATCAAATGAGGTTTCTGGAAGTTGCACAAAATACAGAAAAAGTAGTCTAACAAGTCTAGGGCAGGTATGTAAAATTTGTTTAGGATTTAACAACTAGTGGAATGCCCTAATTAATTGTGTAACAGACAGGTGCACAATCAGCAGAATATATAATAAATAAATTTTTAAAAAGTTGTCATAATTCTAATTAGTCTAAACTAATCCTAATTTACTGAAATCTGGTCGAGGGAGTTTACATAAGGTATTTTATATAACGAGCACATATTCAGAGTACACAGATAATTGAAACACAATGTTGAAACATGGAAAAGTTCTCTTTATTGATAATGAACATCTTTTACAAACTCATGAACAAGTCAGATAATTGCCTCATGGGCTTACAAAAGTGGACTCAAAATGAGATAACCGTCCTATACATTATATCATTTTACTAAAACTTTAAAACTATAGACACCTTCGGGCGAAGCTATCGCCTTTCCACGGAGCTGCATAAGCTATGTGCACGAGTTCCTGGAACTTCAAAATGCTTCTTCGAAGGCACGATCAGGACGTGATGGTAGGTGGACTGGATTGGGAAGTCACTTTAGCTTCTTGCAGGATCTCCTTGGTGCGGGAAATATGTTGCAACGAGGGTCAGTACATCAAAATACACTAGTGAAGGCGAGCTTACCCAACTATACTAATTAACACATTATTTATGAAGCATACAAGTTATTATGTGATCTTTCTATCTTGCCTTAGTCCATTTTTACAAGCAAGCATTAGATATGGAAGTTTACTAAAATAAACGTGCTACCGTTCAGTGACTTTTATCTGCCCGTCTGAACCACCTGCATAATACTTACCATGACCTTTCCTGCCACGAAGATATAGTTATCTTTTACAGTTTAAATATACGAGGGGATCACTAGAGTAATGCCATAATGGACGAGTTATAGTCTTGGACGAGAATAGTATGCAACGAAGATTCGTGAGGGGCTATAAACCATTCCATCCAGCACATGAGACTATCATGAAGTTCCGTCCGGATCGGATCAGTGCGAGTGCCCCAGCGACTATCCGCAAGAACTAAGACCTTGTGCATAAGTTATCCGTGATCACACAGCGTCTATACTAAGTTATTAATTGATGTAGTTTAAGGTAACACGAGCACGAGACAAGTAACATGTCATGATCTGTTTTGTATAGTCTCCCTAATCAGTTTATTGCATAGCAAGATATATTCTATACATAGAATAATTATAGAAGAAGTATAAATTCTAACTAGAATTAAAATATGATGAAGGGACATTCTAAATGAACTAGCATACAATAAGGTGACCGTTCACAAGTTGGTTGACAAGCATAAGTAATCCAAGTCTATTCATTTTTATCTTGAAATCTTTTAGTTATTATGGTATCGTTTGATCGGAACAATCAAGAAGGCAATATTTTTAGATGTGAAGACTTGGAAGAATGTTCAACTAAATCGAATTATACCACTCACAAGTTGGTTGGAGGGAGAAAAGAAAAGAGGTGCTTCAAGACTGCGCTCGTACGACGTTTACTGCATGATCACCTGCATTGCCACGAACAAATGTTCAATACCTCTTCTACTTTTTCCAAGCTCAAAATAAATTACAGTTCAATAAACGAAAGCAATAAAATCCATTAAAAAGATTCAAGAAAATGCAAATCCGAAAACCAACTCAAAAGCACGAAATCAACAAGGCAACAACGAAAACTAGGCAATAAAACTTGCAGCAGAGAGGTCCCTCTTGACTCTGCCGCTAAGTCCATCCTTGGGGCACGGTCCACTGAATATGGGAATCTATTCCGAAGAAGCAAATCCATAACGAGGAAAAGATCATAATTCAATCTATCCCGATTGAACGATACCGAAAGTATTCTTAGCAACGCTCCCCGAAAAGGGGGAACGAGACACTACACAAATCTCTTTAATATCTTTATAGTGGCTCATAGTAGCTGTCATGCCTCGATCTCTTATAGGAATCGGCCATCCCCGCTAGGAACCAATCATCGTGCCAACGCTCCCGTAGGACGATCGTTCCCATCTGGACGTGATACCGCACGAGCATAAGCTGCGCCCGTACAAGGCCATGATCCAAACAGACGATAAAATGACTAAGCCACATAGTCGCACATATAGTCCGAATACAGCGGAATAAGAAACGAACAGACGATTGGTAACAAGTTCACAGAGTTGTCATAGCAGAAGTATTGAATAACACATGTATGGAAGTAAAACAAGCACTTTATTAATATTGAACAAATATTACAAGCGGCGCTAGGCCGATATTACAAGTCACTCAAGTTCCTCTCTCTCGAAACAATAAAAGCATGGCAAGTGGCTACAATTGTGGAATGATACATAGGCGATGTTCTAATATTATGTCTTGTATATGTGCTTCAGCTCCAAACGCAACGTTCCAAGGCTCCAGAGCGAACTCCATGCCTTAGCTCGCACGAAGGAGTTTTCGTACCGAATGAGGTTCTCCCGCACCCTGCAAGCAATCTGGTGGGTTATCAGTACATGAATGCACTGGTGGGGAGGCTTCTCGTCCGCTCGACAATCCAAATACCTTATATAGGTTTCGTGCACCATCGGTTAAGTTGTCTTTCTAGTCTTGCCTTAGGATCAGTTTTATGGCATAATATACAAGCCTAACTTGTGTGGCAGTGTGCCGTACGATATAAGAGTAACACGGCGAGACTTACCAACTTACCATTCATCCTTCCCTGTCCAAGGCAAACCAAGTTAAACCAAGCTCGAGTATATATAATAAAATCTAGGGGAAATTGTATAAGCAAACATGAGTGTCACGAGCGAGGTTCTGTTTCAG
Source organism: Iris macrosiphon (assembly GCA_036927795.1). NCBI lineage: Eukaryota > Viridiplantae > Streptophyta > Magnoliopsida > Asparagales > Iridaceae > Iris > Iris macrosiphon. Next base: position 153,397,333 of record JAYESA010000002.1, on the reverse strand, counting down.
GTGCACGAGTTACACAGATTATCCAGAAGTGTTGCAGAAGATTGTTCAAGTGTTCAAATATCTAATACTCATAACCGTTCAGATGTTTTAGATAAAAGGTGTGATGCAATGACTAGCACACGGATTGCCACTAAGCGAGGATGACTTATCTATATGAACATGAGTCGCTGGCATAGCCATAAAGGATGGGTTGTAGTCAAAAGCGAGAATGGTATGTGACGCAAAGAACACGAGGCGTCATATGCCATCCTGCCTGAAACAGGCGACTACTTAGTCTAAGAGCGAGAATGGCGTGAAGGAAAGGTTCACAAGGCACTACACGCCATCCTGCTCAAAATAGGCAGACTAACAGATGTTTCGTCCCGACCGGATCGGCCCTAGTGCTCCGAAGATCGTCCGCAGGAAAAGATTGAATATACCTTGTGCACAAGTTATCTGCGATATGCAAGTCTAGGGTCTTAGATTCACGAGATTCATGACACGACATATAAATTATTTATTCTTGTTCAGAATAAGTATGCTCCTCGAGCTGTAATTTTTGCTTTACTTGACATAATTCTCGTTCAGAGTTAAACTTGATATGGTAAAATCCTCTAGTTTGGAGATGCCTTGGCGACCTAACGATCTCGAACACTTCCAGGTTCATACTTGCACGGAACGACTATTAGATAGTCTTTCGGGGAGAACTAGATGAATGCAAGACACGTATTGTATTATTTGATTGTGGCATGAAATTATGTGACAAGCATTGAAATCAACGAGCGCGTACTAGTTAGCATGTAAGGCAAGCAAGCATTGAAACAGTGTTGAAACATAAGCATAAGAAAACGAGTGGTATAGTCTACTTTAGAACATAAGCCTTTACGTTTGTACGGGTCTAAGGGATAGTGCGAGGAGTAAAACCGTACAGGGACATATCGGGCGACATAATATATAAGGCGAGCAGTATATACAAGTGAAGCAATACACTACAAAGAGTATACAATGATCTACTCGAAGCATTAACGAAGTTTACTAGGACGAAGCTAAGGTAGCATACGAGGGTCCAACTATAAGCCAAGTTTTATTTCCATATTCTAACACAAGCAATACATGATGGGATTATTCCCTTATCTAGGTACGTTGTATTCTTTATTAGCATGCAAGGGATGATTCACCTAGCGACTAGCATGTATCGTCCATATTTTAAATATCCAGGCTAAGCAAAGACAAGTTTATTGTAGCCATCCACCATAGTAATGATTTACCTCGGTTGAGCGATACTCCGAGGGAGCCTTTGAAAGTCTAAGTCTGAACTACTGAAGGGTCAAATCTGAAATCATTTGCCTCAAGCAAGTCTTCTCTCTAAGCAAAGAGGGTCGGGTCGTTGCATTAGCATCGTTTGAATCAACTCTCCGCTTGAGCAAAATAGGTCGTTACAGTAGCGCACTAGGAAGTGGAAATAAATTAGAATAGACATGTAAAGTATTGGAAGGAAAGAACATACAATATAAAATAACTGCAAGTAATAGAAATAGGTAATACTAGCTAATGTGCCTTAGAGTACAAGTTCGTTATGTGATCGGTTTAGGTTAAACACGAATGTAATTAGATAACTCGATTACACATGTGATGTGTAATTGACATATACACGAATACACTGGGCTTTGATCACATAACTAACTTCTACTCTCCCGTCCCCAACCAATACTCATGGATCCGATCACGACATGTTACGAACATGAGTAATATTGGCACACTGTACACGAGATAGTGTGTGAACACGAAGTAAATGTAATAAATAGCCAATGCATATGATGAAATACATGTGAAAGAGTACCCGCTGAACACGATATGGGATAACATCTATTGACAGGATCTATATAGTACCAGTCCGTGTAACCGATGTATCAAAATCAAGTCTACAGTGCTAGAACATGTGATATATACACAATCATGAAATAAAAACTAACAGAGAGATGTACTCGCCTCTGGTCCTGAGCAAAGGGTGTATCTCGATTCCCAAACTGGTGTCACACAATCCTATTTAGGAAATATCATGTCAGATAGTGTAATGAATGAGAATTAAGTAAAAGATGCACTAATATTATTTCTAGGTCAATTCTAGCTAAACTAAGCTAAACTAGGTTGTGCACAAGTTTCTAGATCCAATACTAGTTAATTAGTCTATATTAGGCACTAATTAGCTAACCCTAGCTTATACTAGCTATACTAGGTCATTAACTTAGTGTATGGATGATATCTTAGCTAAAAACCTACACTACTAGTATAACTTAGTATCAACCCATATCCTCATACCTTACTTAACAATACAACTCAACTCTAGTTACTGATACTACTATAATACTTAGCTAGCTATTATACCCCAACTGATAACTAAGTCTATACTAATTTATACCAACATAACACTGACCGAATACACTAACTGGCACTTAGTATACACTGACTTCTAAACTGAGAATGTGACTGATACAAACATAAATAATTGATATCACATACTACTAACCGATACTCCTATATGCTAACATACCAATTAACTTATCTATACAATAGGCATTAACTAACATCCTAATACTTAATTGACCTCACAAGGGTGTATGCTCACTGATACACCCCCACAAGTCTGGACCCAACTACACATAATATTTGTGCACACATCTCACTTAACTAGACACATAACACCAAGTCATCCTAGCTACTGGAACCCACTGTGTATCCTTGCACATGAACTAACCTCTCTATAGAATGCACATAACAGTATGGATTGCTGCTCCATGGCTAAATTGAACTAATACCCGATACCCAACTCCCTTATCCTCGTGTTGTTGCTACCACTGCTATTCCTCTTTAGTTGTTTACACTGCTGCTACTGTCCTCATGCTAGGACTCGACACCCCAGGTCCAAGACAGTGCCAAGGTATTGTAATATTTGATATAACTGCTGATACTCTCTACTTATTCCTGCATCTGCTACTACTATGTTCTTGAAATACTTCTGTTGTTGCTGTGCATCCTTATGTATCTCCTACTAACCCCACACTGCTAACCCGACTCTTCACACACTGCTGTGCACAACCCTGTGCATAATCTCGAGCTTTCAACACCCATCAAATGCACCATAACATACCACACAGGCACACTCCTACTCGAGCCATACTGACACTGATAAACACAACTCTCTTGGTCACAACACTCACATACTGAATATATATACATTCACCCATATAATCATATACACATATACATATATGCATATCACACACATTAGCCATAAAACCAAACACTATATGTGCAATCTCTAGTACACTATGATACGCACTCAATTGAGAAGCCAAAATTCTAATTTTTTCATGATAAATATTCCTACATATCAAATATATATAATAATAGCTATTAGAACTAGTTACACTAGGAATTAAAGATAATTTCATAAAAATGCCCAAAACGAACTCTGTATCACAATGTATCATACCGTATCACGATACGACATACTCGTGTCCAATGATGTACACGTATCACTCTCCAGTCCCAAAATATGTAGGACTAAAAATATGTAAGCATGCCAGCCGTATGTATATGGCAACTCCAATATATAGAAATCATAACACATATGTATGCTGTATTATGAATAATAATTCACAAGTGGTATATATTGTCACAAGTCACAGGCAACTAATCTCATCTACAGGACAAATCAATAAAGAAAGAAATAAACTAAGTCACATAGATCATAATGAACAAGTCCAAAAAATCCAAAATAATAGTTGGGTGGAGGCAAATCCACTACCAAACGACTATATCAAAACTAAATGATAGAGGAGGATGAAACTCCAATATAAAATAATGTGCCTAACAAATAAAATATCAGCTAAGATCCATCAACTACGAGATAATCAATGTTGCTCGGAAGGTAAGACCTCCTTGACAGAGAATGAAGAATCAGGTTCTGGTCCGTACTTCTGCGGATAATCCTGATCATCTATACCTAGAAAGGGACCAGGTCCTTAGAGGGACATAACAAGATACATAAAAGTATGCCACAATATATTAAAAATAAATATCCGTAAGGTCTCCTAACCGCTCTATGTGAAATACACTTTTGAGGACAACATCCTAATAAGGAGTTCTCGACTCATACAGGTGCTCGACACACATAGTGCTCAACCGAGTCACTAGCGGCCAATCTAGAGGAAAAGTAAATAAATGCTCGATACACGTAGTGCTCTATCGAGTCATCCATGGCCAATCTAGAGGAAAAGTAAATAACAATAAGATCCCCTACACTAAGATATGTCCTCCCTACCCGTTTCTCCTATTCATGTCGTCTCCACAACACGATGATACCTCTAAATAACTGTCAAGTCTTCTAGCATACAAATCTATTAGAAGTTATCTCCTATCCCACATCCTGACATATTGATGACCAGTCGAAACGTAAGTCCATGATCTACATGTGACTCACAACTGGTGTAAGAAATGTGTTACGGCCAAATAAGATATAAAGATACCTCACAATCATGTGGTGGTCTCTTAAATCTAGGTTAATATACATAAAATAATAAAATATGAAACAAAAGACGACGCCATCCATCATTGCACCCAAGTTTTCTTAGACGCAGTTTAATAAAACACATAAATAAGAAAATAAATGACAGTAATAAAATATGCAGATGTGAATGTAAATAAACAGTAGTAGTGGCAATGTATACTTGCTTGGCAATGGTTTAGTGCTAAAACGATACAAGACAACATGGTACATCAAACAAGAAAATATAGGAGCAGCGCAAACGTCTTCGAATGCTAAAAAAATATCACTAACGTTTCTAGAATCAGCGAGATAGCCAGAAAATACTACCCTTTCGTCCAATTTGGACACATGGACTAAAACGCTAATTTTAGGTCAAAGTGGCGTCTATATGTGGGTCATTTTGCTCCAAAATGTGTGCTAAGATAAAGGTCTCTAAATTGGATAAATTATAGGTCAAACAAGTCCTAAACGACGATACGAACTCAACATCGTCACAAATTCGCTCGTCAAGTTGAATCGTAGGGCCCGTGAAAAGGCGATTCATTGACTCACTCGAAATCAGACGAAATATAGGTCATAGGACCATCGTAATGCCACGGATCCGATGGCGCAAGTTTTATCGCGATCCGATGAGCGTGCACTGACTAATGAAGAATATTTTAAAATGTTAATATGGGAGAACTTTTACGGATACGGGTTAATTCCAGCGTGCACACACGTCCAAATAACTTTCGCAAAAGTCCATATGTCCGGATATACCATACGCGCCTTTCGGTGCAACTGGTACGCGATGAAGTGGTCCAGTTTGGTGGGACGCACTCCGTATCACAAGTTTTTGGGTTTTAAAATATGGTTTTTATCCAACTTTCAACATAATTATTTTAACATATACAACAAAATAATTAAAACAAAAAGAATAGAATTATTCCTAGTTATGTGGTCTAAAAGTCTATTTAAATATATTCTTAGAATACTACATAGATTGGGAGAAAACTGTTCGTGAACAGGGGTACTTGGACTGAATTCAATACTGTTTTCAAAACAGTTTTTTCTCGACTTTGCATCAATTCCCCCCCCCAATCCAGAGCATCAAAAATTATTCTATTTGAAGGGATTCCTAGAGGGTTAGGTTGTCTACATGTACGAAGAAATCGTTTAAAAAATGAATATGAGAGGAAGAAGATATCGAACCTGGAAGTGAGGGTCGTGGAGGTTGTGCTGTCGTGCGGGTTTAGCGGTTGGCGGCGGTCAGGCGACCGGGGACGGCGACGGTGGCGGATGCGGTGGCGACGTGGTCGCTGGAGGTAGGGTTAGGGTTTAGGATAAAGTTTAGGGTTAAGGTTTGGTTGATGTACCATATATATTTAGAAAGAGAGAGACGGGTCGGCGGTTCTGCGGGTGATCTAGTTTAGCTGCGGGTTCTGTAGGCTTAGTATTAGTTGTTAAAGTTTATTTTTCCTTTCTTTTCTTTTCTTATATATATATATATATATATATATATATATATATATATATATATATATATGAATTAAATTTAAAAAAATTATAATACTTTAATAAAATATTTTAAATATGAAAAATTAATTTTATGAAATAATTTTAAACATGTATTCATACAAGTAATTAAATCAAGGAATTTATTTTCAAATTTAACCAAAAGAAATTAATCTAATAAAATTCAACAAACAATTAAATAAAAAATACTTAAAATTTCAAATTAAAATTAGGGGGGGTTTATAATACGTAACTAGTCCATCAACCCCGATCTAAGTCCAATTAGACTAAATTAGTCTCATGACACACACACTTGATGTGTCAATCTCGTAATTCCCAAAATTGCACACAAAAATCTATGTAGAAGTGTCAAAACACAACAATAGAGCCTAAATTTTCTTCCTATAGGTAGTCCTATGTCATGCGAGGGTTTCTAATGGTCAAATGCATGATTTAGAACTCAAAATGAAAGAAAATTCAGATCTTTACCTATTGGGAGATGTATTTCCAATGAATTGCTCAAATAGACCCGATCCAGACACAAACTCCTTGCCAATGCTCATCCTCCAAGTGCTCCTTTCAAATCCAAACTCCAATGCTTCCTTGCTTGATAAAATTAAAGAAATTGGGTTAAAATTAATGGAGGGATGAAGTGAATTGGGGATCTAAATTGCATAGAGAGAATGAGAAGAGGAGAGAGAAAGCCTCCTCATATAGCTTGCCCCCTCATTTCCCCTCCTCCAAGCAACAACCAATGTCCACCCTGCCCCTATATGCCAATTATGAGAAATAATTAAGAAGGACTATTTGGGAAGTCTCTAAACTAATGCCAATTAAGTTAATCCTCTTAATTAACTAGAGAAAATGGGTCTAATGGACCTAGTCCATGTTGGGCTCAATAGTTGTCATGACAAGTCTAATCGGGTTCACTAGTGTCAAGTCTAAATAATAGGTTAGCCCACTATCTATAAATAAATAACACAAAGCATAATTAAATTAAATAACACTATAATAATCACTTGAATAAATAAATATTCAAAATGATCAAATACCCTCATGTGAAAAAGTTAGGGTGACAAACCTACCCTCCTTAGAAAATTTTGTCCTTGAAATTTAAGGAAGGGACTAACTACGACAAGCAATCACAACAAGTAAGAAAGAATTATACCTCACGGCTCAAAAAGATAAGGGTATCGCTCACGCATCTCGGCTTCTAGCTCCCAAGTAGACTCTCTTGGAGAGTGATGCCTCCACACGACTCATACCAAGGAAATCGTCTGGTTCCGAAGTACCTTCTCCCTGCGATCCAGAATCTCCACCGGTTGCTCTGGATAACTGAGAGTCGGACCCACCTCGATCTCTGAGTGATCCAATACATGGCTAGGATCTGCCATGTACCATCTCAGCTACGACAAGTAGAACACGTTGTACTCCCTCTAGTGCAGGCAGCAAGTCCAGTCTGTAGGCCACTGTACCGACCCTCTCAAGAACACCGAAGGATCCGATGTACCGTTGACTAAGCTTTCTGCCTCCACAAAAGCGAATCGTACCCCACGTCGACGAAATTCTTAAGAACACTAGATCGCCAACTTAGCAAAAAAACAAAGCCTTAACACTCTAACTAAAATAAGGCAAACACAAGCAATACAACAAAACCTATACCTCAAATTCCAAGGGTCCCCGGTAGCTATCGGCCCAATGCCGGTGTCTGTTCTGTGCCACCCGAAGTCTATATCTAATAAGCTTCACCTTGTCAGCTGCATCCACAACCATCTCTGGCCCCAACAAGGCTCTCTCACCAACATCATCGCACGATAACGGAGTACGACATCTCCGTCCATACAATGCCTCAAATAGTGACATCTCAATGCTGGCCTGGTAGCTCTTGTTTTATGCAAACTCTACTAGGTGAAGATGATCCTCTTAAGAGCCTCTGAAATCCAAAACACAAGTGTGAAGCATATCCTCGAGAATCTGGATAGTTCTCTTCGACTGCTTGTCTGTCTGGGGGTGATATGCGATACTAAACATGAGCTGGGTGCCCAAGCTAGCCTGCAAACTCCTTCATAAGTGGGATATGAAACGACTATCCCGATACGAGATGATGCTCACAGGAACTCCATGCAATCTGACTATCTGCCACACATACATCCCCGCGAGCTTCTTTGTAGACTTACCCATCTTGAATAAAAAGAAGTGGGCAGATTTGGTCAACCTGTCTACGATGGCCCAAATAGCGTCTTTACCTCCTGGAGACCGCGGACGCCTCGAAAAAAAATCCATCATCACATGCTCACATTTATACTCTAGAATGGGTAAAGGCTAAAATAATCCACCTGACCTCTATCTCTTCGCCTTTACCTGTTGGCATATTAGACACCTAGATACGAAGCATGCCACCTTCCGCTTCATACCATACCACCAAATATGCTACATCATGTCTCTATATATCTTATTGGCACCTAGATACATAGAGTACTGAGATCGATGCGCCTCCTAAAGAACCTCCTTGCACAACTCTCCACTTGGCACACACAATCTGGTACCGTGCCGCAAAGATCCATCCTCAGCAATAGTGAAGTCCTCTACAAATTCTATTCGAACATGCACTCTGATACTCCTCAGAGACTCATCTTCAAACTGTGCATCTATGATTCGGTCTATTAACTCTGACTGTATCTGTAGACCCCACATATGTGCCGCAACTCCAGAAACTAACACCTCAATATCCAAGCTATCAAGATCGTCCAATAAGTGTCTGTACCTCATCAAGTACATAGCCACTAGATACCTTCTCAAGGCATCCGTGACTATGTTGGCCTTTTCTGGATGGTACTGCAAGGATATGTCAAAATCCTTCATCAAATCCAACCACCGTCTCTGCCTCATATTGAGCTCCTTCTGTGTAAACACATACTTCAAGCTCTTGTGGTCAGTGAAGATCTCTACATACTCTCCATACAAGTAGTGCTTCCACAGCTTTAGAGCAAAAATGATCGCTGCCAACTCCAAATTGTGGGTAGGGTAATTCTTCTCATGATGGCGTAATTGCCTGGATGCATAGGCAATCACCTTCTTGTTCTGCTGTAACACATATCCCAAACCCTTAACCGAAGCATCGCTATAGATGGTAAATACTCATGTCCCCGATGATGACGTCAAAACTAGAGCTGTAGTTAACATCTTTTTTAGCTCCTCAAAAGCGGCTTGACACTCTTTTGTCCATACAAACTCCATGTCTTTCCTGGTCAGCCTAGTCATCGACTTTGCAATCCTGGAGAAGTCCTGAACAAATCTCTGATAATAGCCTGTCAATCCAAGAAAGCTCCCGATCTTTGCCTCTGAACTCGGGGTAGACCATGACTCAACTGTTGATATCTTCTTCGGGTCCACTAAGATCATGTCTCTTGTAACTACATGTCCAAGGAATTCATTCTTGTCAAGGAAGAACTCACACTTTGAAAGCTTGCCATAAAGATTCTTCTTTATGATTGTCTCCAGAACTATCCTCAGGTACTCCTTATGCTCCTCCGGGGTCTTCGAATACACCAGAATATCATCAATGAATACCACCACAAACTTATCAAGATACTGGTGGAACACCTTATTCATCAAGTTTATGAATACTGTCGTGCTATTGGCCAACCCAAACGGCATCACCAAAAACTCAAACTGCCCATACCGAGTCCTGAAAGCTGTCTTCGGAATATCTTCCTTCTTCACTTTCACTTGGTGGTAACCCGACCTCAAGTTTATCTTCGAAAATACCTTTGCTCCGCTCAACTGATCAAAGAGATCATCAATCCTTGACATCGGGTATTTGTTCTTGATAGTGAGGTTGTTCAAAGCTCTGTAGTCGATACACATGCGTACTGACCCATCCTTCTTAGGTACAAATAATACCGGAGCACCCTACGGTGATGAACTGGATCTGATGAAGCCTTGGTCCTACAACTCATCCACCTGCTTCTTCAGTTCTGCCAGTTCGCTGTTGTTAACCCTATAGATATGCTGTGATATCGACTCTGCACATGACACCAAATCTATAGAGAACTCAACATCTCGGTGGTAAACCCGATAATTCCTCCGGGAAAACATCCATAAACTCTGCTATCAAAGGATGTGGCAGCTCCTTCTTTTCCACCAAAGATCCACAAAAGACTTCCTCGCTCTTCTCCGCTGCTCCTCTGGCGAACTCAAACTCTGGCTCTCCTGGCGGTCTAAACAAAACTCTGCCTCTACGATAATCTATACTAGCATGGTGCATACTCAACTAATCCATCCCGAGTACTAAGTCGTAGCTCGGAAGTGACATTACGAGTAAGCACGCGCTCAACTCCCAGCCTTCCAGTGTAACTCGTTGATCCTTGCAAACATTATTGGCCAGGATAATGCCATCCCTGATCTTGCAAGTCCTCACCAATGGTTTAGCCTTAAGATGATGCTTTAAAACAAAAGATACAGATACGAAACTATGTGAAGCACTGAAATCAAATAAAGCATGAGCTGGAAAAGAATCAAGATAGACTGAACCTGAAATGACATCTCCGAATGGCTCCTCCTCCTCATCTGCCATGGCAAAATCTTGCCCCTGCTGCGCACCTCTCTGCTGCTGCTAGTACTGTGCGAACCTCTGCTGCTGTATCGGCAATAGAGGTCCTCTTTGCTGACCTGCTGGTAGCCTCGCGGGTTCTCTCTGTGCTTGTGCTCTGTTTTGAGCTTGATGAGCTAGAGCCTGACGATAATCTCTCAGCTGGTGGTCTCCTGATCTGTAGAACAAACACTTGCCCAATCTTATTCTGTACACATCCCATCCATGACCTGGCTTCTTACAGAATGGGCAAGAAATAACAGGCTGAACTGGCCTCTGAATATGGTATGCATACTGCACTAGCGCTCTAAACGGTGCGGGTAACTGCTGCCTCTATGGCTGGAAGTGCCTCTGCTGCTGTTGGAAGTGAGACCGTTTTGCTGGGCCCACACTACTACTATCTCCAGGAGTATCCCTCATTCTCTTGAAGCTGAGCTCCAAATCATCCTCTGCCTACTATTCCTCTACTAGAATCTCCACAAATGTAGCGGTGTGGTGTCCACTAGTATGAGATTTGATCTCCCTGTTCAGACCCTTTATGAACTTTCTGGCCTTCTCCCGGGGATTCTGCCCCTCCACAAAGTGACCCAATCGGTAGAACTCTGTCGCGTACTCGTCCACTAGCATGCTCGCCTGGACGAGGTCCTGGAACCAAATCTCCAGGGAACTCATTGTCATACCCCGGTCCCACAAGGGTCCGATCGTCCTCGCTTGGTCCCTACAGAACCGATCGTCCTCGCATGGACGTGATGCCGTGCAAGCCTAAAGTGCGCTTGCACAAGGCCAAAGCTTTGAACAAGGGCAAGTAAGCTATTCAATACATAAGCAGCGACACATATATTGCAGAAAAGTAAAGAACACAATGGCATATGAAAATAAGCTCTTTATTGATAATCAAAAGTATTATACGCGACGTATTAGCCGAGGTTACAGATCGCTCAAGCACTCTTTCTCTCCATTATAATGACATCGTTCCATACATTATATTCCTCTATACAAAAGCAGCTCAAAGTAATCTCGATACGGCTCAAGGCATCGACTCCAAATTTTTGGGTCCTTGGAATGAGGCACGACTATCGCTTCCTCGGACGATCCAACACCTGCAAACAAGCAAACTGTTGGTGGGTCAACACTTTGGAGAATGTACTAGTAAGATAAAATCAACTGAACAGAAGCAACACCCCCTGAAACACACACTAAGTAAGCATGTAACAAAATATTACATTACTAGTGATCTTGCTACTTTTACCTATGTTCATTTCATGCAGCACATGACTTGAGTCAGTTTACTTCTTTTGAAAACATAGCTTGGAAACAGTTTTGCATATTCAATCAATAAGCATACATATGGGACAGTATTCTATCGTGCAGTACACAACATATATTGTGCACCATATTATAACTCTTAGGAACAAAGCTTATCTAGCGGACTGTTCATCTCATACTAAGACAAGCATTTCAAGTGGACTATACAATTCAATGCAATAGGGACAGCAGTATACTCAATGTAAAACAAATGTATCATATTTTGCATAAATGATAAGAGACATAAGGAAATACAAGTGATCACTTATTCAGTGATCCTTAACCATGGCCGAACGGTTATCCCTACAGCAGACATACAAGTTAGCAATAATTTGCATAAATATATATGTATAAGGTTCTCCTTCCCTGTCCATCTCTGCATCAAACAGTTAGGTATATAAGAAGGCTAGCCTAGCATGCGCCCTAACTATATGATGGTCCATGGGTAGCCCCATGATTAGCAGCGGTTGCCCAAGGTTCAGCTCTTTACTAGCATGCACCTGTGTCGGCAGCTGTGACTCAAGGTTCAGCTCTTCACCAACACACACGAGTACTAGTAGCTGTGACATCATGGGTTTCGCACAATACTAATAGACACATCGCCCCACTAGACCCCCAACAGACCGTATCCTCAGGGCGAAACAAAAATCTCTTCCGGACCGAGCGATTCCCAGTGCCCCAGGAACCGTCGAGAGACAAGACCTTGTGCACAAGTTGTCTGAGACCAATACAATGACATGAAGCATCTATAATGCAAGCAAAACAAATGATCAAGCAAAACATATATGGTCTAGCAAAACACATCTTGTCAAACAAAGCACATCTCTCACATATCTAGCATACCCCACTAGACCCCCTACAGGCCGTATCCTCAGGGTGCACTATTAGTCTATGCTTATACGAATCAAAGACTTATAGTATTTCGATATAGCAAAACAGACAAGCGAAACATATAATAGCAAGCACGATTTTGATTTCATATCAAGCATATAATATCTATCTCTTTCTTAGCATATTACAAAGGGATTTATTCAAGCGATTCATTTACTTATCTTTTTAGCATGACAAAGGTTTGTTCGATAGCTGTGTCAGTGTAACTAAGCATGCAACATTTCTTATACTCTAGACTTAGCATGGCAAAGTTCTATCTCATTTCAGACAAGCATACAAATTCTCTATTCAAGCAAGCATGTTCGTTTCAATGACAAGCTATATGAGTTCTCTTATTAAGCATACAGAGTCAGGTTCTATCATTCTTCTTATGAAACTATCTTCTTAAGCAAATAAGCATTCAAAAACTCAGATTCATTATTAACGCATACAAGAATCAGAGAATACAGTTCTGCCCACTCACATTGATCAATCGTCTTGTGGTTCGGTCGAGAACTCTCCGAGAAGACTTATGCTCGAGCAAGCAAAGCGATATTACTTGTACATAGTGTCTACGCGGAGCAGGATACTATATACTTATCCGCCAACAAAGAGTTTCATCCCCGAAACTCAAGGAGAAACTTATAAAATTCTCGAGTAGCGATAGTCCTCATCCCTCACCATCCTTAATCAAAACACAAGCAAATCACAAGCACGCAAGCACAACTCTCAAGCAACAAATCAAATCCAGAAAACTTTTGCGCGCATCTTTGAGAATATTTATGGACTTATTGTATGGAACGTTCATTGCAGCACAATATCAGGCACATCTCAGAGTCGGAGGCAACAGAATGGGCAAAGAATCGAGTCGCTCTGATACCATTATGTCACGCCCCGGTCCCGCAGGTGTCCGATCGTCCTCGCTTGGTCCATACAGAACCGATCATCCTTGTACGGGCGTGATGCCGTGCAAGCCTAAAGTGTGCTTGCACAAGGCCAAAGCTTTAAACAAGGGCAAGTAAGCTATTCAATACAGAAGCAGCGACACATATATTGCAGAAAAGTAAAGAACACAATGGCATATGAAAATAATCTCTTTATTGATAATTGAAAGTGTTACAAGCGGCGCATTGGCCGTGGTTACAGATTGCTCAAGCACTCTTTCTCTCGATTACAATGACACCGTTCCATACAATATATCCCTCTATACAAAAATAGCTCAAAGCAATCTTGATATGGCTCAAGGCATCGACTCCAGATTTCTGGGTCCTTGGGATGAGACACGGCTATCGCTTCCTCGGACGATCCAATACCTGTAAATAAATAAACTATTAGTGAGTCAGCACTTTGGAGAAAGTACTGGTGAGATAAAATTAACTGAACAAAAGCAACACCCCCTGAAACCCATACTAAGTAAGCATATGGCAAAACATTACATTACTAGTGATCTTGCTACTTTTACCTATGTTCATTTCATGCAGCACAGGACTTGAGTCAGTTTACTTCTTTTGAAAACATAGCTTGAAAACAGTTTTGCATATTCAAACAATAAGCATACATACGGGATAGCGTTCTATCATGCAGTGTGCAACATGTATTGTGCACCGTATTCTAACTCTTAGGAACAAAGCTTATCTAGCGAACTGTTCATCTCATATCAAGACAAGCATTTCAAGTGGACTATACAATTCGATGCAATAGGGGCAGCAACATACTTAATGTAAAATATATGTATTACATTTTACATAAATGATAAGGGACATAAGAAAATATAAGTGATCACTTATTCAGTGACCCTTACCCATGGCCGAACGGTTATCCTTGCAGCAGACATACAAGTTAGCAATAATTTGTATAAACATATATGTATAAGGTTCTCCTTCTATGTCCGTCTCTGTATCAAACAGTTAGGTATACAAGAAGGCTAACCTAGCATACATTCTAACTATATGATGGTCCATGGGTAGCCCCATGATTAGCAGCGGTTTCACTAGCACGTACCCGTGTCGGCAGCTGTGACTTAAGGTTCAGCTCTTCACCAACACACACGAGTACTAGCAGCTGTGACATCATGGGTTTCGCACAACACTAATAGACATATCGCCCCACTAGACCCCCAACGGGCCATATCCTCGGGGCGAAATAAAAATCTCTTCCGGACCGAGCGATTTCCAGTGCCCCAGGAACCGTCGAGAGACAAGACCTTGCGCACAAGTTGTCCGAGACCAATGCAATGACATAAAGCATCTATAATGCAAGCAAAACAAATGATCAAGCAAAACATATATGGTCTAGCAAAATACATCTTTTCAAACAAAGCACATCTCTCACATATCTAATAGCACACCCCACTAGACCTCCTGTGGGCCGTATCCTCAAGGTGCACTATTAGTCTATGCTTATACGAATGAAAGACTTATATCAGTTCGATATAGCAAAATAGACAAGCAAAACATATAATAGCAAGCACGATTTTGATTTCATTTCAAGCATGCAATATCTATCTCTTTCTTAGCATATTACAAAGGGACTTATTCAAGCGATTCATTTACTTATCTTTTTAGCATGGCAAAGGTTCATTCGATAGCTGTGTTAGTGTAACTAAGCATGCAACATTTCTTATACTCTAGACTTAGCATGGCAAAGTTCTATCTTATTTTAGACAAGCAGCAAGTTCTCAATTCAAGCAAGCAGGTTTATTTCGATGATAAGCTATATGAGTTCTTTTATTAAGCATGCAGAGTCAGGTTCTATCATTCTTCTTATGAAACTATCTTCTTAAGTAAACAAGCATTCAAAAACTCAGATTCATTATTAAGGCGTGCAAGAATCAGAGAATACAGTTTTGTCCACTCACATTGATCAATCGTCTTATGGTTCGGTCGAGAACTCTCCGAGAAGACTTTCGCTCAAGCAAGCAAAGCGATATCACTTGTACATAGTGCCTACGTGGAGCGGGACACTACACTCATAGCCATATCCGGAAAGAACTTATCCTTCAAAAGCTCCTTAAAAGCCTCCCAATTCAGTCCTGCTGCTGTGATCCTCGGGTCTATCCTGAACCATGTTAAAGCAATATCAAACATCATGCTCCATGCTGCCTTCACCTGTAGGCTCCCTAGAACAGCGCTAGTCACAGGTTCTGCTTAATGTCCTCGATCCAATCATCCGTATACAAAATTCCTTCGGTGTCGTTAAATTCCTTGGGCCCCATCCTTTTGAAGTCAAAGATAGTCCCCGGCCTCGGCTGTTACGGGACAGGCTGAGGTGGTGGCACCTGTGGCTGGACTGAGGCAACCCTCTCTACTATGGCACGTGATAGCTGGTGGGCATTCTCAATGCCCTGCCCCATCACCTCAAACTGATGTTGTTGGGCCTCCGCCTGGGCCCTCTGAGCCTCTACCATCTGCTGGACTAACGTAAATATCTACGCCGGATTAACTGCTGGTGGTGGTGGTGGAAGCTCCTCTGATACTGTAGGCACGGTCCTCTGTACTAGAGGTGGAGCACCCCCGAAAGCTGCTACAGTAATGCCCACCTGGATATGTGTAGCAGCTCTCCGAGTTGGAGCTGATGGAGCAGTGGCTGCTGGTACCCTACTCTAAGGCGACAAAGTGACCGACCTCGCTAACACTGCGCCTGAGCGCTGGAATCGCATCTTCGACGACATCCTAAAGATAGATTGAAACAAAGGAATCAATATTGAGTAAGATTCTATATCATCAAAGAAGGACATAATTATTCAAAGTAAGTAAGCATTCAGATTGATAAGGATAACAAAAGCAATAAATTTGAAGTGTTCTTAGCTGTGATTGAGTATACTCTCAACCTATATCCTATATCCTAAAGCAGGCTCATAGCAGTACTTTAAGTCTGAGTACTACTATGATATTGCACTAATTGTGACCTCTTGACCTGTCACGACCCGCACCCGAAAAATCGGGCATGAGTCGTGGGTACGTCCAGCCTACGCCGCAGAATCAGCGGTAGAACGCTGTAAAGGTCCGTTCTAGGTCACAATATCTATATATCTCATAAAATCTGTCAATATGACCTCTCCAAAAGGAGGGCAACCACGCAGTATATATATGCCTCAATCACAATAACTAGGGGAAGAGTAAAAGCACGATAAGATATCACAAAGAAACAAAAAAACAAGGAGCAAGTACAATATCCAAATATACAGTCCAAGTCTAAAGTCTACAACATCACAGAAGAAACAAAATAATAAATAAGTCATCCAAAATAGCAACTGGGAATAACCCAGGGAAACCCACCTAGCTAACTAGGGTGCTAATGGCGTCTCCTCGACGGGCTCCTCCTCAGTCTCCGGGTCACAACACTCCTCGACGCCCGGCCCGTAGAATGTCAGGCAAAAATTCTCAGGATCCTCTGGAAAAAATATACCCAGTCATGACTGGAGCGAAGTACATAACTCTAAAAGCAACTCCATATACATGGTAAGGTGTATATGACTAGCAATAAAAAATTATACAAGATGCACAGGAAAGTAAATACATGGTAGAGCAGATAAAGTAGCTACAATATAAAACTGGAGAACAATACAAGTAGTGGAGAAGTAACTGCATGTGAGAAAACAGGAATACTAGCTAAGTGCCTTGAGCACAAGTTCGTTATGTGATCGGCTTAGGTTGCACATGAATAATCTATGATAACTCTGTTATGCGTGAGTTGCATAACCGCCATACACATGAATACTGTTTGGCTTTGATCACATAACCAACTCCTACTCCCCTCCTCCACTAATACTCTTGGATCCAACCACGACACGCTACGTACATGATAAATAACTCGCACACATGAATGTGAGAGCACAAGAAGCACATGATAGCACATGAGAATCAATACCCGAAGCACATGATGAAATATACGTGATAGAGTACCCGTTGAACACGGTAAGGGGGATAGCATCTCATAACGGGATCTACTAGTACCAGCTCGTAAAATAATGTGTCAGAATCAAGTATTACAGTTCTAGAACAGGTGATATAAACACTATCATGAAATAGAAACGATCAGAGGTAGGTACTCGCCTGACGTCCTGAGCAACTGATGAGGATCGAGATCCAGACTGGCGTCGCAAGAACCTATTACGAAAAGCAAGGTTAAACATGGTTCTAAAGAGTTAAACTGATATAAAATAACTAAAAACAAGGTTCTAGGGTTATTCTAGGTCGAACGGGTCAAACCGGTGAAATTTGGGTCAAAAAGTCAACCCAGGGTCCAAAAAGTCAACGCTGGGTCAAAACTAGGTCAAATGTTGACTTTTACGGTCAACGGGGACAATTATGGTCAACACTAGGTCAAACTAGGGTGCCCCTAAAATTCTAGGTCAAAACTAGCTCATTAAGCTAGTAAACCCTCAAACTCGCCTCATCGAGATACCGGGATACCCTCGGTATCTAATATCTCAACCTAAGCTATGCACTCCGCCTAAACCCGCTAAAACCTATGCTAGCACACGTAAATATATACACATATACATAGAAAAGCAACTCTAAACCTATTCCTAGGCAATTGATCAAAAACCCCGCTCCGATACTCAATACCTTGGGTATCTCAAGGTATTGAGATACCTTGATAGCTTAAGGTATTGAGATATCCTCCAATACCTCTCTAACTACCCATCTAGCTAACTATCTATGCATATAGATATACACCTAGGTAGTAATCTAGGCTATAATATATATATCTAACACACACATATATATATATATATATATATATATATATATATATATATATATATATATATATATATATATATATATGTATATATATCCACACATACACATATACACATAACCCTTACCTACACATATATATATAACTATCTAACTAGTATATATCTATCTATTTATCTATCTATCTATCTATATCTATCTATCTATCTATCTATCTATCTAAACATATATATCTAGATATATATATATATATATCTAGGCTAATACATATATATACAAACACATAGGCATACATACCTACATAACTATATCACACACATACACATACACACATATACCCATATCCATATCTAACTATATATCTAACTATATATCTATATCTATACTTATATACTCATGTATCTATCTATATATATAGCTCTCTCACCTCCCTCTCACTACTAGCTGCTACTGCCGCTGCTACACGCTACTATGGCTGCTGCCCCTGCTGTATTTGCTGCTAAATTGCTGCTTGTGCTGCTGCTACTGCTGCATATGCTGCTGCTGCTGCTGCTGCAGTTGGCTGTTGCTGCCACTGCAACAGCTACTTGCTGCTGCGCTTGCTTGCTACAGCGCGCTGCCTCCTCCTCGCTGCACACCACGCACACACAGATACAAGCACACACACACACACACACACACACACACACACATATATATATATATACACACACACGAACATATATACATATATATATATATACAAACACAACTATATATATATATATATACACACTTACACACTTATACACAAATATATATATAGGTACACACACTTACACATACACACTCATACAAACACGCAAGCACACACACACACTTATAGATATATATATACACAAGCATATATATATATATATATATATATATATATATATATATATATATATATATATATATATATAACACAACCAAATATATATATATACACACACTTATATATATATATATATATATATATATATATATATATATATATATATATAGACACACATACACATACACATATACACATATACTTATATATATATATATATATATATATATAAAGATACACTTACACAAACACATATATACACTCATACATATAAATACACACACACACACACACACACACACACACACACACACACACATATATATATATATATAAACTCATTTACATATATATAAACACACTTATATATATATAGAGACACACACACACACACACACACACACACACACACACACACACACACACACACACACACATATATATATATATATAGACACATATATTGACACACACAAACACAACAACCACAAACAATACCTCACCAACGTACGTCCAACGACCCCTATACCTATAAATAACTATAAATATATAAAATACAACTCGAGAACTCTAGCACACACTCTCCGAAGCTAACCCAACGCGCGCACGAGTCCGAAACCAAGAAACTAAGTCGAAATGGCCATTCGGTCATTTCGACGAACACGTGGTGTGCGGTTCGTAAAATCTCGTGAAACGCATACCAAATCTACTTGGAATTGGCCTAAAATTTACTCATGGGTTCTAATCGATGTCTAGATCCTAGAAAAAGCTAACTCGTCGATTCTAGGTCCGTGGCAAAAATGCGCACGCACATACAACCTACGACGATAAAAACCCCCAAAATGCCCGAAATACCTATTTCTCTGCGACACGACTTTACGTGTCCGAACGGAGACACGTACTTACCCTCAAGACACCCAAGCACGTCTACCTTGGTCCGTCTAACCTAGAACATCACCCAAAATTGGGTCAATCTTGGATTTCATCCAAAATTGACACAAAACCTAATGTCAAAGTCTCCAAACACAACCAAACTTGTTCTAACTTCCTCCCACGGATAGGCTTAGGGTCTAGGAAGGTTCTAAATCACTAATTACACTATATAATAGTAACCACTAAGAAGAAAGTTAGGGTTTACCTCTTGGGAGTTGGAATTTCAAGGCCAAAGTCTCCAAAACCCTTGAAATCACCACCCTCAAGCCTCCAAGCCTCCAAATCAAGCCTCCACACTAAGTCTAGGCTCTAAACACATAGGTTAGGGAAAAATATAGGGTTAGGGTTAACATCCATGGAAGAAATAGAAGAAAGAAGAGAAGAATGACTTACTTGAAGCTTGAAATAGGAAGTGGGAAGAAGAAAGAGTGGAGAATGGAGAAGAAGAAGAAGAAGAAGAAGTGAAGAGGAATGGGGGGGGGGGGGGGGGGGGCTCGGTTCTGGATCCGGGAATAGGGGGGCCGGCCAAGCATGAAAAAATAGGTTACATGAATGGAAAATTACCAAAATGCCCTCCCCTTTAGTCATGCAACTTGGGTTTTGGGTTTGGGGTTCCAAAAGCACTCAAACTAACTCCTAATCACTCCAACTAACTTATTAAAAATATAATAAATATTCTAAACCCAAAAATAAGCCTCACAAGGGTATTGGTTGGGTCGAACATGGGTCCACTAGGGTCTGACATGGGTCCAGACTAACCAAAACCCTAAAACAACCAATAAAAAAATAATACAACCATCAATTAAATATAAATATAATTATTTATAAATAATACACAATTTATCAAATAAAAAAATAAAAAATAAAAAAAATAATCCTATTTTCTAGAATCGGGTAGTGACAAGCCTACCCTCCTTAAAATAATTTTGTCATCGAAATTAAAAGACGAAACTAGAACAGGAATGCAAGAAAAAGAAAAAGAACCATACCTCAGGGCTCGAAAAGATAAGGGTATCGTTCGTGCATTTCATCCTCCCTCTCTCAAGTCGACTCACTTGGAGAGTGATGCCTCCACGCGATGCGAACCAAGGGAATAGTCTGGTTCCTCAACACCTTCTCCCGCCAATCCAGAATCTCCACCGGCTGCTCTGGATAGCTAAGAGTAGGGCCCACCACGATCTCTGAGTGATCCAATACGTGACTAGGATCCGCCATGTACCATCTCAACTGCGACACGTGGAACACATCATGAACTCCCTCTAGCGTAGGCGGCAAATCTAGCCTATACGCCACAGCGCCGACCCTCTCAAGGATACGGAAGGGTCCAACGAAACATGGGCTAAGCTTCCCGCCTCTACCGAAGCGAATAGTGCCCCGCGTCGGAGAAATCCTCAGGAACACCAGATCTCCAACCTAGCACAAACAAGGTCTCAGCACTTATCTAAAATAAGCAATCACAAGCGAACACAAGAACAAAATCTAGATTCTAAGCTATACCTCAAACTCCAAAGGTCTCCGGTGGCTATCGGCCCAATGCCGCTGCCTGTCCTGCGCCACCCGAAGTCTATCTCTAATGAGCTTGACTTCTCCGCTGCATCAACCACCGTCTCCGGGCCAAGCAAAGCTCTCTCGCCTACATCATCCCATGATAACGGAGTACGATACCTCCGTCCATACAATGCCTCGAATGGTGACATCTCGATACTGGCTTGGTAGCTGTTGTTATAAGCAAACTCTACCAAGTGCAAGTGATCCTCCCAAGAGCCTCTGAAATCCAGAACACAAGTGCGAAGCATATCCTCAAGTGTCTGAATGGTCCTCTCTGATTGAACATCTGTCTGTGGGTGATATGCACTACAAAACTTGAGCTGGGTGCCTAAGCTAGCCTGCAGACTCCTCAAGAAATGCAAAGTAAAGCGACTGTCCCGGTCTGATACTATGCTCACAGGAACTCCATGCAGTCTGACTATCTGGCGCACATACATCTCTGCTAGTCTCTCTGTAGACATACCCACTTTGAATGGTAGAAAGTGGGCCAATTTGGTCAACCTGTCTACGATGACCCAAATCGTATCCTTCCCTCCTGGAGAACGGGGAAGTCCAGAAACAAAATCCATGGTCACATGCTCCCATTTCTACTCCGGAATGGGTAACGACTGGAGCAATCCTCCTGGCCTCTGTCTCTCCGCCTTCACCTGCTGGCACACTAAGCATCGGGATACGAAGCGTGCTACCTCCCGCTTCATCCCGTACCACCATACATGCTCTCTCAGATCTCTATACATCTTGTTGGCACTTGGATACATAGAGTACTGGGATCGATGTGCCTCCTGAAGAACCTTCTTGCGCAACGACCCACTCGACACACACAACCTGGTACCATGCCGCAATGATCCATCATCAGCAATGGTGAAGTCATCTGATAATCCAATCTGAACCTGCGCCCTGATGCTCCTCAGGGACTCATCCTGAAACTGTATAGCCCTGATCCGGTCTACCAACTTTGACTGAATCTGCAGTCCCCATATCTGTATCTTAACTCCAGGCACTATCACCTCAATGCCCAAGCTCTCTAGATCTGCCAGAAGATAATGATCTGTAGTCAGGCACATAGCTACCGGATACTTGCTTAGCGCATCCGAAACTACGTTCGCCTTTCCTGGATGGTACTACAATAATATGTCGAAGTCTTTTATCAACTTCAACCATCTCCTCTGCCTTATATTCAGCTCTTTTTGGGTAAACACATACTTCAAGCTCTTGTGATCTATGCAGATCTCCACACGCTCTCCGTATAAATAGTGTTTCTACAACTTCAGAGCAAAGATGACCGCTGCCAACTCTAAATCATGGGTAGGGTAGTTCTTCTCTTGAGGACGTAATTGCCTGGAAGCATAGGCAATCACCCTCCCATTGTGCTGTAACACGTAACCTAGTCCCTTCCCCGATGCATCACTATAGATAGTGAATCCTCCAGATCCTGATGGCAACGTCAACACTGGAGCTGTTGTCAACCTCCTCTTCAGCTCATCAAAGGCGATCTGGCACTCCTCTGACCAAACAAACTCCATGTCCTTCCGGGTCAGCCTAGACAACGGCTCTGCAATCCGGGAAATTTTTTGAACAAATCTCCTATAGTAACCTGCCAGCCCCAGAAAACTCCTGACCTCTGCTACTGAACTTGGAGCACTCCATGTCTCAACTTCCATGATCTTTCTCTGATCCACCAAGATTCCCTCTCCAGTCACCACATGACCAAGGAATTCAACCTTGTCAAGGAAGAACTCGCACTTCGAAGGCTTTCCATAAAGCTTCTCCTTTCTGAGAGTCTCCAGCACTATCCTCAGATGCTCCTCATGCTCCTCTGGGGTCTTCGAATACACCAAGATATTATCTATAAACACCACTACAAACCTGTCCAGATGTTGATGGAGCACCTTGTTCATCAGATTCATGAATACTGTCGGGGCATTAGTCAACCCAAACGACATCACCATGAACTCATACTGTCCATACCTGGTCCGAAAAGCTGTCTTTGGAATATCCTCCCTCCTGACCTTCACCTAGTGGTAGCCTGTCCTCAGATCAATCTTGGAAAACACCCTCGCTCCGCTTAACTGGTCAAAAAGATCATCAATACGCGGCAGCGGATACTTGTTCTTGATTGTGAGGTTGTTCAGAGCCCTGTAGTCGATACACATCCGTATCGACCCATCCTTCTTCGGCACAAAAAGTACCGGAGCACCCCACGGAGAAGAACTAGATCTGATAAATCCCTTGTCCTGAAGCTCATCCACCTGCTTCTTCAACTCTATCGGCTCACTGTTGCTGACTCTATAGACGTACTGGGATATCGGCTCCGCGCCTGGCACCAAGTCTATAGAGAACTCCACATCTCTGTCCGGAGGTAACCCTGGCAACTCCTCCGGAAAGATATCTATGAACTCTGCTATCAGTGGATGTTGCAACCTCGGCTCTACCACCAGGGCTCCGTAGAAGACTCCCTCGCTCTGCTCCGCTGCTCCTCTGGCAAACTCAAACTCTGGCTCACCCGACGGACTAAACAACACTCTACCTCCACGACAATCTATACTAGCATAATGCATACTCAACCAATTCATCCCGAGTATAATGTCGTAGCTCGGAAGTGGCATTACGAGTAGGCACACACTCAACTCCCGGCCTCCCAAGGTAACTCTCCGGTCTCTGCAGACATCACTGACTAGGATGATGCCACCCCCGGTCGTGATCTTGCAGAGTCTAGCTAAAGGTTCAGCAATAAGATGGTATCTAACAGCAAAAGATACAGACACAAAACTATGGGAAGCACCGGAATCAAATAAAGCAAGTGCTGGAATGGAATCAAGAAGAACACAGATCAAAAGAAGTTAATACAGTGCAAAATACGATATCATCAATGAAGGACAGTAATATTTCAAAAGAAAATAATTTCAGAAAAATTAAAGATAGCAAAAGAAATCAGGAAGGGTCCTAGTTGTGATTGAGCACACTCTCTCTCAGCCTATATCCTATATCCTATTACAGGTAGACCTAGAAACTAGACCTGCGTACTAGACCATGTATACTAGACCTGTATGGACCGTCACAAAAAATGTGTCACGATCCGCACCCAAAAAATCGGGCATGAGTCATGGGTACGTCCAGCCTATGCCGCAGAATCGGCGGTAGAACGCTGTAAAGGTCCGTTCTAGGTAACAATATCTATATATCTCACAAAACCTGTCAATATGACCTCTCCAAAAGGAGGGCAACCACGCAGTATATATATGCCTCAATCACAATAACTAGGAGAAGAGTAAAAGTACGATAAGATATCACAAAGAAACAAAGAAACAAGAAGCAAGTACAATATCCAAATATACAGTCCAAGTCTAAAGTCTACAATATCACAGAAGCAACAAAATAATAAATACAGTCATCCAAAATAGCAACTAGGAATAACCCAGGAAAACCCACCTAGCTAACTAGGGTGCTAACGACGTCTCCTCGACGGGCTCCTCCTCAGTCTCCGGGTCACAACACTCCTCAACGCCCGGCCCGTAGAATGTCGGGCAAAAATTCTCAGGATCCTCTGGAAAAAATATGCCCAGTCAGGACTGGAGCGAAGTACATAATTCTGAAAGCAACTCCAAATACATGGTAAGGTGTATATGACTAGCAATAGAAAAGTATACAAGATGCACAGAAAAGTAAATACATGGTGGAGCAGATAAAGTAGCTGCAATATAAAACTGGAGAACAATACAAGTAGTGGAGAAGTAACTGCATGTGAGAAAACAGGAATACTAGCTAAGTGCCTTGAGCACAAGTTCGTTATGTGATCGGCTTAGGTTGCACATGAATAATCTACGATAACTCTGTTATGCGTGAGTTGCATAACCGACATACACATGAATACTGTTTGGCTTTGATCACATAACCAACTCCTACTCCCCTCCCCCACTAATACTCTTGGATCCAACCACGACACGCTACGTACATGATAAATAACTCGCACACATGAATGTGAGAGCACAAGAAGCACATGATAGCACATGAGAATCAATACCCGAAGTACATGATGAAATACACGTGATAGAGTACCCGTTGAACACGGTAAGGGGGATAGCATCTCATGACGGGATCCACTAGTACCAGCTCGTGAAACAATGTGTCAGAATCAAGTATTACAGTTCTAGAACAGGTGATATAAACGCTATCATGAAATAGAAACGATCAGAGGTAGGTACTCGCCTGACGTCCTGAGCAATTGATGAGGATCGAGATCCAGACTGGCGTCGCAAGAACCTATTACGAAAAGCAAGGTTAAACATGGTTCTAAAGAGTTAAACTGATATAAAATAACTAAAAATAAGGTTCTAGGGTTATTCTAGGTCGAACGGGTCAAACCGATGAAATTTGGGTCAAAAAGTCAACCTAGGGTCCAAAAAGTCAATACTGGGTCAAAACTAGGTCAAATATTGACTTTTACGGTCAACGGGGACAATTATGGTCAACGCTAGGTCAAACTAGGGTGCCCCTAAAATTCTAGGTCAAAACTAGCTCATTAAGCTAGTAAACCCTCAAACTCGCCTCCTCGAGATACCGGGATACCCTCGGTATCCAATATCTCAACCTAAGCTACGCACCCCACCTAAATCCGCTAAAACCTATGCTAGCATGCGTAAATATATACACATATACATAGAAAATCAACTCTAAACCTATTCTTAGGCAATTGCTCAAAAATCTCTCTCTGATACTCAATACCTTGGGTATCTCAAGGTATTGAGATACCTTAATATCTCAAGGTATTGAGATATCCTCCAATACCTCTCTAACTACCCATCTAGCTAACTATCTATGCATATAGATATACACCTAGGTAGTAATCTAGGCTAGAATATATATATCTAATATATATATATATATACCTACATATCTATATGTATATATATCCACACATACACATATACACATAACCCTTACCTACACATATATATATAACTATCTATCTATCTATCTAAACATATATATCTAGATATATATATATATATATATCTAGGCTAATACATATATATACAAACACATAGGCATACATACCTACATAACTATATCACACACATACACATACACACATATACCCATATCCATATATATATCTAACTAACTAACTAACTATATATATATATATATATATATATATATATATATATATATATATATATATATACTCATGTATCTATCTATATATATAGCTCTCTCACCTCCCTCTCACTACTAGCTGCTACTGCCGCTGCTATACGCTGCTATGGCTGCTGCTAAACTGCTGCTTGTGCTGCTGCTACTGCTGCATATGCTGCTGCTGCTGCAGTTGGCTGCTGCTGCCACTGCAGCAGCTACTTGCTGCTGCTTCTGCGCTTGCTTGCTGCTGCGCACTGCCTCCTCCTCGCTGCACACCACACACACACACACACACACACACACACACACACACATATATATATATATATATATATATACACGAACATATATACATATATATATATATACACACACAACTATATATATATATATACACACTTACACACTTATACACAAATATATATATAGGTACACACACTTACACATATACACTCATACAAACACGCAAGCACACACACACTTATATATATATATATATATATATATATATATATATATATATATATATATATATATATATATACACACACAAGCATATATACATATATATATACACACAACCAAATATATATATACACACACTTATATATATATATATATATATATATATATATATAGACACACATACACATATACTTATATATATATAAAGATACACTTACACAAACACATATATACACTCATACATATAAATATACACACACACACACACACACACACACACACACACACACACACACACACACACATATATATATATATATACACACACACAAACACAACAACCACAGACAACACCTCACCAACGTACGTCCAACGACCCCTATACCTATAAATAACTATAAATATATAAAATACAACCCGAGAACTCTAGCACACACTCTCCAAAGCTAACCCAACGCGCACACGAGCCCGAAACTAAGAAACTAAGTCAAAATGACCATTCGGTTATTTCGACGAACACGTGGTGTGCGGTTCGTAAAATCTCGTGAAACGCATACCAAACCTACTCGGAATTGGCCTAAAATTTACCCACGGGTTCTAATCGATGTCTAGATCCTAGAAAAAGCTAACTCGTCGATTCTAGGTCCGTGGCAAAAATGCGCACGCACATACAACCTACGACGATAAAAACCCCCAAAATGCCTATTTCTCTGCGATACGACTTTACGTGTCCGAACGGAGATACGTACTTACCCTCAAGACACCCAAGCACGTCTACCTTGGTCCGTCTAACCTAGGACATCACCCAAAATTGGGTCAATCTTGGATTTCATCCAAAATTGACACAAAACCTAATGTCAAAGTCTCCAAACACAACCAAACTTGTTCTAACTTCCTTCCACGGGTAGGCTTAGGGTCTAGGAAGGTTCTAAATCACTAATTACACTATATAATAGCAACCACTAAGAAGAAAGTTAGGGTTTACCTCTTGGGAGTTGGAATCCCAAGGCCAAAGTCTCCAAAACCCTTGAAATCACCACCCTCAAGCCTCCAAGCCTCCAAATCAAGCCTCCACACTAAGTCTAGGTTCTAAACACCTAGGTTAGGGAAAAGTATAGGGTTAGGGTTAACATCCATGGAAGAAATAGAAGAAAGAAGAGAAGAATGACTTACTTGAAGCTTGAAATAGGAAGTGGGAAGAGGAAAAGAAGAAGAAAGAGTGGAGAATGGAGAAGAAGAAGAAGAAGAAGAAGAATTAAAGAGGAATGGGGGGGGGCTCGTTTCTGGATCTGGGAATAGGGGGGCCGGCCAAGCATGAAAAAATAGGTTACATGAATGGAAAATTACCAAAATGCCCTCCTCTTTAGTCATGCAACTTGGGTTTTGGGTTTGGGGTTCCAAAAACACTCAAACTAACTCCTAATCACTCCAACTAACTTATTAAAATATAATAAATATTTTAAACCCAAAAATAAACCTCACAAGGGTGTTGGTTGGGTCGGACATGGGTCCACTAGGGTCTGACATGGGTCCAGACTAGCCAAAATCCTAAAACAACCAATAAAAAAATAATACAACCATCAATTAAATATAAATATAATTATGTATAAATAATACACAATTTACCAAATAAAAAATAAAAAAATAAAAAATAATCCTATTTTCTAGAATCGGGTAGTGACATGACCTGCATGTGCCACCACTAAAAATATGTCACGACCCGCACCCAGAATGAGGGCACGAGTACGTGAACAACGCCCATCCTATGCCACAGCATCGACGGTAGGACACTGTCTAGGTCAATATTGCTATCTAAATATCTCACACAATATATATAAGGTACTTGTCATGTTATCTCAACTCTAAATGGAGGAACAATTTGGTATATGATAATGAAACCAATACTCAATCACAATATCAAACTAGGAGAAGAAATAGCACGATATGGAATAAAGGAAAGAAGTACAAGAGTCACAAATACAAGTCCAAGTCTAACATCTAGTCACAACACAATAGTCTCCAATATAATAATACATGCCAAGGCTCTAAAGAGTCAAATACAAAGCAATAATAAAAGCTAAGTCTCCTCTATAGCTAGTGCTACTTCCTCATATGCTAGGGTTCTATCTCTCCTGCTGGCTCCCCATCATGTGCCCCATAATATATGGGGCACATCTCCACTAACCATTCATCTGAAAATATATTCAATCAAGATTGGAGCAAAGTACAAAACTCTGAAAGCAGTTCCAAATACATGGTAGAGCATATATGACAGGTAATAGAAAAGAATACAAGATATACTGGCAACTAGGAAATAGAAATGAACAAGAATAAGCATGTAAAGTACTGGAAGGAAAGAACATGCAATATGGAATAACTACAAGTAATAGAATTATGTAATACTAGCTAATGTGCCTTTGAGTACAAGTTCATTATGTGATCGGTTTAGGTTGAACACGAATGTAATTAGATAACTTGATTACACATATGATGTGTAATCGACATATACATGAATACACTGGACTTTGATCACATAACCAACTCCTATTCTCCTGTCTCCAACCAATACTCATGGATCCAATCATGACACATTATGAACACGAGTAATATAGGTACACTGTATATGAGATAGTGTGTGAACACGAAGTACATGATTATCAATACCCAATGCATATAATGAAATACATGTGAAAGAGTATCCGCTAAATACGGTAAGGGATAACATCTCTTGACAGGATCCATATAGTACTAGTCCGTGTAATCGCTGTATCAGAATTAAGTAAACTATGCTAGAACATGTGATATATATACAATCATGAAATAAAAACTAATAGAGATATGTACTCGCCTCTGGTCCTGAGCAAATGGTGTATCTCGATGACTAAACTGGTGTCACACAATCCTATTTAGGAATATCATGCCAGATGGTGCAATGAATGAGAATTAAGTAAAACGATGCACTAATATAATTTCTAGCACAATTCTAGCTAAACTAGGCTAAACTAGGTCATGCAGAAGTTTCTAGATCCAATACTAGTTAATTAGTCTTTATTAGGCACTAATTAGCTAACACTAGCTTATACTAGCTATACTAGGTCATTAACTTAGTGTATGGATGATATCTTAGCTAAAAACCTACACTACTAGTATAACTTAGTATCAACCCATATCCTCATACCTTACTTAACAATACAACTCAACTCTAGTTACTGATACTACTATAATACTTAGCTAGCTATTATACCCCAACTGATAACTAAGTCTATACTAATTTATACTAACATAACACTGACCTAATACACTAACTGGTACTAACTAGCACTTAGTATACACTGACTTCTAAACTGAGAATGTGAGTGATACAAACATAACTAATTGATATCACACACCGCTAACTGATACTCTTATATGCTAACATACCAATTAACTTATCTATACACTAGGAATTAACTAACATCCTAATACTTAACTGACCTCACAAGGGTGTATACTCACTGATACACCCCCTCAAGTCTGGACCCAACTGCACATAATATTTGTACACACATATCACTCAACTAGACACACAACACCAAGTCATCCTAGCTCCTGGAACCCACTATGCAGTTTTGTACATGAACTAACCTCTCCATAAAATGCACACAATAGTATGGGCTACTGCTCCATGGCCTAAATGGAACTAATACCCGATACCCAACTCCCTTATCCTCGTGTTGTTGCTACCACTGCTATTCCTCTTCAATTGTTTACATTGCTGCTACTGTCCTCATGCTAGGACTCGACACCCCAGGTCTAAGACAGTGCCAAGGTACTACAACATCTGATACAGTTGCTGATACTCTCTACTTATTCCTGCAGCTGCTACTACTCTGTTCTTGAAATACTAATGCTATTGCTGTGCATCCTAATGTATCTCCTACTGACCCCACACTGCTAACCCGACTCTTCACATGATGTTATGCACAACCATGTGCACAGTCCCGAGCTTTCAACACCCCTCAAATGCACCACAATATACCACACAGGCACACTCCTACTCGAGCCACACTAACACTGGTAAACACAACTCTCTTGGTCACAAGGCTCACATACTGAATATATATATATATATATATATATATATATATATATATATATATATATATATACATTCACCCTTATAATCATATACACATATACATATATGCATATCACACGCATTAGCCATAAAACTAAATATTATGTGTGCAATCTCTAGTACACCATGATACACACTCAATTGAGAAGCCAAAATCCCAATTTCTCCATGATAAACATTCCTATATATCAAATATACATAATAATAGATATTAGAACTAGTTACACTAGGAATTAAAGAGAATTTCACAAAAATTCCCAAAATGAACTATGTATCGCAAAGTATCACACCGTATCACGATAAGACCTACTCGTGTCTAATTGTGGACACATAGCTAGTCTCTCAACCATGATCTAAGTCCAATTATACTAAATTAGTCTCATGACACATACTTGATATGCCAATCTCATAATTCTCCCAAATTGTACACAAAAATCTATGTAGAAGTGTCAAAACACAACAATAGAGCTTAGATCTTCTTCCTATAGGTAGTTCTATACCATGGGAGGGTTTCTAATGGTCAAATGCATGATTTAGAACTCAAAATGAAAGGAAAATTCAGATCTATATCTATTGGGAGATGGATTCCCAATAAATTGCTCAAATGGACCCGATCCGAACACAAACTCCTTCCCAATGCTCCTCCTCCAAGTGCTCCTTACAAATCCAAACACCAATGCTCCTTGCTTGATGAAATTGAGAGAGAAATAGAAGAAATTGGATTGAAATTGATGGATAGAAAAGTGAATTAGGGATCTAGAAAATTGGGGATCTAAATTGCTTGTAGAGAATGAGAAGAGGAAAGAGAAAGCCTCATCATCTGGTCGGCCCCCTCCTTTCCCCTCCTCCAAGCAACAACCAATGTCCACCATGTCCCTACTTGCCAATTATGAGGAATAATTAAGAAGGGCTATCTGGGAAGTCTCTAAACTAATGCCAATTAAGTTAATCCTCTTAATTAATTAGAGAAAATGGGTCTAATGGGCGTAATCCATGTTGGGCTCAATAGTTGTCATGACAAGTCTAATCGGGTTCATTAGTGTCAAGTCTAAATAATAGACTAGCCCACTATCTATAAATAAATAATACAAAGCATAATTAAATTAAATAATACTATAATAATTACTAGAATAAATAGATATTCAAAATAACCAAAATATCTCCATTTGAAAAAGTGAGGGTGACAGTTGATCCTCCTATAAAGGCTCTTGGAGAAGGGACAAATTTCCACATAGCAAGAAACTTGAGAGAAGAAGAAGATATTGAAGTAAGTTTTTGAAGTCGTTGAGTGATCTGAACCAAATCAACAAGTGAGGATAATTCTTCTTCAACCCACTCTCAATTTAAGGGAATTTTCTTAATTTTTTTTTTGGGGAAATAGTGATTTGGTCCTCAAATTTGAGAGATGGGAGAAAATTATCAAATTTGAGGATCCGTCCTTTATGTCTATTTTGCCCTTCACATTGTAACTAGTTCCTAGCATATCATGATAAATACTAAACTTAATTAACTTACATATTAATTAAGCATGCATGAAACCATTTTATTCACTAATTAACATCTTAAATATGAAAATACTTAAGTTTAATATTCTAAAATTTATTTAACTATAGTGAAACACACATTTTTTATATTACAATAATATAACATATACACTAGTTCATCAATATAATCCATACAACCTATCTATCAATTATTCATACTTTAAACCATTAAAATACACATTTTTTTATGTATATAATTTGAAATTTAGTTCATATAATTTTGAATAATAATTATAATAATATGAAAATAATTAACGATAGACAACAACTCATTATTTTTATTTACAACATCTATGTAACATATACATGCAATATAGGCTTTAGTGCATGGGTTAAACACATAGTGAAAATAATTCTTGGATCATAACAAGATATTTTTCCTACTCCTCAGCAACCATAAACACCATGAATAAAGAAGAAAATGAAGAGGTAAAAATTTTACCAACACTTGGTGTTGTTGAGAGTCGTTGCACTCCGAAAACATTTTCGACTTCAAGGAGGGGTTGCACAACCACTAGACCGACTGTCACCCCCACATTTCAGATTAGAGATATTTTCGTCTTTTTATAATTAAATGTGTAAATGATTGCATGATAATTAATTATATTTAATTTGCTGTAATTTATTTGATTGTTGCACTTTACCGTTACTTCGATAATTAGAGCACTACACTAGCCATTGTCTTTCAACTAATTTCACACCCTTGTCCTAGACATGCCAGACTGTTATTTTGATCCTTGTATGACTCATAACCATGTCTTGTTGTGCTTTATTTTAGACGCACAACATTCGTCGCAACTGATTGTATTTAATTCTATTTAAATCAAACTTTGTATCCTTGTGTGTTCCAATCGAAATTGGAGACACAATCTCGACCCATTGTGAGCAACCCAAATCAGGGTAATATTCTATTCTGAGTCTACTTCATTTATGATACTTGTGTCCCACTTAATTTTAGTCCCTTGTACTTCTAATTAATTTTAGAACACCTGTTGCATTTAGTTTAATTAAATTAAATTCATAAATCTTACTTTGTGTAATTTTCCAATTGTTGGGCACTTTTGTGCAAAAGTGTATTGAGGTATCCACCCCGTTGGACACGACACTTAAATAAACCCCCTTTATGTATAAATATTCATTTTCCTTGTTTTTCCTTTTTCTCTAAAAACTAAACCAAACTACAACGGATCACCCTTCTTCCCCGACCTACTGTTCCCCGCCGGACAACCCGTCGGACCCGTCGAGCATCTTCCCGTTTCCATACAAATTCCTGCCTGTACGACAACACTCGCCTCCAACCATTCACATCTTCCCGCCGGAGTCATCCACAACCCGCCGGACCAGACCCCGTCTCCCTGCCTCGCTCATCCTCGCCTGAACGACGCCGGAGCCACCGTCAACCATGCCAGAACGCTGAAATGAATGACCCGCCTCCATACGATGACCTCGACCCACTGCACTCGTCGTCATCTCGCTGCCGTGAACCCAATGTCTCGACCGGAGTCGAATCACCCGTTGTACTCACCTCGCCATCCCCGCTGCACTCGTCGCTAGAACTTCGACAGCACACGACCGGAATGTATATACGTATATCAATTATATGTGTAATTGATTAGTATTATTGTATATGTTAGTTCATAATGTGTATAATATGCATAGGTTAGTTAATGATAGGTATTATATGTCTATGTACTAGATGACCCGAATGTAACCACGGATACCCCATAGATTACATTGACCTGTGACCATGTAACATGTTAGCAGACTGCCATATGTACACCGACGTACTGGCAAGACCGTATCATTGACTGTCTGTTATGCACAGCAACTACAGATGTGACACCCTAGCGTAGTCTCTGAGATCATTGTGTTTTGATTGTGTGTGTTAGTGTAATGTCTGATGAAATATTGTATTATATGATATGTCTATAGGACTGTTGGATCATTCAGACGATACTTTGGAACCAGGACATTGGTATTGCCAGCTAATGACCACAGGCGAGTACATTCTCTGACAGTTTCCATTATGTTGATTATCTCTATAATTCTTGTTGTATAGCGTACATGAGTCCGACACTGTTGTTTACACGAGTTGGCTTTATCAAGACCTGTCACGAGGAGTCGTGACTTGGAATCCATCGTACTAGCTGGGGAAAATGGGGAAATATTAGTAGCTTATGTGATCATACCCAACTCTACTTGCACCATAGCTCACCCACACCTCACGTCGGTGCAGCCTGACCATTATATGCCTCATAGCCTATTATGTATGATTAGCCTGACTATTGCTCGCATCATAGCTATCCAGATGGTTAGCCTGACCTTACATGAATCATAGCTAGTCATACATAGCAAGCCTGATCAGTCCCAAGCCGATCACATGATATGCTAATGTTTTACACACTTAGCTAGATGTTCTTGACATGTATCTCTAGTATATTGATCTAGCATTCCTTATATTCTAGTTATTGTTCTAACATCCACTGATATTCCAGTTCATGGTTCTAGTATACACTTGTATTTTTGTTCATTGCTAGTGCACCATTGATGATGACATATGCTCAAGTACTTCATTATTCCAGTATTCCTTTATTTTCAGTATCTCATTATTCCAGTATTATTTATTGCCACTATTTATATCCACCTTGTATTTCTTTATACTATATTATAGTTTTTGTCAATATATATGGAACTGCTCTTAGTGCTTGCACTTCGTTCCAATCCTGACTGGATATTTTTTCCAGAGGATCTTGAGGATTTCTATACTACACACATGGACCGGTTATAGATGCAGACTACACACCAGAGATCTTGGAGGAGACTATTCCTGTAGAAGAGACATTACCTGCAGCTACCTAGATAGTATTTATCTTATGCACTGAGACTTATTTGAGTTTATTGAGTTTATGTTTAGACTTATTCTTAGTTTATGTTGAGACTTGTGGAGACTTTATGTTGGACAGCTAGACTGTGGTTATCTATATTTTGAGACATGGTGTTGACTATGTCATTCTTCTTATCTTTTATCTTTTATCGTGCCTTTATACTCTTATAGTTATTGTGATTGAGTTACATTATGAGATATTATGAGATGCATATTGTCTTTATTATGGAGATTGATATCATTGACAGGTTGTGAGTATTATATTAGTATTATTTGTGACCTAGACATCGTTCTACCGCCGATGCTGCGGCGTAGGCTGGACGTACCCACGCTCTCGTGCCCCTATACTGGGTACGGGTCATGACACATTTTTAGTGGTGGCCCATGCAGGTCTAGTTTCGCAAATTGTGCGATATCGTGGTAGTGCGACAACTTAGTTGTACTGCTGCGAACCTGCGATAGGATATAGGAAATATGATTTAGGATGAGAGTATGCTCAATCACACTAGGAATTTTGATCTTCACAATGCTATTCTAATTGATTGCTTCCTTTAGAATTTTACTGTCCTTCCTTGATGATATCGTATCTATCACCTTAATTGATTCTTTTGGTCTGTCTTCAGTATGTCACCGCAGACTAGATCTCTGAGAGGGGAAGCATCAACTTTAGAGGGGCCTGCCACCTCTCGACCTGACGAACAGACATCCGAGGTTCCTCCTATATCTCCTGTTCATATGGGGGTATCTACAGCTAACGAGATCCCTACTCCACCAGTTCAGAGGATTGCCCCAGCTATGGCGGACAACCTTCCACTGACACCGATTTCCGGAGGAGTGCCTACTGACGGGGCACAGATGTTTGCATTGATCCAGGATATGCTAGAGGCCCAGAGAGTAATAGTAGAAGCTTAGCGTATTCAAGTTGAGGCTCAGAGAGTGCAAGAAGAGGCACACCAGGTGCAGACAGAGCTGATGAGAGAGAGCATGGAGAATGCTCATCAGGTGGCTCTCCAAGCTGTTGAGAGAGTAGCACGACAACCGCAACATCATGGCCAACAACAACAGAGGCCAAGTACCATAGTGGACTTTAAGAGGATGATGCCTCGAGAGTTCAAAGGCACAGAAGGAATACTCTTTGCTGACGATTGGTTAGAGGACATAGAGAGGAACTTGCGCTTAGCACAGATCCCGAAGATTCTTCAGATAGAGGCCGCTGGCAGTCAGATGTTTGATATCGCGCTGACATGGTATCGTACAGAGCTGAGACTCGCTGTCGAGGGACTTACTTGGGAAGACTTTAAGGAGCTCTTCAAGGAGAAATTCTTTCCTGACGTAGCTTTGGGAGCATTAGAAAGTCAGTTCCATGACTTAATCCAAGGAGGCATGCCAGTCGACGAATATGCTGCAGAGTTTTGTCGATTGAGTCGATTCGCGCCATCGATGATTCGAGACCCAGGAGATAGAGCACGGAAATTCAGAAAGGGATTGAATAGGGAGATCAAGTCTCGTACTTCGGGACGACGCACTGCTATATTTGAGGGTATTCTGATGGATGCCCAAATTGCTGAAGATGACTTGGACCTCAGGCCCAAGAGAGGATGCGACACTTTTGGAACAACAGGTGGTAACACAGGACAGGCCAAGCGCCCACACTTTCAACAACAACAACAACAGAGGCCATACCAGCAGCAACACCAGCAACAGGCACTAGTTCGAGGACATATCCAGCAGCAGCAACCACAGAGACAGAATCAGCCCATTGCCCAGTGTGCGTATTGCGGAAAGATGGGACATACAAGAGATATCTGCAAGAAAAGGTTGGATACTTGCTTATCATGTGGATCATCAGCACATCAGCTGAGGGACTGCCCAGCTGTTCAGACTCTCCAGGGAGGAGCAACAGCTCAGAGAGGACCAGCCAGAGCACCTACTGTACCAGGAGGCCAGCAGAGAGGACCTCTACTTCCACCACAGCAGCAGAGGTTTGCTCAGCACCAACAGCAGCAGAGAGGAGCACCACAGGGACGAGCTTACGCCATGACTACTGAGGAGGCCGAGCCAGCTGGATACGTGATTTCAGGTTCAGTTTTACTCGATTCTATTCCAGCACTTGTATTATTTAATTCTGGCGCTTCCTATAGTTTCGTATCAGTATCTTATGCCCTTAAGCATCGTTTAAAATAAAACCATTAGATAGGACTTGCAAGA
Source organism: Iris macrosiphon (assembly GCA_036927795.1). Lineage (NCBI taxonomy): Eukaryota > Viridiplantae > Streptophyta > Magnoliopsida > Asparagales > Iridaceae > Iris > Iris macrosiphon. Next base: position 153,359,149 of record JAYESA010000002.1, on the reverse strand, counting down.
TCATGACAGGAGGAGGCATTATCCTAGTCCGTGATTATTGCAAGGATTGGAGAGTGTCATTGGAAGGCCGAGAGTTGAGCGTGAGTTTACTCGTCATGCCACTTTCGGGGTATGACATTGTACTCGGAATGGACTGGCTGAGTAGACACCATGCTTCTATAGATTGTCACGGAGGTAGAGTAGTATTTTGACCCCCAGGAGAGCCAGAGTTCGAGATCACCAAAGGAGCAAAGCAGAGCAGAGGCACTTTTTGCGGAGCCAGGATGGAAGAAGATGAGTTACCACATCCACTGATAGCGGAGTTCCTGGATGTATTTCTAGAGGAGTTGCCAGGTTTACCGCTAGACAGAGATGTTGAATTCTCTATAGACTTGATACCAGAAGCGGAACCTATTTCGCAACATGTCTATAGAGTCAACAAGAACGAGTTAGTAGAACTGAAGAAGCAAGTCGAGGAGCTGCAAGACAAAGGTTTTATTTAATCCAGTTCATCGCCATGGAGAGCACCGGTATTGTTCGTACCGAAGAAGGATGGCACGGTACGTATGTGTATCGATTATAGAGCTCTGAACAACCTCACTATAAAAAACAAATACCCGCTGCCGAGGATAGATGATCTTTTTGATCAGTTGAGCGGGACAAAGGTATTTTCAAAGATAGACTTGAGGTCAGGCTATCACCAGGTGAAGGTGAAGAGTGAAGACATACCAAAGACAACCATTCGGACCAAATATGGCCAGTTTGAATTCATAATAATGCCATTTGGTTTAACCAATGCACTAGCAGTTTTCATGAACTTGATGAACAAGGTATTCCACCAGTACCTTGACAAGTTCGTAGTAGTGTTTATTGACGACATTCTAACATATTCGAAGACCCCAGAAGAGCACGAAGAGCACCTGAGGATGGTCTTAGAGACTCTCAGGAAGGAGGAGTTATACGGGAAGCTTTCAAAGTGTGAGTTCTTTCTTGACAAGGTTGAATTTCTTGGACATATGGTGACGGGTAACAGAATTTCAGTTAACCCAAGGAAGATAGAAGTAGTGGAGTCATGGGCTACCCCCAGTACGGTAGCTGAGATCAGGAGCTTTCTCGGACTAGCAGGATACTACAGAAGATTTGTACAAGACTTCTCCAAGATTGCAGAACTAATGACTAGACTGACCAAGAAAGATATGGAATTTGTCTGGACAGAAGAATGTCAAGTCGCGTTTGATGAACTGAAGAAGAGATTGACGACAGTGCCAGTTTTGACGTTGCCGTCAGGGATAGGTGGATTCACTATCTACAGTGATACTTCAGGAAAAGGTTTGGGATGAGTTATTCAGCAACACGGAAAAGTAATTGCATATGCTTCAAGACAATTACGCCCTCATGAAAAGAACTACCCCACTCACGATTTGGAGTTAGCAGCAGTTATCTTCGCTCTAAAGTTATGGAAATACTATCTGTACGGAGAGCGTGTGGAGATCTTCATGGACCACAAGAGCTTGAAGTACGTATTTACACAGAAAGAGCTGAACATGAGGCAGAGAAGGTGGTTAGAGTTAATGAAAGACTTTGATATCTCATTACAGTACCATCCAGGAAAGGCTAACGTAGTCGCCGATGCCTTGAGCAGGTATCCGATGGCTATGTGCTTGACTTCAGATAGACATTTATTATCTGATCTTGAGAGCTTGGGAATTGAAGTACTAGTTCCAGGTGTTGAGATTCAGATATGGGGATTGCAGATACAATCCGAGCTGATGGACAGAATTAGAGCTGCATAGTATGATGATGAGACTCTGAGGAATATCAGGGCACAAGTTCGGACATGATTAACAGACGACTTCACTATTGCGGATGATGGATCTATATGTCATGGCACGAGGATGTGTATGCCAAGTGGAGAGATGCGCGAAGAAGTTTTGCAAGAGGCACATCGCTCTCAGTACTCGATGCATCCCGGAGCCAACAAGATGTATCAAGATTTGAGGGAGCATATATGGTGGTATGGTATGAAGCGCGAGGTAGCACGCTTTGTATCCCGGTATTTAGTATGCCAGCAGGTAAAAGCAGATCGACAGAGGCCAGGAGGATTGCTTTAACCTTTATCCATTCCAGAATGGAAGTGGAAGCACGTGACTATGGACTTTGTTTCAGGACTTCCACATTCTCCAGGAGGAAAGGACGCGATTTGGGTCATCGTATATAGGTTGACCAAATCAGCCCACTTTCTACCATTCAAAGTGGGTACATCGATAGAGAAGTTAGCAGAGATGTACGTGCGACAGATTGTCAGATTACATGGAGTTCCTGTGAGTATTGTCTCAGACAGGGATAGTCGTTTCACTTCCCATTTCTGAAGGAGTCTGCAGGCTAGCTTGGGCACTCAGCTCAAGTTCAGTACCGCGTATCACCCCCAGACAGATGGGCAATCTGAAATGACTATTCAGACTCTTGAAGATATGCTATGCACTCGTGTTTTGGATCTCGGAGGTTCTTGGGAGGATCATCTACACCTAGTAGAGTTTGCTTACAACAACAGCTACCAGGCCAGCATTAAGATATCACCATTCGAGGCTTTATATGGACGAATGTGTCGTACACCTTTATCTTGGGATAATGTTGGAGAAAGATCTTTGTTAGGGCCAAAAATGGTCGTAGATGCAGCAGAAAAGGTAAAACTTATCAGAGACAGACTGCGAGTGGCGCAGGACAGACAGCGGCATTGGGCCGACAGCCACCGTAGGCCCCTAGAGTTTCAGGTATAGGTTTGTTTTATTGGTTTGTGATTGTTTTTTTTTAGATTGCGTGTTAAGACTATTTTTTCTAGGTTGGCGATTTGGTGTTTCTACGGATTTCTCCGACACGGGGCACGATTCATTTTGGTAGAGGCAGAAAGCTTAGTCCACGATACATCGGGTCCTTCAGTATTCTTGCAAGGGTCGGTGTAGTGGCTTATAGACTGGACTTGCCGCCTGCTCTAGATGGAGTGCATGACGTGTTCCACGTGTCACAGCTGAGACGGTACGTGGCAGACTCTAGTCACGTACTAGATCACTCGGAGATCGAGGTTGGACCGACGCTCAGCTGTCCTGAACAACCCGTTGAGATCTTGGATCGTAGAGAGAAGGTATTGCGGAACCAGACTATTCCTTTGGTTCATGTTGCATGGAGACATCACTCTCCAGGAGAGTCAAGCTGGGAGAGAGAGGACGAAATGCGCGAGCAGTATCTGTATCTCTTCGAGACTTGAGGTATAATTCATTGTTTGATTATTTATTCTTGTTCTAGTTTATTTTAATTTCGAGAACGAAATTCTTTTAAGGAGGGTAGACTTGTCACCCCTATATTTCAGATTAGGAGTATTTTCGTCTTTTTATAATTAAATGTGTAAATGATTGCATGATAATTAATTATATTTAATTTACTATGATTTATTTGATTGTTGCACTTTACCATTACTTCGATAATTAGAGCACTACACTAGCCATTGTCTTCCAACTAATTTCACACCCTTGTCCTAGACGTGCCAGACTGTTATTTTGATCCTTGTGTGACTTATAACCATGTCTCGTTGTGCTTCATTTTAGACGCACAACATTCGTCGCAACCGATTGTATTTAATTCTATTTAAATTAAACTTTGTATTCTTGTGTGTTCCAATCGAAATTAGAGACACAATCTCGACCCATTATGAGCAACCCAAATCAGGATAATATTCTATTCTGAGTCTACTTCATTCATGATACTTGTGTCCCACTTAATTTTAGTTCCTTGTACTTCTAATTAATTTTAGAACACCTATTGCATTTAGTTTAATTAAATTAAATTCATAAATCTCACTTTGTGTAATTTTCCAATTATTGGGCACTTTTATGCAAAAGTGCATTGAGGTATCCACCCGTTGGACACGACACTTAAATAAACCCTTTTTTCTTTCATGTGTATTTTTTATAATTTTTGGGAGTGTACAATGCAACATCGACCTCCTTGAGCCATGGCCCAAAAACCTTAAACCAATGCATCATAGCCTTCTATTTTTAATTCTATTTAAATCATAGCCCTTGAAATACCCATGAGAAGGCCCAATCCCAAGAGGGCTTTGACCAAAGTCAACTTTTAGGTCAAACCAAACCCCCTTTATGTATAAATATTCATTTTCCTTGTTTTTTCTTTTTTCTCTAAAAACTAAACCAAACCACAGCCGATCACCCCTCTTCCCTGTTCACCCATCTTTCCCGACCTACTGTTCCCCGCCGGACAACCCGCCAGACCCGTCGAGCATCTCCCCGTTTCTACACAACTTCCCGCCTGTACGACAACACTCGCCTCCAACCGTTCACATCTTCCCGTCGGAGTCATCCACAACCCGCCGGACCAGACCCCGTCTCCCTGCCTCGCCCATCCTCACCTGAACGACGCAGGAGCCACCCAGAACCATGCCGGAACGCTGAAACGAATAACCCGCCTCCAAACGATGACCTCGACCCACCGCACTCGTCGTAATCTCGCCGCCGTGAACTCGCTGTCTCGACCGGAGTCGAATCACCCGCTGTACTCGCCTCGCCATCCCCGCAACACTCATCGCCAGAACTTTGACAGCACACGACCGGAGCGTCTTCTCCCCTCGACTGAACCACCAGCACCTTCATCATCATCCCCGTCGTCGTCGTGCACGTACACAGGTTCGAATTTTCTTCCCCTTGCGTACACGTATATGTACGTGCATAACGCATATTCTTCGTATTGCATACGTATTTAGCCGTGGTATATTAGTAGGTGATGGTATATTGGTATATGATTGGTTATATGTATTGGCATATGTATTAGTATATGGCTAAAGGTACATATATATATATATATATATATATATATATATATATATATATATATATATATATATTACAATTCTCAATTAAGTATATACACCTACGTATATGTATTGTATGGGTATTCCCTAGTATACGTGTAATATGTATAAAATTGATTGGTATATATATAGTATAAATTCTATTTAAAGTATGTATATACGTATATCTATTATATGTGTAATTGATTAGTATTATTGTATATGTTAGTTTATAATGTGTATAATATGCATAGGTTAGTTAATGATAGGTATTATATGTCTATGTACTAGATGACCCGAATGTAACCACGGATACCCCGTAGATTACATTGACCTGTGACCATATAACATGTTAGTAGACTGCCATATGTACACTGACGTATTGGCAAGACCGTATCATTGACTGTCTGTTATGCACAGCAACTATAGACGTGACACCCTAGCATAGTCTCTGAGATCATTGTGTTTTGATTGTGTGTGTTAGTATAATGTTTGATACAATATTGTATTATATGATATGTCTATAGGACTGTTGGATCATTCATACGATACTTTGGAACCAGAACATTGGTATTGCCAGCTAAGGACCACAGGCGAGTACATTCTCTGACAGTTTCCATTATGTTGATTATCTCTATAATTCTTGTTGTATAGCGTACATGACTCCGACACTGTTGTTTACACGAGTTGGCATTATCGAGACTTGTCACGAGGAGTCGTGACTTGGAATCCATCGTGCTAGCTGGGGAAAACGGAGAAATATTAGTAGTTTATGTGATCATAACCAACTCTACTTGCATCATAGCTCACCCATATCTCACGTCGGTGCAGCCTGACCATTACATGCCTCATAGCCTGTTATGTATGATTAGCCTGACTATTTCTCACATCATAGCTATCCGGATGGTTAGCCTGACCTTACATGAATCGTAGCTAGTCATACATAGCAAGCCTGATCAGTCCCAAGCCGATAACATGATATGTTAATGTTTCACACACTTAGCTAGATGTTCTTGACATGTATCTCTAGTATATTGATCTAGCATTCCTTATATTCTAGTTATTGTTCTAGCGTCCACTGATATTCCAGTTCATGGTTCTAGTATACACTTGTATTTTTGTTCATTGCTAGTGCACCATTGATGATGACATATGCTCAAGTACTTCATTATTCTAGTATTCCTTTATTTTCAGTATCTCATTATTCTAGTATTGTTTATTTTCAGTATTTATATCCATCTTGTATTTTTTTACACTATATTATAGTTTTTGTCAATATACATGGAACTGCTGTTAGTGTTTGTACTTCGTTTCAATCCCGACTGGATATTTTTTCCAGAGGATCTTGAGGATTTCTGTACTACATTCTATGGACTGGGTATAGATGCAGACTATACACCAGAGATCTTAGAGGAGACTATTCCTGTAGAAGAGACATTACCTGCAGCTACCTAGATAGTATTTATCTTATGCACTGAGACTTATTTGACTTTATTGAGTTTATGTTTAGACTTATTCTTCGTTTATGTTGAGACTTGTGGAGACTTTATGTTGGACAGCTAGACCGTGGTTATCTATATTTTGAGATATAGTATTGACTATGTCATTCTTCTTATCTTTTATCGTGCCTTTATACTCTTATAGTTATTGTGATTGAGTTACATTATGAGATATCGTGAGATGCATATTGTCCTCCTTATGGAGATTGATATCATTGACAGGTTGTGAGTATTATATTAGTATTATTTGTGACCTAGACAGCGTTCTACCGCCGATGCTGCGGCGTAGGCTGGACGTACCTACGCTCTCGTGCCCCTATACCGGGTGTGGGTCATGACACCGACCTTGCTTGAGGGGGATCCTATAAGGTAAAGGAGAAGGTATGTGCAAGTTCTGAAGGTGGAGGAGGCTACTGCCACCTTCGGTTGGACTGAGGTGGACGGCCGGTCAGGTAATCCGGGGTCGCGGATAGAGGAGAAGATGCTCCCTGGTCTTCAAGAACCGGCCGGGTGTGGTCCAAGGAGAGGGAGGTGAGGGATATGATGTGAGGAAGAGGAATATAAGAGCGAGGGGAGGTGAAAGGTTGGGAGTTTTTTTTAAAGTTATAAACCAATTGTTAATAGAAATGAGGCATTGAAAACCGAACCCTTGGTATGTCTAGGCTGCGGGTTGGTCCCCCCCACCTCTCTAAATATGTACATGGTGTATTTTAACTAAAATGGTCCAATGGTGTATGCTAAAAATAGGTATAATCTAAATCTAAATTTAAATGAGGTAAAAATATGATTTGATGTGGAAAAAATGGTGTTTGGTGTGTAGGAAGGTGGGGGATGGGTTTGTGGTGTTGTGTATGAGTTAGACTAGTTGGTTTGATGGTTCGAGTACGGGGTTCAGACTTGGTTAGGTCCAATTAATCGAGAAGGGTTAATTTTGACTAATTAAAAATGTATAGTGTTTCTATATTTATTTTGGAGCCCGCGGTGACTCAAATAAATGTAACACCAATATCATGTGCACAGTTGGTCGTGTTAGGCTAGGGGTTATAAAAGTCGGTTTTAAAATTTGGGTTTATGTTGCTCGTCTAAATTGACCACAACAAAAATGTGTCCAAGTGTCATATTGTCACGCCCTAGTCCCAAAATACCGAATGACTAGCCATGTGGCAATGATCAGCAGCACCCTCCAATGGGCAAACCCAATTTAATGGACACATTAGAGTGTACTTAAGCTGTAAAATAATCTAATGGTCTACGATACAAGTCACAATCTAGTTCTAATCTCATCCACAGAAGATAATCACAGTTCAAATATCAAAATAATCAAGATGAAATATAAATCAACAAGTCTCAATAAAATATCTCGGGGAACAACCCGATAATGAGTTTAATACAAAAACCCACAAGACATAAAATAGAGTATCAAGAACAGAAATAACTGAGTATATAAAGCAAATACTCAGGAGAAATCTTCTGGCATCACCTCGTCCTCTGGTGTTGGTACTGCTCCAACGTCTGCTCCTGTCCTGTATACCTCGGGATAAATCTCCTCTGCTAAACCTGGGGACATAATCCGGATCCAGGTCCTCAGGGGACATAGCAAGGTATAAGAATAACTCAAGCCAAATAAATGTAGTATATAAAAATGTATCAATAGGGCAAACTAAGTAATCAACTAAGTGATATGCATGTGAGAGCATTAATCATACTTAGGCTGAAACTATTATATATCTCGAAGGGCCAGAACTTGTGCCAAAGCTCTGTTCAGAGTCTAAGGCACCTCCAGAAAACTATATATAATATAATCAGCCTTTAATATGGTAATACTCTCCCCACCTAATGTAATCACACGTCTCATGTCCACTACGTCTCATGTCCATAACACGCAAGATTATGACATCTAACTAATGCAGCGAGTCATAATGATAGATATGCATATGTAAGATCTACGTCACGAATCATGTAACCTATACAGAATTAACATGAATAACTCAGGAAGATTCTGTCTTATAAATAGTATCAGGTATCCTATGGTATGACGTACTTGATAATGCAAGTACGAAAATATAGGATCGTAATATCAACTCTCTAAGTGACGTTACACGACTCCGCGTACGGCATCAACACCCGAATATTATTCGTACACTAAGCAATGTCACACGGTCAATCAAGGGAATAATATAAAGCAAGTACTACAAGATTGGCAATGTACACTTGCTTGGGATTTGAATTCCTCTAATTGCTTCGATAATAGTGAGATCTTCAGGTACTCCTCCGGATGCTGAAATAAATACTACCATTATTCTTAGAAGATATAAAATAACTAGGATTGCCTATCCATAAGTCCCATTTGGACACAGGGGCAAAATTGACAGCTTCTGGTCAAAGTGGGGTCCACATGTGGCCTACTTCGCACCGAAAAATGTGCCAGAGATAAAGTCCTTCAAATTTATCAAACTTAGTGTCTACAAGTCCAGAACGATGATACGATCCCAACGGAATGTTCATAACTGGATTTCGATGAGTCGATCACAAAATTGCCCGTCAAGTAGAGCCGTGGGGCCCACGATACGGAATTTTGTCAACGTTCTCAGAATCGAACCAAACTTGGGTCACAGGACCAGCATAATGCTATGAATCCGATGGCATAAGTTTCATTACGAAATGACGAGGACACACAAAGTTACAATGAGTTTTAGAACATAGCTGATACGGGACAATTTCGACGGATACGTGTTGATTCCGGTATGCACGTACATCCAAATCAACTTTCGCAAAATTCCACACGTCCGTATTGACGGTGCGCACCTTTTGGTAAAATTTGCACACGACTAAGTCGTCTTGTTTAGCGGGATGCACCTAGGTTCGGGAGAAGTCGGGTTTTAAATAACCAAGTTTTTGGTCAACTTCACCTGAGAATAAATTATAATCTACAACACATAAAATTAAACTAATTACAGGGTTTAAAACTTGGTTATATTATCTAATTAATTGTTCAAGTAAATTTTAGAATTATTAAACAGGTTGGGATTTAAACGTCCGTGAACTTGTGAGTTCGGGCCAGGTTTTAAAGATCCAGAATTGGGAATATATTCATGTTTTTACGTCGCAGTTTGCGATCGACACAGGACGCGATACCCCGGTCTAATTGCATGGGGTTCGAGGGGGGCACGTAGCGAATATATCGCAACAGTTTGTTCGAAAAATAATGCGATAAGGAGAGAGAAATGCTCACCGGAGCGAGGAGTCAGAATCGACTGTTCAACGCGTACGCGGGGTGGCGCGGCGTACGTCGGCAGTGCTCGGCTGGTCGTCGGCGACTACTGTGGTTGCTGTAGTCGTCGGGGTTCTTCGCCAGAGGTTGCAGGAGGTTGGGCTTGCGGAGGCGTCGCCGGGGCTGGAGAGGCGGATGGCCGGGGAGCTCGGGCGGCGGCGGATCTGTGACTGTTGGGGTCGGCGTCTGCTGTCGGCGTTGCCGTCGTTGGGCTGTAGGGTCGTTGGTCATCGCCGGAGAGGTCGGGGTAGCCGGAGGGCGAGCGGAGGGTGGTTGGCGGTGGTTGGTGGTTGACGGGGTGGCCGGATTCATCGGGTTTTATAGGCTAGGGTTCAAGCGGTTTCTGGGAGGGGAGGTGAGCGGCCGGGGAGGTGAAGTGGTAGGGGCGGCCGGTAGGGGAGACGTACGGGCGGGGAGGCGGAGCGTCGGCGGCAGCTGCGAGTGAACGGCGGAGAGGGGAGGCGGAGCAGCGTCGGTTGGGGATCAGGGGATTGGGGCTACTGTAGATTAGGGTTATCGGGTCGGGTTAACGGGTCAGGTTTTGGGTCGGGTCCGAATCTGACCCGCTAGGATTGGGTTGGTTCAATTGGGTTTGGGTTTATTTAGGCTTTGATTCGGTTCGGTTCAGGTTGGTTTAAACCGGTTTATTTTGGTTTATTTAAAAACTATGTTTTTAGGTCTTTAAAAATAATTTTTTGGGTCCAATAAATTCCAAAAAAATTATACTATGCCTAATTATTTATTTTACACTCAAAAATATAATTTTATAATGTTTTAATATTTAATAAAATCACAAAATTATTTATTTCCAGAAAAACATTTATTTTAATTATTCAAAAATTACAGAAAAATCCCAAAATTTATATTTTTAATTTCTGAAAAATCCAGGTGTTTACACATATTTTGAGTCAAAAAATATCGTAATTCTTGTGCGACCAAAATGAAGCGTATAATTGTAGCATTATGAGTGATATCCATGTCATGATCCTAATTTGGCTCGGTTAAGCCTATTCTGCAAAGTTGGTTAGAAGAAAAAAACTAATGTTGTATTCCTGGCCTTAAGACTACACTAAAAGGCTTCTAAATTCTATAAATTATTTTAAATTATTATTTATTTAAATAATTAATTTTTTAAAATAAAATTACCAAAATATTCTTATCTACATTTCAGGGGGTTTACAATCTACCCTCCTCAAAAGAATTGCGTCATCGAAATTAAGAATTAAACTACTATAGGAATTTATAAAGACATGGCAATTTAAGGGTAGTTCTTAGGTCATGTAAACCCCCTCAAAATCTTTTTTAGGTAGACTGGTTATGGTTAAAAATTTTGGTTTAGCATTAGGTGTTTGAGGTTTAGAAATTAGGCTAGGTGCTGGACTTTTCTGTCACTCACAAACACAATCTCTTTTGCTCTAATTTAATTGCACAACTTTCCAGTCCCGAAATTAATTCTTTAATCCTATGTCGCGTGCCTTTGTTGTTGCCATCAATTTTGGGACACAAACTCAACTCGTTTAGTCGAACCAATTAAAGGATCCAATATTGACACCAAGCCTACACCGTTCATGACCTTTGTGTCACTCCTAATTGAGATCCCATGTGCCCCATTTAATTTAATAGCACATGATATTTTATTTTAATTAAATTGGGGATACCAACTAAGACTAATCCCAACTTAACCCAAAATACCATTTATTAAGCCCATGCAAAACACACAATACTCCCCTACATAACACCAAACACCACTTCCTACACCAAATCCCCATTATTTTTCATTCATGTGCAAATATTCAAAAGTTAAGGGGCTTATTTGCAAATATGGTAATAGGTGTCACCATCCAATTGGTTAAGGCCAATGAAGAAACCCCCTCTCTCTCTCTTTGACCGGTCCAATCAACCCTCTCTCTCCTCTTTTGTTTGTATACTTTTCTCATGTCAAATCTTGGCCCTCCATTCAAAGTGAAGCATTATCCTCACCACACACCCTTCTATATAATCACTCATCCCTACCCGCTTTCCTAATGTGCATGTCACCACCACATTCTGAAATAGGGATATTTCTGACTTTTTATTTATTATTAAGTGTTGTGTGAATTTATTTTTAATTAATTGCATGATATGTATATATATATATATATATATATATATATATATATATATATATATATTATAATGTTCTTAATGCATGAGTTAGTAGACTAGACCTAGAAGCCCACTAGATGAACCCCTGACCGAAATATAGGATTGTGGATTTAATTTGTATTATTTCAGGATTTATTTATTTAGGGTTATAATTAATTAACGTGATTTTATTTAATTGTTGCGCCTTACCGTTGCTTCGATATTTGGAGCGCTACCCTTGCCATTGTCTTCCTACAAATTCTACACCCTTGTCCTAGACGTGCCCGTCTTTCATTCTGATATTTGTGTAACTCATAATTATGCCATGTTGTGCTTCATTTTAGTCGCAAACGTTTATATTTAATTCTTAATATAAATCCAATTTTGTATTTTTGTGCGTTCCAATCGAAATTGGAGACACAGCCTCGACCTATTTTGAGCAACCCAAATTAGGGTAATATTCTATTCAGAGTCTTCTTCATTTATGATACTTGTGTCCCACTTGATTTTAGTCCCATGTACTTCTAATTAATTATTGAACACTAATCCTATTAATTTTAATTAAATTAAACCATAAACCCAACTTTGTATAATTTTCTAATTGTTGGGCACTTTTATGCAAAAGTGCATTAAGGTGTCCACCCCGTTGGACACGACATGTGAAGAAACCCATTTCTCCTTCATGTGAATTTTTTCATAATTTTTGGGAGTGTGCAACTCAACATCAACCTCCTCAAACCATGGCCCTCCAAACTTTGAACCAAATGTGATCATAACCCTCCATTTTGAATCAACCAAATCCTAGCCCTTGAAATACCTACATGAGAGGCCCAATCCTAAGAGGGGTTGACCGGCCCAATTTTCTAGGTCAACCTCAAACCCAACCATATTTTCCATACATGTATATAATCACTTTTCCTTTTTCTATTTTTTTCCTAAACCTAAGCTATCAGCCGCACCCCAACTTCCTATTCACCTTCTTCTTCCTTCCCTGCCTGTCCTTGCTGGAGTCCCGGTCGGAGCCCCGACCACCCGACCCGCCGGAGCAGCCCTCTGCTGTCCACCACCCTCGTTGACCCACCTCGCCGTGCATCCCGCTGGACCGTCGAGCAGCACGACGCCTGCACTTTACCACCTCCCTCTCCTCCTTCCTGCATCCCGATCTCATCCCCCTCCTTCACTCGACCGGACCACGACCACCCGCCTACATCTCGACCTCCCGGCGGCCTCATCACCTGAACTAAACGCCACCCCCACGACCACAGGGCCCGAGATCCTGCACGACCGCCTGCACGACCAGAGATGACTCCCTTCCGCCTGACTCGACCAAGCAGTCCCGCTGTTCTCTCCCTGCCGAACGCCGGAGTCGACTTCCCGATGAAGCCGCTGTCAACCCGACGTCTGCACCCGACCACTGAGTGCCTGCACTCTCCGGCCATGCTCCTCGCCGACCGCCTGTCCCGACTTTCCTCCCGCTGAGCCGATCTCCTCTACCACCATTAACACCTCCACCCTCTTCTCTGCTCTACCATTATCATCTCGACCACCACCACTCTACACCACCACCATTATCACCCGACCACCCCCTTCCTGCCAACCTGGAGCACCCCGTCCTCGCCACGACCTGGACCAGAGCAGCCCGTCATCATCGTCGTCGTCGTCATCGCCGATCCCGTGTACGTACACGCCGAGGCCAAGGTGAGGAGTATTTTCTCTTATGATTTGTTGTGTACGCATATGTATGCATATACGTATTTTGATGAGTGTATGTATATAATTGGTTATCTTGTGCATGTACAGACACTAATTCTCGAGGAGACTTACTACCTTTCTAGAGAATCTCGTGCCATAACATACCATGGTTGGATCTACTATACCAGTCGGGGGATGGGGAGTATTTTAGTATAGATATATGATTATACCCTTCATGTACAAGTCTTGTTCTCATGTTAGTGTTGGTCATACACCGCACGTATGACTAGCCAGGCTAGTATTCGTGTACAAGTTCCCAAGCCGATCACATGTTAAAGCTAGTACTCACACACTTAGTCATTAGTATTCTTGTTTATTGACATATTGTTTATTCTTGTATTTATTTTCAGTATTCCCTTTATTGTGTATCTCTTGTACATGTATATGCATCTTGTATATTTTCATCTATTTACTGCTACATAGTTTATATTATTGATATAGAACTGCTGTTAGAGATGTACTTTGCTCCATCCTGACTGAAAATATTTTTCCAGACTGCGACTTAGAGGACTGGTGTCTGACACATTATGGACCGGGTATAGATGCAGAGTACACACTAGAGATCTTAGAGGAGACACTACCTGCAGCTATTTAGACAGTATTTATCTTATGCATTGAGACTTATTTAAGGTTATTTTGAGTCTATGTTTAGACTTATTCTTAGTTTATGTTGAGACTTGTGGAGACTTATTTTGTTGGACAGCTAGATTGTAGTTTATCTCTATTGAGACATTGTGTTTGACTCATGTCATCATTTATTATCTTTTATCGTGCCATTTATATATTCTTATAGTTCTGTGATTGAGTATACATTATGAGATGTTGAGAGATGTTTATTTGATTGTCCTCCTTATGGAGTTGATATCATTGACAGGTTGTGAGTTATATTAGTATATTATTAAGACCTAGACAGCGTTCTACCGTCGATGCTGCGGCGTAGGCTGGACGTACCCACGCACTCGTGCCCCTATTTCGGGTGCGGGTCGTGACAGTGCAGGCCCTAGTCCCTATAAGCCTAGGAAACCCCCTCTCTCTCCTCCCTCTTTCCTACTTCACCACAGGCCGAACACTTCTTCCATTTTCTTCTTCTTCCTCTTCATTTCTCCTTCTCCTTTCTCTACGAGCTGCTATCACCACCCTCACCACCTCTTCTTCTCCGGCCGAGCAACCCTGCTACTTCACCGCGCCTCCTCCGGCCAGGCTCGCCAACGGCCACCTGCCATCACCCGCATTACTGCAGTCGACCACCGCTGCTATACCTACACCTCCTTACAGTCGACGTCGACATCCCCCTAGTTGCCACCTCGACTCGTCACCAGGGGCAACCTCTCCATTTCATGTTTGGTCGAGATGCCATGTCAACTTAAGCTTTTCATTGACACTCGATGTAAACCTCCATTCCTGAAAACCGTATTAGTTATTATTTAAATAATTATTTTATTTATTAAGTTTATTAATAAGAAAAAAGAAAATAAAAATAGAAATTTTCTATTTGACCAAACCCGCAACCCGTTAATTATTCCAGCGTAAAACTCGTTTAACAAAATCCTGCAGAAACTCTTTCATACGTAAAAATCCAACCCGCCTAAATTCCTTTCTCTACGCACAAAACCACTTCCGTGCGTATAATAAAAGCAGCAGTGTACCCGCATAAACTCTTCAGTTTTCTGTGCATAAAACCAAAATCATGCGTATAACTCTCCGTCGCTTTCTATTTCCTCTGACGCGTATAAGACTACCCTACGCGTACTATCAGCAGCAGAAGCAAAACCCAATTTTGTTTTGCTTTGCCATTCCACACGTGTAAGAATTTCATTCCACCCCTCCTTAAAAGATCTTCTCAATCGCACACATAAACCAATAAGAAGAAAACAACAACAATAGTTTCTTAACCATTAAGTAAATTCCACCGCCTCCTTATTCCTATATATAATCACAACTTCCAAACAGTAACCCTTCTTCTTATCACACTTGACATTTCTTTGGACGAACACCTTACAGGACTTTACTCGGCAAGTACACCTTGCCACAGTACTCTTATTTATATTCCAAATGATGCATGATTCTATTTTATTTATGTATTTGTATTGGACCTTGTTTATGAGACCACCCCGGTATTATAGAGCATTATTTGGTTCATTGGCCGTGACACAGTTGCTGTACGATGTGTGAGTCTCATATAGCTCTCGGACTTCATATTGGGTTGGTCGCCTGTATGTATAAACCGTGCGTTAGGGATGACTTCTGATAGAAACTTTGTATGCTAGAAGACCTGACAGTTATTTAGAGGATTTATCATGTCATGGATATGGCATGCTTAGAGCATGGGGTGGGGAGAACAATAAGTAAAATATTTGGGCTCCTTTGCACTTCTTCCTGTACGCCCGGATTCTCCACCGGAGAAACGGGTGATGATGACCACTATATATTACTGGCGGCCTCTGCCGTTCAAAAGACGACATACTTTGAGGCTCCTGATTCTCCAAGAGGGTCACGCCAATCCCATATTTTAGCCAGATAGACCACTTGGTGGAAAGTTGTTCTCAAACTGCATTCACTTAGACGGTTAGGAGAACCATACATTGGATGTTTATATTTCAGTACTTATTGGCATATTATTATGTATCTTGTTATGTCCCTCTGAGGACCTGGTCCCTTTCCAGATATGGATGAGCAGGAGTATGGGCCTGGATCGGATGCTACTTACGAGACTGAGAAGATCTTACCCTCAGAGTATCTGTGATTTATTGACGGTGTTTAAATATTTTGCTACTTCAGGATAGTCATTTTGTAGTGGATTTGTTTCCACCCGACTATCAGACGTGATACTCATGTTGGATATCTATTATTATTCAGCGTTTATTCCTACTGATTATTGGTGCTGTGGATGAGACATAGATTTTGTGTGACTTATTATGACAGTATATTACCACTAATGGATTTGCATATTCATATACAGCGTACGTGTGTATATGATTTCCATATATTGGAGTTCGTATACATACGGCTGGGCGTGTTACGTATTCCTAGTCCTACGTATTTTGGGACTGGGGCGTGACATATTTTTGGTGGTGGCCCATGCAGGTCCTCGAATATATTGTCTTGGTTACATAATTGTACCAAGCAAGCCTGTGTATAGGAAAGATTTTAAGGATCTCATCCACACTTGACTAAAACCTCATTCATCCTTCCAACTATCCTATATTTTATTTTACGCCACAGATCCTTTACTTTTGTTGGCATATACTTTATACTGCAGGAGATTACCTATTTTTGTGCCATAGTTAGGTTTACTTTACGCTACAGTTATAACAAACTATTTTCCTACGATCCCTTAGTCTTTCTAAATCTGCGTATGCCATTACATAGGTAAATACCCAGTGTAAACCTGATAATCCCTGAAACCAGCGTAAATAGTTTGATCAGGCATAAATATAAGGATGATGATAAGCGTATTGTCACTATCTTAGTCATTAAGAAACCAATCTTTTGCAATTAATGCAGAGATATGCTCCGAGCCTTGTGCAGCAACAGCCTTTGGCGTGGCATTTGACTTTGTCAATGTCACTAGACAACAAAAAACCCGAGTTTCTATGCAAATCACCATCACAGCCGTCCTCTTGATTATCGTGCGGTACCTTTTGTCAGATGTCAGGTTTCTGACAAATTCATCCAAGTATGCTATACTTTACGCAGATAAATTTACGAAAATAGTAGTTACGCTCAGATTTATGCGCAGAACTTTTACGCATATTCTACGCATAGACCTTATGCTTAAGTCCTGAACTATGTTTTACGTCGACGATTTGAAATCTTTACTTTACGCTAAACTTTCTTGGAACCCTGCTCTACACACCTAGCTCTGAAGCTATGATTTACGCGGATAACTTTCCATCATATTTCATACTTCTATATCCTATTTAATACTTGTACCCTGTTTGATTTCCATACCTTGCCTAAATGATTATGTACATTAAACTGCAGAATGATGGATATGCAAAAAGAATGTACTATCACTGAGGGTAATAGAACTCCTGAAGTCAATGATCTAACTCAAGGAGGGACTTCAGCAAACCCTAGACTTTCAGGATCAGATGGACAGATTCATAATCTAGCTCCATCTGACTTACCCATGCCACCTAATGGGACTCTTCCAGTCTCATTAGCACCTCAGGATGGCCAGACACAACTGTTCCAACTCTTCCAAATGATACTGAAGGAACAGCAACAACATGCCGCCACACTAGCTGCAGAACAGAGACAGCAAGCAGCTGAGCAGAGACAAGAATTTCTGACAGCACTTGAAAGGATGGCTGCAAAGACTACTGTGCCAGCCCAAGCACTAGCTCCAGTACCTCAAGCTAGAGTTGGTTCGGTAAAAGACTTTGTACAAATGGGCCCGAGACCATACAAAGGCAATGAGAATCCAGAAGAAACTACCAACTGGATTACTCACACTCGAAAGTTATTAGAGGCATCACAGCTACCTGCAGACCTGTGGATGACAGGTGTGAGGATGCTACTAGATGGTAATGCTCATCACTGGTGGGAATCTATGGAACGCCAGCTGGGTACATACCAGACATGGGAACAATTCCTGGAATGCTTTGAAAGAAAGTATTTTCCGGACACTGTCAGAGATGCATTATACGATCAGTTTCTCCACTTAGATCAGGGGAATCGAACAGTGGACGAATATGATGCTGAATTTAGCCGCCTTGGCAAATATGGCGCTGCTTTGATACCAGATGACTTGGCTAAGGCTAAGAGGTTTCATCGTGGATTGATTAAAGAGCTCCAACACTATACTAGCTCCCAGACCCGAATCTCTTATGCCGAGTTACTGATCGAAGCCAGATTACAAGAAACTATCAGCAGAGGAAAAGGAGGTCAGCAGAGGACGCAACCAGAACCAACAAGAATACAACAAGGAGGACCTATTCGACGTCCTTTAGCTCAGCAGCAACAGTACCAACACAGAGCAGGACCATACCAGATTTTAGAGAAACCCTAATGCAATTATTGTGGGAGACGCGGGCACCTCTCAAGGGACTATCGGGTTCGTTTGGGACAATGTATGAGATGTGGTTCCGGACAGCATATATTAATGAACTGTCCTATGCAACAAGCAGTGACCCTTCCACCACCAGCACAGAGACTAGTGCTTCCAGCACCCAAGCCAGCTCAGCAAATGATGAAACCAGGAGCACCTCGACCTCCAGCAGCAGGGGGATTTCAGCGAGGACCCCCACTACCTACCTAGGAGGATAAATACCTGAGAGCTAGTCATGGACAGCCACAGAGGAATGGACAAGCTTTTGCTATGGAAGTAGATGACATGGATCAGGAGATTGATGTCATAGCAGGTATCACTATTATTTTTACTTTTCCTGCTGTAACATTATTTGATATGGGAGCCACCCACTCATTCATATCATCTAGTTTTATTGCCAAACACAACATTATCTCTACACCTTTACCTAGTTGTATTAGAATTCTTACCGGGGGAGGAGTTGTACCTATTAGTAGAATTTGTAGATCATGTCCTATAGTGATACGTGGCAGAAAGATGAATGCCCGACTCTTAGTTCTTCCTATGTCTACTTTTGATATTGTGCTTGGAATGGACTGGCTAAGCAAGTACCACGCTTTATTCGATTGCTTTGGAGGAAGTATTCTTTTCAAGGTACCAGGCCAGCCTGAACTTGAATTTGCACGAGGATCCACAAAAATACTTGATGGTATGCAACTCGCAATGGACGATGTTGTCTATCATCCTATTATTTCAGAATTCCCAGACGTCTTCCCAGAAGAATTACCAGGACTACCCCCAGATAGAGACGTAGAATTTTCGATTAAATTAACACCGGGAGAAGCACCTATAGCATCACATGTTTATAGACTGGCGAAGAAGGAAATGGATGAACTAAAGACCCAATTAAAAGAATTAGAAGAAAAAGGTTTCATCCGACCAAGTGCATCACCCTGGGGAGCACCAGTGTTATTTGTACCAAAGAAGGATGGGTCAGTACGTGTCACTACCACATTCCGAAAACAGGGATATTTTTGACTTTTTACAATATTTAATATTATGGTATTTACAATTAAGTAATTGCATGATAGTATATTTGATTTTTTAATAAATGTGTGATGTGTAATTTAAATATAATATTATATACAGTGTTTATTTATTTTTAGGCTAGTAGACTAGACCTAGAAGCCCAGTAGATGACCACCTGTCCAAATTATAGAGTTCTGTATTTATTTATTTTATCTAGAATTTAATTCTTGGAGTTTGTAATTGATTACCGTATTTTTTATTAATTATTGCGCGTTGCCTTTGCTTCGATATTTGGAGCGCTACCCTGACTTTTGTCTTCCAACAAATCTCACCATCTTGCCCTAGACATGCCCGCCTTCCATTCTGCTATTTTTGCAATTCATAATTATGCTCTCTGTGCATTTTTTAGCCGCACAAAAATCATCGCGGACGTTATTTAATAAATTCTTATTTTTGTATCGTTGTGCGTTCCAATTAAAATTGGGGACAATCTTGACCTATTTTTCGTGCGGCCCAAATTAGGGTAATATTCTGTTCTGAGTTGTCTTCATTATTGGTATTGATGACCTGACCTGATTTTGGCTCCATGTACTCCTAATTAATTTCTGAACACAACTTGCATTTATTTCTAATTAAATTGAGGATACTATTTTAACCGATTCTGAAAATCCCAATTTAATTCCAGTGCCCTGCTAATTGAGCCCACACCAAACTTACAGCGCCCCTGACCCTACAAAACACCAGACACCGAATCGCCCGCCAAATTTTTGTCATTTTATGTGTTTGTGCAATTTCCCAAATTTAAGGGGTCTAAATTGCAAATTTGCATTTTTGTGTCAACACCCAATTGTTTAACAATGAGAGAACCTAATATTATTTAACTAGCCCTCACCCTCATTCCTACATGAATTAATTTTTCTCTCATGACAAATCTGGACCCCTCATTCTAGGGGTCAAATCCTCACCCTCCATCAACACCTCTCTCCCTATTTATGTCTTGTCACATCATAAGCCCTAATCCCAAGAGAAACCTAGGTAGCCTCCATCCTCAACCTTAACCGTAGGAAGAAAAATTTCTTCCTTTCTTCTTCTCTTTTCTTCCTCCTTCTCTTTCCTTTCTTCTTCTTCTTCTCCTTCTTCTTCTTTTACTTTTTGAATTCAAATTCAAATTCAAATAGTTAGGGGGGGAATACTGTTCATTCCCCCATACTGCTGCTGCCCGCACCTACTGTTCCTCCGGCGGCCGCTGCTCATCCCGACGGGCTGCTCCTCCCCCATTCTCCCACTGCTCCTCCTCCTATCACCTCCATCTCCAACAACTCCCACCAACATCATCTCCTCCCTCTGCAAACAACTCCGGCTGCACCATCTCCCGACCACCATAGCCCCCTCACGATCTCCCTCCGGACTCCCTACCGGGCTACACTTCTCCCCGAGCATCCTCCTCCTCCCTACTCTTCTTCCGGCGACCAACCGAGACCCGACCGACGGCTGCACCACTGCTCCTCCCCAGCCGGCTGCTCCGCCCATTCCTCCTCGAGCCTCCTCCACCACCAGAGCTAACTCCCATCACCACCATTTCACTCCGGCGGCCGAAGTCCCAGCCGGAGCTCCCTCTGCCGAACCCATCATCTAACACCACCACCACCTTCATCAGTCAGCACCCTCACCATACTCCTCGACGTCCGGCCATCTCTCCGGCCGACCCCCCGCTGTGAGTCTCCTCCCTCTTCCTTCTTCCTGCATATGTACATATATATATATATATGTATGTATATATCTACATACGTATATACGTATGAGTATATATTAATATATATATATATATATGTATAGCATTTAGTTAATTAATGTTTAATACAGGTATATGTATTGTATGTATTCAATTAATGTGAAGATATATATGCATGTATATAAATGCGTATACGTATATTTATATGAATTTATGTGTATGTGTATGTTTAATTTTAATTGGTATATATATATATATCAGTATTTGGTATAAATATATATATATGTAGATTTATATTTTCGTATTGGTTTATATATAAATGTAAATTGGTAATGTATAATTTAATATATGTACATGTATATTATTATTTTTAATAAAATGTTAAACATGTGTAAGCATAGTATATATATATTTTAGTATACATATATATATAAACGTATTTTGGTGTATATGTATATGTATATACATTTAATATGATTTATATATATATACATATTTAAATGAGTATGTATATGTGTATTTCCCTTAATATATATATGTATGTATTTTGGTATAAAAATATATAATGTTGGTATATGTATATATATATATTTTGTATATACATGTACTTAATATATAATTAGTATAAATGTATATATACGTATCTTGTACATACAATTAATGTATTGTATATATATTTAATATGATGTACTAGTATTAGTATATATTTTAATAATAACTTTGATAATATATATATATATATATTTTAAAATGTATTTTTAGCATATGTATGAGTATACATATATAATGTTCAACTAGTATAAATCAAATATGTAAATTAAAGGATATATATATATATGGTAGGTATTAATGTTGGTTAAAATATGAAATGTGTTTTACGTATCCCTACTAGATGACCCTAGTTGACTAGTGCCCTGCCTGACACTGGCCCTGAGGCCAGTGTTTATAGACTGTGTTAGGGTAGCACCTGATGCAAATGTTATTGTGATATGTTTATAGGACTGTTGGTTCACCCAGGGGATACTCTGGAACAGGACATCCATAAATACCAGCTAAGGACCCAAGGCAAGTACATTCTCTGATAATTTTTAATTTCTTAATAATTTCTATAATTTCAATAATCCTGAAATGTTACAACTGAATCTTTGACATTGTGCTACACGGACTAGTATAGCTTGGATCTGCAGTCATGAGATATTATCTTGATTATCGTATTGACATTGTACATGACATGTATATTAGACATCGTACATGATAGACTGGACTTGCTTGTGTATCGTGACGTATCATGGTTGGATCCACAGTACTAGTTGGGGGCGGAGAAGTAGTTAGTAAAAAATATGATCATAACCTCTTATT
Organism: Iris macrosiphon; assembly: GCA_036927795.1. NCBI lineage: Eukaryota > Viridiplantae > Streptophyta > Magnoliopsida > Asparagales > Iridaceae > Iris > Iris macrosiphon. The sequence goes on along the minus strand of JAYESA010000002.1, from coordinate 153,336,514 downwards.
GTAGTATAGAACAATGTAAGTGTTAATCATGCTCTTCACCCATGATTAGCCAGGCCCTGTAGCTATCGTACATGTTCCCAAGCCGATCACATTTTGAAACTACTACTTCAAACACTTAGAATAGATTACAGTTCTCTATTTTAAATCATATACTACATCACCCGTATATGATACTGTTCCTTGTCCTTTTCATTTTCATACATGCACCGAATGTATCATATTGCCTATTTGCCTGTCTCTTTACATTGCCTGTCTCTCTTTAATTGCCATTGCATTTATTTTACTGTCTTCTCAGTAGCTAGCATGACATATTTATTGCTTTATAGTCTTTATCAATTAAATGGAACTGTTATTTGAGAATTTGTACTTTGCTCCTTCCTAACTGGAAACATTTTTCCAGACTATGCCTTAGAGGACCGTTGTCCGACACTTTATGGACCATATGGTGAGTAGCTGCAGACTTGGTAGTAGTTGTGAGTCCGGGAGGTCTAGCCGGAATCACTAATTCTTCTAGTTTTCTGATTAGTTCTTTTAGTAGACTATTTGGTACCGGATTTGTCTCCGGCATTTTGATGACTTGGATAATTGTTGAGTTAAGTTGTTACTTTTTGACTTGTGTTGTAGTTAATTTTTGTTCGATATCTTATCGTGCTGTAATCCTGTGATTGAGTATGTGTACATTTTATTCGTGTCATCCGTGCCTCCTTATGGAGATTGGATGCTTGTGTGAGATTGGCTAGATAGTATCATGATCTTGACAGTGTTCTACCGCCGATGCTGCGGCGTAGGCTGGACGTACCCACGTACTCGTGCCCCTAAACCGGGTGCGGGTCGTGACACATTTTTAGTGGTGGCCCATGCAGGTCAGACTTTGCGAGTTGTGCGATGTCGTAGTAGTGTGGCATCCTTATTATACTACTGCGTGCCTGCGATAGGATCTAGGACATAGGATACTAGGACGAGAGCGAATACTCAATCACAATTCCTTGAGAGATTCCTGGGATGACCCCTGAGAATCTTGTTAAAATTTCCAATTTAAAATCATTCCCTTGTTCCGTCCATTCTCACTTGTTGATTGTTGATTAGTTATTAAGTTAGGATTTTGGTTCCATTGTAGGGTTTGATTTCATATCAAGATGAATTTGTAGACTAATTTATGGTATTATTTGATGACACACGTCGATGAGGACAGTGAGAAAGATAACACTAGGGCTATTGGACCACAAGATACGGATTTAAATTTTAAATTGAGGATTGAAAGTGAATTTTTAATTTTGAGAAGTAAAATATTGTCATTAAAACTTTTTGAGGAATTCAGATTCAATTTGATGAACCTAAACAAGCTGTAAGGATTTTTGAGTGATTAAATTTTTATTTCAGTATTTAGATAATTAGTCTTGAGGAAAGTGTATGCTTTTACTTTAAAAATTTATTCGAGGAGTTATTTGAGGAATTTTATTTGAGGATAGGATTTTATAGTGGGAGAAATATATTAGTATATAATAGATGAGGTACATATGTAAGGGTATGTTGGCTTGAGCATGATTGAGATTTCACTGCCAACTGGCTTAGGTGTTCATCTAGGATTGTATTAGAGAGAGCAGTACTTAGTATGGTGTGTTGCATTTGATATACACTTGAGTGATAAGGATAACTAGTATCAGCGATTGCAGTAGGTAAGGAAGCTAGCAGTGAGTGTGATTATGGTAGAACTATGGTACTTAGAGGGATAGAAGTATCAGACCATGGATGTATCTTTGACCTGTGCAATCACAACTAGGATTTTTCTTTCCAATCTATTTATTTTGAATGTTGCTTCCTTAGAACTGTACTGTCCTTCCTTGATGATATCGCATTTTTGCCTAAATTAATTCTTTGGGATCTGTCTTCAGGATGTCGCTGCAGACACGGTCTATGAGAGCGGGAACATCAGCTTTAGAGGGGTCTGCCACCTCTCCACCTGAGAGACAGACGACCGTAGTTCCTCCTACATCTCCGGTGCACGTAGGAGTATCTGCACTTTTCGGGGATCCTCCTCCCCCACCTGTTCAGAAGATTGTCGCAGCTGTGACGGACAACCTTCCTCCTCCACCGACTCCGATTCCCGAAGGTTTGCCTATTGACGGGACGCAGATGTTTACCTTGATCCAGGGCATGGTGGATGCCCAGAGAGTGACGGCAGATGCTCAGCGAGTTCAAGCTGAGGCTCAGAGGGTGCAAGCAGAAGCGCACCAGGCACAAACCGAGCTGATGAGAGAAAACATGGAGAATGCTCATCAAGTGACTCTCCAAGCTTTGGAGAGAGTAGCACAGTACCAGCAGTTTCCTGGCCAACAACAGCAGAGATCAGGCACTATAGTGGATTTCAAGAGGATGATGCCTCGAGAGTTTAAAGGTACCGAAGGGATACTCTACGCTGACGACTGGCTAGAGGATATAGAGAGAAGCCTGCGATTGACCCAGATTTCAGAGAACTTGCAGATAGAAGCCGCTGGCAGTCAGATGTTCGATATCACACTCACGTGGTATCGCACAGAGCCGAGAATTACTGTACAAGGACTTACTTGGGAGACCTTCAAGGAACTCTTCAAGAAGAAGTTCTTTCCCGACGTGGCATTGGGAACCTTGGAAAGTCAGTTTTATGACTTGGTTCAAGGAAATATGTCGGTCGACGAGTACGCTGCAGAATTCTATAGATTGAGCCATTTTGCATCGTCCATGATTCGGGACCCAGGAGATCGAGCCCGAAAATTCAGAAAGGGACTGACAAGAGAGATTAGGTCACGCACTTCTGGTCGTCGTACCGTTACCTTTGAGGCTATCTTGATGGATGCTCAGATTGCAGAAGAGGATCTGGATCTCAGGCCTAAGAGGAGTCACAATACTTCTGGAGATACGAATGGTAGCACAGGACCGGCCAAGCATCCCCGTATTCAGTACCAACAGCAGTACCAAGTACCATTTCATAGTCAGCAACAACCATGGACATTTCAGCATCCACCGCAGTACCTAGCACCAGTTCCTATCCAGCAACGTCCATGGACGTATCAGTATCAACAACAGTACCAGGCACCAGTCCGTGTTCAGCAGAATCAGCAACAGCCTCCAAGAGAGACACAGCAGACTTGTCATTTCTGTAAGAAGCCAGGTCACCTTTGGGAGAGCTGTAAAACGAGACTAGGACTCTGTTTGCACTGCGGCACTGCGGGACATCGAGTAAGGGATTGTCTTCTAGCCCCTTATCTTCCCGGCTAGCGCGCAACTTCAGATTATAGAGATCCAGTTAGACTACCTGTGGAACCGTATAATGCTCAGCACCCGCGAAGGGAACCACCCCAGCAGGACGGGGCATTTGCGATGACGGTCAAGGAGACCGATACTACAGGTAATGTGTTAGCAGGTTCTGTTCTTCCTTCCCTCTGTTCCTATCTATTTGATTGATTGACTGATACCTTAGTACCGTAGCTTGCATGCACGATTTTCTTGTTATAATGTAGTTAGTAGCACACCCTGATGCAGAGACTGAAATACCATGACAAAAGACACCATGACCGTACATATTTCTCCTTAGATTGCATGTTGTATAATTGTAGAAAGATTTTTCTTAGACCATGATTATTGGGGTTGACCATGACGAAGATTTCTGAAAGGAGTCATGACTTGACAGGAGAGACAAGATGATTAACAAGATGATTAAAAATTTGAGGATAAGCATCGATTTAAATAAAGGGCCAAGAATTTAACATGGCAGAATTTATGATCTATGAATTCCAGGAAGATTATGACATGATTAAACGGGTTATAAAATTTAGAAATTTTGGGGGATTATCAATATATTTATTTGATTGCAAGTTATGAATTTTAAAATGTTATATTTGGATGTTGCATTTGGAGAACCCTTAAGTACCGCATTGTTAAGTATTTTGAGGAAAGAAAAAATCGAGGAATAAAATTATTGATGGACTAATGTTTGAATTCAAACTTTTTGGACGAGATTACATTATATATAGGTGCATTGATTAAAATCAAGTTAGAGGAGTGGATATTAAATTCCGAGTATGGAATTATTAACTAAAAACTTTCAAGGAAATTTTTGATAAAAATGGACTTTGATTCTATTTCGAGGATTTTTTCAGGAATGCAAATAATTCAGAACTTTTGAAAAATTGTGAAAAGACATCGTGGATTATTACCTGATTTCGTGATTTATGAATTTAAAATTTGAGGAAAATAATAATGAGTATGATTAAACGCTACTTTGAGGATTTTGAATTTCGAGGACGAAATTCTTTTAAGGTGGGTAGACTTGTCACTACCACATTCCGAAAACAGGGGTATTTTCGACTTTTTACAATATTTAATATTATGGTATTTACAATTAAGTAATTGCATGATAGTATATTTGATTTTTTAATAAATGTGTGATGTGTAATTTAAATATAATATTATATGCAGTGTTTATTTATTTTTAAGCTAGTAGACTAGACCTAGAAGCCCAGTAGATGACCACCTGTCCGAATTATAGAGTTCTGTATTTATTTATTTTATCTAGAATTTAATTCTTGGAGTTTGTAATTGATTACCGTATTTTTTATTAATTATTGCGCGTTGCCTTTGCTTCGATATTTGGAGCGCTATCCTGACTTTTGTCTTCCAACAAATCTTACCATCTTGCCCTAGACATGCCCGTCTTCCATTCTGCTATTTTTGCAATTCATAATTATGCTCTCTGTGCATTTTTTAGCCGCACAAAAATCGTCGCGGACGTTATTTAATAAATTCTTATTTTTGTATCGTTGTGCGTTCCAATTGAAATTGGGGACAATCTTGACCTATTTTTCGTGCGGCCCAAATTAGGGTAATATTCTGTTCTGAGTTGTCTTCATTATTGGTATTGATGACCTGACCTGATTTTGGCTCCATGTACTCCTAATTAATTTTTGAACACAACTTGCATTTATTTCTAATTAAATTGAGGATACTATTTTAACCGATTTTGAAAATCCCAATTTAATTCCAGTGCCCTGCTAATTGAGACCACACCAAACTTACAGCGCCCCTGACCCTACAAAACACCAGACACCGAATCGTTCGCCAAATTTTTGTCATTTTATGTGTTTGTGCAATTTCCCAAATTTAAGGGGGCTAAATTGCAAATTTGCATTTTTGTGTCAACACCCAATTGTTTAACAATGAGAGAACCTAATATTATTTAACTAGCCCTCACCCTCATTCCTACATGAATTAATTTTTCTCTCATGACAAATCTGGACCCCTCATTCTAGGGGTCAAATCCTCACCCTCCATCAACACCTCTCTCCCTATTTATGTCTTGTCACATCATAAGCCCTAATCCCAAGAGAAACCTAGGTAGCCTCCATCCTCAACCTCAACCGTAGGAAGAAAAATTTCTTCCTTTCTTTTTCTCTTTTCTTCCTCCTTCTCTTTCCTTTCTTCTTCTTCTTCTTCTTCTCCTTCTTCTTCTTTTACTTTTTGAATTCAAATTCAAATTCAAATAGTTAGGGGGGGGGGGAATACTGTTCATTCCCCCATACTGCTGCTGCCCGCACCTACTGTTCCTCCGGCGGCCGCTGCTCATCCCGACGGGCTGCTCCTCCCCCATTCTCCCACTGCTCCTCCTCCTATCACCTCCATCTCCAACAACTCCCACCAACATCATCTCCTCCCTCTGCAAACAACTCCGGCTGCACCATCTCCCGACCACCATAGCCCCCTCACGATCTCCGTCCGGACTCCCTACCGGGATACACTTCTCCCCGAGCATCCTCCTCCTCCCCACTCTTCTTCCGGCGACCAACCGAGACCCGACCGACGGCTGCACCACTGCTCCTCCCCAGCCGGCTGCTCCGCCCATTCCTCCTCGAGCCTCCTCCACCACCAGAGCTAACTCCCATCACCACCATTTCACTCCGGCAGCCGAAGTCCCAGCCGGAGCTCCCTCTGCCGAACCCATCATCTAACACCACCACCACCACCTTCATCAGTCAGCACCCTCACCATACTCCCCGACGTCCGGCCATCTCTCCGGCCGACCCCCTGCTGTGAGTCTCCTCCCTCTTCCTTCTTCCTTCTTCCTTCTTCCTGCATATGTACATATATATATATATATGTATGTATATATCTACATACGTATATACGTATGAGTATATATTAATATATATATATATATGTATAGCATTTAGTTAATTAATGTTTAATATAGGTATATGTATTGTATGTATTCAATTAATGTGAAGATATATATGTATGTATATAAATGCGTATACGTATATTTATATGAATTTATGTGTATGTGTATGTTTAATTTTAATTGGTATATATATATATATCAGTATTTGGTATAAATATATATATATGTAGATTTATATTTTCGTATTGGTTTATATATAAATGTAAATTGGTAATGTATAATTTAATATATGTACATGTATATTGTTATTTTTAATAAAATGTTAAACATGTGTAATCATAGTATATATATATATTTTAGTATACATATATATATAAACGTATTTTGGTGTATATGTATATGTATATACATTTAATATGATTTATATATATATACATATTTAAATGAGTATGTATATGTGTATTTCCCTTAATATATATATGTATGTATTTTGGTATAAAAATATATAATGTTGGTATATGTATATATATATATTTTGTATATACATGTACTTAATATATAATTAGTATAAATGTATATATACGTATCTTGTACATACAATTAATGTATTGTATATATATTTAATGTGATGTACTAGTATTAGTATATATTTTAATAATAACTTTGACAATATATATATATATATATATTTTAAAATGTATTTTTAGCATATGTATGAGTATACATATATAATGTTCAACTAGTATAAATCAAATATATAAATTAAAGGATATATATATATATGGTAGGTATTAATGTTGGTTAAAATATGAAATGTGTTTTACGTATCCCTACTAGATGACCCTAGTTGACTAGTGCCCTGCCTGACACTGGCCCTGAGGCCAGTGTTTATAGACTGTGTTAGGGTAGCACCTGATGCAAATGTTATTGTGATATGTTTATAGGACTGTTGGTTCACCCAGGGGATACTCTGGAATAGGACATCCATAAATACCAGCTAAGGACCCAAGGCAAGTACATTCTCTGATAATTTTCAATTTCTTGATAATTTCTATAATTTCAATAATCCTGAAATGTTACAACTGAATCTTTGACACTGTGCTACACGGACTAGTATAGCTTGGATCTGCAGTCATGAGATGTTATCTTGATTATCGTATTGATATTGTACACGACATGTATATTAGACATCGTACATGATAGACTGGACTTGCTCGTGTATCGTGACGTGTCATGGTTGGATCCACAGTACTAGTTGGGGGCGGAGAAGTAGTTAGTAAGAAATGTGATCATAACCTCTTATTGTAGTATAGAACAATGTAAGTGTTAATCATGCTCTTCACCCATGATTAGCCAGGCCCTGTAGCTATCGTACATGTTCCCAAGCCGATCATATTTTGAAACTACTACTTCAAACACTTAGAATAGATTACAGTTCTCTATTTTAAATCATATACTATATCACCCGTATATGATACTGTTCCTTGTCCTTTTCATTTTTATACATGCACCGAATGTATCATATTGCCTATTTGCCTGTCTCTTTACATTGCCTGTCTCTCTTTAATTGCCATTGCATTTATTTTACTGTCTTCTCAGTAGCTAGCATGACATGTTTATTGCTTTATAGTCTTTATCAATTAAATGGAACTGTTATTTGAGAATTTGTACTTTGCTCCTTCATGACTGGAAATATTTTTCCAGACTATGCCTTAGAGGACCGCTGTCCGACACTTTATGGACCATATGGTGAGTAGCTGCAGACTTGGTAGTAGTTGTGAGTCCGGGAGGTCTAGCCGGAATCACTAATTCTTCTAGTTTTCTGATTAGTTCTTTTAGTAGACTATTTGGTACCGGATTTGTCTCCGGCATTTTGATGACTTGGATAATTGTTGAGTTAAGTTGTTACTTTTTGACTTGTGTTGTAGTTAATTTTTGTTCGATATCTCATCGTGCTGTAATCCTGTGATTGAGTATGTGTACATTTTATTCGTGTCATCCGTGCCTCCTTATGGAGATTGGATGCTTGTGTGAGATTGGCTAGATAGTATCATGACCTTGACATCGTTCTACCGCCGATGCTGCGGCGTAGGCTGGAAGTACCCACGTACTCGTGCCCCTAAACCGGGTGCGGATCGTGACAGTACGTATGTGCATCGATTATAGAGCCTTGAATGCAGTAACAGTAAAGAATAAATATCCACTGCCACGCATTGATGACTTATTTGATCAACTCAGTGGAGCCAAGATGTTCTCAAAGATAGATTTAAGATCGGGATATCACCAGGTGAAGGTACGGAAGGAGGACATTCCGAAGACTGCATTCCGAACAAGATATGGGCACTACGAGTTTCTGGTCATGCCATTTGGATTGACCAATGCTCCAGCTATCTTTATGGACTTAATGAATCGAGTCTTCCATCAGTATTTAGACCAGTTCATGGTTGTCTTCATAGATGATATACTTGTCTATTCAAAGAGCCACGAGGAGCACTAGAAGCACCTGCGAAATATTCTAGAGACCTTGAGGAGAGAGCAGCTATATGCAAAGCTCAGTAAATGTGAGTTCTTCTTAGACAAAGTTTCATTTCTTGGACATGTCATTACAGGAGATGGTATTTCTGTTGATCCAGATGTCACGTCCCAGTCCCAAAATACCGTGGGACCAGACTCGTGGCAATGGCCAGCAGTACGCACCGATGGACAAACCCAATTTAATGGATCCATCAGGGCATACTTAAGCTGTAAAATTAAGTCTACGACAACATGGCACAACTAATCTCATCCACACAAGATATAAAATATGATCCACAGAATAAATAAGGAATGTAAATCATCAGCTAGTCTCAACAAAGTACTTCGGGGAACAACCCGATAAATATCTAGTACAATGGTTCGACAGACCAGAATATAAAAGACTGAAATAAATAAATAAATACTGAGCATGAAACATGGATGCTCAGGCAAAGTCTTCAGCTAACACCTCGTCCTCGGGTGTCGGGCCAGCTCCTGCTCCGGTCCCGTATATCTCGGGATAAACCTCGTCTGCAAAATCTGGGGACAAAATCCGGATCCAGGTCCTCAGGGGACATAGCAAGGTACAAGAAAGCTCATGCCAATAAATAAATAAGCAGTGCAGCAATAATAAATAAATCAAGCAATAGGGTAAATATGTAACCATCTAAGTGCAATGCAAGTGAGAGCATCACTAGTCTCAGGCTGAGCCACTACAAGCTCTGTGTCGGGGAGCCGGTAGTGTTAATAACCGGTAATGTGTCTAGCTCTGCTCCGAGAGTCTACAACCTCACAATAGTAAAAGATATATATATATATATATATAAACAGCCTGTAGCCTGTGTGTCTCTCCCCACCCAATGAAATCACACGTCTCATGTCCATGACACGTAAGATCAAAACTAATACAGCAAGTCATAATAAGGTCTAAGATTATAATATTCATGTCCAGTCCTGAATCCTATATAGAATCACCATGAATATCTCGAGAAGATCCTGTCTCATGAATGGTGTCAAGTATCCTGGGTTAAAGTGTACTTGGTAAGACCAGTACGAGAATATATAGTGTCACGAATGTCCATCTCTAGGTGACCGTACCCAACACCGCGTACAGTGTCGGCACCCGACTAATAATTGGACGCTAAGTACGTCACACGGTCCTAGGATAAGCATGCACAGCAATATAATGAAGCAAGGAAAATATGTAATAAAACTGCAGAGTTTGGCAAGGTACACTTGCCTGATGGTTGAGTATCAAAAGCTATCCCTGTATCAGTGGATCCGGTGGGTACTCCTCTAAAAGCTGTAATAAACATCACTAACAGTCTCAGAAGATATCAACTAGCTAGAAATGCCTGTCCTTACGTCCAATTTGGACACAGGGGCAAAAAGGACATTTCCGGGCCAAAGAGGGGTTCACATGGGGGCCACTTTGTACTGAAAAGCGTGCCAGGGTTAAAGATCTCCAAATTCCTCAAACTCAGTGTCTACAAGTCAGGAACGATGATACGAACCCAATGGAACTTCCGAAATTGGATTCCGATGAGCCGATCACGAAATCGCCCATCAAGTGGAGCCTGTGGGGTCCACGATACGTGATTTTGCCAACGTTCTCAGAATCGAACCAAACTTGGGTCACAGGACCAGCGTATTGCTACGAGTCTGATGGCGTAAGTTTCGTCTAGATCCGACGTGTGTACACAAAGTTGCAGCGTGTTCCAGAAAAGTCGGATACGGGGTGTCGTCGGCGGATACGCGTTGATTTCGGGGTGCACGCACATCCGAATCGATTTTTGCGAAATCCCACTCGACCGTATCAACGACGCACACAGTTCGATAAAGACCGCGTGCGACCAAGTCGTCCCGTTTGGCAGGGCGCACTCAGTTCCGGGGTGAAACAGGGCGTTAATTTTCCTGTTTTTGGATCGCGGTGTGCAATCACCACAGGACGCGATGCACCGAACGAGTTGTACGGGCACCGAGGGGTTTATACAGTCTACGCATAGCAACTGACAGAATTAAAAATGGAGTTGCGAGGTGAGAGAAAACGATACCTGAACAGGGCTCCGTGAACGCTGAATTCCAAGTGTCCGAGCGTCAACTCCGTGTCCTGAGTATCGAGTTGCTGTGTCCAGTGCTAGGGTTGCTGTGTCCAGTGCTAGGGTTCGGATGGTGTCCGATGCCGCGAGCAGCCGAAGATGGCTAGGGTTTGCTGTGGCCGACCAGAGGGGATCACTGCACCGACGGGGTCGGGGATGCACAACCGGAGTTGGGGTCGGGGAATTCACAGCCGGTCGGGGTCGGGGAACTCACAGCCGGTCGGGGTTGCGTCGCGGTGGGGGATCGGTCGGTCCGGCGAGGGGGTCGTGCAGCATCCCGGGGAGTCGAGCGGCTGGACGGGGTGGCTGCTGTCGGGGTAAGTCGACGGCGACGGCTTCGACTTGGTCAGGCGGAGGTGGGGGTCTAGCTCGACGGGGATGGGCTGAACGCAGCGGCGGCGACTGTCGTCGAGCGAGCGGCTGGGTTGATCACGGGGGTGGCGGCGGCTGCTTCTAGGGTTTCGGATTGGCCCGCACATCGAGGCAGGGGGGTTTAATACTGCTACAGGGAATCCGGCGGGTAGGGTTCTCCAATGGGTTCGGGTCGGGTTTGCTTGGTTCGGTTCGGTTTAGCAACCTAAAAGCTTTTAGAGCTCAAAACGTTACTCCGGAGTCCAATAAATTCACCGAAAAATATCATGCGTCCGGTTTTCCATGTTGCACCATAAAACATTATTTCCATAATATTTTAACACCAATTAAACTGTATAAAAATACTTAACTCCTAATTACCTTGCTTCTTCGTCCGAAAATACCAAAAATAATCCTGAAAAATTATATTAAAATCTTATCTGAAAATTTGGGTGTTTACAATCTTCCCTCCTTAAAAGGATTACGTCCTCGCAATCAAAGAATAAACTACTAAAGAAAGAATTATGGAATTACAAGGCCGCTTAGTTTACACTGTCTCCTCAAACAAGTGGGGGTATCGCTGGCGCATACTATCTTCTCGTTCCCAAGTCGATTCTCTAGGAGAATGATGTTTCCATGCTACACGAACCAGTCTGATTGTCTGTCCCCGTAATGTCTTTTCGCTGACATCGAGGATGCCAACTGGTTGTTCTTCATATCTCAAGCTTGGGCCCACTGCGATCTCTGAATGATCGACTACGTGACTTGGGTCGGTAACGTACCTTCGCAACTGTGAGACATGGAATACGTCATGCACTCCCTCTAAGGATGGAGGTAATGCAAGACGATACGCCACCTCACCAACGCGCTCTAGAATGTCAAATGGCCCAATATACCTTGGGCTCAACTTGCCTCTGCTTCCGAATCTGATAGTACCACGAGTGGGCGAAATCCTCAAGAACACGTGCTCTCCTTCTTTAAACTCTAGGGGACGTCTGTGTGTATCTGCCCAATGCTTCTGTCTGTCCTGAGCTGCTCGTAGATGATTCTGAATCTGTTTCACCTTTTCTACTGTCTGCGTTATCAATTCTGGACCCAGTATTTGACGTTCACCAACGTCACTCCAACATATAGGCGATCTGCATTTCCTTCCGTATAATGCCTCGAATGGTGCCATCTGGATGCTGGCCTGATAACTGTTATTGTAGGAGAACTCCACTAAGTGCAAATGATCTTCCCATGATCCTCCAAAGTCTAGCATACATGATCGCAACATGTCCTCCAAGATCTGAATGGTGCGCTCCGATTGTCCATCTGTCTGCGGGTGGTAGGATGTACTGAATTTGAGTCTGGTGCCCAGGCTCTCTTGCATGCTTCTCCAGAAATAAGATGTAAATCTTGAATCTCGATCCGATACAATACTAACAGGCACTCCATGTAATTTGACAATTTGTCGCATATACATGTCGGCTAGTACCTCTGTGGACTGTCCAACTCTAAATGGCAAGAAGTGTGCCAATTTAGTGAGTCGATCCACTATAACCCATACTGCGTCTCTTCCGCTGGGGCTCCTCGGAAATCCGGTAACAAAATCCATCGTGATATGCTCCCACTTCCATTCTGGTATAGGCAGCGGCTGTAACATACCTGCAGTCCTTTGATGTTCGGCTTTTACTTGCTGACAGACTAAATATTTGGCCACAAATCTTGCAATCTCCCTTTTTATTTTGTGCCACCAGTAATACTGTCTCAAGTCTCGGTACATCTTGGTTCCTCCTGGGTGAACAAAGTACATAGAGCTATGTGCTTCAGTCATTAACTCTTGTCTCAATTCTCTATTTGGAACATACAGGCGATTTCCCAACCTCAATGTTCCGTCTTCGTGTATGCGAAGTCCTGTCTGCATACCTGCTTCTGTCCTTTATTTCAGTCTTCGAAATCTAGCATCGGTGGGCAACGCCTCTTTAATCTTCTCCACGAGTGATGACTTAACTTCAAGATTAGCCATCAAGCCACTCTGTCCTGGTAGAACAACCTCTATCTGAAGCTCCTGTAGATCTTTTAATAACTCGGACTGCATCGTCAAGAAATAAGTCGTAGGCTTCCTGCTCAGTGCGTCTGCTACAACATTCGCCTTTCCCGGATGATACTGCAGATCTATGTCAAAATCTACCATCAATTCGAGCCAACGTCTCTGCCTTATGTTAAGCTCCTTCTGAGTATATACATACTTCAGACTCTTGTGATCGGTAAAGATTTCTACTTTCTCACCATAAAGGTAGTGCCTCCATATCTTCAATGCAAATATAACTGCTGCTAACTCCAGATCGTGTGTTGGATAGTTCTTCTCGTGGACCTTCAACTGTCTTGATGCATAAGCAATGACTTTGCCATGTTGCATCAAAACACATCCTAATCCACTGCCTGATGCATCACTGTAAACAACAAAACCTCCTGACCCCGAAGGAAAAGTCAAGATAGGTGCTGTTGTTAAACTTCTCTTCAGTTCTTCGAAGGCCTTCTGGCAGTCTTCTATCCATATAAACTCCTGGTCTTTACGTGTCAGCTTCGTCATCGATTCTGCAATCCTCGAGAAATTTTCTACAAACCTTCGGTAATATCCTGCAAGTCCGAGAAAACTTCTCACCTCTGCAACTGATGTGGGTGTAGGCCAAGTCTCTATTGCCGCAACTTTCTCTGGATCCACTGAAAGTCCTTCTCCTGAGATGATATGTCCCAAGAAAGGTACTTTGTCCATACAGAACTCACACTTACTGAGTTTGGCGTATAACTTTTCCTGTCTCAAGGTCTCTAACACGATTCTGAGATGCTCCTCGTATTCTTCATGGCTCTTGGAATATATAAGAATATCGTCAATGAACACAACCACAAATTTATCCAAGAACTGATGAAAGACTCTGTTCATTAAACTCATAAACACTACTGGCGCGTTGGTTAAACCAAACGGCATTACCAAGAACTCATAATGTCCATACTTGGTCCTGAAAGCTGTCTTCGGTATGTCTTCCCTCCTTACTTTGATCTGATGATAGCCGGATCAAAGGTCAATCTTCGAGAATACCCTTGCGCCACTCAATTGATTGAATAGATCATCAATGCATGGTAAGGGATACCTGTTCTTGATGGTCACAGCATTCAGTGCCCTGTAGTCAATGCACAATCGTACTGTTCCATCCTTCTTCGGCACGAATAATATGGGTGCTCCCCAAGGTGAAACACTGGGCCAAATGAAACCCTTCTCCAGAAGATCATCTACCTGTTCTTTCAACTCCACTAACTCCTTAGGTGCTAGCCGATATACTGATGAAGTGATAGGCTCTGCTCCTAGAGTTAAGTCTATTATGAATTCTATTTCCCGATCAGGTGGTAAACCTGGAAGATCATCAGGAAATACATCCACAAACTCTGATATGACTCTTGGGTAACCTGTCTCTCCTTCTACAGATAGTACCCTAAGAGTAGGCTGAACTCCTTGCTCTACTGCTCCTCGAAGAAACTCAAATTCTGGATGTCCAGGACGTCTAAATATAACCTTTCCAAGCCGACAATCAAGAGTCGCATGATACTGACTTAACCAGTCCATACCAAGTACAACATCATAGTCAGGCATGGAAAAGATTAGGAATTGAGCTCGCATTTTTCGGCCATAAACTACTACAGAACATGATCTACAGACGTCACTAACCGGAACAATTCCACCTCCCGTAAGAATCCTCTTCATCTTCGGAAGGGGTGCGGTAGCTACTCTATGGGTGGCTACAAAGCTAGCTGCTATAAATGAATGCGATGCTCCAGAATCAAATAATGCTACAGCTGGTAATAAAGCTACTAAAATAGTACCTGCGATGACCTCGTCTGCAGTAGCTTCCTCCTCAACAGCTAATATGAATGCCTGGCCTCTTTCCTGAGCTGGACCTCTCTGCTGCTGTTGCTGCTGCTGAAATAGGGCTGCCTGTGGTGCCAGTGGTGGTCTCTGCTGATTTCCTCCTGGGGCTGGGGGCCTGACGCCTCCAACTCCTGCCTGCTGGGCTCCTACTGCTGGATAAGCTGGTCGTGGAGCAGGTAAAGCTAGTCTCGGTGCTTCCTCTCTGCGCTCGAAATAGTCCCTAGAAAAGTGCTGGTTGGATCCGCAGTTCAGACATAGTCCCAACTTACGTCTGCATTCTCTCTCAATGTGTCCTACCTTGCCGCAGTGGTGACAAGTAGGGAGAGATATGGCCCTGTGTGCTGTCCTCTCGGGCATACTCCTCTGGGTCCGTTTTGCTGAATCCCCATGTGCTGTCCTGGATGGTGCTGAGTTGATAGGCCTCTTTAGGTTCGACTCTCTTCTGGTGATGCGCTCCATGCGTCGTGCTGCTACAAGAACGTCGGTATAAGATGTAGGCACGACCGATCCAATCAATCTCTGGAGCTCGAACTTCAGTCCGTCAAATAACTTCTCAGCTTTCTCTTCCTCTGCCGCAATCAAGGTCGGGGCAAAGCGACTGAGGCGAATAAATTCTGCATTGTATTCTTCCACTGTCATGTTGCCGTGGATAAGGCGGTTGAATCTGTCTCTGAGCTCTGACCGTGCTACTGCGGGAATATACATCTCTTTGAAGAGTCTGGAGAACTCTTCCCAAGTGACTCGGTCCTGTCCGAGCCTCCTTTCTTCTGCTAACCACCAGTGATGTGCATTCTCAGTTAACTGCATTCTGACTGCAGTCATCCACTTCTCTCTCGGAAGTTCAGCGGCTTCCAACTGATGCTGAATGTTTGTGAGCCATTCATGAACTTCTGTTGGCCCCTCTTTACCAGAAAATGTACGAGGCTTGAGATGACGGAAGTCGGTGATAGATCCCGTCGCTGTTCGCCTCGCTGGTGGATTTGCCTGCTCCAATGCGGATACCAGGCTGATCCTCAGATACTCTGCCTCCTGTCGGTGGGCCTCTTGCTGAATCTGTTGCTGTGCTTGCATCATAGCATACATCATCTGGAACATCTGTTGCCCGTCCATGGCTTGTCCTGGCGGGAAAACTGGCATCTGTGGAGTGAACTGTGGTGGAGGTGGGATGTCATCTCTCCGGAACCTTGGATTAGGCTGTCCGGTTTGATCGCTCTGCGATGCTTGTCCTCCATTTCTTGGAGTTACTCCGTCTCCATAAGTAACCACAGCATCATGTGGTGTATCCAATGGAATCTCGTCTCCGTTCCTGGGATCCATTACTCTGCAACCAAAAGATAAACTATAAGAACGTTCAGAGGAATCAATACAGGATGCAGTTCAAGTAGCAATTTTGAGTTCGATATAGAGTTCAATAATGGTTTAGATCATGGATGAGATCCTATAACTTATCCTCTCCTTAGGGCAGGCTGGTTCAGTCCCTAAGTTGAAACCGAACAATTTGTCGTAGACCTGCATGGGCCACCACAAAAACTATGTCACGCCCTAGTCCCAAAATATCGTGGGACCAGACTCGTGGCAATGGCCAGCAGTACGCACCGATGGACAAACCCAATTTAATGGATCCATCAGGGCATACTTAAGCTGTAAAATCAAGTCTACGATAACATGGCACAACTAATCTCATCCACACAAGATATAAAATATGATCCACAGAATAAATAAGGAATGTAAATTATCAGCTAGTCTCAACAAAGTACTTCGGGGAACAACCCGATAAATATCTAGTACAATGGTTCGACAGACCAGAATATAAAGACTGAAATAAATAAATAAATAAATACTGAGCATGAAACGTGGATGCTCAGGCAAATTCTTCAGCTAACACCTCATCCTCGGGTGTCGGTCCAGCTCCTGCTCCGGTCCCGTATATCTCGGGATAAACCTCGTCTGCAAAATCTGGGGACAAAATCCGGATCCAGGTCCTCAGGGGACATAGCAAGGTACAAGAAAGCTCATGCCAATAAATAAATAAGCAGTGCAGCAATAATAAATAAATCAAGCAATAGGGTAAATATGTAACCATCTAAGTGCAATGCAAGTGAGAGCATCACTAGTCTCAGGCTGAGCCACTACAAGCTCTGTGTCGGGGATCCGGTAGCGGTAATAACCGGTAATGTGTCTAGCTCTGCTCCGAGAGTCTACGACCTCACAATAGTAGAAGATATATATATATAAACAGCCTGTAGCCTGTGTGTCTCTCCCCACCCAATGAAATCACACGTCTCATGTCCATGACACGCAAGATCAAAACTAATACAGCAAGTCATAATAAGGTCTAAGATTATAATATCCATGTCCAGTCCTGTATCCTATACAGAATCACCACGAATATCTCGGGAAGATCCTGTCTCATGAATGGTGTCAAGTATCCTGGGTCAAAGTGTACTTGGTAAGACCAGTACGAGAATATATATTGTCACGAATGTCCATCTCTAGGTGACCGTACCCAACACCGCGTACAGTGTCGACACCCGACTAATAATCGGATGCTAAGTACGTCACACGGTCCTAGGTTCAGCATGCACAGCAATATAATGAAGCAAAGAAAATATGTAACAAAATTGCAGAGTTTGGCAAGGTACACTTGCCTGATGGTTGAGTATCAAAAGCTATCCCTGTATCAGTAGATCCGGTGGGTACTCCTCCAAAAGTTGTAATAAACATCACTAACAGTCTTAGAAGATATCAACTAGCTAGAAATGCCTGTCCTTACGTCCAATTTGGACACAGGAGCAAAAAGGACATTTCCGGGCCAAAGCGGGGTTCACATGGGGGCCACTTTGTACCGAAAAGTGTGCCAGGGTCAAAGGTCTCCAAATTCCTCAAACTCAGTGTCTATAAGTCAGGAACGATGATACGAACCCAACAGAACTTCCAGAATTGGATTCCGATGAGCCGATCACGAAATCGCCCGTCAAGTGGAGCCTGTGGGGCCCACGATACGCGATTTTGCCAACGTTCTCAGAATCGAACCAAACTTGGGTCACAGGACCAGCGTATTGCTACGAGTCCGATGGCGCAAGTTTCGTCTCGATCCGACGTGTGTACACAAAGTTGCAGCGTGTTCCAGAAAAGTCGGATACGGGGTGTCGTCGGCGGATACGCGTTGATTTCGGGGTGCATGCACATCCGAATCGACTTCTGCGAAATCTCACACGACCGTATCAACGACGCGCACAGTTCGGTAAAGACCGCGTGCGACCAAGTCGTCCCATTTGGCGGGACGCACTCAAATTCGGGGTAAAATAGGGCGTTGATTTTCCTGTTTTTGGATCGCGGTGTGCGATCACCACAGGACGCGTTGCACCGAACGAGTTGTACGGGCACCGAGGGGTTTATACAGTCTACGCGTAGCAACTGACGGAATTGAAAATGAAGTTACGAGGTAAGAGAAAACGATACCTGAACAGGGCTCTGTGAACGCTGAATTCCAAGTGTCCGAGCGTCAACTCCGTGTCCTGAGTATCAAGTTGCTGTGTCCAGTGCTAGGGTTCGGATGGTGTCTGATGCCGCGAGCAGCCGAAGATGGCTAGGGTTCGCTGTGGCCGGCCGGAGGGGATTACTGCGCCGACGGGGTCGGGGACGCACAACCGGAGTTGGGGTCGGGGAATTCACAGCCGGTCGGGGTCGGGGAACTCACAGTCGGTCGGGGTTACGTCGCGATGGGGGATCGGTCGGTCCGGCGAGGGGGTCGTACGGCGTCCCGGGGAGTCGAGCGGCTGGACGGGGTGGCTGCTGTCGGGGTAAGTCGACGGCGGCGGCGTCGACTTGGTCAGGCGGAGGTGGGGGTCTGGCTCGACGGGGATGGGCGGAACGCAGCGGCGGCGACTGTCGTCGAGCGAGCGGCTGGGTCGATCACGGGGGCGGCGGCGGCTGCTTCTAGGGTTTCGGATTGGCCCGCACGTCGAGGCAGGGGGGGTTTAATACTGCTTCAGGGAATCCGGCGGGTAGGGTTCTCCAATGGGTTCGGGTCGGGTTTGCTTGGTTCGGTTCGGTTTAGCAACCCAAAAGCTTTTAGAGCTCAAAACGTTACTCCGGAGTCCAATACATTCACCGAAAAATGCCATGCGTCCGATTTTCCATGTGCACCATAAAACATTATTTCCATAATATTTTAATACCAATTAAACTGTATAAAAATACTTAACTCCTAATTACCTTGCTTCTTCGTCCGAAAATGCCAAAAATAATCCGGAGAAATTATATTAAAATCTTATCTGAAAATTTGGGTGTTTATACCAGAAAAGATCTCGGCAGTTAAGACATGGCCTGTTCCTAAAACAGCAGTGGAAGTAAGAAGTTTTCTTGGACTTACGGGATATTACCGATGGTTTGTAGAAAACTTCTCAAGGATAGCAACATCTATGACTCGGTTGACTTGTAAAGATCAAGAGTTCATATGGACTAACGAGTGTCAAGCCACTTTCGAGGAATTAAAGAAGCGATTGACTACGGCACCAGTATTAACTATTCCATCAGGATCAGGAGGATATGTGATCTACAGTGACTCATCAGGGAAAGGCTTGTGATGTGTATTGATGCAGCATGGCAAGGTGATTGCATATGCATCTAGACAATTACGAGTACATGAGAAGAATTATCCAACTCATGACTTGGAACTTGCAGCTGTTGTATTTTCTCTAAAATTATGGAGACATTACTTATATGGGGAATGAGTGGAAATATATACAGACCACAAAAGTCTCAAGTATGTATTCACACAAAAGGAGTTAAATATGAGGCAACGTCGATGGCTCGAGTTAATGAAAGATTTTGAGATAGAGCTACATTATCATCCAGTCAAGGCTAACGTTGTAGCAGACGCATTAAGCCGGAAGCCAACAGTTTACTTCTTAACAACACAGAAGGAATTATTAAAAGACTTGCAAAGTCTTGGCATTGAAGTAATATTTCCCGGAACAGACGGGACACTAGCCAACTTACAAATATAATCATCACTAGTAGAAAGAATCAAGACAACATTGCCTACAGACGCTAGATTCAAAAGATTAAAAGAAAGAACAGAAGCCGGAGAGCAGACAGGACTGTGCATTCATGATGATGGGACATTACGATGTAATAATCGTCTATATATTCCCAATGGAGAAATTCGACAAGAGCTGATGACAGAAGCTCATAGTTCAATATATTCTATTCATCCTGGAGGCACCAAGATGTATCGTGATTTACGACAATATTTTTGGTGGCATGGAATGAAAAGAGAGATAGCTCGCTTTGTAGCTAAATGCTTAGTATGTCAACAAGTAAAGGCGGAGCATCAAAGAACGGCAGGGTTATTGCAACAACTTCCGATTCCAGAGTGGAAGTGGGAACATATCACTATGGACTTTGTCACGGGCTTTCCCAAGAGTCCAAGTGGTAAAGATGCAGTGTGGGTAATAGTAGACCGACTCACCAAGTCAGCACATTTCTTGCCTTTTAAAGTTGGCCAATCTACAGAAGTTTTGGCTGACCTGTATATGAGACAGATCGTGAGATTTCACGGCATTCCAGTCAGCATTGTATCAGACAGGGACTCGCGCTTTACATCACATTTTTGGAGAAGCATGCAAGAGAGCCTTGGAACTCGTCTGAAGTTCAGTACATCTTATCACCCTCAAACAGATGGGAAGTCAGAACGTACTATTCAGACATTAGAAGATATGTTAAGGGCTTGTATGTTAGACTTTGGATGATCCTGGGAGGACCATCTACATCTTGTGGAATTTTCTTACAATAATAGCTATCAGACAAGTATCCAGATGGCTCTGTTTGAAGTATTGTATGGAAGGAAGTGTAGGTCTCCGGTGTATTGGAATGACATGGGAGAACGTCAAATCCTGGGACCAGAGCTAGTAATTAACACCGTAGAGACAGTAAAGAAAATACAAGGACACTTGCGAGCAGCGTAAGATAGGCAAAAACAATGGGCATACCTTCATCGTCGTCCCTTGGAATTTAGAGAAGGCGATCATGTCTTCTTAAAAATATCACCTACCAGAGGCACCATTCGATTCGGAGGGCGCGGCAAGTTAAGTCCAAGGTATATTGGGCCATTTGATGTACTAGAAAAAGTGGGAGAGGTAGCATATCGACTTGTGCTACCACCTTCACTTGAGGAAGTACATGATGTATTTCATGTATCGCAGCTCAGGCGATATATAGCAGATAGCAGTCATATTCTTGACCATTCGGAGATCACCGTTGGGCCAAGCTTGACATATCAAGAGCAACCTGTAGGAATCCTTGATCGTCGAGAAAAGGTATTGAGAAACCAGTCTATTCCCTTAGTCCGCGTGGCATGGAAACATGGCTCGCCAGGAGAATCTACTTGGGAACGCGAAGAGGATATGGGCCAACGTTTTCCAAACCTATTCATAGACCAAGGTATGAATAAATTGTTAACTTATATCTTCTACCAATCCTTGACTTTTATTTTTACTTGGCTTAGTTTTAATTTCGAGGACAAAATTTTTATAAGTTGGGTAGAATGTAAACCCCCATTCCTAAAAACCGTATTAGTTATTATTTAAATAATTATTTTATTTATTAAGTTTATTAATAAAAAAAAGAAAAGAAAAATAGAAATTTTCTATTTGACCAAACCCGCAACCCGTTAATTATTCCAGCGTAAAACTCGTTTAACAAAATCCTGCAGAAACTCTTTCATACGTAAAAATCTAACCCGCCTAAATTCCTTTCTCTACGCACAAAACCACTTCCGCGCGTATAATAAAAGCAGCAGTGTACCCGCGTAAACTCTTCAGTTTTCTGCGCATAAAACCAAAATCATGCGTATAACTCTCCGCCGCTTTCTATTTCCTCTAACGCGTATAAGACTACCTTGCACGTACTATCAGCAGCAGAAGCAAAACCTAATTTTGTTTTTCTTTGCCATTCCACACGTGTAAGAATTTCATTCCACCCCTCCTTAAAAGATCTTCTCAACCGCACACATAAACCAATAAGAAGAAAATAACAGCAATAGTTTCTTAACCATTAAGTAAATTCTACCGCCTCCTTATTCCTATATATAATCACAACTTCCAAACAGTAACCCTTCTTCTTATCACACTTGATATTTCTTTGGACGAACACCTTACAGGACTTTACTCGGCAAGTACACCTTGCTACAGTACTCTTATTTACATTCTAAATGATGCATGATTCTATTTTATTTATGTATTTGTATTGGACCTTGTTTATGAGACCACCCCGGTATTATAGAGCATTATTTGGTTCATTGGCCGTGACACAGTTGCTGCACGATGTGTGGGTCTCATATAGCTCTCGAACTACATATTGGGTTGGCCGCCTGTATGTATAAGCCGTACGTTAGGGATGACTTCTGATAGAAACTTTGTATGCTAGAAGACCTGGCAGTTATTTAGAGGATTTATAATGTCATGGATATGGCATGCTTAGAGCATGGGGTGGGGAGAACAATAAGTAAAACATTTGGGCTCCCTTGCATTTTTTTCTGTACGCCCGGATTCTCCACCGGAGAAACGGGTGATGATGACCACTATATATTACTGGCGGCCTCCGCTGTTCAAAAGACGACATGCTTTGAGGCTCCTGATTCTCCAAGAGGGTCACGCCAATCCCATATTTTAGCCAGATAGCCCACTTGGTGGAAAGTTGTTCTGAAACTGCATTCACTTAGACGGTTAGGAGAACCATACATTGGATGTTTATATTTCAGTACTTATTGGCATGTTATTATGTATCTTGTTATGTCCCTCTGAGGACCTGGTCCCTTTCCAGATATGGATGAGCAGGAGTATGGGCCTGGACCGGATGCTACTTACGAGACTGAGAAGATCTTACCCTCAGAGTATCTGTGATTTATTGACGGTGTTTAGATATTTTGCTACTTCAGGATAGTCGTTTTGTAGTGGATTTGTTTCCACCCGACTATCAGACGTGATACTCATGTTGGATATCTATTATTATTCAGCGTTTATTCCTACTGATTATTGGTGCTGTGGATGAGACATAGATTTTGTGTGACTTATTATGACAGTATATTACCACTGATGGATTTGCATATTCATATACAGCGTACGTGTGTATATGATTTCCATATATTGGAGTTCGTATACATACAGCTGGGAGTGTTATGTATTCCTAGTCCTACGTATTTTGTGACTGGGGAGTGACACTCGATCCCGCTATGAGCCTCGCCGAAAATACGGACCGAGCCTCCGTCTTGCCTCGTACCATTTCCGACCATCCCTTCTTTGCGGCTCCAAAGCCTTTCCTCGTCATGGACGTTGGTGTTTGTGGTATTAAACGAAAGAACGAAATATATATAATACGAGGTTTGCATGAAACCCGCCTTCTTTGGTTTACAAACAAACTTGTACAATTTGATCCTATACGAGGATATAGGAGTATAATTTATTTAATCTGGGTAGATGATTGCTATAGGTGTCTGATCTACAGTCGATCACTTTAGCCCTTGGACTACACGATGGTGAAAAAGTGCCGTAGAAGACGGAAAGCAGCTTCGTAGGTGGCGAAAGAGGATGGATGCACGATGCCAATGTCGTCGCTCGCTACTCTTTGCCTGAGCTCTGGATGCTTCTCTCTCTCTCTCTCTCCCCAAGACTCTTTGATCTCTCCTCAATCTCCAATGTTTCGACCCGTGGTTCGATCTCTTTGGAGGTTCGACCTCGTTCAATTTTTAAAGCCTCGACCCCTTTCCAGTCTTTAAAATCTCGACCTCTCTAGTCTTCAAAATCTCCCCATTTTCCTCTGTTGACAGAGGTCTCTATTTATAGAGTTTTGGTGATAATGACCACTCAATCGGTGTGGAAATCGAGTAGTGAAAAGTACAGCACCCTTTTACACAACGGTTAAAATAACCAAAGCCTGCGTATAGATGACCTTTTGAATGAGCGTGTGACGCGGGTCCAACTAAGGGATAAAATGCGTATAATCGCTACGAAGATCACGACGTAGAAGCCACGTAGGTAGGTATCCCCCGTATAGAAGAGGTTGGCGTAGAAGCCAATGTCTGTCACCATAGCATAGAAGCCAAGTAGGCATAGAAGCCGAGTAGGCGTAGAAGCCTGATGGCATAGAAGCCGAATAAGCACAGAAGGCCAAATGAGCATAGAAGCCGAACGAGCATAGAAGCTGAGTGGGCGTAGGAGCCGAGGTGATGTGGACGTCTTTAGCCGAAATCACGGCTCTTGGAGACATAATCAAATCTCTCGCATTAAATGCCGAGATCCGCCATCATCATTAATTGCAGAGACGTGTTCTGAAGGCCTGCCACCGTTCTGAGTGTTAGGTGCAGAGGCGTGCCTCGAGCCCTGTACGAAGAGCAGCTTTTGATGTGGCAGTCTGTTTGTCTTCCGCGGAGCGTAAACAGTTCGTATTTGCCTGTGTAAAATAAGACAGCGTATCCCCTTATATGCGTAAAAGCAGTCTCCGCTGAGGGGGTGTCAGTAAACGACGGTTCGGTGATATTTAATCAAATTCTCTATATTAAATGCAGAGATCCGCCATCATACTGTGGGGCACGTCCCGAGTGGTCTGCCATCTTTCTAGCCGTCGTTTGGGTAGCCGTGCAGCACTTTTTGTCAGGAGTCAGATGTCAGGTTCACTGCATGACTTGACAGGTTCATTTCGGGGGAGACGAAGCATTCCTCGTACGCTTTAATGCTGTTATGAAAGCGGATGAGTTTTACACCATGGAGGCGATGAAGCACCCCGTCTACGCTGAAGCGGCCTGGACATACTGCATTTACGCGGATGGTCCCATCATATTTTATGCGGTACTCAGCAGAAAAGCCCCGTTGCACTCTTGATGGCCTTGAGGTCCCCTGCTTACGCTGTCCTGCATCACCATGTTGCGTAGAGCTATCCAGCATATTTTTTATGCTTCTACAAGACCCCCTTCAAAGCTTTCAAATTTCTTCAGAATTTGGAACGCTTTGAATGAAGCATGAACCGCTCCTCGTAGCTCAAAACGTTTCTGAATGGAGTGTTGAAACGGTCGATGCTGACTTTATGGCGGATTTATTGGGGACCGGTGTGACCTCTCTCGCCTATAAAAGGCCGAGGAGTTTAACCTGTTCTTCCCGCATTCCTTTCGCCACACAAGGATGATCGCCGGAGTCCGTCGGGTCGATCTGAGGAAGAAGAAGACCATGTTCTTCCAGCATGTAAGGAGCCAAAAAAGACGGCATCTTCGAGCAAGTCTCATATGCAACGATGGATCATGGAAGGATATCATAACCTTCCTTGCTCGGGATAATCAGCAACTTTGTATGGTGGTTCTTCGGGAGAGACGAAGAATCGTTTTTCACCACGCTGCTTGCAAGTGGCACCTTCTCCCATTGCCTCCGGTGACGAGAGTCAGACAGACTAGCTCTGTCCCGGCTTGAGTGGCGGTGGTCTGTAGGACAGCAGATTATCCTGCTTTTCTTCTGTTGGAGGATGGGTCTATGCCCAGTTTTGTATCCTCCCGCCACTGATCATCTTCTTGGAATAAGAGGAAGACCATCATCAATACGAGAACCTGTCAAAACAGCTTCTCGGTGCGATCTTCAGACGATGATGAGGAAGCCCTTTGTAGACGGGGTTTCCCTCAGATGTAATCATGAAAATAAAGAAAAACCCTTGTAGATTTGATTTTCCTCATATGTAATCATGACTTTAATCTTTAATAAAATCGTCTTCCTTTCTTCATATGATCATCTTGCCATACTTTGCTGTGAAGTCTGAATATGCGCAGCTTCGACACGTCTGATTCTTTACGCCGACTCTGTTTAAAAAGAGTGCTAGGTCCCGTCCTGTCTTTTACGCATAACTAGAGATGCGTAGAAAGCCGCTTTAGCATTTCGAGTATTCGAACTGTCCTGCTTTTTAGGAGTGAGGAACCGCGTAGAATTCTGAACTGCTGCTTCTGATGAACATAATTCCTTTGTTCAGACATTATCTTCAAGCATGATTTCTCGAAAAATCCCTTGGAACAGGGTCGAGAAATGGCTATCAAACTGAGTTACCATCTTGATAGATGAAATATTCAGACTGGAGTCTGGATGAACTTCGAATCGACCTATGAAGAAGAATAGTTTTTCAATGTTGAACTCTGTACTTCGGGTACTTGGGATATCTTGAGGTCAAGAACGAGTATCCTCTGTGTGAAGTCTTTACAATTGACCACTTTTGAGGACCGTTCAGATGTATGCGTAATCTGGCCGGCGTATCCTTCAGATGTGCGGGAAGTCATGGAGCATAAAATCATTAGTCTGCAGCTTCCGAGCATAAACTAAACACCATCGAGCGTAAAATCATAGACTTGTAGTTCCTGAGCGTGAAATCGTAGGTTTGTAGCCTCTCGAGCATAAAAGCTACTGAGCACAAAGACATCTGGGCGTAAAACCCGACTTGTAGCCGTCGAACATAAAGCCGTAGATTCATAGCTGTCGAGCGTAGAAAGCTCCTTAGCGTAGAACTGTAGATTTGTAGCTTCTGAAAAGAAAAATTTTCCGAGCGTGAAGTCGCGAAACTGTTGCTTCTGAGCGTAAACTAAGCGCCATCGAGCGTGAGATCATCGATTTGTTATCTGCTGGCATGAAGTCGTAGGATTGTGGCCTCTCGAGCATAAAAGCTACCGAGCACAAAGGCATCCGGGTAAAAAACTATAGACTTATAGCTTGCGAGCGTGAAACCGTAGATCTGTTGCTGTCGAGCGTAGAAAGCTCCTTAGCGTAAGAACTGCTGACCTGCTTTGCGCGAAAAAACTTTTCAAATTCGCTGACTGTCCGTCTTTTCTGAATAATAGGCTGACGTAGGACCCAATCATAACCGAATATTTAATTAGGAGATTTGGTTCGGGGTCCGAGGAGTCCATCCGAACTCTATATATATCCCAAGTTTTCTGAGAGAAAAACTTTTCATCCGCCTTCTGCGAAAGAAAGCCTCCGAATGTTCGAGCTCTTCTCCGAGTCTTCTCTGAGTCTTCGAAGTTTCCAATAATGGCCTCTAAGCAATCCTCCTCCTCTAAGGGAAAGAAGATTGATTCCTCTTCTCGTTCTTCTGCCCAAGCAGGAGTGCCTCCGGTTGGACACGGCGAACCCCATTCTGAGCTGAGCATCCCGCCGATGAGCAGTGCACCCGGCCTGATAGGTAGAGCTTTTAGGACGAATGAGAACGACTGAAAAAATCCTTCGTACACGTTGAACATGATCGCGCTAGGTCGTCTTCTGTGCTGATAGCCTCTTTGAGGAAGATGATGCACGGAGACGTTTTATCTTTTACGCCCATATTTCTAATGTATCAGCGTAAAACTCCAGATTTTCGCAGTTGAGCGTAAAAAGCTTTGACTGCCGAAAACTTGGTGTATACTGTATAATTTTGAACTTTTACGCTTGTGGATGAAAATCCTGGCGTAACAGCTCGAACCTTGGCACTCTGGCGTAAAGCACAGATAGTATACTGCCGACTTGAATTTTTATGCTTCTGGATGACAATTCCGGCATAAACGATCAAGTTTGTACAGTCTTGGCGTAGAGCTCAGACCGTTGCCTCTTGGCATGTGCTGCGATATTTGTAACGTCTAGTATAAAACTGACGTGTTTTTCTCGCACCCTTGCAGTTAACTTGGGCGAGTCTCCGCTAGCCGAGGTGATGGGTTCTGCCGCCGGGCTGCTGCACTCCAACTATCTGGAGGATCTGTCCCATGTAGTATTTCCTATCTCCGGACCCCAATATCCCAAAGGAAAGGAAATCTTGATATCGGCTCAGGGCGAGCGAACGCTGCTGAACATGATTAATGGAGAGCCTTTGACGTATGTAGACGGGGACCAGTATATAAAGCCGGCCTTTCTTTTCGGGGACATGATTGATAAGCAGTCCCAGACGAAGCCAAAGAAAGAACTCTGGGTTTTCCCTGCCGGGAAGTTGGTCTTGAGTCTGCCCAAGATGCCGAGAGATTATCCCATCTCGGCATTCTTCCTGCTACACATTCCAGGAGGATGTCGTGGACGCTGACTTCCGATCTTTACGGTAGGCCGGGAAAGATCTTCTACCAGAAAGGATCTGGCCTATTTGTCAGCCGCCCTTCCGGTCCTGTAACGTTATTCAGGGGATTGCACCCGGGCAGTGTCCCGAGTGAAGACAGCTTGGTGCTTCAGCCGGTGCAATTACCGACCTTTTGTAATGATTTCATGGGGCGCGGAGGAGTATACCCCAAGGCGAATCCTCGATGTAATGGGTGGATGACCCCAACAAATCTTCGATGGGCTCGCTTTAATTGATTGGGCCCTGGAGCATTTTCGGATCGAGTTGGAGAACATCGGTCTGTTGGCAGCTGTGAGTGCCACCAGCATTGGGTTACCTCCTAACCCTAACCTGTTTTTGGCACTGATGGAGCGATACATTCCGCTCATCGGGACTTTCGCCACTCCGCTGGGGGAGTTGGGATTGGCCCTTCATGAGATGGCAGAGATCTCGAGACTGCCGATAGAGGATACTCCGTACGAAGAGTATATTCCCACGAACCGGGAGTTGGGGGATTCAGACCCTCGGGTAGTGGAAGTGTATCAGGAGCTGATGTGCCACTACCTTGCTTGCACCGCCTTCTACGCTGAGCCTTCAGATTTGGCTCATATCAGTAAATGGACGTCCTACCTCTTTTTTCACCGAGCTAGGGCTGCTCAGTCGGAGAAAGTCTTGGAAGTCAAGGATGAGCCTGTGAATCCTCTGAGCGTGCTGACTGCTCAGGAAGTCGACGATCTCCTGGAGGATGCTAGGGCTCCGGATCAGATCCTCGTCGAAGGGATAGGAAAATATTCTGCAGGTACTAAGGCCTACAGCAATCTGAGGCATTGCCGCAGGGCTCTATCCAAGGAAGCTCAACTGGCTGGCTTCCTCTCTATATGGCTGCGCTGACTGGTGGTACCCGGCATTGCATCTGCGGATCGTATTCACTGCAATATCTTGTGGCCTGCAGTGCATCTGGTGTTTGGGGCGAGACTGGGCTTGCTCCCTGCCATGGTGTGCCGCATACAAGCTGGCCTGAGGGCGATGACTGAGGCGCTGTTCGCTGATGAAGCTCGGCGTGAAAGCTTTCCCCGGGTGGAATTACCATACCTGTATTTGATGGGATGTTTAATTCTCCATAACCCCCGGGTGATGTCTTCCGGTTCTGGCACTAGCTTGGGGGGAGTTTCTTGCTGAATTACAAGAAATCCCCTTGGAATGTGCTCACAGTTTTAGACTGTCGGTGGGTGCTGCATTACGGTCACAGCTGGAAGCTCCTTTGCAGTGTCCCCCCTGTTCATCGCAACCAATCGGGAACTAGGCTTGAGGACTCAGGTAGAGATAAGACCACTCTTTCTCCTGAAGCCTTCAATTGGTTGGTCTGTATTAGACCTTCCCACCTGTTGTACAGAAGTGAAGATCACTACTTCTTCGAACCCTACCTGCCTAGTCGGTTTGCCAGGCAGTTTGGGTATGATCAGTTGCATGTGGGCAATGTCGTCACCAGCTTTAGGTCCAGAGGTGGACTCATCGATGGAGCGAGGGGATGGC
Source organism: Iris macrosiphon (assembly GCA_036927795.1). NCBI lineage: Eukaryota > Viridiplantae > Streptophyta > Magnoliopsida > Asparagales > Iridaceae > Iris > Iris macrosiphon. The sequence continues at coordinate 153,306,879 of JAYESA010000002.1, read as the reverse complement.
AATATTTTATCATAGGCTGCACCGGGGCAATTTTTATGGTGCCCTTTGTCACACCCTCTACGGAGTTGCGCATCCTGCATTCGTATGCCCAGTTCTATGTGGCAACGAACACCTCCCATCACAATTTTGATATGGGTGGAAGTTTTAGGGTGCCCTCTTCCAAGCCTGGGGGAAGGGTTGAAGTCCCCTCGATTTCTTCTGACGAGGGTGACGAGTCCGCTATTCCGGATGAACCTCTCGTATCGGTACCGAGGGGTGAAATACCTCCGCCTGCAGGGGCGTTGGTAGTCTCCGGGAAACGAAGGGCTTCCGCTCTGAAGGAGGCCTCCCCTCGTAAGAGGACGAAGAGGATGGTTGCTCGTCCTCTCCAGATTCCTGGTATTGAGGCTCCTGGAAGTGAGCCTGCTTCTCCCTATGTCGAGGGTGATTCTTTGATTGGGGGTTCCTCGCCTTTTAGAGAGGAACCTTCTACAGTTTCGGCCGGTGGCGTCGGAGAATCTCAGCTGGAGGCTGCTACCGCTGCTACTGCTTCAGGTAGTGGAACGAAGTCGCCTTCGAGGCTGGTTATAAGATTCCATATACCTTTGTCCGGACCAGCATTGGGAGAGGCCCCTGCCGTGCCCGTCAGCGCTTCTAGCGAGATTCCAGTTGATGAGCCTCAAGTGGATCTCAGCGAAGACCTGGAAGAGTATTTGCCATTGTCAGTTAGCAGGCCCTCTTCTCCAGGTATGACAGCTTGGCTAGCATCACTGTCATCTTTTCGTGCCTCTTCTTTTAGGAAAATTAACATCATGTCTGACATTAACTTCCTCTTGTCTTCTTCTCAGGGGACGACCTCTTCGGGGAGGGCAATGCATATGCGCCCTTCGGCTCCGTATCAGGTTCTGGCGCTGATACGGAGGCGCCTGATTTTGAAGAGGAAGCATCTTCGGGTGCCGGCTCGCCTGTCGACGAGGCTTTGATACCTCAAGAGGACGACCCTGTCGTTACGACAATGCCTCCTTCGAGTATGCTGGTTACTTCGTCTGGTATTGGCGCTTCCTCTTTTGTCGTACCCCTTGTTGAGACGAGGACTGTGGCCACATCGATTGCGGTCACCTCTGGAGCGCGGTTCGACAATATTACAGCCACTCCCAGCGTGCATTCGGGCCTAGCTGCACTGACCGAGCAATATACCGGTATCTTCTACAACACTTTGACAACGCTGATATCAATGGTGTTAGAGAAGAATCTGAATTTTGAGCGTCTGAAGAAGTCCTCTCGGTTTTTGATAGAGGCGATCCGGGACCTTGGCGATACTGGTTTAGCTGACGCCCTGGCGGAGGTAGTTAATGGGTTGGAGCAACCCGTTAACGAATACTCGCAGCTATCCCAAGGCAGTGTTGACGATTTGGTCCAGGATGAATACGACTCGCTGACTGTAAGGCTGGGAGAGTTGGAAGCTCTGAACAGGTCCCTCGAGATGCGGCAGCAGGAGATGAGCGACGAACACACCCTTTTAGAGCGTATTGTTCCCCAGCTGGCCAAGAGTAAAGCTGAACATGAGAAAAATGAAGCGAGGGTCCACAAGTTGGAGGCTGAGCTCGCTTTAGCGAAGGAGAGGTCTCGTGCTTCAGCCGCCGGTGTGCATGTGTTACAGAGCCAGATGGAAGAAGCTCAAAAGAACTTGGCACATGCGAGTGCCATGCACGCCGCTCTCACACATTCTCTGTCTGATTTATCCGGCTTGAATGATGAGGAGACGAGATGGGAGCGAGCTCGAGCTGCCATTTTGGACTCTAGGAATGTGAAGATGGCCAGACTGGCACAGTAGATTCACGATTTGACCGTTCCTCCTTTATGATGTACTTTTGCTTTTGCTTTTTAATGTACTTCCGCTCTTTTTTGGGGAATAATAAAGAGGCTTTTCATCTGACTTTGTGGACCTGTCATTTCGGAATGTAAATAACGGATTTGGGTGAGAGTAATATCAGAGGTAGTATGGACGTGATAGTCTCTCGGTAAACTTTTAGCATGGCGCATCTATTCAGGGGTCATATGGACATGATAGAATACGACCCAATTTCGTTTTGGAAGTAGTTTTGTCAGAATAAGATTTTTGCCTTATTCTACTTGAGCAGAGGAGGTTAAGCATAGTACCTTTTCAGGAATTTGCCATTGATAGGAGCCATTAGTAGGTCTCCATTAGGCTGGGCTATCCTGTAAGCGCCGTTTGAGAATGTTGTCTCGATCACGTAGGGGCCTTCCCATTTGGGCTGAAATTTGCCCTTGCTCCTGTGAGTGAGAATCATTGGCCTTCTTACAGCTAGGACTAGCTCGCCAACTTTGAACACTCTTTCCTTTACTTTTTGATTAAAAGCTCTGGAAATGCGCGCTTGATAGAACGCGATGCTCTGTTGAGCTTGAAGGCGTTTCTCGTCTAATCCTTCTAGCTCTTGAAGTCTTAAAAGGTCATTCTTTTCCCGAGTTAACTCATTGGCGACTGCTATCCTGAGTGACAGGATTTGGATTTCGATGGAAAGAACTGCTTCGCTCCCGTAGACCAGTGAGAACGGGGTGCAACCTGTCGGTGCTCGAACCGTTGTGCGGTATGTCGAGAGACATTCTCCCAGCTTCTCGTTCCAATCTTTTTTGTTCGAAGAGATGAACTTTTTTAAGAGTTTGATAATGGTTTTGTTGAAGGCTTCTGCCAAACCATTCGCAGCTGGATAATACGCCGTAGAGGCGACATTTTGTATCCGATTTTTATCGCAAAATCGATGAAACGCTTGGCTGATGAACTAAGGCCCATTGTCATGGATTATCCTTCGGGGAATCCCAAAGCGATAAATGACGTGATGCTTGATGAAGCTGATCACATTGGATGTTTTTACCTCAGCAAGAGGGATCGCCTCTGCCCATTTGGAGAAGTAATCCGTGATGGCCAGTATGAACTGGTGACCTCTGAAAGAAGACGGGTGAATAGGACCAATGATGTCCATACCCCATGCTTCGAAAGGCCAGGATGCAATCGTAGGATGTAGATGTTCAGACGGCTGGTGTATGAAGTCTGCATGGACTTGACATGCCTTGCATCGTTTGGCATACTTGATTGCGTCTGCGATCATAGTGGGCCAGTAATAGCCCATTCTCCTGATACAATCCTGTAGCTTAGGACCGGGTTGATGCGCCCCACATATGCCGTCGTGAGCTTCGCGGACGATCTGTTGTGCTTCGTCATTAGAGAGACATCTCAATAGCAGTCCGTCGTAGGTCCGACGATATAGGCATTGTGAAGATGCATCGAAGTAGAAGCGTAATGATCGTCTTTTGACGGATGCTGCTTCTTTAGGGTCCTCCGGCAAGATTTCGTATGCCACGAAATCTATAAAGGGACTTCTCCAATCTCTCGTAGGAGGATCGGTGTTCACAGCGTAACTGCGTTCGATGTGAGCGTTGTTCTTCACGCAAAATAGATCTCTGTTAAGAAGGATTACCGAATTCTGCCTTCTTATAGGAGTAGCTAAATCTGTAGCTAGACTGGCTAGGGCATCGGCTTCCAGATTCTGAGATCGAGGTACATGCTCTAGAAAGAACCCCTTGAATGTCACGGCTATCTCGACCGTTGCTTGGTGATAGGGGATGAGGTCTGGATTCTGGACTTCATATATTCTCCTGACTTGATTGACGATTAGCAGAGAATCACCAAAAGCTTCCAGAAATTTGACCCCCTGCTCTTTAGCGACTTGGAGCCCGATTAGTAGAGCGTTGTACTCCACCACATTGTTGGAACAGGGTTCGTTAAGAGAGTATGCTCGATAGATGACGAGTTTATCGGGAGTAACCAGGACAATTCCTACCCCTGAAACCACGTTTCCTTTGGGACCAGTCCTGGAGGCGCCGTCGAAGAACAGTTGCCATGCGTCACTTTTCATTGCGGAGCTACATTCTACAACTTCATCGGGAATGTCCTCGTATAGTTTGGAGGCCTCCGGGATCGGATGAGCAGCTAGGAAGTCGGCCAATGCTTGGCCTTTGATGGACTTCTGAGGGACGTACACCATGTCGTATGGTGTCAATAATATTGCCCAAGTTATGAGTCGGGAGTTAAGAACACTTGGCTTGCTCATCAGTACCCGAAGAGGATTGATCTTGGAGATGATGTGAATAGTCTGGCCAGTGATATAGTGCCGCGTCTTCTGGATAGCGAACATCAGAGCCAAATATTCTTTTTCTACCGGATTGTACCGGTGCTCAGCTCCGATCATCATTCTACTTAGATAGTAGATAGCCTGTTCATATCCCGCATCGTTCTTCTGCGCGAGAAGAGCTCCCAGGGAATGGTCCATCGCTCGGACGTACAGGAAGAATGGTCTTCCTATGACGGAAGGCACCAGAACTGGCAGACTAGTGAGGTAGCGCTTGATATCCCCGAACGCTTGCTGACAGGCTTCGTCCCATATGAAGGATATACCTTTCTTCATGAGGCGAGAAAAAGGCTGGCATCTTCCCGATAGGTTGGATATGAATCTCTGGATATAGGCCAGACGACCTTAAAATCCCCTGAGTTCCCTCAGATTACGGGGTGATCGCATTTCCAAGATGGCCTTGACTTTATCAGGGTCCACTTGAATGCCTTTGGCGGTAATGACGAATCCCAGAAATTTGCCACTAGATACATCCAGAAAGGACTTTGTAGGATTCATTTTGAGTTGATGTTGGCGCATCAGCTCAAATATCGTCTTTAAGTCTTGGATGTGATTGACCCTGAGGCGACTTTTGACAGCTATATCGTCTACGTAACATTCCACTGTCTTGCGTAAATGCTTGTGGAATATGTTACTCATAGCCCGTTGGTAAGTAGCTCCGACGTTCTTCAACCCGAAGGGCATGACTGTATAGCAATATACCCCCAGTGGTGTCCGAAAGGCAGTATGCTTCTCGTCTTCAGGATGCATCTTGATTTGATTGTACCCTGAGAACCCGTCCATGAAAGACATACGTTCGAAACCGCAGGTATTGTCAATCATGACGTCTGTGATGGGAAGAGGAAACTCGTCCTTAGGGGAGGCTGCATTCAGATCTCGGTAATCGATGCAGACTCGCACTTTCCCATTCTTCTTCATGACCGGGACAACATTGGCGACCCAGTCGGAATGTTGTTCCTCCCAGATGAAACCGTAGGCTATCAACTTCTTGACTTCAGCTTCAATGGCGTCCATCATATCCGGGCGGAACCGGCGTTGGTGCTACTTTACAGGCTTTGAATCGGGCAATATGTTGAGTTTATGAGTAGCCACCTTTGGATCAAGTCCTGGCATATCCTCATAATTCCACGCAAAGACGTTGATGTATTCTCTTATCAGTTGAATGACTTCTTCCCTTTCAGCTAGGAAAAGATTGTTACTGATAAATATCGGCTTTGGTGAAAGTTCATCCCCAATATTAATCTGGATAACTTCATCTTTGGTGGGAGGTTCTCTCTGCTCGAAGCGGGATTCCCACTGTGTATCCATTTGCTGAGCCCAAGCATCATTCTCGAATAGTTCGGATTCTTGTTCGTCTGATTCGAAGGGATCCGTCACTACCATATTTACTGGTAATGTTTGTTCGAGAGCACGAGGTGAATAGGAGGGCGACGAGCCGGTCTTGAAAAGAGGTATCCTCATCTGACTTAGAAGTCGTAAGGGAGGTGACATACCCTAACCCGAAATGAGTTTGTTGATAGTGGGGATTGCCGTGCGGCGGTATTCGTCTGCCTTTCCCATAGTTGAGACCTGGCTTCAGTTTCAAGTCATAACCCATATTTTGCATGATCTTTAAGGCTTGCGGGCTGTACCTGTGAACTTGTATTTTACCAGCATCGTCATTGAAGGAATCTTCTCGTATAGTCGATTCGTTGTGCGTTCTGCCGAAGACTATTGAGTGCTGACTGCTGCGGGCAGGCGAAACAATGAAGATAGAGTCCTCACGGGGTCCATATGTCGTGACGACATTGGATGATGATGCTACTTCCCATATGTATGGATGATAGGAATCTATAGCTTCCAAGAATTTTTGTGCTATAGGTTCTATATCGTCATGGGGAGAGGATTCCTGATTTGGAAACTGAGCGTCGATATACTAGAAAAGAGGATGTTTATTATCATCTGGAACTCCGTTCCTGGTTGCATTTACATCAGTCGGCTGCTTGTTGCGCCGAAGGTTGATGACCAAGGGTGGAGGCTTCTGTCTCAAAGTGATCACTAGAGGATCACCCCCTTTTCCTGACCTGGTTTTGTTCAGGTGGATAGCCATAGGCTCCATGGCTTTTGGACGAGTAGTTCACCCTTTCACTCTGATTGACAGTGGTTGTTCAATAGAGGGTCCTTCAGGCTCCCGGTGGGATTCCTTCTCTGTTTGGGCTGACACCTCCTCCGCGTAGTCTGGAGAGTACAACACGGCATCAGAATAGTAGGATTCTATTCCTTTGAATGGGTTTAGGTCAGCAACCTCCGTTTGTACTGTTCCTTGGGCGTCTACATATTTAAGGCATTGATGTAGAGTTGAAGGAACGATGTTGTGGTCGTGGATCCACGGTCTACCCAGCAAAATGTTGTAGGATACCTCTGAATCGATGACATAGCATGTAGCCACCGATCTGAGATTGCCAATCTGGATCCTCAGGCGAATTTTTCCCATCGGCTTACTTCTTCCGGCGTTGAAACCCACGATTGCAGTGGTGGTGTAAGCCAATTCGCTGGTAGGAATCCTCAGCGGTCTGAGCAGACTATGAGGAATGATGCTAATTGACGATCCCGGATCTATGTGGATCCGGTCGACCTCTATGGAACCAACGTATCCGGTGTAATAGAGGGGTCTGTCATGCCTGTTATGTTTTAATAGCATGTCATCTTGTGTGAAAGTGATGTTCAGGACCACCTCCATCACACTGTGGCATTGAGGGCACGCCACTGGTTCCTCGTCAGGGGACTTGAGCTGGGTCAAGTATGCTTCCGCCTGTATCAGTGCTTCACTCAGGGCTAGACGAGTATCTTGGGAGAGCCTGAGTAGCTTAAAGATGGACAACCTGGCTGGTGTATTGGCCAGTTGGGCCAGGATGTCGAAGTTGTATAGCTTCTCTAAACCTTTATTTTGAATATTTTTCACAGGTTTATCGAAGCGTACTTCTTTCTGCTTCCCCTTGTCCGCCGAAGTCGGTCTTGCAGGATCGGCCTGTGGTATGGGGGGCTCTGTAGCTGAAGCGTCTGCCGGTGCATCTTCCGGACTTGCTCCGTAGTCCTTGAGGTAAGCTTTCCCTGAACGGGTTGCAGCCAAAGTCTCGTCTTCATCTGATGGCGAAGAAGTTGCAACCATATAGCATGGTTTGGAGTTCTTTCTAGACTTTGCTTTAGCAGCATTAGTCTCTTCCTCGAGCTCCGATACTAAATCCGGATGAACCCACATGATCTCGCCCGCTGGGTGGTTAAGGGTACCAGGTCATGATTTTGACCCCTAGCCGGAGGAAGATTGACGATGTTCATCGTTGTCCGAGAAATAGGTATCACACCGTCCGGGACTTCCTGGGGAGGCAGATTGCCAAATTGTAGGGAGATCATATTGGCCGTGACCGTCTTCTCGGTATTATGCAGAGTGATGGCCTTAGCATCGATCAGCCCCTGGATCTTCCTTTTCAGTATGTAACACGCCTTGGTCGGGTGGTGCACGTATCGGTAGAAGATGCAGTACTTGGGGTTGTTGGCACTGCCGGCTTCACTGGGCCGCTTCTCCTCCGGAAGGGTGATCTTGCCACTCTTGACGAGACACTCGAATATACTCGGAATATTATCGTCGTCGAAAGAGTATACTTCGACGGGCCTGGAAGTCCCAGGTTTCGTCTGCGTGGTTGCCGCAGTCTTTTGTCTGGACGTATTGATTGCCAAAGCTTCTTTTCCTTTGGAACTGCGAGGATGGTCGCCGTTGGGGGATGACCTTTTTTCTCTGTCGGAGGTAGAGATCATAATGCCATTGTCGCGCGCCTTGCGACTGTTGTCATCGGCGGCCACTGCTGAGATGATTAACGAGGGCCAGTCGTGGAACTGATATGGTCCTGTGAACACCGAGACCACGGGAAGGAGGTTCTTCCTGCAAATGTCCACCAATGCAGAGTCTGGAACTCCTGGAGGCATCTGTAGCATGGCTTGACGAAAACGTTCGATGAAGGTACGAACGTCCTCTTTTTCCCTCTGCTTGACTTTGATGAGAGAGGACATAGACATGTCCATTCCTCCCTCGTAGAATCGTGTGAAGAATAAAGCCTTGAAGTCTTCGAAGGAAGTAATGCAGTTGTCCGCCAGGCTGCGGTACCACTGGTAAGCTACTCCCGAGAGACAGCCCTTGAACACCCGAGTGAGGAGGGCGTCATTCCCTTGTAGCAATACCGTCATCATACTGAAATAGTTCATGTACTGATTTAGCGATATTTTCCCCTCGAATAGAGCCATAGTCTGAGGTTTGTATCTTGGAGGGAAAGGGACCTCTTCCCAGATAGCCGGGTAAGGCTGGTTTATTCCCAATTTCTTGAGCTGATCTTTGTGCTTCAAGGCATCGAATTGGGCTCTCAACTCCCGTACTGCTTGCATCGGATTTTCAGCCGGCAAGTCTTTCCTTTCGAGGGTAAGGTGCTCATTTAATAAATTATTTCTGACCCTTGCCCCTAAATCTGGCACCACATAACAATGGAATAAAAGAAAAAAATCCCGCATGTATAAAGGTGCATAGCGGAGTATCTAAAAAGCTTCGTAGCGAGACCACGGATTGGTGCGGAGTCGGTTGTATCGCGACTCCCGCAGGAGGTATTGCATTCTCCGAGTGAGGAAGTGGAGGACCAGCTGACTCTTGATCTAGAGCAGGTTCTTGGACCGTGTTGGATGGTGGCAAGTCTACCCCCACACGTATCTGTGCTGGCGGGACTAATGTTTGAGCCATAGCAGCCGCCTGTTGAGTTAGCATCATCTGGTGCATGTTCTCCATCATGGATTGCATTTGTTTCAGAGACGTCTCCAGTGTAGTGATGCGCTGTTCCTTGCTTCCTGACGGCGAAGCTTCCTCATGTTCATCTCCAATGGCGTATACTCCCATTTCCCTGGACGTCGTCGAAGGATGTGTATAGGTCGCTGCAGAAGTCGACTCTATACTCTCAGTATTTAATTCGGGAGAATGGCGACCCCCAGCGTCGGAATCAGAGGAGTATGAAGTCAGTTGTTGTGACCTCGAACGAGTGTTCTGGAACACCCCATCTTCAGTGTCTCTGAGGAGTATGTTGAATCTCCTTCGGCTCGGAGTTCCAGAGGACGGACGTCTTGAGCCTGAGCTTCCTCCAGGTATATGTGAAGCCATGTTCACAGATGCATGCGTGGGCTCTTCTTCTAGGAAAGATGGAGAGTAGCTCAGTCGGTCAAAAACTGGTCGTTTTGCTTTAGAACAGCAGCAGTTAATTACAATCCTGTGACCATCACAATAGTGATCGCTAGGAGGCGTAATAGCCATGCTGGAAGATTCCCTCTCCTTGCGTCTCTAAATTAGATACTTGCACAGGTCAGGAGAAGTTGCAGAAGAAGAAGATGGCTTGTTCCTCCTGTTCCCATTGGTAGGCGTGCGGATGATGGGGATCATAGTCTTCCTTGTGCCACACGTATACAAAAGATTGGCCATCTGGGTGGCGAATAATCTCCGAGGAGCGTGTCTTTCCGTCAATCGAGCCTTCTGTACGCTTAGGGACTTCGCCTGGCGTAATTTCGAGCTTCGCTCTGGTTGGCGTAATACTTAGGATGTCCTCAGGCGGCCATCAGCTTCTCGCGTAATTTGGAGGGCAGGTAGAATGTTTCCTTGCTGGTGTGAATACCGAGAAGTTAAGTAGCTCGCCGCTTGCTTTCCCTTGCGGGGATTACGGGTGTCATCTGGTTCCCTGTAGAGGTCAGATGTTGTCTTACGCGCGGAGCATGCTTTGTACTTCCGATTTGGCGCTGAGGCATCATCAGAAGTTTCGTCTATTCCACCACGGACGGGAGACTGGTTTCTACGCGTAGAGTGCAGTGGAGACCTCTGGGTTAGCGCTGAGGCTTTGCCCGAAGTTTTGTCTATACCGCGCGTAGCGGGAGACTGATTCCTACGCGTAGAGCACAGTGGATACTTCTGGGTTAGCGCTGAAGCTTTGCCCGAAATTTTGTCTGTACCGCACGTAGCAGGAGACTGGTTTCTACGCGTAGAGCGCAGTGGATACTTCTGGGTTAGCGCTGAGGCTTTGCCCGAAGTTTCGTCTGTACCGCGCGTAGCGGGAGACTGAATTTTACGTGCAGGGCACGGAGGGAGCAATGCTACAACCTCATTGGTCGGAGAGATCGGAGAGATCGGAGAGTCCACAGGGATGGTAGAGGATGTCTTGGGCATCCAGACCTTACGCAGCTTCCTGTTGTTTTGTACAGAGAGAGAGTGAGAGCTACCCCCCGTCCGAAGCATGTCTTCGTAGGCAAACTGGTCGAACTGGACGACCAGTGTCTTCTTCACGGATTCCACAGATACCGCATTGTGTTGAGCAATCGCTTCCTCATCAGAAGAGAAAGATGTCCCCAGCAGAGTCGCTATCTTGTTTGTGGTATTAAACGAAAGAACGAAATGTATATAATACGAGGTTTGCACGAAACCCGCCTTCTTTGGTTTACAAACAAACTTGTACAATTTGATCCTATACGAGAATGTAGGAGTATAATTTATTTAATTTGGGTAGATGATTGCTATAGGTGTCTGATCTACAGTCGATCACTTTAGCCCTTGGACTACACGATGGTGAAGAAGTGCCGTGGAAGACGGAAAGCAGCTTCGTAGGTGGCGAAAGAGGATGGATGAACGATGCCAATGTCGTCGCTCGCTACTCTTTTCCTGAGCTCTGGATGCTTCTCTCTCTCTCTCTCCCCAGGACTCTTTGATCTCTCCTCAATCTCTAATGTTTTGACCCGTGGTTCGATCTCTTTGGAGGTTCGACCTCGTTCAATTTTTAAAGCCTCGACCCCTTTCTAGTCTTCAAAATCTCGACCTCTCCTGTCTTTAAAATCTCCCCATTTTCCTCTGTTGATAGAGGTCTCTATTTATAGAGTTTTGGTGACAGTGACCACTCAATCGGTGTGGAAACCGAGTAGTGGAAAGTACAACACCCTTTTACACAACTGTTAAAATAACCAAAGCCTGCGTATAGATGACCTTTTGAATGAGCGTGTGACGCGGGTCCAACTAAGGGACAAAACGCGTATAATCGCTACGAAAATCACGGCGTAGAAGCCACGTAGGTAGGTATCCCCCGTGTAGAAGAGGTTGGCGTAGAAGCCAATGTCTGTCACCATGGCGTAGAAGCCAAGTAGGCATAGAAGCCGAGTAGGCGTAGAAGCCTGATGGCATAGAAGCCGAATAAGCACAGAAGGCCGAATGAGCATAGAAGCTGAACGAGCATAGAAGCTGAGTGAGCGTAGGAGTCGAGGTGATGTGGACGTCTTTAGCCGAAATTACGGCTCTTAGAGACATAATCAAATCTTTCGCATTAAATGCCGAGATCCGCCATCATCATTAATTGCAGAGACGTGTTCTGAAGGCCTGCCACCATTCTGAGCGTTAGGTGCAGAGGCGTGCCTCAAGCCCTGTACGAAGTGTCACGCCCCGATCTCCCGCAGGCTATTTCGGCCGTTCCCGCTAGGCGGGAATCACCCTCGCCAGCGCTCCCACGGAATGATCGCTTAACCCATCCGGGCGTGATGTCGCACGAGCGTGAGCCACGCCCGTGCAAGGCCATGGTTCATTGGCTGGCGGCAAGAGTTCTAAGCCATAGAGTCGCACAGATTGTCCGAGTGCAGCAGAGTCATGAACGCATAGGCGATCGGTAACAGGTTCACTGAGTCGGCAAATATAGCGGAAGCATCGAAACAAGTAAAGTAATCTCTTTATTGATATGAAACATGTATTACAGGCGGCGTATAGCCGAGATTACAAGTCGCTCAAGCCTCTCTCTCTGAAACAGTAAAAGCGTGCCAAGTGGCTACAACTGTGGAATGATTGTACAGGCGATGGTCAGGCGATGTTCACAACTTATGTCTTGTATAAGCGCTTCAGTCCCGGACGCACCGTTGCAAGGCTTCAGAGGGAACTCCTGGCCTTAGCACGTACGAAGGAGGCGTCCGCACCGCACGAGGTTCTCCCGCACCCTGCATATCAAACTGGTGGATTATCAGTACATTGAATGCACTGGTGGGGAAGCTACTCGCCCGCTCGACAAATCCAAACACGTAATACAGGTTCCGTGCACAACTATTAAGTTGTCTTTCTAGTTGCCTTAGGATCAGTTTTATGCAATCATTGAATAGCCTATCATGTCGGGCAGTGCGCCGTGCGATGTTAGAGGAAACACGGCGAGACTTACCAACTTACCATCTCCTTCCCTGTCCAAGGCAAACATTAAGGCAACTTATTAATTCGAGTAGAGGCATGTATAACATTCAGGAGGCAAGCATATACAAACAAGAGTATTTATTTTGAGATCGTTCAGGTGTTTAGTTGCTCTTGATGCGATACAGTGCCTCGCACGCGGATAGCCGCTAAGCGAGGATGAATTGTTTATCTTTCGTTTACAAGCAAGCATGCAACAAGTTCAATACAAGGCGATCACTGGCGTATGCCATAATGGACGGTATAGTCTTTGACGAGATGGGTTGCAACAAAGAACAAGGGGCGCTGCAAGCCATTCCGCCGAACAAGAGACTATTTAGTCTTTGACGAGAATGCTTTGCAACAAAGAACAAGAGGCGCTGCAAGCCATTCCGCCGAACAAGAGACTAAGAACAATATGTCTCGCCCGGACCGGGTCGATGCCAGTGCCCCAGCATCGCCCGTGAGACCGTTACCCTGTGCACTGGTTGTCCATGATCGAACGGGGCCTTGGTTGGGGCAACAAGAGTAGAAGACAAGAGTACAAGACAAGAGTACAAGACAAGAGGCAAGCTGTTGAGGCAACAATAGTACAAGACAAGATGCTTTGCCTGTTTCGTTGTTCAGTGACTGTCTTTTGCCTTGATGCAATTCTCCTGGGGCGGAGATTGCCTTGGTGACCTAGCGGTCCCGAATACTTGCAGGTTCGTTCAGGCACGGAACGACTACGTAGTAGTCTCCCGGGGTTTGGATGAAAACACGGTAACAATCAAGCAGACAAGCATGCGTTTCTAAAGAACATAAGCAGGCACGTTGCTCGGGCCCGAAGGTAGTCCGAGAGATGAAATCGTTAAGGGACTTAGCATGCGAGGGTCTGAGTATAAGCAGTATTTCATTTTCATGTTCTAGCAAGCAATACAAGTTGGGATTATTCCCTTAGCTAGGTGTGTTGGATTTATTAGCATGTAGGGGGTGATTCACCTAGCGACTAGCATAAATATTCCAGATTTTATGTGTGCTGGCTAAGCAAAGACAAGTTCGCCATAGCCACCCACCTTAGCGATGATTCGCCTCGGTAGAGCGATACGTCTGAGCGAGCCTCTGAAAGTCCAAGCCGGATTCCTGTAGGGACAAGTCTGGATATCCTTTGCTTCTTGATCGAGGCAAAGCGGGTCGGGACAGCTGCACGATTGCCGTTTAAGACGGCAGTCCGCTTGAGCGGAACAGGGTGTTACATCCTACCCAACTTAGAAAAAGTCTCGTCCTCGAGACTTACTAAGGACAAGCAGTAATCTAGGGTTGAGGCAATCCTAGATAAGTCATTTGTACTTGTTCATTTGGATCTTCACTTGCACAAGCGTCGATCTTAGCATATCGCTTAGACTGGATCGTGCGCACTTTCGAAGGGCCCCTCTAGCGTGAACACGTCAACCAGCTTAGTGATAGCGAAGTCTCAGCACTCGAGTTTCACCTTTTCTTAAGTCTTGGATGGTGCACTAGTTCAAGGCATCCCTCGAATAGATGCATTCAACCAAACTTAGGGTTAGTGAAAATCGGACAAGCTACTAGCGGTACTCTCAAGGGTTCGCACAGGTTGGCTCAAAGGCCACTCGCAGCATACAACCAGACAAGCAAGCATATCATTCAAAACGTATTTTGAAAGTATTTAGACTTATTGTTGGAACATTCCATCGAGGCATTGAGAGAGAGCGCGCACATAACCCACGAACGAGCTTTCGAAACAGAGATATCGAATCGAAGTCCAAAGGCGTAGAAGCCAGGCTCTGATACCAACCTGTCACGCCCCGATCTCCCGCAGGCTATTTCGACCGTTCCCGCTAGGCGGGAATCACCCTTGCCAGCGCTCCCGCGGAACGATCGCTTAACCCATCCGGGCGTGATGCCGCACGAGCGTGAGCCACGCCCGTGCAAGGCCATGGTTCATTGGCTGGCGGCAAGAGTTCTAAGCCACAGAGTCGCACAGATTGTCCGAGTACAGCGGAGTCATGAACGCATAGGCGATCGGTAACAGGTTCACTGAGTCGGCAAATATAGCGGAAGCATCGAAACAAGTAAAGTAATCTCTTTATTGATATAAAATATGTATTACAGGCGGCGTATAGCCGAGATTATAAGTCGCTCAAGCCTCTCTCTCTGAAATAGTAAAAGCATGCCAAGTGGCTACAACTGTGGAATGATTATACAGGCGATGGTCAGGCGATGTTCATAACTTATGTCTTGTATAAGCGCTTCAGTCCCGGACGCACCGTTGCAAGGCTTCAGAGGGAACTCCTGGCCTTAGCACATACGAAGGAGGCGTCCGCACCGCACGAGGTTCTCCCGTACCCTGCATATCAAACTGGTGGATTATCAGTACATTGAATGCACTGGTGGGGAAGCTACTCGCCCGCTCGACAAATCCAAACACGTAATACAGGTTCCGTGCACAACTATTAAGTTGTCTTTCTAGTTGCCTTAGGATCAGTTTCATGCAAACATTGAATAGCCTATCGTGTCGGGCAGTGCGCCGTGCGATGTTAGAGGAAACACGGCGAGACTTACCAACTTACCATCTCCTTCCCTGTCCAAGGCAAACATTAAGGCAACTTATTAATTTGAGTAGAGGCATGTATAACATTCAGGAGGCAAGCATATGCAAACAAGAGTATTTATTTCGAGATCGTTCAGGTGTTTAGTTGCTCTTGATGCGATACAGTGCCTCGCACGCGGATAGCCACTAAGCGAGGATGAATTGTTTATCTTTCGTTTACAAGCAAGCATGCAACAAGTTCAATACAAGGCGATCACTGGCGTATGCCATAATGGACGGTATAATCTTTGACGAGATGGGTTGCAACAAAGAACAAGGGGCGCTGCAAGCCATTCCGCCGAACAAGAGACTATTTAGTCTTTGACGAGAATGCTTTGCAACAAAGAACAAGAGGTGCTGCAAGCCATTCCGCCGAACAAGAGACTAAGAACAATATGTCTCGCCCGGACTGGGTCGATGCCAGTGCCCCAGCATCGCCCGCGAGACCGTTACCCTGTGCACTGGTTGTCCATGATCGAACGGGGCCTTGGTTGGGGCAACAAGAGTACAAGACAAGAGTACAAGACAAGAGGCAAGCTGTTGAGGCAACAATAGTACAAGACAAGATGCTTTGCCTGTTTCGTTGTTCAGTGACTGTCTTTTGCCTTGATGCAATTCTCCTGGGGCGAAGATTGCCTTGGTGACCTAGCGGTCCCGAATACTTGCAGGTTCGTTCAGGCACGGAACGACTACGTAGTAGTCTCCCGGGGTTTGGATGAAAACACGATAATAATTAAGCAGACAAGCATGCGTTTCTAAGGAACATAAGCAGGCACGTTGCTCGGGCCCGAAGGTAGTCCGAGAGATGAAACCGTTAAGGGACTTAGCATGCGAGGGTCTGAGTATAAGCAGTATTTCATTTCCATGTTCTAGCAAGCAATACAAGTTGGGATCATTCCCTTAGCTAGGTGCGTTGGATTTATTAGCATGTAGGGGGTGATTCACCTAGCGACTAGCATAAACATTCCAGATTTTATGTGTGCTGGCTAAGCAAAGACAAGTTCACCGTAGCCACCCACCTTAGCGATGATTCGCCTCGGTAGAGCGATACGTCTGAGCGAGCCTCTGAAAGTCCAAGCCAGATTCCTGTAGGGACAAGTCTGGATATCCTTTGCTTCTTGATCGAGGCAAAGCGGGTCGGGACAGCTGCACGATTGCCATTTAAGACGGCAGTCCGCTTGAGCGGAACAGGGTGTTACACGAAGAGCAGCTTTTGACGTGGCAGTTTGTTTGTCTTCCGTGGAGCGTAAACAGTTCGCGTTTGCCTGTGTAAAATAAGGCAGCGTATCCCCTTGTATGCGTAAAAGCAGTCTCCGCTGAGGGGGTGTCAGTAAACGACGGTTCGGTGATATTTAATCAAATCCTCTGCATTAAATACAGAGATCCGCCATCATACTGTGGGGCGCGTCCTGAGTGGTCTGCCATCTTTCCAGCCGTTGTCTGGGTAGCCGTGCAGCACTTTTTGTCAGGAGTCAGATGTCAGGTTTACTGCGTGACTTGACAGGTTCATTTCGTGGGAGACGAAGCATTCCTCGTACGCTTTAACGCTGCTATAAAAGCGGATGAGTTTTACGCCATGGAGGCGATGAAGCACCCCGTCTACGCTGAAGTGGCCTGGACATACTGCATTTATGCGGATGGTCCCATCATATTTTATGTCGTGCTCAGCGGAAAAGCCCCGTTGCACTCTTGATGGCCTTGAGGTCCCCTGCTTACGCTGCCCTGCATCACCATGTTGCGTAGAGCTATCCAGCGTATTTTTCATGCTTCTACAGTTGGCAACTGCTCTGCACCATGGCCGTCCTCGACAACTCGGTGACCAACGTCTCCTTCCAGAGACCATTCTCTCCTTTCCTTCTGGTATTGACATCGCCTTCCTCTTATTTCCTTTGAAGTTTATATATATCGTTGCATCATTTCAAGCTTTTACTGTATAACTAAGAGAGATGAATGAGTTTAGTTAGAGTTTAGCACTGCTGGGTTTCTCTAGTGTATGTATGGTAACTATTATAATGTGTGGGTTATTCCTATTAAGTATAGAAGGGGATGAGTATAAACCGAAGGAAGGAGAAGGTATACAACATATGGGCATGGTGATTAAAATATGTGAATTTACATAGCGAAGAGGACTACCATAGTTGTCACGACCCGTACTCGTTATAGGGGCATGAGAGCGTGGGTACGTCCAGCCTACGTCGCAGCATCGGCGGTAGAACGCTGTCTAGGTCATGTAACTATCTAATTAATCTCACATGAATATCCAACTCCATAAGGAGATGCATATATCATAAAATAATATGGAATATACTCAATCACATAAGCTAAAGCACAATGAGATATCGAAGAAAACAAATGAAATACAAAACAAGTCTAAACGACAAAATAACCATACCTACAAACAATAACATCCAATCTCCAAGTATACTGGAAAACAAGTCCTCTAGGTCATAGTCTGGAAAAAATATCCAGTCAGGATTGGAACGAAATACACCTCTAGCAGCAGTTCCACTTATATTGACAAAATCTATAGCACCGTGTAAAGAAATACAAGACAGATATGAATACTGGCAATAAGAAATACTGACGAGCATGGATATACTGGAAAAAAAAATACTGGAATAAATGGAATACTGGAGCATGTCATCATCAATGTACATCTAGCAATGAAATAGAAATCCAAGTACACGCAAGAACAATAAATTGGTATATAAGTGTGTACAAGATCAATAACTAGAACATGTAGAGATGCTAGATCAAAATACTAGAGATACATGTCAAGAATTATCTAACTAAGTGTGTGAAACATTAGCATATCATGTGATCGGCTTGGGACTATATGACTCATTACAAGGATTAGCGATCATCCCCAACAGGTCAGGTTAACCGGAATGTAACAGTGATGAGGCATGTAAGGGTAAGGCTACACCGACGTGAGATGTGGGTGAGCTAATGCTGCATGTAAGGGTATGATCATATAACTACTAATACTTCCCCGTTTTCACGATGGATTCCAATCATGACTCCTCGTGACAGGTCTCAATGATGCCAACTCGTGTAAAAGACAGTGTCAGAGTCATGTACGCTATACAACAAGAATTATAGAGATAATCAACATAATGGAAATTGTCAGAGAATGTACTTGCCTGGGGTCCTGCTGCTGGTATGAATCAGAGTCCAAGTCACTGTCCAAATAGCCTATGTATTACAATTTACCATGTCAAAAGATAATTTATTTTAATTTATTTAATTCTGGAATAATTACTCTAAAATCTTATTTTAATCTTATTATTCTGATTTTTAGGTAAATGCCTAAATTTTGTCCAAAAGAACTGAATTTTATCAACTCGAGACTCATGGCACGCAAATCGAGGCGATCTGTTGACCGAAAAGTCAACCGACACAAACTCAACTTTTATGCATGATTTCCTGTAGATTTCAGCATCAAAAATATGCTGGAATTTATGGCTCGTCCGAATTCAAATTCGTTTGGGAATTATGGCACATAAAAGTTTCGTATCGTGCACCGATGGTTAAATTCTAACCTAGAAGTTCTACAGAATTAACAGTATATAAATACTTTGAAATAAATTCTGGGAAAAACATATGTCAATGATATCGACATTAGCTTTCCGAAACTTTAAACGGTTCATGATTTTGATTTCTGGTTCTCCCGGAATCATGAAAACATCGAAACACGTCTATTTTCGGATATATTGTGTTCTACGAATTTTCCAGAATTTAATAATCATAATTTCGTAAAACAAATTATATAATCAGAAAGCTAACCTCAATATCATTCTAACACAAAAAACTAGGCCTCGTTTGGAGTCCGGAGCTATGCGCAATGACTTCTGGAAGATGAAGGAACCCTAGATGGCAATTCTCCAAAAATCAGCTGAAGAAAAACCCTAGAAAATAACTAAACTAATATATATATATAGAGGAGAGAGAAAGAGCAGCCGCGGTTCAGGAGCTTGCCACATGGCAGCCATCCGTGGCTCCCCGCCCAGACCCAGCGGTCGTAGATCCACGCGGCTCGGCTCAGCTGAGTCCGACTCGGACTTGGACTCGGCTCGGCTCGGCTTCATCCGCGGTCGCTGACAGGCGGGCCCCGCAATGTTGGCTGCTGGAGGCTGACAGGTGGGCCCCCTGTTTGCTGACTGGGCAGAAATAATTTCTTTTTGGGTTTTCTTTTTCAGAAAATAGTTTTTAATTCAGTTTTTTATAATTAACTCAAAATAAATGCTAAAAATAATCAGAAAATTCCCAAAAAATTCTAGAAAATATATTTTATTATTTAGAACCAAAAAATAAAAGTTTGGGATATTTTTAAATATATTTGTCCCTAAAATAAATTCTTGAAAGTCCTAGAAAATTAGGATTACTAGTTTTTTTAGTTAACAAAAAATTATGGAAAAATTCCACTAGCCCCAAATTAACCTAAAAATAATATTTAAGCACGAATTTCAGGATACGGAGGTTACAAGTCTACCCACCTTAAAAAAATTTCGTCCTCGAAATTTAAAATCCTCAATAGTTGTAAGTATTCATTTATATTATTTCTCCATCAAAATTTTAAATTCATCGAATCACATAATCATGAAGTGAATCCATATTGCTATTTCACAAAAAAAAATTCCAAATTCTGTAAGTATCATATTTCTGCAAACCTTTAAAATTAAAAATTAAATTCCATTCTTATCAAAATCTCCTCAAAAATTTTATGCTAATCACTAAATACAAAACTTATTATTCAATCCTCTAATTTTAAATCCACTCAATGTATATTTATAAAATTTAAAAATCTCGTCCAAAAACACTATTCCATTAATCATCTTACTCCTCTAATTTAAGTCCAATCGATGCGTATTTATAGAATTTAAATCCTCATCCCAAAATTTGAATTCAAACACTAATCCATTAGTGATCTTATTCCTCGATTCTTTTTCCACACAAAATCAAATAATACAATAGTTATGAAATCTTCAAATATCATATACATTCAAATATAAATTTATATCCTGCAGTCAATAGATATAATGACAATCTCCTTAATTTCCTCGAATTTTAATAACAAATTCAATCATATCTTAATCTTCATAAAAATCAATAATTTAATAAAATTGTCAATTCCGCCATATTAATTCTTACTCTTTATTTAAATTAATATTTTATCCTCAAAATTTAAGGCACATTGTCTCTCTCTGTCAAACCATAACCTTTTCATTAATCTTTACTACGGTCAAACCTCCAACAATTAAGGTCTAAGAAAATCCTACCTACAGTCACATAATATGCAATCTAGAGAAAACATACATGGTTATGGTCTTCTTTGTCATGGTATTGTAGCCTCTACTAGGGTGTACTACTAACTATATTCTAGGAAAAAAAACATTGATACAACTACGGTACTAAGAAATTTTTAATAAAAATAGACGAAAAAGAACAGCAGAAAAGAACAGAACATAGCCTTCTAACCCATTACTTGGACATCTTAATCCTCTAATATACACTTAACTCTGGCACATTCACTCACTAATTCCTATCTCTATATACTGATATCCGTACAAACTAATCATTAGTCCACAACATCCATGAATACATCCTCATTGCATACACCTGTCTATTGATACCTAGATATGATACCAAGAATCTCTAACACAACTATAGTTTAATAATGCATCCAAAGTTTGATACCTCTATCCCTTGGTACTACTGTTTCTACTACAAGCACACTCACTGCTAGCTCTCTTACCTACTACAATTGTTTATACTATTTTTTTTTTCTTATCACTCAAGTGCACGCCAAGTGCAACACAATACACTAAGTACTGTTCTCTCTAATACAACTCTAGATGGGCACCCAAGTCTGTTTGCAGTGCCATCGCAAGCCAATAGATCCTTACATATGCACTTCATTCACTCATATACCATTATACATTTCTTACCCACCATAAAATTTTATCCTCAAAATAAAATTATCAAAATTTAACTTCTTGAACAATTTAAAATAAAATACATATACCTTCCTCAAAAGTCAAATGCTCAAATATCAAAATAAAATTTTTAATTACCTCCAAAATCCTTATAGCTTGACTATGTTTATTGAATCAAATTTTGAATCCTCAAACATTTTAATAACATAAAATCTCAACTCCTTAAATTTCTTAAAAATTGCAATTCACTTTCACTCTTCAAATTATAAATTTAAATCCACAAGTATACATATAAATACTCACAGCCTCTGATACTCAAGGTGCACACCAATAAACCAATTATCTACAACCTTAACTGTGTACTAAAATTTGTACTACCCGGATTACTTGTACTATTACTCCCAATAATTTAAAGTTATCATCACATATATTTTCTTTAATGATTTTCTATCTATATTAACTGGTACACCAATCTAATTATCATCACACGAAGTACTTACTGTCATTAGCACCTTGCTCAACAAATCTTTGATATAGAATCACTGGCACTATTGGTATAGTAACACTAGCCTCATCATTAGATTATCTCATCAAACTTATTAGAACTCACGATCACTTGCACTTTCTATAATACCCATGCTTTACTTCAATCTCAAGGGCAGACATATGGATCCATATCTCGATTTATGTATATGTATCTTCTCTTAAATCTTTTACAGACTGTTACACTAATTTATGGTACACTTCATAACTTTCATTACCAATTTTGATATTTTTCTACCCATGGCACACTCATTAATACCCTTTATGCCTAAACATTTTGTTACTCTTGTCACACCCAAGTAATCAACCATCAAACTGAATATCATGCTCCATTAATTTTTAACACAAATATTTGATACTTAATTATTTACATAGATCATCCAATTACATAAATTCATGACTATCCAGGATGGGTATGCTGACTCTGATACTAACTCTTGGAACCATCACTGATACTCTTACTCATCTTTCTATAGTGCCAATACTAACTATAATAACGCCTATCATAGAACTATTGCTACAAGGTACTATGTTATGGGTATCTCTAGATTAATGCCTAATGCTCCCATGTCCAACTAAGAAACACTTACAGACTCACAAGTCACACTCAGTCAAACTAATACAAGACACAATCAAAATTGCAAGTCACTAATTATCATACTAACAAGGAATCCTCAAAGAAAATAAGCTCAAAAAGGAACTGGATTAAGGAATAAAGATATCTCTACTGGTAGCAACAAAAGGAAGCGATGGAACAAAGTCCTGAAATAACAGAAATAGATAAGCCTTGAGATGATACCTTAAGAACCAATTTAAGATACAACCTGATAATCATACACGTCTGTCTGAAATCATGACACTCAGAATTATCGCCACGCCAGTAAGCATAGATGCGATAAACGACAGGTTCCGTAACTAAGGTATGCAACTTTATAATCATGTCATCTAGAATCTTCGTCACGCCAACCGGTATGGCTGCGAGAGACTCTAAATTTTATAACTTAAGTATGTACATCCAAGTCAGGTTCCTACGTTCTCGTTACGACAGCTAATATGGCTGCGATAAACTCTAGGTTACATAACCAAAGTAGACGTTTTACCTTTCTCACTGTCCTCATCAATATATGTCATTAGATGATACCGTAAATTTTAGTCCGTAAAATTCATCTCGATATAAAATCAAAACTCAACAATGATACCAAGAATTAAATTTAACAACTGGTCAATAAGAATCAAGTTCAATAACAACAAGCGAGAGCGGAGGAAAACAAGGAAAAGATTTAAATTAGAAATTATAATAAGATTCTCAAGGGGTCGTCCCAGGAATCTCTCAAGAATTTTTTGTGATTGAGTATCCTCTCTCATCCTAGTATCCTATGTCCTATATTCTATAGTAGGCACGCAGTAGTACAACTAAGACGTCGCACTACTACGACATCGCACAACTTGCGAAGTCTTACCTGCATGGGCCACCACTAAAAATGTGTCACGACCCGCACCCGTTATAGGGGCACGAGAGCGTGGGTACGTCCAGCCTACGCCGCAGCATCGACGGTAGAACGCTGTCTGGGTCATGTAACTATCTAATTAATCTTACATGAATATCCAACTCCATAAGGAGATGCAGATATCATAAAATAATATGGAATATACTCAATCACATAAGCTAAAGCACGATAAGATATCGAAGCAAACAAATGAAATACAAGACAAGTCTAAACGACAAAATAACCATACCTGCAAACAATAACATCCAATCTCCAAGTATACTGGAAAACAAGTCCTCTAGGTCATAGTCTGAAAAAAATATCCAGTCAGGATTGGAATAAAATACACCTCTAACAGCAGTTCCACTTATATTGACAAAATCTATAGCACCGTGTAAAGAAATACAAGACATATATGAATACTGGCAATAAGAAATACTAACGAGCATGGATATACTGGAAAAAGAAATACTGGAATAAATGGAATACTGGAGCATGTTATCATCAATGTACATCTAGCAATGAAATAGAAATTCAAGTACACGCAAGAACAATAAACTGGTATATATCAATAACTAGAACATGTAGAGATGCTAGATCAAAATACTAGAGATACATGTCAAGAATCATCTAACTAAGTGTGTGAAACATTAGCATACATGTGATCGGCTTGGGACTATATGACTCATTACATGGATTAGCGATCATCCCCAACAGGTCAGGCTAACCGGAATGTAACAGTGATGAGGCATGTAAGGGTAAGGCTGCACTGACGTGAGATATGGGTGAGCTAATGCTGTATGTAAGGGTATGATCACATAACTACTAATACTTCCCCGTTTTCCCCAGCTAGCACGATGGATTCCAATCACGACTCCTCGTGACAGGTCTCAATGATGCCAACTCGTGTAAAAGACAGTGTCAGATTCATGTACGCTATACAACAAAAATTATAGAGATAATCAACATAATGGAAACTGTCAGAGAATGTACTCGCCTTGGGTCCTGCTGCTGGTATGAATCAGAGTCCAAGTCACTGTCCAAATAGCCTATGTATTACAATTTACCATGTCAAAAGATAATTTATTTTAATTTATTTAATTCTGGAATAATTACTCTAAAATCCTATTTTAATCTTATTATTCTGATTTTTAGGTAAATGCCTAAATTTTGCCCAAAAGAACTAAATTTTATCAACTCGAGACTCATGGCACGCAAATCGAGGCGATCTGTTGACCGAAAAGTCAACCGACACAAACTCAACTTTCATGCATGATTTTCTGTAGATTTCAGCATCAAAAACATGCTAGAATTTACGGCTCGTCCGAATTCAAATTCGTTTGGGAATTATGGCACATAAAAGTTTCGTATCGTGCACCGATGGTTAAATTCTAACCTAGAAGTTCTACAGAATTAACAGTATATAAATACTTAGAAATAAATTCTAGGAAAAACATATGTCAATGATATCGACATTAGCTTTCCGAAACTTCAAACATTTCATGATTCTGATTCCTGGTTCTCCCGGAATCATGAAAACATCGAAACACGTCTATTTTCGGATATGCTATGTTCTACGAATTTTCCAGAATTTAATAATCATAATTTCGTAAAACAAATTATATAATCAGAAAGCTAACCTCAATATCGTTCTAACACAAAAAACTAGGCCTCGTTTGGAGTCCGGAGCTATGCACAATGGCTTCTGGAAGATGAAGGAACCCTAGATGGCAATTCTCCAAAAATCGGCTGAAGAAAAACCCTAGAAAATAACTAAACTAATATATATATATAGAGGAGAGAGAAAGAGCAGTCGCGGCTTAGGAGCTTGCCATGTGGCAGCCATCCGTGGCTCCCCGCCCAGACCCAGCGGTCGTAGATCCACGCGGCTCGGCTCAGCTGATTCCGACTCGGACTTGGACGCGGCTCGGCTTGGCTTCACCCGCGGTCGCTGACAGGCGGTCCCCGCACTGTTGGCTGCTGGAGGCTGACAGGTGGGCCCCCTATTTGCTGACTGGGCAGAAATAATTTCTGTTTGGGTTTTCTTTTCAGAAAATAGTTTTTAATTCAGTTTTTTATAATTAACTCAAAATAAATGCTAAAAATAATCAGAAAATTCCCAAAAAATTCTAGAAAATATATTTTATTATTTAGAACCTAAAATAAAAGTTTGATATATTTTTAAATATATTTGTCCCTAAAATAAATTTTTGAAAGTCCTAGAAAATTAGGATTACTAGTTTTTTTAATTAACAAAAAATTATGGAAAAATTCCACTAGCCCCAAACTAACCTAAAAATAATATTTAAGCACGAATTTCAGGATACGGAGGTTACAAGTCTACCCACCTTAAAAAAAAATTGTCCTCAAAATTTAAAATCCTCAATAGTTGTAAGTATTCATTTATATTATTTCTCCATCAAAATTTTAAATTCATCGAATCACATAATCATGAAGTGAATCCATATTGCTATTTCACAAAAAAAATTTCCAAATTCTGTAAGTATCATATTTCCGCAAACCTTTAAAATTAAAAATCAAATTCCATTCTTATCAAAATCTCCTCAAAAATTTTATGCTAATCACTAAATACAAAACTTAATATTCAATCCTCTAATTTTAAATCCACTCAATGTATATTTATAAAATTTAAAAATCTTATCCAAAAACACTATTCCATTAATCATCTTACTCCTCTAATTTAAGTCCAATCGATGCGTATTTATAGAATTTAAATCCTCATCCCAAAATTTGAATTCAAACACTAATCCATTAGTGATCTTATTCCTCGATTCTTTTTCCACACAAAATCAAATAATACAATAGTTATGAAATCTTCAAATATCATATACATTCAAATATAAATTTATATCTTGCAGTCAATAGATATAATGATAATCTCCTTAATTTCCTTGAATTTTAATAACAAATTCAATCATATCTTAATCTTCATAAAAATCAATAATTTAATAAAATTGTCAATTCTGCCATATTAATTCTTACTCTTTATTTAAATTAATATTTTATCCTCAAAATTTAAGGCACATTGTCTCTCTCTGTCAAACCATAACCTTTTCATTAATCTTTACTACGGTCAAACCCCCAACAATTAAGGTCTAAGAAAATCCTACCTACAGTCACACAATATGCAATCTAGAGAAAACATACATGGTTATGGTCTTCTTTGTCATGGTATTGTAGCCTCTACTAGGGTGTACTACTAACTATATTCTAGCAAAAAAAAAACATTGATACAACTACGGTACTAAGAAATTTTTAATAAAAATAGGCGAAAAAGAACAGCAGAAAAGAACAGAACATAGCCTTCTAACCCATTACTTGGACATCTTAATCCTCTAATATACACTTAACTCTGGCACATTCACTCACTAATTCCTATCTCTATATACTGATATCCGTACAAACTAATCATTAGTCCACAACATCCATGAATACATCCTCATTGCATACACCTGTCTATTGATACCTAGATATGATACCAAGAATCTCTAACACAACTATAGTTTAATAATGCATCCAAAGTTTGATACCTCTATCCCTTGGTACTACTATTTCTACTACAAGCACACTCACTGCTAGCTCTCTTACCTACTACAATTGTTTATACTATATTTTTTTTTTCTTATCACTCAAGTACACGCCAAGTACAACACAATAAACTAAGTACTGTTCTCTCTAATACAACTCTAGATGGGCATCCAAGTCTGTTTGCAGTGCCATCGCAAGCCAATAGATCCTTACGCAAGCCAATAGATCCTTACATATGCACTTCATTCACTCATATACCATTATACATTTCTTACCCACCATAAAATTTTATCCTCAAAATAAAATCATCAAAATTTAACTTCTTGAACAATTTAAAATAAAATACATATACCTTCCTCAAAAGTCAAATGCTCAAATATCAAAATAAAATTTTTAATTACCTCCAAAATCCTTATAGCTTGACTATGTTTATTGAATCAAATTTTGAATCCTCAAACATTTTAATAACATAAAATCTCAACTCCTTAAATTTCTTAAAAATTGCAATTCACTTCCACTCTTCAAATTATAAATTTAAATCCACAAGTATACATATAAATACTCACAGCCTCTAATACTCAAGGTGCACACCAATAAACCAATTATCTACAACCTTAACTGTGTACTAAAATTTGTACTACCTGGATTACTTGCACTATTACTCGCAATAATTTAAAGTTATCATCACACATATTTTCTTCAATGATTTTCTATCTATATTAACTGGTACACCAATCTAATTATCATCACACGAAGTACTTACTGTCATTAGCACCTTGCTCAATAAATCTTTGATATAGAATCACTGGCACTATTGGTATAGTAACACTAGCTTCATCATTAGATTATCTCATCAAACTTATTAGAACTCACGATCACTTGCACTTTCTATAATACCCATGCTTTACTTCAATCTCAAGGGCAGACATATGGATCCATATCTCGATTTATGTATATGTATCTTCTCTTAAATCTTTTACAGACTGTTACACTAATTTGTGGTACACTTCATAACTTTCATTACCAATCTTGATATTTTTCTACCCATGGCACACTCATTAATACCCTTTATGCCTAAACATTTTGTTACTCTTGTCACACCCAAGTAATCAACCATCAAACTGAATATCATGCTCCATTAATTTTTAACACAAATATTTGATACTTAATTATTTACATAGATCATCCAATTACATAAATTCATGACTATCCAGGATGGGTATGCTGACTCTGATACTAACTCTTGGAACCATCACTGATACTCTTACTCCTCTTTCTATAATGCCAATACTAACTATAATAACGCCTATCATAGAACTATTGCTACAAGGGACTATGTTATGGGTATCTCTAGATTAATGCCTAATGCTCCCATGTCCAACTAAGAAACACTTACAGACTTACAAGTCACACTCAGTCAAACTAATACAAGACACAATCAAAATTGCAAGTCACTAATTATCATACTAACAAGCAATCATCAAAGAAAATAAGCTCAAAAAGGAACTGGATTAAGGAATAAAGATATCTCTACTGGTAGCAACAAAAGGAAGCGATGGAACAAAGTCCTGGAATAACAGAAATAGATAAGCCTTGAGATGATACCTTAAGAACCAATTTAAGATACAACCTGATAATCATACACGTCTGTCTGAAATCATGACACTCAGAATCATCGCCACGCCAGTAAGCATAGATGCGATAAACGACAGGTTCCGTAACTAAGTTATGCAACTCTATAATCATGTCATCTAGAATCTTCGCCACGCCAACCGGTATGGCTGCGAGAGACTCTAAATTTTATAACTTAAGTATGTACATCCAAGTCAGGTTCCTACGTTCTCGTTACGACAGCTAATATGGCTGCGATAAACTCTAGGTTACATAACCAAAGTAAATGTTTTACCTTTCTCACTGTCCTCATCAATATATGTCATTAGATGATACCGTAAATTTTAGTCCGTAAAATTTATCTCGATATGAAATCAAAACTCAACAATGATACCAAGAATTAAATTTAACAACTGGTCAATAAGAATCAAGTTCAATAACAACAAGCGATAGCGGAGGAAAACAAGGAAAAGATTTAAATTAGAAATTATAATAAGATTCTCAAGGGGTCATCCCAGGAATCTCTCAAGAATTTTTTGTGATTGAGTATCCTCTCTCATCCTAGTATCCTATGTCCTATATTCTATAGTAGGCACGCAGAAGTACAACTAAGATGTCGCACTACTACGACATCGCACAACTTGCGAAGTCTTACCTGCATGGGCCACCACTAAAAACGTGTCATGACCCACACCGTTATAGGGGCACGAGAGCGTGGGTACGTCCAGCCTACGCCGCAGCATCGGCGGTAGAACGCTGTCTGGGTCATGTAACTATCTAATTAATCTTACATGAATATCCAACTCCATAAGGAGACGCAGATATCATAAAATAATATGGAATATACTCAATCACATAAGCTAAAGCACGATGAGATATCGAAGCAAACAAATGAAATACAAGACAAGTCTAAACGACAAAATAACCATACCTGCAAACAATAACATCCAATCTTCAAGTATACTGGAAAACAAGTCCTCTAGGTCATAGTCTGAAAAAAATATCCAGTCAGGATTGGAACGAAATACACCTCTAACAGCAGTTCCACTTATATTGACAAAATCTATAGCACCGTGTAAAGAAATACAAGACATATATGAATACTGGCAATAAGAAATACTAACGAGCATGGATATACTGGAAAAAGAAATACTGGAATAAATGGAATACTGGAGCATGTTATCATCAATGTACATCTAGCAATGAAATAGAAATTCAAGTACACGCAAGAACAATAAACTGGTATATATCAATAACTAGAACATGTAGAGATGCTAGATCAAAATACTAGAGATACATGTCAAGAATCATCTAACTAAGTGTGTGAAACATTAGCATACATGTGATCGGCTTGGGACTATATGACTCATTACATGGATTAGCGATCATCCCCAACAGGTCAGGCTAACCGGAATGTAACAGTGATGAGGCATGTAAGGGTAAGGCTGCACTGACGTGAGATATGGGTGAGCTAATGCTGTATGTAAGGGTATGATCACATAACTACTAATACTTCCCCGTTTTCCCCAGCTAGCACGATGGATTCCAATCACGACTCCTCGTGACAGGTCTCAATGATGCCAACTCGTGTAAAAGACAGTGTCAGATTCATGTACGCTATACAACAAAAATTATAGAGATAATCAACATAATGGAAACTGTCAGAGAATGTACTCGCCTTGGGTCCTGCTGCTGGTATGAATCAGAGTCCAAGTCACTGTCCAAATAGCCTATGTATTACAATTTACCATGTCAAAAGATAATTTATTTTAATTTATTTAATTCTGGAATAATTACTCTAAAATCCTATTTTAATCTTATTATTCTGATTTTTAGGTAAATGCCTAAATTTTGCCCAAAAGAACTAAATTTTATCAACTCGAGACTCATGGCACGCAAATCGAGGCGATCTGTTGACCGAAAAGTCAACCGACACAAACTCAACTTTCATGCATGATTTTCTGTAGATTTCAGCATCAAAAACATGCTAGAATTTACGGCTCGTCCAAATTCAAATTCGTTTGGGAATTATGGCACATAAAAGTTTCGTATCGTGCACCGATGGTTAAATTCTAACCTAGAAGTTCTACAGAATTAACAGTATATAAATACTTAGAAATAAATTCTAGGAAAAACATATGTCAATGATATCGACATTAGCTTTCCGAAACTTCAAACATTTCATGATTCTGATTCCTGGTTCTCCCGGAATCATGAAAACATCGAAACACGTCTATTTTCGGATATGCTATGTTCTACGAATTTTCCAGAATTTAATAATCATAATTTCGTAAAACAAATTATATAATCAGAAAGCTAACCTCAATATCGTTCTAACACAAAAAACTAGGCCTCGTTTGGAGTCCGGAGCTATGCACAATGGCTTCTGGAAGATGAAGGAACCCTAGATGGCAATTCTCCAAAAATCGGCTGAAGAAAAACCCTAGAAAATAACTAAACTAATATATATATATAGAGGAGAGAGAAAGAGCAGTCGCGGCTTAGGAGCTTGCCATGTGGCAGCCATCCGTGGCTCCCCGCCCAGACCCAGCGGTCGTAGATCCACGCGGCTCGGCTCAGCTGATTCCGACTCGGACTTGGACGCGGCTCGGCTTGGCTTCACCCGCGGTCGCTGACAGGCGGTCCCCGCACTGTTGGCTGCTGGAGGCTGACAGGTGGGCCCCCTATTTGCTGACTGGGCAGAAATAATTTCTGTTTGGGTTTTCTTTTCAGAAAATAGTTTTTAATTCAGTTTTTTATAATTAACTCAAAATAAATGCTAAAAATAATCAGAAAATTCCCAAAAAATTCTAGAAAATATATTTTATTATTTAGAACCTAAAATAAAAGTTTGATATATTTTTAAATATATTTGTCCCTAAAATAAATTTTTGAAAGTCCTAGAAAATTAGGATTACTAGTTTTTTTAATTAACAAAAAATTATGGAAAAATTCCACTAGCCCCAAACTAACCTAAAAATAATATTTAAGCACGAATTTCAGGATACGGAGGTTACAAGTCTACCCACCTTAAAAAAAAATTGTCCTCAAAATTTAAAATCCTCAATAGTTGTAAGTATTCATTTATATTATTTCTCCATCAAAATTTTAAATTCATCGAATCACATAATCATGAAGTGAATCCATATTGCTATTTCACAAAAAAAATTTCCAAATTCTGTAAGTATCATATTTCCGCAAAC
Source organism: Iris macrosiphon (assembly GCA_036927795.1). Lineage (NCBI taxonomy): Eukaryota > Viridiplantae > Streptophyta > Magnoliopsida > Asparagales > Iridaceae > Iris > Iris macrosiphon. Next base: position 153,275,534 of record JAYESA010000002.1, on the reverse strand, counting down.
CTTTAAAATTAAAAATCAAATTCCATTCTTATCAAAATCTCCTCAAAAATTTTATGCTAATCACTAAATACAAAACTTAATATTCAATCCTCTAATTTTAAATCCACTCAATGTATATTTATAAAATTTAAAAATCTTATCCAAAAACACTATTCCATTAATCATCTTACTCCTCTAATTTAAGTCCAATCGATGCGTATTTATAGAATTTAAATCCTCATCCCAAAATTTGAATTCAAACACTAATCCATTAGTGATCTTATTCCTCGATTCTTTTTCCACACAAAATCAAATAATACAATAGTTATGAAATCTTCAAATATCATATACATTCAAATATAAATTTATATCTTGCAGTCAATAGATATAATGATAATCTCCTTAATTTCCTTGAATTTTAATAACAAATTCAATCATATCTTAATCTTCATAAAAATCAATAATTTAATAAAATTGTCAATTCTGCCATATTAATTCTTACTCTTTATTTAAATTAATATTTTATCCTCAAAATTTAAGGCACATTGTCTCTCTCTGTCAAACCATAACCTTTTCATTAATCTTTACTACGGTCAAACCCCCAACAATTAAGGTCTAAGAAAATCCTACCTACAGTCACACAATATGCAATCTAGAGAAAACATACATGGTTATGGTCTTCTTTGTCATGGTATTGTAGCCTCTACTAGGGTGTACTACTAACTATATTCTAGCAAAAAAAAAACATTGATACAACTACGGTACTAAGAAATTTTTAATAAAAATAGGCGAAAAAGAACAGCAGAAAAGAACAGAACATAGCCTTCTAACCCATTACTTGGACATCTTAATCCTCTAATATACACTTAACTCTGGCACATTCACTCACTAATTCCTATCTCTATATACTGATATCCGTACAAACTAATCATTAGTCCACAACATCCATGAATACATCCTCATTGCATACACCTGTCTATTGATACCTAGATATGATACCAAGAATCTCTAACACAACTATAGTTTAATAATGCATCCAAAGTTTGATACCTCTATCCCTTGGTACTACTATTTCTACTACAAGCACACTCACTGCTAGCTCTCTTACCTACTACAATTGTTTATACTATATTTTTTTTTTTTTATCACTCAAGTACACGCCAAGTACAACACAATAAACTAAGTACTGTTCTCTCTAATACAACTCTAGATGGGCATCCAAGTCTGTTTGCAGTGCCATCGCAAGCCAATAGATCCTTACGCAAGCCAATAGATCCTTACATATGCACTTCATTCACTCATATACCATTATACATTTCTTACCCACCATAAAATTTTATCCTCAAAATAAAATCATCAAAATTTAACTTCTTGAACAATTTAAAATAAAATACATATACCTTCCTCAAAAGTCAAATGCTCAAATATCAAAATAAAATTTTTAATTACCTCCAAAATCCTTATAGCTTGACTATGTTTATTGAATCAAATTTTGAATCCTCAAACATTTTAATAACATAAAATCTCAACTCCTTAAATTTCTTAAAAATTGCAATTCACTTCCACTCTTCAAATTATAAATTTAAATCCACAAGTATACATATAAATACTCACAGCCTCTAATACTCAAGGTGCACACCAATAAACCAATTATCTACAACCTTAACTGTGTACTAAAATTTGTACTACCTGGATTACTTGCACTATTACTCGCAATAATTTAAAGTTATCATCACACATATTTTCTTCAATGATTTTCTATCTATATTAACTGGTACACCAATCTAATTATCATCACACGAAGTACTTACTGTCATTAGCACCTTGCTCAATAAATCTTTGATATAGAATCACTGGCACTATTGGTATAGTAACACTAGCTTCATCATTAGATTATCTCATCAAACTTATTAGAACTCACGATCACTTGCACTTTCTATAATACCCATGCTTTACTTCAATCTCAAGGGCAGACATATGGATCCATATCTCGATTTATGTATATGTATCTTCTCTTAAATCTTTTACAGACTGTTACACTAATTTGTGGTACACTTCATAACTTTCATTACCAATCTTGATATTTTTCTACCCATGGCACACTCATTAATACCCTTTATGCCTAAACATTTTGTTACTCTTGTCACACCCAAGTAATCAACCATCAAACTGAATATCATGCTCCATTAATTTTTAACACAAATATTTGATACTTAATTATTTACATAGATCATCCAATTACATAAATTCATGACTATCCAGGATGGGTATGCTGACTCTGATACTAACTCTTGGAACCATCACTGATACTCTTACTCCTCTTTCTATAATGCCAATACTAACTATAATAACGCCTATCATAGAACTATTGCTACAAGGGACTATGTTATGGGTATCTCTAGATTAATGCCTAATGCTCCCATGTCCAACTAAGAAACACTTACAGACTTACAAGTCACACTCAGTCAAACTAATACAAGACACAATCAAAATTGCAAGTCACTAATTATCATACTAACAAGCAATCATCAAAGAAAATAAGCTCAAAAAGGAACTGGATTAAGGAATAAAGATATCTCTACTGGTAGCAACAAAAGGAAGCGATGGAACAAAGTCCTGGAATAACAGAAATAGATAAGCCTTGAGATGATACCTTAAGAACCAATTTAAGATACAACCTGATAATCATACACGTCTGTCTGAAATCATGACACTCAGAATCATCGCCACGCCAGTAAGCATAGATGCGATAAACGACAGGTTCCGTAACTAAGTTATGCAACTCTATAATCATGTCATCTAGAATCTTCGCCACGCCAACCGGTATGGCTGCGAGAGACTCTAAATTTTATAACTTAAGTATGTACATCCAAGTCAGGTTCCTACGTTCTCGTTACGACAGCTAATATGGCTGCGATAAACTCTAGGTTACATAACCAAAGTAAATGTTTTACCTTTCTCACTGTCCTCATCAATATATGTCATTAGATGATACCGTAAATTTTAGTCCGTAAAATTTATCTCGATATGAAATCAAAACTCAACAATGATACCAAGAATTAAATTTAACAACTGGTCAATAAGAATCAAGTTCAATAACAACAAGCGATAGCGGAGGAAAACAAGGAAAAGATTTAAATTAGAAATTATAATAAGATTCTCAAGGGGTCATCCCAGGAATCTCTCAAGAATTTTTTGTGATTGAGTATCCTCTCTCATCCTAGTATCCTATGTCCTATATTCTATAGTAGGCACGCAGAAGTACAACTAAGATGTCGCACTACTACGACATCGCACAACTTGCGAAGTCTTACCTGCATGGGCCACCACTAAAAACGTGTCATGACCCACACCGTTATAGGGGCACGAGAGCGTGGGTACGTCCAGCCTACGCCGCAGCATCGGCGGTAGAACGCTGTCTGGGTCATGTAACTATCTAATTAATCTTACATGAATATCCAACTCCATAAGGAGACGCAGATATCATAAAATAATATGGAATATACTCAATCACATAAGCTAAAGCACGATGAGATATCGAAGCAAACAAATGAAATACAAGACAAGTCTAAACGACAAAATAACCATACCTGCAAACAATAACATCCAATCTTCAAGTATACTGGAAAACAAGTCCTCTAGGTCATAGTCTGAAAAAAATATCCAGTCAGGATTGGAACGAAATACACCTCTAACAGCAGTTCCACTTATATTGACAAAATCTATAGCACCGTGTAAAGAAATACAAGACAGATATGAATACTGGCAATAAGAAATACTGACGAGCATGGATATACTGGAAAAAGAAATACTGGAATAAATGGAATACTGGAGCATGTCATCATCAATATACATCTAGCAATGAAATAGAAATCCAAGTACACGCAAGAACAATGAACTGGTATATAAGTGTGTACAAGATCAATAACTAGAACATGTAGAGATGCTAGATCAAAATACTAGAGATACATGTCAAGAATCATCTAACTAAGTGTGTGAAACATTAGCATATCATGTGATCGGCTTGGGACTATATGACTCATTACATGGATTAGCGATCATCCCCAACAGGTCAAGCTAACCGGAATGTAACAGTGATGAGGCATGTAAGGGTAAGACTGCACCGACGTGAGATGTGGGTGAGCTAATGCTGCTTGTAAGGGTATGATCACATAACTACTAATACTTCCCCGTTTTCCCCAGCTAGCACGATGGATTCCAATCACGACTCCTCGTGACAGGTCTCAATGATGCCAACTCGTATAAAAGACAGTGTCAGAGTCATGTACGCTATACAACAAGAATTATAGAGATAATCAACATAATGGAAACTGTCAGAGAATGTACTTGCCTGGGGTCCTGCTGCTGGTATGAATCAGAGTCCAAGTTACTGTCCAAATAGCCTATGTATTACAATTTACCATGTCAAAAGATAATTTATTTTAATTTATTTAATTCTGGAATAATTATTCTAAAATCCTATTTTAATCTTATTATTCTGATTTTTAGGTAAATGCCTAAATTTTGCCCAAAAGAACTGAATTTTATCAACTCGCGACTCATGGCACGCAAATCGAGGCGATCTGTTGACCAAAAAGTCAACCGACACAAACTCAACTTTCATGCATGATTTCCTGTAGATTTCAGCATCAAAAACATGCTGGAATTTACGGCTCATCCGAATTCAAATTCGTTTGGGAATTATGGCACATAAAAGTTTCGTATCGTGCACCGATGGTTAAATTCTAACCTAGAAGTTCTATAGAATTAACAGTATATAAATACTTCGAAATAAATTCTGGGAAAAACATATGTCAATGGTCTCGACATTAGCTTTCCGAAACTTTAAACGGTTCATGATTCTGATTCCTGGTTCTCCCAAAATCATGAAAACATCGAAACACGTCTATTTTTGGATATGCTGTGTTCTACGAATTTTCCAGAATTTAATAATCATAATTTCCTAAAAAAAATTATATAATCAGAAAGCTAACCTCAATATCGTTCTAACACAAAAAAACTAGGCCTCGTTTGGAGTCCGGAGCTATGCGCAATGGCTTCTGGAAGATGAAGGAACCCTAGATGGCAATTCTCCAAAAATCGGCTGAAGAAAAACCCTAGAAAATAACTAAACTAATATATATATATATATAGAGGAGAGAGAAAGAGCAGCCGCGGCTCAGGAGCTTGCCACGTGGCAGCCATCCGTGGCTCCCCGCCCAGACCCAGCGGTCGTAGATCCACGCGGCTCGGCTCAGCTGAGTCCGACTCGGACTTGGACGCGGCTCGGCTCGGCTCGGCTCGGCTTCACCCGCGGTCGCTGACAGGCGGGCCTGTCACGTCCCAGTCCCCAAAATACGTAGACTAGGACACGTAAGCATGCCAGCTGCAAGGATATGGCAACTCCAATATATGGAAACCAAATCCACACGTACGCTGTAATATGAAGATCAAGTCCACAAGTGGTATAAAATGTATCACAAGTCACAGGGTATAATCTAAATCTCATCCACGAAAATTAGATATAAATAATAACCAGCATCTATATAACTAAATCTCAACATAAATATCTAAGGATGATAGTTGGATGGAAACAAATCCACTACCAACTCGAATGGAAAAGTACAACACAACAAATACAATATAGGAATACCAGCTAACGACCATGGGCTCGAAGAGAAGACATCCTCGTAACACAAGTAATCATCCAAATCTGCGCTCCTGTAATTACTCAAGAATAGATACACCTGGCAGAGGACCAGGTCCTCAGAGGGACATAACAAGATACAGAAAATACGAGCCAATTTGAATACAGTAAACATGCATATTATTTAAAAATAAATAAGTACGCTGTACAAGACCATCTATATGAATGCAAATGAGGACAACTTTTCGACGTATGGGCAAGGGTAGGCTACTCGATCTAATCCTCACAACCTCACGCTCGTCAGTGGACATCATCAGCCGACATACCGTGGGGGTAGCGACCCTCGGACTCCATCAATCGACATACCGCGGGGGTAGCGACCATCGGATACGACCCACCATAGTGCGTGCTAGTGACTACGGTGTTACCAGAGTGGTTAAAAGCCCATACGCCTAATGATTGTCCTCTATGATACTAAGTGCCATGTGTGTGTCAACATATTTAATACATAGTAATGACTGAAAGAAAACTACACATGCAAGAATAAACAGAAATACAATAAATATACAGAAATATACTAAGCATGAAAAATACTGTAAGCAATTTGGCAAGGTATCTTGCCTGGGGTCCTGCTGCTGGTATGAATCAGAGTCCAAGTCACAGTCCAAATAGCCTATGTATTACAAATTTATCACGTCAAAAGATAATTTATTTTAATTTATTTAATTCTGGAATAATTACTCTAAAATCCTATTTTAATCTTATTATTCTGATTTTTATGTTAATTCCTAAATTTTGTCCAAAGAAACTGAATTTTATCAACTCGAGACTCATGTCACGCAAATCGAGGCGATCTGTTGACCGAAAAGTCAACCGACACAAACTCAACTTTTATGCATGATTTCCTATAGATTTCAGCGTCAAAAATATGTTGGAATTTATGGCTCGTCCGAATTCAAATTCGTTTGGGAATTATGGCACATACAAATTTTGTATTGTGCACCGATGGTTAAATTCTAACCTAGAAGTTCTACAGAATTAACAGTATATAAATACTTCGAATTAAATTCTGAAAAAAAACATATGTCAATGATCTTGACATTAGCTTTCTAAAACTTTAAACGGTTCATGATTCTGATTCATGGTTCTCCAGGAATCGCAAAAATATTAAAACACGTCTATTTTCGGACATGCTGTGCTCTACGAATTTTCCAGAATTTAATACTCATAATTTAGTAAAATAAATTATATAATAAGAAAACTAACCTCAATATCTTTCTAACGCAAGAAACTATAACTCGTTTGGAGTCCGGAGCTATGCGCAATGGCTTGTGGAAGATGAATGAACCCTATATGGCAATTCTACAAAATCTCTCTCTCTAAAAAAATAATGGGATAATTAGGGTTATTATATTATATATATATAGAGATTGAGAGACTGAATGAAAGTTGATAGGAGGGTGACACATGTCATGATTTGATTGGATGGTTTTGGTTATATTATTTGATTTTGATTTGCCTTTATCAAAACATTATTTAAGTCGTTTTAAATCTAAATAACTCAAAATAAATATTAAAAATAATCATAAAAATCTGGAAAAATTACAGAAAATATATTTTGAATTTAAAAACTTTAGAAAAATATTTGGGATAATTTTATATTCATAGATTTTCTACTATAATTAGGAGAAGCTCTAAACATTAGTTTTATCCATTTAACTAAAAATAAATACTAACATTATTCCAAAAATTCTGAAATAATTCCATAAAATATATAATAATATTATAAATCCTATAAAATAACGTGGGTCCATTCTATATTTCTGGGATTGCACAATAAATTCTACAAGTCCTAAAAATTAGTTATTAGCCTAATTACTCCCAATAAATACTAAAAATACTCAGAAAATTTCCAGAAAATTCTAGAAAATATATTTTATTATTTAAAACCTAAAATAAAAGTTTAGGATATTTTTAATTAAGTTTTAACATAAAATAAATTCTTCAAAGTCCTAGAAAATTAGTGTTACTAGTTTTTAATTAACTAAAAATTATGGAAAAATCTCAATAATCTAAAATAGCCTAAAAATAATTCTAAATAAATATTTATATAAGTAAATATACTAAAAAAAATTTATTTTCTAATTAACTAAGAGAATACTCTAAATAAATTCAACATCTATAATAAATATAATAATATAAAATATACACAAAATATCTATTTTGGGTGAGGGAGTTTACAATCTACCCAACTTAAAACAATTTCGTCCTCGAAATTAAAATAAGACATAATTTGTTAAATCTCTCACATTCGTACATAAGGTACGTCAATGGCAATCTCTTCCAAAAATTTAAATAACAAAATCTATTCAAATCTATCGCGATCACTTCAAAATTAAGATAATCATTGTTCAAATCAAAATTCAACCTATTGTAATCTCTTCTCACTTTTCCAAATCATCAATATCCAAATTTAAATTGAATCCATATAATATCTTCAAGATTTTAATAACCCATATCAAATTTTACCTCATGATCTCCAACTATCATAATCTCCTCTAGAAGTAATTCGAGTCCAATATTATTCCTATTTTCACTTATAAATTTTTGTATTCTTCAACTTTTTAAATTCCATTCACATCCTCAATATTTTAAATAGGTAGTCCAACCATCAAATTTTAATTCATAATTTAAATCATCAAATTGAAAAATAATTTAAATGCAGTCCACCAATGTTCAAGTCTGAAATTATATATTTATCCTTCAAATTCAAATTGATAATTTTACCTTCAATACTCAAAATTTTAAATTATGTACTTAAGGTATAAATATTGGGTCCTCAATATCAAGATTTTTAAAATTTATTAATCCTCATCATCTTAGTCATTCTTCTAAAATTCTCAAAATTAAAATGGCTTGAACCTCTCCCAATCTAATCTTACTCGATCACAATCTAAAAGAAATTCCTCTCGAGTTGCCAATGCACTGCTACCCAACTTAGAATTAACCCATCTATCACAGAAGGATATATACTTTAAGAAAAATATTCCTTAATTTATTTACTCATGTCATTCAATTCTCAAAACTTTAACGCCGATTATATCATATATGATATGTCCTTAATTACGAAAGAATAATCCTCAAGTATGTGATCGGCCTATGGGGTATATCTAGTACTCTCTGTGTATCAAACTTATACCAAGCACGAGGTTTCGTCTTTCCGAAATAAGGGAAGACGGAGATCAATAATAAAGAGTTCAAGGGCGAGGTAATAGAATAGAAGTATCGGGATCAAGGCGTTTAAAGAATTCAAATAGGAATTGTCAAAGCAGTTGTGGATTGCAGTCCTATTTTGGTAATTCCTATTCACATGCTCGTATTAGTACAGTTATGTAGCCGATACAATACGCTCAGACATGTCTAGAGGGCAAGTACATTCGTCTACTAATCACTATATATCTCAATCCACGTGAAGCAGTTATGCGAAGGGCGAATCAATGCACTAAGGTTAGCTAGACCTTAATACACAAATTCTGAAATATATTAATGTATGCATCCACTAATACATATATAGTGAACAAGCTTGATGAAAGAATAAGCTTGCAAAACTAGGCTATAATAGCGACATAAGTCAAGGTGGTACAACAATTATAAGTACGCTAGATGATGATGAAAGGAGGTACAAGTCAATTTAAGTTCACAAAAAAAAAAAAAAAACATAAGCAATAATAATAAAGACCCTACCATTCTCTATAGTTATCATACAACCTCCTTGTCTATGTCGCTAGTCGACCAAATGGGGGCAAGGACCTCTAAATTCTATTGTCTGAATAAACACTGTCGTCTTTGCTAGCATACAATTAATGTCATTCAGTTACACTTCATTAATGGATCACAAAGACTATATGATACTAGGTGGTGAGGTATACTACCCAACTTAAAATGATTTAACTACTATTGTATTGTCTTAAGGATACCGTAAAAGCTTCTGTTAAGGTCTATGAGAAGGGGTCTTGGTACTTTATTGGGGTATCCTCTTCTATTACATAGGTCATGGTCATCTTACATCTTAGTCATAGTGCTTATAGAACAAGTGTCAATGGTAAGGATAGAAGAGTTACTGGCCGTTTAAGGGGAAAAAGGATCTCGCTTGTATCGAGGTGAGGGTACAAATTACACGATTTAAAAACTAAGGGTTAATCATCGGTCACAATCTACAAAACAACTTAAACTTATCAAGTTCTAACTACCAAGCATAAAAAATTTCACATTTAAGGCTACAACTATAATCCTAGCAAACTATGAGCCCTTAATCAAAGAATAAAATTACTTGGCCTACTATCCGAAGTGTCAGATGGCACGAGTTAAAAGATGAAGAGAAGAAACATGATTAGTCGTCGCAAAATAGCGAGCGCTATGGTCGCAGGGGAACAATATATAAAATTAAGATAGAGGGCTCTAGATAGCATCATGGTTCTCTAAGGGAAGTGGGGTGTTAGTTGCTATGTTTGAGGTATGATTAGGAAAATATTTTATACATTGCTCTTGGCTTTCTAAGGTACTGCATGCTCATCTCAAGACAAGAACCTAAATTTAGTTCTCCAATACTTATCTAACTGTGAATGTTAGGTTTAGTCCTAATATTCAATTTTGGTTTTCTATTGGTTCCTCAATACTAGGGTCAACCATTATGGTAAAACTTCTAACTATCTCTAGTAGTGTCTATACTACTCTCAAGTTTTCTTAATACATCAAGGGGTAATGGTATACCAATCTAAAGATAAGGAATTATAGGGTTCACTAGATATTCTAAACTTAGTGGTGTGTCTATATTCTTGTTGTATTCTTAATAGGTGTGCTACCCTAATTATCATCCTAATAACAGGGGTTCCTATATTCTAGCAGAAGGCTATACTCAAAGAACTATTAGGGAAGTACAGGAATCAAGCAGGATACAATTATTCAGATAGAACGGATTAGAAGAAAGATGAGTCGTAGTCAAATGTGGATGAGATCCTATACTCTAATCCTATTTGCAGGCTTGCTCGGTACAGTAACGTAACCGAGACAATATGCTCTCGACCTGCATGGGCCACCACAAAAATATGTCACGTCCCAGTCCCAAAAATACGTAGGACTAGGACACGTAAGCATGCCAGCTGCAAGGATATGGCAACTCCAATATATGGAAACCAAATCCACACGTACGCTGTAATATGAAGATCAAGTCCACAAGTGGTATAAAATGTATCACAAGTCACAGGGTATAATCTAAATCTCATCCACGAAAATCAGATATAAATAATAACCAGCATCTATATAACTAGATCTCAACATAAATATCTAAGGATGATAGTTAGATGGAAACAAATCCACTACCAACCCGAATAGAAAAGTACAACACAACAAATACAATATAGGAATACCAGCTAACGACCATGGGCTCGAAGAGAAGACATCCTCGTAACACAAGTAATCATCCAAATCTTCGCTCATGTAATTACTCAAGAACAGATACACCTGGCAGAGGACCAGGTCCTCAGAGGGACGTAACAAGATACAGAAAATACGAGCCAATTTGAATACAGTAAACATGCATATTATTTAAAAATAAATAAGTACGCTGTACAAGACCATCTATATGAATGCAAATGAGGACAACTTTTTGACGTATGGGCAAGGGTAGGCTACTCGATCTAATCCTCACAACCTCACGCTCGTCAGTGGACATCATCAACCGACATACCGCGGGGGTAGCGACCCTCGGACTCCATCAATCGACATACCGCGGGGGTAGCGACCATCGGACACGACCCACCATAGTGCGTGCTAGTGACTACAGTGTTACCAGAGTGGTTAAAAGCCCATACGCCTAATGATTGTCCTCTATGATACTAAGTGCCATGTGTGTGTCAACATATTTAATACATAGTAATGACTGAAAGAAAACTACACATGCAAGAATAAACAGAAATGCAATAAATATACAGAAATATACTAAGCATGTAAAATACTGTAAGAAATTTGGCAAGGTATCTTGCCTGGGGTCCTGCTGCTGGTATGAATCAGAGTCCAAGTCACAGTCCAAATAGCCTATGTATTACAAATTTATCACGTCAAAAGATAATTTATTTTAATTTATTTAATTCTGGAATAATTACTCTAAAATCCTTTTTAATCTTATTATTCTGATTTTTATATTAATTTCTAAATTTTGTCCAAAGAAACTAAATTTTATTAACTCGAGACTCATGTCACGCAAATCGAGGCAATCTGTTGACCGAAAAGTCAACCGACACAAACTCAACTTTCATGCATGATTTTCTGTAGATTTTAGCGTCAAAAATATGCTGGAATTTATGGCTCGTCTGAATTTAAATTCGTTTGGGAATTATGGCACATACAAATTTTGTATTGTGCACCGATGGTTAAATTCTAACCTAAAAGTTCTACAGAATTAACAGTATATAAATACTTCGAATTAAATTCTGGAAAAAACATATGTCAATGATCTCGACATTAGCTTTCTAAAACTTTAAACGGTTCATGATTCTGATTCATGGTTCTCCCGAAATCGCGAAAATATTAAAACACATCTATTTTCGGATATGCTGTGCTCTACGAATTTTCCAGAATTTAATACTCATAATTTAGTAAAATAAATTATATAATAAGAAAGCTAACCTTAATATCTTTTTAACGCAAGAAACTATAACTCGTTTGGAGTCCGGAGCTATGCGCAATGGCTTGTGGAAGATGAATGAACCCTAGATGGCAATTCTACAAAATCTCTCTCTCTAAAAAAATAATATGATAATTAGGGTTATTATATTATATATATATAGGAATTGAGCGGCTGAATGAAAGTTGATAGGAGGGTGACACATGTCATGATTTGATTGGATGGTTTTGGTTATATTATTTGATTTTGATTTGCCTTTATCAAAACATTATTTAAGTCGTTTTAAATCTAAATAACTCAAAATAAATATTAAAAATAATCATAAAAATCTGGAAAAATTACAGAAAATATATTTTGAATTTAAAAACTTTAGAAAAATATTTGGAATAATTTTATATTCATAGATTTTCTACTATAATTAGGAGAAGCTCTAAACATTAGTTTTATCCATTTAACTAAAAATAAATACTAACATTATTCCAAAAATTCTGAAATAATTCTATAAAATATATAATAATATTATAAACCCTAAAAAATAATGTGGGTCTATTCTATATTCCTAGGATTGCATAATAAATTCTATAAGTCCTAAAAATTAGTTATTAGCCTAATTACTCCCAATAAATACTAAAAATACTCAGAAAATTTCCAGAAAATTCTAGAAAATATATTTTATTATTTAAAACCTAAAATAAAAGTTTGGGATATTTTTAATTAAGTTTTAACATAAAGTAAATTCTTTAAAATCCTAGAAAATTAGTGTTACTAGTTTTTAATTAACTAAAAATTATGAAAAAATCTCAATAATCTAAAATAGCCTAAAAATAATTCTAAATAAATATTTATATAAGTAAATATACTAAAAAAAATTTATTTTCTAATTAACTAAGAGAATACTCTAAATAAATTTAACATCTATAATAAATATAATAATATAAAATATACACAAAATATTTATTTTGGGTGAGGGAGTTTACAGGGCCCCGCACTGTTGGCTGCTGGAGGCTGACAAGTGGGCCCCCTGTTTGCTGACTGGGCAGAAATAATTTCTTTTTGGGTTTTCTTTTTCAGAAAATAATTTTTAAGTCAGTTTTTTATAATTAACTCAAAATAAATGCTAAAAATAATCAGAAAATTCCCAAAAAATTCTAGAAAATATATTTTATTATTTAGAACCTAAAATAAAAGTTTGGGATATTTTTAAATATATTTGTCCCTAAAATAAATTCTTGAAAGTCCTAGAAAATTAGAATTACTAGTTTTTTTAATTAACAAAAAATTATGGAAAAATTCCACTAGCCCCAAATTAACCTAAAAATAATATTTAAGCACGAATTTCAGGATACGGAGGTTACAATAGTAACTTGGTAAGTAGTTGTGTTATGGATGACTATGTAAACCCCCTCACCCAAAAATTAGGCCTACTTGGCTTAGAGAGAAACTAGGGCTAGTTTGAATCCAATTAGAAATAGAACACGATATTTTATTTAATTATACAATATTTATATCACTTAGTGCACCTTACCGTTGCTTCGATAATTGGAGCACTATACTAGCCATTGCCTTCCTACAAATTTTGCATCATTGCCCTAGACGTGCCAGTCATCTATTCTGACATTTGTGTAACTTATAATTATGCTCTCTTGTGCTACATTTTAGTCGCACAATATTCGTCGCAGACGTTTGTATTTAATTCTAATTTTGTATCCTTGTGCATTCTAATCAAAATTGGAGACACAATCTTGACCCGTTTTGTGCAACCTAATTTATGATAATATTCTATTCTGAGTCCTCTATGTCCATGATACTTGTGTCTCACCTAATTATATTCCCATGTACTTCTAATTAATCCAAGAACACCTTGTGCAATAATTTTAATTAATTTAATTCAATTTCTATCTTTGTGCAATTTTTCAATTGTTTGGCACTTTTATGCAAAAGTGCATTGAGGTGCCCATACCATTAGACACAACACATGAAGAAATCTATTTCTCCTTTATATGAATTTTCTCCATGATTTTCGGAATGTGCAACACACAACATCGCCCCCACATTTAACCCTAGTCTTGCATTTTAAACAATGCAAATTATAGCCCTCCAAACATCCCCATGTCAAGCCAAGGCCCAATCCCAAGATGTTGACCAAGCCCAATCCCTTAGGTCAACCCCCAACCCTATTCCCCACATGTATAAATACAAACTTTTTCTTTTTATTCATTTGTAAACCCAAAGAAACCAACATAGCCGAATACCCAACCCCTTTCCCTGTTCATCTCCTTCCTCCCGACCCTGTCGGAGCCCACGCTGGAGACCCGCCGGACTCGACCACGACGCCCCCGCGCAGCCTCCTCAATTGCTGCCCTCCGCCGGACCTCCAAAACCCGACCCCCACGAGCCGCCATCTCCCTCTTCATCTTCTTCCTCCTCTTTCCCGCTGCCATTAACGCCGGAGCCCGATCTCCTCCACCGTTCTCTCCTCGACGAATAATAGCAGCCTCGACCCGTCCTTCTCCTCCGCCAGGACTTCACCGCACCACCCTCTTCCATCTCCACCTCCACCGTTAATAGCACCACCACCTGCACGACCGTCGAGCTCCTCCCATCTTCGACCTCGACCATCCTCTTCGTCTTCTTCCTCCCCTGACCTCCGTCGGATTTCGGTCATCTACGCTAAGCAGCCTGCACTCAACCCTGACCCTGACTACACCTGAGCCTTCTCCCCGATCAAACCCCGGCCTTCTCTGTAAACCCCCCCGATTTTCAAGAATTTTTAATATGAATTTTTTCACAATTTTCTGGAATTTTCTGGGATTTTTAATTAATTAAACTAAGGTATTTTGAATTTAAATGATTTTTAAATGATGTTAAATATTATGAAAATATTATGAAAATAATATTTTCTGGTGTAAAATGAAAAATTAGACAGGATAATTTTCCGAGAATTTATTGGACCCCGGAAGCATTTTTAAAGCCCTAAAAATAAATTAATAATTAAACCAAAATGAACCCTGAAATAAACCCGGTTTAATTTAAATAAACCAAACCGGACCGGACCACAGTGAACCAAACCCAAATCCTTAACGGGTCGGGTCGGATCCGAATTGAACCCGACCCGGACCCGTTAACCCGTTAACCCTAAATCCCTAAATTGAATTACCCCGACCCCTCGGCTTCCCGGCGGCCGTTTCCGCCGCCGTGGCCGCCGCCGACCCCTCGGTTCGTCTCCCCTGCAACCAGCGACCGGCCGCCCGCCGCTCCGGTTCCCCTTCCCTCACCGGCCGCCTCTCCCTCTCCCTCGGTCCCCTATAAAACCCGCCCCCGCCACCGCTGCCTCCGCTCCGCTTCTCCGGCGACCGCCGCTGCCCTAGCCTCGCCGTCTCCTCCGCCCAGTGCCGCCCTCTCCTTCGCCTTCCTCCGGCCAGTCTCGACCACGACCAGCAGTAGCAGTCGCAGCCGAGCAGAGCCCAGCTACCCACTTCCCCGTGACGACCTCCCCGGACCTCCACAGCCCCCGGCCGCCTCCGCCGTGCCTCCGGCCAGCAGCTCCCCTGCCTCGACCCAGCCCCGGCGACCAGCCACCATCAGCATCCTGACTCCGACAAAGCCCCCAAACCGAAACCCTAGAACCCGGACACGGCTGACACAGCACAGTGTCGAGACGACACGCGAACACGTAAAATTTCGGTTTTACGGAGCCCTGTTTAGGTACTCTTTTCTCTCTCCTCGTTGCTCCATTTTTCGTTCCGTCTATTGTGATGCGAACCCTACGTGACCCTCTCGATGCCGTGCAACCCGCTCGGTGCATCGCGTCCTGTGGCGATCGTAAATCGCGATCCAAAAATAGGAAAACCAACGCCCTGTTTCATCCCGGAACTGAGTACGTCCCAACAAACGGGATAACTTGGTCACGTGCGGTCTTCACCAAAATGTACGCGCCATCGATACGGACGTACGGGATTTCGCAGAAGTTGATTTGGATGTGCGTGCACACCGGAATCAATGCGTATCCGTCGACAACGCCCCATATCCACCTTTTCTGGATCTCGTTGTAACTTAGTGTACACACGTCAGATCAAAACGAAACTTGCGCCATCGGACTCATAGCAATACGTTGGTCCTGTGACCCAAGTTTGGTTCGATTCTGAGAACGTTGACAAAATCGCGTGTCGTGGGCCCCACGGCTCCACTTGACGGGCGATTTTGTGATCGGCTCATCGGAATCCAATTCTGAAAGTTCTATTGGGTTCGTATCAACGTTCTGGACCTATTGACACTAAGTTTGATAGATTTGGAGACCTTTGGTTCTGACACATTTTTCGGTGCGAAGTGGGCCACATGTGGACCCCGCTTTGACCAGAAAATATTATTTTTGCCCCTGTGTCCAAATTGGACTCAAGGACAGGCATTTCTAGCTAATTAATATTTTCTGAATCTGATGGTGATGTCTATTTCAGCAACCGGAGTAATACCAGCAAATCTCGCTGAAGTCAGAGCTATAGTTGGAGCCAGAACCCCAGGCAAGTGTACCTTGCCAAATCCTGCAGTTTTGCTACTTATTTCCTTGACTCATTTATACATTGTTGTGCATGCTTAACCTAGGACCGTGTGACTTACTTAGCATCCGATTAATAGTCGGGTGCCAACACCGTACGCGGAGTTGTGTAACGTCATAGAGATGGATATCGTGACCCTTTACATTCTAGTGCTTGCATTATCAAGTACGTTATACCCAGGACACTTGACACTATTCATGTGACAGAATCTTCCTAAAATATTCAAGGTGATTCTGTTTAGGTTGCAGGATTGATGACATAGACATTATACTCATAGATATTATACGACTTGCTACATTAGTTTTGATCTTGCATGTCATGGACATGAGACGTGTGATTACATTGGGTGGAGAGAGACATACAGGCTACAGGCTGATTATATATATATTCAACTACATAGTAACTACATAGTAAAACTATATAATATTACTTCTATCGGCTCCCAGACACAGAGCTTGTAGTGGCTTCAGCCTGAGTTTTAGTGATGCTCTCAACTTGCATATCACTTAGCTGGTGATATAGTTTACCCTATTATTTCATTTATTTATGCACTACATTTATTTTGGCTTGAGTTATATTGTACCTTGCTATGTCTCCTGAGGACCTGGATCCGGATTATATCCCCAGGATTTGCAGACGAGATCTATCCCGAGGTATACGGGACAGGAGCATTAGCAGGAGCAGAAGCAGGAGCAGGTGCATACAGTGGAGCATAATCAGGAACCGTGGACTAGGTGATTGTCATAGATTTTCCTGAGTATATGTTTCTTCCATACTCAGTCTGTGATGTTCTTTACATTCTTATTTAAATAAACAGTTGTACCAGACTTAATATCGGGTTGTTCCCCGATTTTATTTACTTGTGACTGGATGATGATTATTTCCTTTTGCTGATATTGTTGTATTTATTCTGTGGATGAGTATAGTAGACCCTGACTATTATTTTACAGCTTAAGTACACATTGTCCATTAAATTAGGTTTGCCCATCGGTGTGTGCTGCTGGCCATTGCCACGTGGCTAGTCCCTCGATATTTTGGGACTGGAGCGTGACATGGTTTTTGTGGTGGCCCATGCAGGTCAACGACTAAATTATTCGGTTTCAACTTAGGGATCGAACAGGCCTACAATAAAAATAGGATAAGGTTTTAGGATCTCATCCACTTGCTTGAATCGTTCTTGATATCTATATCGTATTCGAATTAATTTTTTACTTGTATCCTGCCTTGATTCCTGTGTGCCTCTTATAAGTTCATTTTGATGCAGAGTAATGGATCCAAGAATCGGAGACGAGAATCCCTTGGGTACACCACACGATGCTGTGGTTACTTATGATGAAGGAGTGACACCCGAAGATCGAGGACAATCAGCTCAAAGCAATCAAGCGGGCCAGCATAATCCAAGGTTCCGGCGTGATGATATCCCACCTCCGCCGCAGTTCGTTCCACCGATGCCTGTATTCCCACAAGGGCAACCTATGGACGGGCAACAGATATTTCAAATAATCTACGCAATAATGCAAGCCCAACAGCAAATTCATCAAGAGACTCAGTGTCACGAGGCAGAGTATTTGAGGACCAACCTAGTAACCGCATTGGAGCAGGCGAACCCACAAGCCAGGCGACCAGCGATGGGTTCTATCACTGATTTTTGTCAGCTCAAGCCCGGTACCATCTCAGGCAAGGAGGGACCAACCGAAGTTCATGAGTGGCTCACCAACACACAACACCAGATAGAAGCAGCTGAGCTTCCAAGAGAACGTTGGATGACTGCCGTTAGAATGCAGTTGACGGACAATGCTCATCACTGGTGGCTATCTGAAGAGACCCGGCTCGGACCAGACCGAGTCACTTGGGATGAGTTTTCCAGACTTTTTCAGGAGATGTACTTTCCTGCTATCACTCGATCACAACTTCGGGATAAGTTCAATCGCCTCACTCAAGACAGTATGACAGTGGAGGAGTACAACGCGGAGTTCATTCGTCTAAGTCGCTTCGCCCCTACTTTGATCCCGATGGAAGAAGAGAAGGCTGAGAAGTTCTTCGACGGACTAAACTTCGAGCTACAGAGACTCATAGGATCCGTTGCACCTACCTCTTACTCGGACGTTCTCGCTGCAGCTCGACGCATGGAACGCGTCACCAGGAGAGAAACCAGTCTGAAACGGTCTTCCACATCAGCTAGAGCACCACAAGAAGAAGCTGCAAAGAGACCTCACCTGCCCCAGCCATCCAGAGCCTCTCCGCAGATACTACCTACATGTCAATACTGTGGCAAGGTAGACCATATTGAGAAGGACTGCAGACGCAAGTTGGGATTATGCTTGATTTGCAGAACCAATCAACACTTAGCCAAGGATTGTCCTCAGCATCGAGGAGGAGCACCAAGGGCAAACCAACAAACTCTACCTGCCCTAGGAGGGTATCAGCCGAGGCCACCCATGGCACCACAAGCAGCACTCTTCCAGCAGGCCCAGCAGCAGCAGAGGAATCCACCTCAAGGACGCGGACAAGCTTTCGCGATGACTTTGGAGGATGCTCAGACTCTTGGGGTAGCTAATGCGCGTAAGTTTTTTTCCCATAGTTATCTGCTTCTAGATTTGCTATAGTTCGTGCCTGCTGGTTCGTGACCTTAGACTTAACCTGACAGTTTTAACTTGCTAATAATAGATAACCTATTGATAACCTAGAATGTTTTATAAATGTTAACCTAATATGTTTTTATAAATGATAAACTGGTTTTCTAAAAAAACTGTAATTTTCTAGATTTCCTTCATTTGGGAAATTTCATAACTTCCATTGCTTAGGGAAAAGATTTTCCCTATGTGTTTTAAAAACCCTCAACCTTGACTCTTCTTAATCGTGATGTGCTTCGAACAATATTTGCAGCCGTGTCATCTCTATTGACCGGTTATTCTTTGATTGCGAGGACGCAATCCTCTTAAGGGGGGTAGATTGTAAACCCCCTGATTTTCAAGAATTTTTAATATAATTTTTTTCACAATTTTCTTGAATTTTTTGAGATTTTTAATTAATTAAACTAAGGTATTTTGAATTTAAATAATTTTTAAATGATGTTAAATAATATTAAAATATTATGAAAATAATATTTTCTGGTGTAAAATAAAAAATTAGACAGGATAATTTTCTGGAAATTTATTGGACCCCGGAATCATTTTTAAAGCCCTAAAAACAAATTAATAATAAAACCAAAATGAACCCTGAAATAAACCCGGTTTATTTTAAATAAACCAAACCGGACCGGACCACAGTGAACAAATCCTTAACGGGTCGGGTCGGATCCGAATTGAACCCGACCTGGACCCGTTAACCCTAAATCCCTAAATTGAATTACCCCGACCCCTCGGCATCCCGGCGGCCGTTTCCGCCGTCGTGGCCGACGACGACCCCTCTGTTCATCTCCCCTGCAACCAGCGACCGGCCGCCCGCCGCTCTGGTTCCCCTCCCCTCACCGGCCGCCTCTCCCTCTCCCTCGATCCCCTATAAAACCCGCCCCCGCCTCCGTCTCCGCTGCCTCCGCTCCGGTTCTCTAGCGACCGTCGCTGCCCTAGCCTCGCCGTCTTCTCCGCCCAGCGCCGCCCTCTCCTCCTCCTTCCTCCGGCCAGTCTCGACCACGACCAGCAGTAGCAACCGCAGCCGAGCAGAGCCCAGCCACCCACTTCCCCATGACGACCTCCCCGGACCTCCACAGCCCCCGGCCGCCTCCGCCGTGCCTCTGGCCAGCAGCTCCCCTGCCTCGACCTAGCCTCGGCGACCAGCCGCCATCAGCATCCTGACTCCGGCGAAGCCCCCAAATCGAAACCCTAGAACCCGGACACGGCTGACACGACACAGCACAGTGTCGAGACGACACGCGGATCGCAAAATTCTGGTTTCACGAAGCCCTGTTCAGGTACTCTTTTCTCTCTTCTCGTTGCTCCATTTTTTGTTCCGTCTGTTGTGACGCGAACCCTGCGTGATCCTCTCGATGCTCGTGCAACCCACTCGGTGCATCGCGTCCTGTGGCGATCGCAAACCGCAATCAAAAAACAGGAAAACCAACGCCCTGTTTCACCCCAGAACTGAGTACGCCCCGCCAAACGGGACGACTTGGTCGCGTGCGGTCTTCACCGAAATGTGCGTGCCGTCGATACGGACGTGCAGGATTTCGCAGAAGTTGATTTGGATGTGCGTGCACACCGAAATCAACGCGTATCCGCCGACAATGCCCCGTATCCATCTTTTCTGGATCTTGCTGTAACTTAGTGTACACACGCCGGATCGAAACGAAACTTGCACCATTGGACTCGTAGCAATACGCTGGTCCTGTGACCCAAGTTTGGTTCGATTCTGAGAACGTTGATAAAATTGCGTGTCGTGGGCCCCATGGCTCCACTTGATGGGCGATTTTGTGATCGGCTCATCGGAATCCAATTCTGGAAGTTTTGTTGGGTTCGTATCAATGTTCTGGACCTGTTGACACTAAGTTTGACAGATTTGGAGAACTTTGGTTCTGACATATTTTTCGGTGCGAAGTGGGCCACATGTGGACCCCGCTTTGACCAGGAAATGTTATTTTTGCCCCTGTATCCAAATTGGACTCAAGGACAGGCGTTTCTAGCTAATTGATATTTTTTGAATCTGATGGTGATATCTATTTCAGCAACCGAAACAATACCAGCAAATCCCGCTGAAGTTAGAGCTACAGTTGGAGCCAGAACCCCAGACAAGTGTACCTTGCCAAATCCTGCAGTTTTGCTACTTATTTCCTTGACTCATTTATACATTGTTGTGCATGCTTAACCTAGGACCGTGTGACTTACTTAGCGTCCGATTAATAGTCGGGTGCCAACACCATACGCGGAGTTGTGTAACGTCACCTAGAGATGGATATCGTGACCCTTTACATTCTAGTGCTTGCATTATCAAGTACGTTATACCCAGGACACTTGACACTATTCATGTGACAGAATCTTCCTAAAATATTTAAGGTGATTCTGTTTAGGTTGCAGGATTGATGACATAGACATTATATTCATAGACATTATACGACTTGCTGCATTAGTTTTGATCTTGCGTGTCATAGACATGAGACGTGTGATTACATTGGGTGGGGAGAGACACACAGGCTACAGGCTGATTATATATATATTCAACTACATAGTAACTACATAGTAAAACTACATAGTATTACTGCTATCGGCTCCCAGACACAGGGCTTGTAGTGGCTTCAGCCTGAGTTTTAGTGATGTTCTCAACTTGCATATCACTTAGCTGGTTTTATAGTTTACCCTATTGTTTCATTTATTTATGCACTGCATTTATTTTGGTTTGAGTTATATTGTACCTTGCTATGTCCCCTGAGGACCTAGATCCGGATTATGTCCCCAGGATTTGCAGACGAGATCTATCCCGAGGTATACGGGACAGGAGCATTAGCAGGAGCAGAAGCAGGAGCAGGTGCATACAGGGGATCATAATCAGGAACCGAGGACTAGGTGATTGTCATAGATTTTCCTGAGAATATGTTTCTTTCATACTCAGTCTGTGATGTTCTTTATATTCTTGTTTAAATAAACAGTTGTATCAGACTTAATATCGGGTTGTTCCCCGATTTTATTTACTTGTGATTGGATGATTATTATTTCCTTTTGCTGATATTGTTGTATTTATTCTGTGGATGAGTATAGTAGACCCTGACTATTTACAGCTTAAGTACACATTGATGGGTCCATTAAATTGGGTTTGCCCATCGGTGCGTGCTGCTGGCCATTGCCACGTAGCTAGTCCCTCTATATTTTGGGACTAGGGCGTGACATTCTCCGCCGCCTGAACACCCGACTTTCTCCTCCGCTCCTCGACCTCCTCCACCAGCAGCAACTCCTCCCCGGCTTCTTCTCCTTCCCAGCCATCATCCCTCGACAGCAACCTCCCATCATAACCCTCACCATCCTCATCACTACCTCCCATTAATACGACTACCACCTTCTCCCTGCTCCCTGTCCTCCTCCTCCTCCTCGCCGGAGCTCCCCCTGGCCGGAGCAGCAATCACCTCATTATCACCATTGTACATTATCATCATCTCCATTATAAACATCATCACCATTATACTCTCCATCATCAACATAACCACCATCAGCATCCCTATCATCATCCACATCACAACCATCATCCCCTCATCATCATTTCCATCATCATCACCATTATCATCACCTAATCATCATCTTAACCTAATCATCACCATTATCATTATTATCACCATAACTTACATCCTAATCATCACTCTAATCCTTAACCCAATCATCATCACCCTCGTCGTCCTCGTCGTCATCATCGTCATCGTCGTCATCGTACGCGCACCCCGAGGTTCAAACTTGTCCCTCTTCTCCTTTTTATGTGTGCTTGTGTGTATGTTATTAGGACATTAGTATTGCTTTATGACAGTTAGTTGACATCAGACCCTGAGTCAGTGAACACAACTCGTATACGTATACGTACGCGTATGCGTATATTGTTCAATTTTGTATATATATATATATATATATATATATATATATATATATATATATATATATATGTATGTATTATATAATTAAGTAAATGCTAAATAATAATTATGACATATGTGTTTACTTGCTGTACGACCATAGGACACCGTAGATTATGCCCGTATATTTACCTTGATTTTGTGACCTGTATATTAAGGAATTGTCTGTCTTGTGTACACCGACGTACTGGCTAGACAAGTGTTAGTTGACTGTCTGATTATGCACAATATTTGAAGACGTGACACCCGCGTAATTAGAAGCGCAATTGACCTTGTTAGTTGACTAGTGTCACCCCTAGCGTACCCTTTGAGCCCAGTGTATTATGGTTGTGTCTGTGCTAGTGTAATGGCTGATATTGAATTATATTATGTTATATGTATATAGGACCCATTGGATTATTCTGCGCGACTTCAGGAGCAGGTTATTGTTACTACTGTAATTCCCCTGATTTTTAAAAATTTATAATTTAGAATTTTCCCCAATTTTCTGGAATTTTTTGAGATTTTTCTGAAATTAAATTCAGGTATTTTAATTATTAAATAATTTTTAAATGATAATAAATAATATTAAAATATTATGAAAATAATATTTTATGGTGTAAAATAAAAAACTAGACATAGGGTAATTTTTCGGGAATTTATTGGACCCCGAAAACATTTTTAAAAGCCAAAAACCTATTTTAAATAATTAATTAAATAAACCCAAAATAAATCGGACTGAACCGGGTTCAAACCGGGCTGAACCCGGTCCAGTTGAACCCGACCGGACCGGCCGGTCTACCCGAACCGGATCGCTCAGCTAGCGGGTCGGATCCGGGTCAGACCCGACCCGCTTGGACCCGCCCGACCCGCATTTTGATTTGGATCGGGCCGGATCCGCAGACCCGACCCGACCCGTCCGCCCGAACCCGATAGCCTTTCTCCCCCAAACGAACGCCCAGACCGACTGTTCACCTCCCCGCCGCCGGAAGGGCCGCCGCCGCCGCCCGCTCGCGTCCCCGACCCTCCGTCTCCTCTACCCGAAACGGCCGCCGCCGGCCGCTCCCTCTTCCTCTCCCTCTACCGGCCGCCCCACCAGCTCCCCGCTCCTCCCCTATAAAAAGCCCTAGAACCCCCGCCCCCTTCGGCCAGATCTACCCCGACTTCGACCGTCTCCCCTCGCCGTGCCGCCAGCGCCGCCGTGCCGAGCCCTCCCGCAGCTGCCCCGCCGCCGGCGACTTCCTCCCCCTCCTCCTTCTTCCCCGCACAGCCCAGCACCCCGAGCCCCGACTCCGACGTCGCCTCCGGCCACCTGCTGCGTGCCGCCACCTCCGCCCAGCGTCTCCGGCGCCGCCCTAGCCCCTCCGGCGGGCCTCCCCCGCCGCAGCGCCGCCAAGCTCCGGCCAGCATCCCCAAAACCCTAACCCTAGGTCGCGCCGACACTTCGCGTCGTGTCGGACACGAGAAAGTTTGGTTTTTCGAACCCTGTTCAGGTACCCGTTTCTCTCTGCTCGTTTACCCATTTTTGTTTCCGTCTGTTGCATCACGAACCCTGCGTGACGCTCTCGGTACCCGTGCAAACCGCTCGGTGCATCGCTTCCTGTGGCGATCGCGAACCGCGATCCAAAAACAGGAAAACCAACGCCATGTTTCACCCCGGAACTGATTACGCCCCGCCAAACGGGACGACTTGGTCGCACGCGATCTTCACCGATACGGGCGCGTCGTTGATACGGACGTACGGGATTTCGCAGAAGCTGATTCGGATGTGCGTGCACACCGGAATCAATGCGTATCCGCGGACAACGTCCCATATCCGACCTTTCTGGTTCTCGCTGTAACTTAGTATACACACGTCGGATCGAGACAAAACTTGCGCCATCGGACTCGTAGCAATACGCTGGTCCTGTGAGCCAAGTTTGGTTCGATTCTGAGAACGTTGACAAAATCGTGTGTCGTGGATCCCATAGGCTCCACTTGACGGGCGATTTTGAGAACGGCTTATCAAAATCCAATTCTGGAAGTTCCGTTGGGTTCGTATCATCGTCCCTAACTTGTTGACACTAAGTTGGACAGATTTGGAGACCTTTGACCCTGACGCATTTTTCGATGCAAAGTGGGCCACATATGGACCCCGCCTTGACCCGAAAATGTCATTTTTGCCCCTGTGTCCAAATTGGACTCAAGGACAGGCATTTCTAGCTGATTAATATTTTCTGGATCTGATGGTGATATCTGTTTCAGCAACCGGAGTACTGCCTGCAATCCCCGCTGAAGCCAGAGCTACAATTGGAGCCAAAAATCCAAGCAAGTGTACCTTGCCATAATTGTAGCTTATTGATTCAATTTGTTCTCTTGATTTATTTTCTGTGACTGTTGTACATGCTTAAACCTAGGGCTGTTTGACTTACTTAGCTTCCAATTAATAGTCGGGTGCCGACACCGTACGCGGTGATGTGTAACGTCATCTAGAGATGGACTTTCGTGACCCTTCACATTCTCGTACTTACTTTATCAAGTACGTTATACCCAGGACACCTGACACGAATCTTGAGACAGAATCTTCCTGAAATATTTAAGGTGATTCTGTGTAGGTTGCAGGATTTATGACATAGACATTATATTCTTAGACATTATATTCATAGACATAGTATGACTCACTGCATTAGATATGATCTTACGTGACATGGACATAAGATGTTATGGACATGAGACGTGTGGTTACATTGGGTGGGGAGAGACACACAGGCTACATGCTGATTATATATATATAAAATCCATAGTAAACACATAGTAAAACTCATAGTAAACTCCGCTACCGGCTCCCAGACACAGAGCTTGTAGTGGTATCAGCCTAAGTTATAGTGATGCTCTCAACTTGCATTTTACATTGTTGGTTATATAGTTTACCCTATTATTTCATTTCATTGCTGCACTGCTTTTATTTTGGCTTGTATTATCTGTACCTTGCTATGTCCCCTGAGGACCTGGAAAGGATTATGTCCCCAAGTTTAGCAGAGGAAATCCACTCTGAGGTTACAGGACAGGTGCTTTAGCAGGAGCAGAAGCAGGTTCAGGAGCAGGCGCTGGAGCAGAACCAGGAACCGAGGACTAGGTGATTGCTATAGATTTTTCTGAGTATATGTTCTTCCATACTCAGTCAGTGATGTTATTTAATTTTTTGTTTAAAGAATATTTGTATCAGACTTGATTATCGGGTTGTTCCCCGATTACATTACTTGTGATTTTGATGTTATTGTTGATATTTTATTTTCCTTATGTTGACTTTGTTATATTCATTCTGTGGATGAGATTATTAGACCCGGACTGTTGTAGTACAGCTTAAGCATGCCCCGATGGATCCATTAAATTGGGTTTGTCCATCGGTGTGTGCTGCTGGCCATTGCCACGTGTCTAGTCCCTCATTATTTTGGGACTGGGGCGTGACAACTACACAGCTTTCTTGCCAGGCAAGTATACCTTGCCATCGTACTATAATTTATATTCCATATATTGCATGCATCTTATTTCTGCTTATTAGTTCATATATTTTAACTGCTATATTAAACTGCGCGTCCAAGGAAACTTGGGTGCAACGACGGTGACGTCGTATTCTGTTTTTATTATGTATATGCATGTGACCTAGTTTATGAGACCGCCCCATTATTATGAGGCATCATTAGGTTTCATTGGCCGTGATACAGTTGTTACACGAGTTGTGAGTCTCATATAGATCACGGACTTGCGTGCAGGATTTGGCCTCCTGTACGTATGGGATGTGCGATAGGGAATAACTGCCGATAGAAACTTTGCATGCTAGTAGACCTGGCAGTTATTAGAGGTATTATCGTGTCATGGATGTGACATGCTTAGAGCATGGGGTGGGGAGAACAACAAGTAAGGCGTGTGGGCTCCGTTGCACTTTCTTTGTGTAACCTGTACGCTCCGCCGAAGATGCGCGATTATGATGACCACTATATATTATATATTATCAGGCGGCCTCTGCCGTTCAAAAGGCCACATGCTTTGTAGGCCCCTGAATCTCCAAGAAAATCATGCCAATCCCATTTTAGCCAGATAGCCCGTGCGTTGGAAAAGTTGTTCTTAAACTGCATTCACCTAGACGGTTAGGTGACCCCATTGGATGCTTATTTACAATACTTTATTGGCATGCTTCTATGTATCTTGTTATGTCCCTCTGAGGACTTGGTCCCTTTTAAGGTATAGATGTTCATGAGTACTCGCAGAAGCGCATATCCGGACTGGTTACTTATGTTTCGAGGAGGTCTTCTCTTCGAGTCTCAGTGATTGTTAGTTGTTGTACTTATATTGTGTTTGCTTTTATATTCTAGTTCGGTAGTGGATTTGTTTCCATTCAACTATCATCCTTTGATACTTTACATTGAGATTTAGTTACATAGTTGTTGGTTATTTATTTTTATATTAATTTCTATGGATGAGATTTAGATTATACCCTGTGACTTGTGATAGTTTATACCACTTGTGAATTATTGTTCATAATACAGCGTACGTATGTGTTATAGTTTCCATATATTGGAGTTGCCATATACATGCGGCTGGCATGCTTACGTGTTCCTAGTCCTACGTATCTTGGGACTGGGGCATGATATATTTTTAGTGGTGGCCCATGCAGGTCGAGAGCATATTGTCTAGGTTATATTACTGTACCGAGCAAGCCTGCACAGAGGATTAGAGTATAGGATATCATCCACAATTGACTATGATTCACTTTCCTTCTAATCCATTCTATCTGAATAATTGTATCCAGCTTGATTCATGTACTTCCTCATAGTTTCTTGAGTATAGCCTCCTCCTAGAATATAGAAATCCTTGTTGTTATATGATAATTAGGGTAATATTCCTATTAAGAATATAACTAGAGTATTGACACATCACTAAGTTAGAATACTTAATGAACCCTAGGTCCCTTACCTATAGATTAATTTACCATTATCCCTTGATATATTTATGAATGACTTGAGAGAAGTATAGATGCTACTAGGGTTAGTTAGAAATTTAACCATATTTTTTGACCCTAGCATTGAGGAACCAATAGAAATCCAAGGTTGAATATTAGGACCAAACCTAACTTTCATAGTGAGATAGTATTAGAGAACTGTAAATTTAGATTCTTGGTATTAGCAGACAGTACATTAGGAAGCCAAGAGGAATGAATATAACATTTTTCTTGATCATACCTCGAACACAGAGATTAGCATCCCACCTTTCCTTAGGAAATCATGATATTATCTAGAGTCTCTCTATTTTAATTTCATATCTCGTTCCTCTGAAACTTTGACGCTCGCCATCTGTGCGACGACTAATTTTGTTTTTCTTTTCTTTATCTTCAACTCTTGCCACCTAAACCCTTCTGATTATAGACCGAGTGATTCCTTTTATGTTAAGATATATAGTTTGCTAGGATTATAGTTGTAATCTTGAAATTTGAAATTATGTGCTTAGTAGAACTTGATAGTTTGAGTTATTCATTTAGATTATTATTTTATGATTACACTTTAGTTTTAAATCGCGTAATTTGTATCCATAACTCAATACAAGTTATATCCCCTTTCCCCTTGAGAGCTAGTAACCCTTCCATTCTTAATATTAACACCTTTGTTCTATAAGCACTATGATTAGGACTTAAGATGACCATTACCTATATAATACAATAAGGATACCCTAATAGGTACCAAGATCCTTCCTCGTATACCCTAATAAGAGTTCTACTTTATTTACAAGTGCAAGGTTATGTTGTAGAATCCCTTTAAGACAGTCACAGTATTAGTTAATTCTTTTAAGTTGGGTAGTATGCCTCACAACCTAGTATCACCTAGTCCTTTTAACCGATTAATGAAGTATAATTGAATGACCTTAACTATAGGCTTCCATAAGAAGATAGTATTTATCCAGATTGTAGAACTTAGAGGCCCATACCCCTATTTGGTCGACTAACGACTTAGACAAGGAGTTAGTATGACAAATGTAGAGACTGTAGAGTCTTATATTCTTTGTGAACTTGAATTATTTTGTACCTTCTTTCATCATAATCCAGCGTATTTATAGTTTCTGTACTACCTTGACTTATGCTGCTATTATAGCCTAGTTTTGCAAGCTTATTATTTTATCGAGCTTGATCATGATATATGTATTATTGGGTATACACACTAATACATTGTCTAATCAGAATTAGTGTATTAAGGTCTAGCTAACCTTAGTGCGCTTGGTTCGCTCTTCGCATGACTACTTTACGTGAATTGAGATATATAGTAGTAGACGAATATACTTGCCTCTAGACTGGTCAGAGCATATCATGTCAGGTACATAACTGTTCTGATATGAACATGCGAATAGGAATTTACCAAAATAGAATTTCAATCCACAACTGTCCTGACAACTCTCTTTTTAAATTCTTTACTCTCCTTGAACCTCGTACTTGTATTCTATCACCTCCACCTTGAATTTTTTATTATTGCTCTCCGTCTTCCCCTATTTTGGAAAGACAAATGCTCGTGCTTGGTATAAGTTTGATACACATAATACTAGATATACCCCATAGGCCAACCGCATTATTTGGTGACCATCTTTTGTAATTAAGGGCATATCATATGTGATATATTTGGTGTTAAAGTTTTGAGGATTGAATAACATGATTAAAATTTGAGGATATTTTTCTTAAATATATAGCCTTATGTGATATATGGGGAAATTCAAAGTTGGGTAGAAGTTGCATTGTCAACTTGAGAGGAATTTCTTTTAGATTGTGATCAAGTAAGATTAGATTGAGAGATTCAAGTCATTTTAATTTTGAGAATTTTAGAAGAATGATTAAGATGATGAGGATTTGATAAAAATTTATATCTTGATATTGCGGACCAAATGTTTATACTTTAAGCACATGATTTAAATTTTAAAAACTGAAGGTTGAATCATTGATTTAAATTTTGAGGAAAATAAATAGAACTCTAAACATGAACATTGACGGATTGAATTCCAAATTTGATGATTTGAATTAAAAGTTAAATTTTGATTATTGGATTACCTATTTGAAATATTGAGGATGTGAATTGAATTAAAAATTTGAAGAGTACAAAATTCATAAGTTGAAAATAGGAATAATATTTGATTTGAATAATTTTCTAAAGGAGATTATGATAGTTGGAAATAGTGGTGTAAAAGTTGATATGCGTTATTTAAATCTTGAAGATGTTATATGAATTTAACTTAAATTGGATGTTGATGATTTGAAAATCGAGAAGAGATTACGATAGGTTGAATCTTGATTTCAAATTTGAAGTAAGTGTGATGGACTTGAATAGATTCTGTTATTTAAAATTTTGGAAGAAATTGTGAATGACTTGCCTTATATACGAATGTGAATAATTTAGAGAATTATGCCTTATTTTAATTTTGAGGATGAAATTATTTTAAGTTGGATAGATTGTAAACCCCCTCACCCAAATATTAGGCCTACTAGGCTAAGAGAGAGAAACTAGGGCTAGTTTGAATCCAATTAGAAATAGAACACGACATTTTATTTAATTATACAATATTTATCTCACTTAGTGCACCTTACCGTTGCTTCGATAATTGGAGCACTACACTAGACGTTGCCTTCCTACAAATTTCACATCCTTGCCCTAGACGTGCCAGTCATTTATTCTGACCTTTGTGTAACTTATAATTATGCTCTCTTGTGCAACATTTTAGTCACACAACATTCGTCGCAGACGTTTGTATTTAATTCTAAATAATTCCAACTTTGTATCCTTGTGCGTTCCAATCGAAATTGGAGACAAAATCTTGACCCGATTTGTGCAACCCAATTTATGATAATATTCTATTCTGAGTACTCTACGTCCATGACACTTGAGTCCCACCTAATTTTAGCGCCATGTACTTATAATTAATCCAAGAACACCTTGTGCCTTAATTTTAATTAATTTAATCCAATTTTCATCTTTGTGCAATTTTCTAATTGTTGGGCGCTTTTATGCAAAAGTGCATTAAGGTGTCCACACCATTAGACACAACACATGAAGAAACCTATTTCTCCTTCATATGAATTTTTTCCATAATTTTCGGAATATGCAACACACAACATCGTCCCCTCATTTAACCCTAGCCTTGCATTTTAAACAATGCAAATTATAGCCCTCCAAACATTTCCATGTCAAGCCAAGGCCCAATCCCAAGATGTTGACCAAGCCCAATCCCTTAGATCAACCCCCAACCCTATTCCCCACATGTATAAATACAAACTTTTTCTTTTTATTCATTTGCAAACCCAAAGAAACCAACATAACGGAATACCCATCCCCCTTTCCTGTTCATCTCCTTCCTCCCGACCCTGTCGGAGCCCATGCAGGAGACCCGCCGAACTCGACCACGACACCCCCGCGCAGCCGCCTCAACTGCTAACCTCCGCCGGACCTCCAAAACCCGACCCCCACGAGCCGCCATCTTCCTTTTCATCTTCTTCCTCCTCTTCCCCGCTGCCATTAACGCCGGAGCCCGATCTCCTCCGTCGTTCTCTCCTCGACGAACAGCAGCAGCCTCGACCCGTCCTCCTCCTCCGCCAGGACTTCACCGTACCACCCTCTTCCATCTTTACCTCCACCGTTAGTAGCATCACCACCTGCACGACCATCGAGCTCCTCCCATCTTCGACCTCGACCATCCTCTTCGTCTTCTTCCTCCCCTGACCTCCGTCGAATTCTGGTCATCCATGCTGAGCAGCCTGCACTCAACCCCGACCCCGACTGCACTTGAGCCTTCTCACCGATCGACCCCAGGCCTTCTCCGTCGCCTGAACACCCGACTTTCTTCTCCGCTCCTCGACCTCCTCCGCCAGTAGCAACTCCTCCCCGACTTCTTCTCCTTCCCGACCATCATCCCTCGACAGCAACCTCCCATCATGACCCTCACCATCCTTATCACCACCTCCTATTAACACGACCACCACCTTCTCCCTGCTCCCTGTCCTCCTCCTCCTCGTTGGACCTCCCCCTGGCCGGAGCAGCAATTACCTCATCATCACCATTGTACATCATCATCATCTCCATTATAAACATCATCACCATTATACTCTACATCATCAACATAACCACCATCATCATCCCTATCATCATCCACATCACAACCATCATCCCCTCATCATCATTTCCATCATCATCACCATTATCATCACCTAATCATCATCTTAACCTAATCATCACCATTATCATCATTATCATCATAACTTACATCCGAATCATCACCCTAATCCTTAACCCAATCATCATCACCCTCGTCGTCCTCGTCATCATCGTCGTCAACCTCATCGTTATTATCGTCGTCCCTGTCACGACCCACACCCGGTATAGGGGCACGAGTGCACGGGTACGTCCATCCTATGCCGTAATATCGACGGTAGAACGCTGTCTTGGTCATCATAAATACTAATATAACTCACAACTTGTCAATGATATCAATCTCCATAAGGAGGACAATATACATCTCACAATATCTCATAATGTAAACTCAATCACAACAACTATAGAAGTATAAGGCACGATAGAAGATAAGAAGAATGACATAGTCAACACCATGTCTCAAAATATAGATAAATCATAGTCTAGCTGTCCAACATAAAGTCTCCACAAGTCTCAAATTAAACTTAACATAAGTCTAAACATAACTGAAATAAACCTCAATAAGTCTCAGATGCATAATGTAAATACTATCTAGATAGCTGCAGGTAATGTCTCCTCTAAAGGAATAGTCTCCTTTAGGATCTCTGGTGTGTAGTCTGCATCTATACCTGGTCCATAGTGTGTGGTACAGAAATCCTCAAGATCCTCTGAAAAAAAATCCAGTCAGGATTGGAACGAAGTACAAGCACTAACAGCAGTTCCACATATATTGACAAAATCTGTAATACAGTGTAGAGAAATACAAGACAGATATGAATACTGGCAATAAGAAATACTGGAATAATAAAATACTGGAATAAATTAAATACTGGAATAATCATCATCATTGTACATCTAGCAATGAGTAGAAATACAAGTACACGCTAGAACAATGAACTGGTATATATGTGAATGCTAGAATCATGACTAGAACATAAGGAATGCTATATCAATGTACTAGAGATACATGTCAAGATCATCTAGCTAAGTGTGTGAAACATCAACATATTATGTGATCGGCTTAGGACTGATCAGGCTTGTTACATATGATTAGCTATAATTCATGTAAGGTCGGGCTAACCATCCGGATAGCTATGATGCAAGCAATAGTCAGGCTAATCATACATAACAGGCTATGAGGCATGTAATAGTCAGGCTGCACCGACGTGAGGTGTGGGTGAGCTATGATGCATGTAGAGTTTGGGTATGATCACATAAGCTACTAATATTTCCCCGTTTTCCTCAACTAGCACGATGGATCCCAATCACGACTCCTCGTGATAGGTCTCGATGATGCCAACTCGTATAAACAACAGTGTCATAATCATGTACGCTATACAACTAGAATCATAGAGATGATCAACATAATAAAAACTGTCAGAGAATGTACTCACCTGGGGTACTTAGCTGGCAATACCAATGTCCTGGTTTCAAAGTATCATCTGAGTGATCCAACAGTCCTATAGACATATCATATAATATAATATTGTATCAGATATTACACTACACACACAATCAAAACACAATGATCTTAGAGACTACGCTAGGGGGTGTCACGTCTGTAGTTGTTGTGCAAAACAGACAGTCAATGCTACGGTCTTGCCAGTTTATCGGTGTACATATGACAGTCTGCTATCATGCTTCATGGTCACATGTCAATGTAACTATGGGGTATCCGTGGTTACGTTCAAGTCATCTAGTATATAGACATATAATAAATAATATGAACTAACATCTACATAAATATCCATTAGTTACAAAATAATAGACATATGTATATATATACTTTAAATAGAATTAATACTTTATATATATATTAAACATATACTAGGGAGATGTATACAATACGTATATATATGTATTTATACTAATTAAGAGATACTATATATATATATATATATATATATATATATATATATATATATATATATATATATATATATATATATATGCCAAAATATATTTAAACATATACTAGTACATATACCATACATATACCAATTAGGTTCATATACATATAGATATATAATATGTACATACAAACACACCAATATACCATCATACGATACGTGTATACTATCGTAGCTAATTATACGCATGCATACAATGAAGAATACGCGTGTGCGCGTACGCGTACACGTACGTGAGAGGGGACTCGAACCTGGGTACGTGGGCGAGTCGTGCGTCGAGGTCGTCGCGGGGTGTTCGGTTAAGGGCAGTCAAAGTCGGGTCTTCATAGCAGGTGGTCGGTTGGCGGCAGGTCAGTGGCTCCGGGCTCTGAGTCGAGGTGAGTGCAGCAATTTCTGGTCGTAACAAGAAGGAAGGGCGACCGGCAGCGGGGTTCATATGGGTGTTGGATGCTCGTCGTCGGTGGGTCAGTTCGTCGAACTCCGGGGCTGTCTCGAGGCAAAGCGGAGGGGGTTCAGTCGAGTGCGACTGGGGCTGGCCTCTCCGACGAAGATGCTGGCGGTGCAAGGGTCGACGAACAGGCGGTCGTGACGATCGAAGTCGTCCATTCCGGCGTGGAGGTGCGAACGAGATGGACGCGGGCTTTCGTATGGAGGAGAACGTCGACGAGGCGGTGGGGTAGTGAGTCAAGGTAGGCGTTCGGGTAGGGTAAGGCTCCGGCGAAGATGGGAGGAGGAGATCCGGCATTGGTCGGGGATGAGATGGGAAGGAAGGGATCGACTGATGGCTTGGTTTGGTTGAAGGGAAATAAAGAAAGGAAAGTAAAAAGATCATTTATACATAAAGGGGTTTGGTTTGACCTAAAAGTTGACTTTGGTCAACGCCTTGGGAAAAAGGGTCTTCTCATGGATATTTTCAATGGTTAGGATTCAAATAAATTTAAATGAATGGTCATGATGCATTGGTTCAAGGTTTTGAGGCCATGGCTCAAGGAGGTTGATGTTAAATTACACACTCCTAAAAATTATGGGAAAATATACATGAAAGAGAAAATGGTTTTATTTAAGTATCGTGTCCAACAGGGTAGGCACCCTAATGCACTATTGCACAAAAGTGCCCAACAATTGGAAAATTGCACAAAGTTAGGTTTAAGGTTTTAATTAATTAAAATAAATGCCAGTGGTGTTCTAAAATTAATTAGAAGTACAAGGGACTGAATTTAAGTGGGACACAAGTGTCATGAATGAAGTAGACTCAGAATAGAATATTATCCTAATTTGGGTTGCTCAAAATAGGTCAAGATTGTGTCTCCAATTTCGATTGGAACACACAAGGATACAAGGTTTGATTTATATAGAATTAAATATAGTCGGTTGCGACGAATGTTGTGCGACTAAAATAAAGCACAACAAGACATAATTATGAGTCACACAAGGATCAAAATAATAGTCTGGCACGTCTAGGACAATGGTGTGAAATCTGTTGGAAGACAATGGCTAGTGTAGCGCTCTAATTATCGAAGTAATGGTAAAGCACAACAATCAAATAGAATCACAGCAATTTAAATATAATTAATTATCATGCAATCATTTACACATTAATTCTGAAAATATGAAAATACCCCTAATCTAAAATATGGGGGTGACAAGTCTACCCTCCTTAAAAGAATTTCGTCCTCAAAATTAAGAAAATAAACTAGCACAAGAACAAACAATCAAACAATGAATTATACCTCAAGTCTCGAAGAGATACAGATACTTCTCACGCATTTCGTCCTCTCTCTCCCAGGTTGACTCTCCTGGAGAGTGATGTCTCCATGCAACACGAACCAAGGGAATAGTCTGGTTCCGCAGTACCTTCTCTCTACGATCCAAGATCTCAACGGATTATTCAGGATAGCTGAGCGTCGGTCCAACTTCGATCTTCGAGTGATCTAGTACGTGACTAGGATCTGCCACGTACCATCTCAGTTGCAACACATGGAATACGTCATGCACTCCATCTAGAGCAGGCGTCAATTCAAGTCTATAGGCCACTGCACCGACCCTTGCAAGAATGCTGAAGGGCCCGATGTATCGTGGACTAAGCTTTCCGCCTCTACCAAAATAAATCGTGTTCTGTGTGGAGAAATCCGTAGGAACACCAAATTGCCAACCTATAACAAATAATCTTAACATGCAATCTAAAACAAAATAATCACAAACCAATAAATAACAAAACCTATACCTGAAACTCTAGGGGTTTACGGTAGCTATCGGCCCAATGCCGCTGTCTGTCCTGCGCCACTCGCAGTCTGTCTCTGACAAGTTTTACCTTTTCTGCTGCATCCATGACCATTTCTGGTCCTAAAAAAGCTCTCTCTCCAACATCATCTCAAGATAACGGTGTGCGACATCTTTGTCTATATAAAGCCTCAAATGGTGATATCTCAATGCTGGCCTGGTAACTATTGTTGTAAGCAAACTCTACTAGGTGTAGATGATCCTCCCAAGAACCTCTGAGATCCAAAATACAAGTGTGTAGCATATCTTCAAGAGTCTGAATAGTCCTTTCAGACTGTCCGTCTGTCTGGGGGTGATACGCGGTATTGAACTTGAGCTGAGTGCCCAAGCTAGCCTGCAGACTCCTCCAGAAATGGAAAGTGAAACGACTATCCCGATCTGAGACAATACTCACAGGAACTCCATGTAATCTGACAATCTGCTGTACGAACATCTCTGCTAGCTTCTCTGTCGAAGTACCCACTTTGAATGGTAAGAAGTGGGCTGATTTGGTCAACCTATCTACGATGACCCAAATTGCGTCCTTTCCTCCTGGAGAACGTGGAAGTCCTGAAACGAAGTCCATAGTCACGTGCTCCCACTTTTATTCTGGAATGGATAAAGGTTGAAGCAATACTCCTGGCCTCTATCGATCTGCTTTTACCTGCTAGCACACTAAATATCTGGATACAAAGCGTGCTACCTCGCGCTTCATACCATACCACCATATGTGCTCTCTTAAATCTCGATACATCTTGTTGGCTCCGGGATGCACCGAGTACTGAGAGCGATGTGCCTCCTGCAAAACCTCTTCGCGCAGCTCTCCACTTGGTACACACATCCTCGTGTCATGCCGTAAAGATCCATCATCTGCAATAGTGAAGTCGTCTGTCAATCATGTTCAAACTTGTGCCCTAATATTCCTTAGAGTCTCATCATCATACTGTGCATCTCTAATTCTATCCATCAGCTCCGATTGTATCTGCAATCCCCACATCTGAATCTCAACTCCTGGAACTAGTACTTCAATTCCCAAGCTCTCAAGATCAGCTAATAAATGTCTATCCGAAGTCAAGCACATAGCCATCGGATACCTGCTCAGGGCATCGGCGACTACGTTGGTCTTTCCTGGATGGTACTGTAATGAGATATCAAAGTCTTTCATCAACTCTAACCACCTTCTCTGCCTCATGTGCAGCTCCTTCTGTGTAAATACGTACTTCAAGCTCTTGTGGTCTGTGAAGATCTCCACACGTTCTCCGTACATATAGTATTTCTACAGCTTTAGGACGAAGATAACTGCTGCTAACTCCAAATCGTGAGTGGGGTAGTTCTTTTCATGATGGCATAATTGTCTTGAAGCATAGGCAATTACTTTTCCGTGTTGTTGAAGAACACATCCCAAACATTTTCCTGAAGCATCACTATAGATAGTTAATCCACCTGTCCCTGACGACAACGTCAAAACTGGCGCTGTCGTCAATCTCTTCTTCAGCTCATCAAATACAGCTTGACATTCTTCTGTCTAGACAAATTCTACATCTTTCTTGGTCAGCCTAGTCATTGGTTCTGCAATCTTGGAGAAGTCTTGTACAAATCTTCTATAGTGTCCTGCTAGTCCGAGAAAACTCCTGATCTCAGCTACCGAACTGGGGGTAGCCCATGACTCCACTGCTTCGATCTTCTTGGGGTTAACTGAAATTCTGTTACCCCTCACCATATGTCCAAGGAATTCTACCTTGTCAAGGAAGAACTCACACTTTGAAAGCTTCTCGTATAACTTCTCTCTCTCTCTGAGAGTCTCTAAGACCATCCTCAGGTGCTCTTCGTGCTCTTCTATGGTCTTCGAATATATTAGAATGTCATCAATAAACACCACCACAAACTTGTCAAGGTACTGGTGGAATACCTTGTTCATCAAGTTCATGAATACTGCTGGTGCATTGGTTAAACCAAACGGCATTACTGTGAATTCAAACTGGCCATATCTGGTCCGAAAGGCTGTCTTTGGTATGTCTTCTCTCTTCACCTTCACCTGGTGATAGCCCGACCTCAAGTCTATCTTCGAAAATACCTTCGCTCCGCTTAACTGATCGAAAATATCATCTATCCTCGGCAGCGGGTATTTGTTCTTGATAGTGAGGTTGTTCAGAGCTCTATAATCGATACACATGCATACCGTGCCATCCTTCTTCGGTACGAACAATATCGGGGCTCTCCATGGCGATGAACTAGATCTAATGAAACCTTTGTCTTGTAGCTCCTCAACTTGCTTCTTCAGTTCTACCAACTTGTTGTTGTTGACTCTATAGACATGTTGCGAAATAGGCTCCGCTTCTGGTATCAAGTCTATAGAGAATTCAACATCTCTGTCTGGCGGCAAACCTGGCATCTCCTCTGGAAATACATCCAGGAACTCTGTTATAAGTGGATGTGGTAACTCCTCTTCTTCTATCCTGGCTCCATAAAAAGTGCCTCTGGTCCGCTCCTCTGCTCCTCTGGCAATCTCGAACTCTGGTTCTCCTGGTGGTCAAAATACTACTCTACCTCCGTGACAATCTATAGAAGCATGGTGTTTACTCAACCAGTCCATTATGAGTATAATATCGTATCCCAGAAGTGGCATGACGAGTAAACTCACGCTCAACTCCTGGCCTTCCAATAACACTCTCCGATCCTTGCAACAATCACGGACTAGGATAATGCCTCCTCCTGTCGTGATCATGCAAGTCCTATCTAATGGTTTCATTTCTAAACGATGCTTAAGGGCATAAGATACAGATACGAAACTATGGGAAGCGCCAGAATCAAATAATGCAAATGCTGGAATAGAATCGAGTAAAACTGAACCTGAAATCACGTCTCCAGCTGGCTCAGCCTCCTCAGTAGTCATGGCGTAAGCTCGTCCCTGTGGTGCTCCTCTCTGCTGCTGCTGGTGCTGAGCAAACCTCTACTGCTGTGGTAGAAGTGGAGGTCCTCTCTGCTGGCATCCTGGTACAGTAGGTGCTCTGGCTGGTCCTCTCTAAGCTGTTGCTCCTCACTGGCGAGTCTGAACAGCTGGGCAGTCCCTCAGCTGATGTGCTGATGATCCACATGACAAGCAAGTATCCAACCTTTTCTTGTAGATGTCTCTTGTATGTCCCATCTTTCTGCAATACGCACACTGGACAACGAGCTGATTATGTCTCTGTGGTTGCTGCTGCTGGATATGTCCTTAAACTGGTGCCTGTTGTTGGTGTTGCTGCTGGTACGGCCTCTATTATTGTTGTTGTTGAAAGTGTGGGTGCTTGGCCTGTCCTGTGTTACCACATGTTCCTCTAGAAGTGTCGTGTCCTCTCTTGGGCCTGAGGTCCAAGTCATCTTCAGCAATCTGGGCATCCATCAGAATACCCTCAAATGTAGCAGTACGTCATCCCAAAGTATGAGACTTGATCTCTCTATTCAATCCCTTTCTGAATTTCTGTGCTCTATCTCCGGGGTCTCGAATCATCGATGGTGCGAATCGACTCAATCGGCAAAACTCTGTGGCATATTCATCGACTGACATGCCTCATTGGACTAAGTCATGGAACTGACTTTCCAATGCTCCCAAAGCTACGTCAGAAAAGAATTTCTCCTTAAAGAGCTCCTTAAAGTCCTCCCAAGTAAGTCCTTCAACAGCGAGTCTTGGTTCTGTACGATACCACGTCAGCGCGATATCAAATATCTGGCTGCCAGCGACCTCGATCTGAAGAATCTCCGGAATCTGTGCTAAGCGCAAGTTCCTCTCTATGTCCTCTAACCAATCGTCAGCATAGAGTATTCCTTTTGTGCCTTTGAACTCTCGAGGCATCATCCTCTTAAAGTCCACTATAGTACATGGCCTCTATTGTTGTTGGCCATGATGTTGCGGTTGTCGTG
This sequence comes from Iris macrosiphon, assembly GCA_036927795.1. Lineage (NCBI taxonomy): Eukaryota > Viridiplantae > Streptophyta > Magnoliopsida > Asparagales > Iridaceae > Iris > Iris macrosiphon. The sequence continues at coordinate 153,234,887 of JAYESA010000002.1, read as the reverse complement.
CTACTCTCTCCACGGCCTGGAGAGCCACCTGATGAGCGTTCTCCATGCTCTCTCTCATCAGCTCTGTCTGCGCCTGGTGTGCCTCAGCTTGTACTTTCTGAGCCTCAGCTTGAGCACACTGAGCTTCTGTTGTTACTCTCTGGGCCTCTAGCATGCCCTGGATCAGTGCGAACATCTGTGCCCCGTCAGTGGGCACTCCTCCGGGTATCGGTGTCGGTGGTGGTGGAAGGTTGTCCGTCATAGCTGGGGCAATCCTCTGGATAGGTGGAGGAGGAATCCCGTTAGCTGTAGATACTCCCACATGAATAGGAGATGTAGGAGGAACTCCAGGTGTCTGTTCGTCAGGTCGAGAGGTGGCAGGCCCCTCTGAAGTTGATGCTCCCGCTCTCAGAGATCTAGTCTGCAGCGGCATCCTGAAAACAGACCGAAAAGAATCAATTAAGGTGATAGATATGATATCATCAAGGAAGGATAGTAAAATTCTAAAGGAAATAATCAACTAGAATAGCATTGTGAAGATCAAAATTTCCTAGTGTGATTGAGCATACTCTCATCCTAAATCCTATTTCCTAAATCCTATTACAGGCTCGCAGCAGTACAACCAAGTTGTCACACTACCACAATATCGCACAAATTTGCAAAACTGGACCTGCATGGGCCACCACTAAAAACGTGTCACGACCCGCACCCGGTATAGGGGAACGAGTGCGCGGGTACGTCCAGCCTACGCCGCAGCATCGGCAGTAGAAAGCTGTCTAGGTCACCATAAATACTAATATAACTCACAACCTGTCAATGATATCAATCTCCATAAGGAGGACAATATACATCTCACAATATCTCATAATATAAACTCAATCACAATAACTATAGAAGTATAAGGCACGATAGAAGATGAGAAGAATGACATAGTCAACACCATGTCTCAAAATATAGATAAATCACAGTCTAGTTGTCCAACATAAAGTCTCCACAAGTCTCAAATTAAACTTAACATAAGTCTAAACATAACTGAAATAAACCTCAATAAGTCTCAGATGCATAATGTAAATACTATCTAGATAGCTGCAGGTAATGTCTCCTCTAAAGGAATAGTCTCCTATAGGATCTCTGGTGTGTAGTCTGCATCTATACCTGGTCCATAGTGTGTGGTACAGAAATTCTCAAGATCCTCTAAAAAAAATATCCAGTCAGGATTGGAACGAAGTACAAGCACTAACAGCAGTTCCACATATATTGACAAAAACTATAACACAGTGTAGAGAAATATAAGACAGATATGAATACTGGCAATAAGAAATAATGGAATAATGAAATACTGAAATAAATGGAATACTGGAATAATCATCTCAATGTACATCTAGCAATGAGTAGAAATACAAGTACACGCTAGAACAATGAACTGGTATATATGTGAATGCTAGAATCATGACTAGAAATAAGGAATGCTATATCAATATACTAGAGATACATGTCAAGATCATCTAGCTAAGTGTGTGAAACTTTAACATATCATGTGATCGACTTGGGACTGATCAGGCTTGTTACATATGATTAGCTATGATTTATGTAAGGTCAGGCTAACCATCCGGATAGCTATGATGCGAGCAATAGTCAGGTTAATCATACATAACAGGCTATAAGGCATGTAATGGTCAGACTGCACCGACGTGAGGTGTGGGTGAGCTATAATGCATGTAGAGTTTGGGTATGATCATATAAGCTACTAATATTTCTCTGTTTTCCCCAGCTAGCACGATGGATCCCAATCACGACTCCTCATGACAGGTCTCGATGATGCCAACTCGTGTAAACAACAGTGTCAGAATCATGTACGCTATACAACTAGAATCATAGAGATGATCAACATAATTAAAACTGTCAGATAACGTACTCGCCTGTGGTCCTTAGCTGGCAATACCAATGTCCTGGTTCCAAAGTATCGTCTGAGTGATCCAACAGTCCTATAGACATATCATATAATATAATATTGTATTAGATATTATACTACACACACAATTAAAACACAATGATCTTAGAGACTACGCTAGGGGGTGTCACGTCTGTAGTTGATGTGTATAACAGACAGTCAATGCTACGGTCTTGCCAGTTTGTCGGTGTACATATGGCAGTCTGCTATCATGCTACATGGTCACAGGTCAATGTAACTACGGGGTATCCGTGGTTACATTCAAGTCATCTAGTATATAAGCATATAATACATAATATGAACTAACATCTACATAAATATCCATTAGTTACAAAATAATAGACATATGTATATATATACTTTAAATAGAATTAATACTTTATATATATATTAAACATATACTAGGGAGATGTATACAATACATATATATATGTATTTATACTAATTGGGAGATACTATATATATATATATATATATATATATATATATATATATATATATGCCAAAATATATTTAAACATATACTAGTACATATACCATACATATACCAATTAGGTTCATATACATATAGATATATAATATGTACATACAAACACACTAATATACCATCATACGATACGTGTATACTATCGTAGCTAATTATACGCATGCATACAATAAAGAATACGTGTGTGCGCGTACGCGTACACGTACGCGAGAGGGGACTCGAACCTGGGTACGTGGGCGAGTCGTGCATCGAGGTTGTCGCGGGGTATTCGGTTGAGGGCAGTCAAAGTCGGATCTTCACAGCAGGTGGTCGGTTGGCAGCAGGTCAGTGGCTCCGGGCTCTGAGTCGAGGTGAGTGCAGCAATTTCTGGTCGTAACAAGGAGGAAGGGCGACCGGCAGCGGGGTTCAGATGGGTGCTGGATGCTCGTCGTCGGCGGGTCAATTTGTCGAACTCCAGGGCTGTCTCGAGGCGAAGCGGAGGGGGTTCAGTCGAGTGCGGGTGGGTTTGGCCTCTCCGGCGAAGATGCTGGCGGTGCAAGGGTCGACGAACAGGCGGTCATGACGATCGAACTCATCCGTTCCGGTGTGGAGGTACGAGCGGGATGGACGTGGGCTGTCGTATGGAGGAGAACGTCGACGAGGCAGTGGGGTCGTGAGTCGAGGCAGGCGTTCGGGTAGGGTGAGGCTCCGGCGAAGATGGGAGGAGGAGATCCGGCGTTGGTCGGGGATGAGATGGGAAGGAAGGGATCGGCTGATGGCATGGTTTGGTTGAAGGGAAATAAAGAAAGGAAAGTAAAAAGAGTATTTATAGATAAAGGGGTTTAGTTTGACCTAAAAGTTGACTTTGGTCAACCCCTTGGGAAAAAGGGTATTCTCATGGATATTTTCAATCGTTAGGATTCAAATAAATTTAAATGAATGGCCATGATGCATTGGTTCAAGGTTTTGAGGCCATGGCTCAAGGAGGTTGATGTTAAATTACACACTCCTAAAAATTATAGAAAATTATACATAAAAGAGAAAATGGGTTTATTTAAGTGTCATGTCCAACGGGGTAGGCACCCTAATGCACTTTTGCACAAAAGTGCCCGACAATTAGAAAATTGCACAAAGTTAGGTTTAAGGTTTTAATTAATTAAAATAAATACAAGTGGTGTTCTAAAATTAATTAAAAGTACAAGGGACTGAATTTAAGTGGGACACAAGTGTCATGAATGAAGTAGACTCAGAATAGAATATTACCCTAATTTGGGTTGCTCAAAATAGGTCGAGATTGTGTCTCCAATTTCGATTGGAACACACAAGGATACAAGGTTTGATTTATATAGAATTAAATATAGTCGGTTGCGATGAATGTTGTGCGACTAAAATAAAGCACAACAAGACATAATTATGAGTCACACAAGGATCAAAATAATAGTCTGGCACGTCTAGGACAAGGGTATGAAATCTGTTGGAAGATAATGGCTAGTGTAGCGCTCTAATTATCGAAGCAACGGTAAAGCAAAACAATCAAATAGAATCACAGCAATTTAAATATAATTAATTATCATGCAATCATTTACATATTAATTCTGAAAAGACGAAAATACTCCTAATATGAAATGTGGGGGTGACAGTCCCCGTGCGCGCACCCCGAGGTTCGAACCTGTCCCTCTTCTCCTTTTTATGTGTGCTTGTGTGTATGCTATACGGACATTAGTATTACTTTATGACAGTTAGTTGACATCAGACCCTGAGTCGGTGAACCCAACTCGTATACGTATACGTACGCGTATTCATATATTATTCAATTTGGTATATATATATATATGTATTATATAATTAAGTAAATGCTAAATAATAATTATGACTATATATGTGTTTACTTGCGGTACGACCATAGGATACCGTGGATTTTGCCCACATATTTACCTTAACTTTATGACCTGAATATTTAGGAATTTTCTGCCTTGTGTACACCGACGTACTGGCTAGACAAGTATTAGTTGTCTGTCAGATTATGCACAGTATTTGAAGACGTGACACCCGCGTAATTAGACGCGCAATTGACCTTGTTAGTTGACTAGTGTCACCCCTAGCGTACCCTCTGAGCCCAGTGTATTATGGTTGTGTCTGTGCAAGTGTAATGGCTGATGTTATATTGTATTATGTTATATGTATATAGGACCCATTGGATTGTTTTGCGCGACTTCAGGAGCAGGTTATTGGTACTACGCAGCTTTCTTGCCAGGCAAGTATACCTTGCCATCGTACTGTAATTTATATTCCATATATTGCATGCATCTTATTTCTGCTTATTAGTTCATATATTTTAACTGCTATATTAAACTGCACGTCCAAGGAAACTTGGGTGCAACGACGGTGACGTCGTATTCTGTTTTTATTATGTATATGCATGTGACCTAGTTTATGAGACCACCCCATTATTATAAGGCATTATTAGGTTTCATTGGTCATGACATAGTTGTTATACGAGTTATGAGTCTCATATAGATCACGGACTTGCGTGCAGGGTTTGGCCTCATGTACGTATAGGACGTGCGATAAGGAATAACTGCCGATAGAAACTTTGCATGCTAGTAGACCTGGCAGTTATTAGAGGGATTATCGTGTCATGGATGTGACATGCTTAGAGCATGGGGTGGGAAGAACAACAAGTAAGGCGTATGGGCTCCGTTGCACTTTCCTTGTGTAACCCATACGCTCTGCCGGAGATGCGCGGTCATGATGACCACTATATATTATATATTATCAGACGACCTCTGCCATTCAAAATGCCACATGCTTTGTAGGCCCCTGAATCTCCAAGAGAATCATGCCAATCCCATTTTAGCCAGATAGCACATGCGTTGGAAAAGTTGTTCTTAAACTGCATTCACCTAGACAGTTAGGTGACCCCATTGGATGCTTATTTACAGTACTTTATTGGCATGCTTCTATGTATCTTGTTATATCCCTCTGAGGACCTGGTCCCTTTCCAGGTTTAGATGTTCATGAGTACTCACAGGAGCGCAGATTCGGACTGGTTACTTATGTTTCGAGGAGGTCTTCTCTTCGAGTCTCAGTGATTGTTAGTTGTTGTACTTATATTGTGTTTGTTTTTATATTCTAGTTCGGCAGTGGATTTGTTTCCATCCGACTTGTAAGTCCCCTGATTTTTCAGGATTTTTAAAAATGAATTTTTGTAATTTTTCTGGAATTTTTTGGTGATTTTTCGCTAATTAAAATCTAGGTATTTAGAATTAAATAATTTTAAATAATTTTAAACAATATTAAAATATTATGAAAATAATATTTTTGGGTGTAAAATGAAAAATTAGACATAGGGTAATTTTTTGGGAATTTATTGGACCCCGGAAGCATTTTTAAAGACCTAAAAACTAAGTTTAAAATAGACCCTAGAATTAAATCCGATTTTGTGAACCAAACCAACCTGAACCGGACCCGGTTCAATTGAACCGAACCCAACCCTGCGGGTCGGATCCGGGTCTAACCAGCCGACCCAAAACCCGAATACCCGAACCCGCATTTCATGTTTTAGCAGATCGGGTCGGATCCCCGTCCGCCCGACCCGACCCGAACCCTAACCCGCACGACCCCGACCCCAGCGTTTTCCGGCCGCCCGCATCTTCCGGCCATGCCCCTCCGCCTCGCCAGCGGCCAACCGCCTCCCCCTCCGTGCTGCCCGGCCCACGAACCCCTCTCCTCCGCCTCACCCGCCGCCCAGCTCCCCCGCCCTCGCCCTCTATAAACCCCCCCGACTCGACGAGCCTCTGCCTCACCCGCCGCCTGAACCCTAACCCCCAACCACCGACGTCTCCGTCCCCTGCCACCGCTCCCTCCCCGAGCTCCGCCACCCTCCTCGAGCTTCGCCTCCCTCTCCTCCTCCTGCTCTCCTCCGCCACCGGAGTCGACGACCCCGCTCCGCCGCCCTCTCCTCCTCCGTCTCCAGCAGCAGCCGCCTTCGCGAGCCCCGGCACCGCCTCCCCGCGCTCCGCCGCCTCCGGCAGCGCCACTCCGCAGCCGCCTCCACCTCCCTCCGGCCGCCGCAGTCCCGGCGAGCCCTAAACCCGGACACAGCATAGTGTCGTGTCAGGTCGCATCGCCTCGCGGAGACGGGAAAACCCTATTCTGCGTAGCCCTGTTCAGGTATCCTTTTCTCTCTCCTCGTTGACCCATTTTTTGTTCCGTCTGTTATGACGCGAACCCTGCGTGACCCTCTCGATTCCCGTGTAATCCGCTCGGTGTGTCACGTCCTGTGGCGATCGCGAACTGCGATCCAAAACAAGAAAATAAATATCCCATTTTCCCCCGAAACTGAGTGTGCCCCGCCAAATGGGACGACTTGGTCACGTGCGGTCTTCACAGAAAGGTGCGTGCCGTTAATAAGGATGTGTAGAATTTCGCAGAAGTTGATTTGGATGTGCGTGCACACCGGAATCAACGCGTATCCGCCGACAACGTCCCATATCGGCCCCATTCTGGAACTCGTTGTAACTTCATGTACACACGTTGGATCGAAACAAAACTTACGTCATCGGACTCATAGCGATACGCTAGTCCTGTGAGCCAAGTTTGGTTAGATTCTGAGAACGTTGACAAAATTGCGTATCGTGGGCCCCACGGCTCCATTTGACGGGCGATTTTGTGATCGGCTCATCGGAATCCAATTCTGGAAGTTTCGTTGGGTTCGTATCATCGTTCTGGACTTGTTGACATTAAGTTTGACGAATTTGGAGAACTTTGTCCTTGACACATTTTTTGGTGCGAAGTGGGCCACATGTGGACCCCGCTTTGACCTGAAATTGTGATTTTTGCCCCTGTATCCAAATTGGACTCAAGGACAGGCGTTTCTAGCTATTTGATATCTTCTGAGCATGATGGTAATATTTTTTTTAGCATCCGGAGATGTTCTTGGAGATTTCACGAGTACCAGAACAGCAGTTGGAAACCAAACACCAAGCAAGTGTACCTTGCCAACTCGCAGTGATTCATGTTATAATATTTACTTGAGTTCTTTGTACATATGTATATAATCTTGATATAAATGTTCAACCTAGGACCGTGTGACATTACTTAGCGTCTGAATAATATTCGGGTGTCGATGCCGTACGCGGTGTAGGGTAACGTCACTAGAGATGGATATCGAGACACTTTATATCTTCGTGCTTGCATAATCAAGTACGTCATACCTCAGGATACCTGACACTATTCATGTGACAGAATCTTCCTGAGATATTCATGGTGATTCTGTATAGGATACAGGTTTATGACATATACTTTATTCATGCCTAGATCTGATTATGACTTGTTGCATTAGATATGATCGTGCGTGACATGGACATGAGACATCGTGAACATGAGACGTGTGATTACATTGGGTGGGGAGAGACTTACCATACAAAAGGCTGATTATATTATATATATAGTTAGCTGGAGGTGCCTTAGACTCTGACACAGAGCTTTGGCACATGTACTGGCCCTTCGAGAGAATGCTGCTATGGGTTTCCCCGACACAGAGCCTATTGTAGTCTCAGCCTGAGTATGATTAATGCTCTCACTTGCATATCACATAGCTGGTTACATAGTTACCCTCTTGTTTCATTTATTATTATACTATATTTATTTTGGCTTGAGTTATTTTTGTACCTTGCTATGTCCCCTGAGGACCTGGATCCGGATTGTGTCCCCAGGTATAGTCGAAGAGATCTATCCCGAGGTATACGGGACAGGAGCATACATTGGAGCAGTACCAGAACTCGAGGACAAGATTGTGCCAGAGGACTTCTCCTGAGTATTGGCTATATATACTCAATTATTCTGTTTCTAGTTACTTTATTTCCTGTCTATTGCATTGATGTATCAGACTTATTCTCGGGTTGTTTTCCCGAGACACTTTTATTGAGACATGTTAGATAATATTTATTTTGATTTATTCTGGCATTTGATTTGTGTTTATATTCTGTGGATGAGATTAGAATAGACTGTGACTTGTATCATTGGACCTTTATTGTTGTACTATAACTTAAGTACACCCTGATGGATCCATTAAATTGGGTTTGTCCATCGCTGTGTGCTGCTGCCACGTGTCCAGTCCCTCGATATTCTGGGACTGGGGCGTGACACGACTATCATCCTTTGATACTTTACATTGAGATTTATTTACATAGTTGTTGGTTATTTATTTTTATATTAATTTCTGTGGATGAGATTTAGATTATACTCTGTGACTTGTGATAGTTTATACCACTTGTGAATTATTGTTCATAATACAGCGTACGTATGTGTTATGGTTTCCATATATTAGAGTTGCCATATACATGCGGCTGGCATGCTTACGTGTTCCTAGTCCTACGTATTTTGGGACTAGGGCGTGACAGACTAGGATTAGGATTTTGGAAATAAATATTGTGTACTCAATATCTTCTTTTTCTTTTGCATCCACGAGTTGGATTAACCATGTAGTAGCGGATATGGAGGTTTCTATTAATACTAGGGGTATCTATAAGAGGAGAGAGAGCTTAGAATATTTGGATATTTGTATGTATAGTTTTGTTCAAGTGAGGGAGGAATACCACCGTGTATTGGTATTGAGCGGCTATAGGAGGAAGGGGCAGTATTATAGCCAATGGAAATAAATAAGGGATGTGTGTGTTTGTAATGAGGAGTAAAGAAGGACATGCATGAACCACACTATTGACTTTTGGTGGTTTGGGAAGTATTGAGAAAACATGTGTGTTTATGTTGTATCTAGTAAAGGAGAGAGAGTGGAAGATCCAGTTGTGCCCATGTACTCAGGGATTTGTGTGGAGAAATGATCTCTTATGTGAACAAGAGGCTTTAGGGAATGATATAGTTATCAGTATATATGGGTTCCTGGGAGTAGGAGGAATAACATTGTGATGGTGAACATGTGGTAAAGGGAAAGGTTTCCTACATAGAAGGTGATGAGCAAGATAGGAATGGAAATATATAGTTGCATTTTTATATCAGTTGTGATTTGGGTTGGTAGGAAGTATATATTTTGGAAATAGATCTATATATGTTACGAGATTCATTGAGGATGGAGAATACTGGGAACAAATAGGGTAAAACCAAACCCCCAATGTATTTTTATTAAAATGTGTGACGGTAGTATGGGATTGATGATTTTAAGCTATGAAAGAAGGTTAATATAATGTGGTAAATCAAAGGAGTTAGATATCGATGATTAGCTGTACCATTTATGCACCAGAGATGGCTACAAATAGATATTTAGACATATGTAGATATTACTCATAGCTCTTGCTCATTCATATACATAATTTCTATAGAGTAGAACTAAAACCAAATAGATAAATTAATTAAATCTTAATTATTCTTTTTGTCTAAGCTTCTTGGGGTTCTCGGGCTTGAGCATTAGACTAGCTTTATCTTATCAGCGTCCAGAATCAGGTACTTCAGGATCCGCAGACGTGGACGTTGTACCGGAGCCCCATCTTCAGCATCCGAATCCAGGCAAGTGTACCTTGCCATCCTGTATCTCAGTTACCAGATTTCTATTATTTATTTTATGCATTGTGCGCATTTTGGATCAGAATCGTTACTTCACGTCCGGGTCATAACCGGGTGCAGACTTTGGCGGTAACGTCTGGTAACGATTGTTAGATGTTCCCAACACCTTGATGTGCCTACTTGGTTACATCATAACCCTAGGACACATCCAGATACTGTCATCGTGCTAGATTTCCTGTATCCTGATACTGTCAGCATGACCGAAACCTGGGACGACTTTAGGGTCGTGATTGTTGATAGTTACTTCAGTATGACGAGACTGTTAGATAGAGGTTCAGGTTCAGCGAACACTCGTTGACCGTTTTGGGAGGGAAAGATAGTTACTAGACGTTTGGGCTCCTCTGCACGTGCTATATAAATGTATATGTCCTATTTATGTAGTATTCCTGTATCCGGAGTAGTAGTATCACCCGTGTGACTCTGTGCTCGGAGCTATGGTACGCCCCGTGTGTCTCCGTGTCCGGAGCTACGATTTTATTTTGGACAGCCCACGCGTCGAACATTGTCTTCAAAATTGTGTCTCACTTAGGTGGTTATGCTAGATTACACCGGCGTTGCACTTGTTTCTTTCTGTTATACTATGGCATACTATTTTTGTACCTTGTTACGTCCCTCTGAGGACCTGGTCCCCTGCCAGTTTTATAGCATAGACGATTACGGAGCCTTTGGAGTTGCTGATGGAGTTGCTTGTCTTGCAAGCATTGGTACCAGGTACTTATATCATTTCTACCGACGTTATGGTTATTTTATTTATATTGTTTATTCATCTGCTGTTGTAGCCTTGTTTTTATAGACTCATATTTCTTCTCGAGTCTATTCGAGTTTGTGTGTTATTGGACGGCCAACTTTAGCACATGTAGCTCATTCATGTATATTTTTGTTCATTGTGGATTGAGACATAGATGTTTATATTTACTTGATTATTTAGATAGTAACCATTATTATACATCTTAAACGTATTCGAGTCAGACCAGAGTCTGGTCGAATGCGTAGCTGGCATGTTGCGTATTCTTGGTCCGACGTATTTTGGGACTGGGGCGTGACAGGTCATACCTGCATCCTCGAATAAATAAGGATAACGCTGTCATATGATATCCTCTCTCTCCCAAGTGGATTCACCTGGAGAGTGATGCTTCCAAGCTACCCGAACCAGTCTGATCGTCTAACTCTGTAACGTCTTCTCACTAATATCCAGTATCCCAACTTGTTGCTCCTCATATGTCAAGCTCGAACCTACTGTGATCTCGGAATGATCAACTACGTGACCTGGGTCAGTCACATACCTCCTCAGCTGTGATACATGGAATACATCATGCACTCCCTCTAGAGATGGGGGTAATGCAAGACGATACGCCACCTCACCAACATGCTCCAAAATATCAAAAGGTCCAATATATCTTGGGCTCAATTTTCCTCTGCTCCTTAATCGAATAGTGCCACAATTAGGTGAGATTTTCAGAAACACATGTTCGCCTTCCTTGAACTCCAAAGGTTGGCGGTGCGTGTCAGCCCAGTGCTTCTATTTGTCCTGAGCTGCATGAAGATGGCTCTAAAATTTTTTTACCTTCTCAACTGTCTGTATCACCAACTCTGGACCGAGTATCTGACGCTCACCCATATCACTCCAACATATAGGAGACCTACACTTTCTGCCGTATAACGCCTCGAAAGGTGCCATCTGGATGCTCGCCTGGTAGCTGTTGTTGTAAGAGAACTCTACCAGATGAAAATGGTCCTCCCAAGACCCTCCAAAGTCTAACATACAAGACCTCAACAAATCTTCTAGGATCTGGATCGTGCGCTCTGATTGGCCATATGTCTGTGGATGGTAAGTTGTACTAAATTTAAGTCGGGTGCCTAGACTCTCTTGCATGCTCCGTCCAAAATTGGACGTGAATCTAGAGTCATAATTCGATACAATACTAACTGGTATTCCATGTAACCTCACAATTTCTCGTATATGCATGTCGGCTAGAAACTCTGTGGACTTTCTAACTCTGAACGGCAAAAAATGTGTCGACTTGGTGAGTCTATCCACAATAACCCAAACTGCGTCCTTTCCACTAGGGCTTCTGGGAAATCCTGTAACAAAGTCCATGGTGATATATTCCCACTTCCACTCGGGGATGGGAAGTGGCTGTAACATACCCGCGGTTCTCTGATGCTCGGACTTAACCTGCTGACAGACCAAATATTTTGCCATAAACCGTGCAATCTCTATTTTCATCCCATGCCACCAGTAGTACTTTCTCAAATCTCGGTACATCTTCGTATCTCCCAGATGAATAGAGTAAATAAATCTATGTACCTCGGTCATCAACTCTTTTCTTAATCCCTTTTTTGTACCTTAACGTCCCGTCCTCATGGATCCGAAGTCCTGCCTGCATGTCGGCTTCCGCCCTCACTTTAAGTCTCTGAAATCTAGCATTTGTAGGCAATGCCGCCTTGATTCTCTCCACTAGTGACGAGTTAACCTCAAGGTTAGCCAACTGCCCACTCTTTCTTGGCAAAATAACCAATATCCCAAGCTCTTAGAGGTTCTGTCACTACCCTATTCTAGAAAATAGGGTTTTTTTTATTTGGTAAATTGTGTATTGTATTTAATTAATTATATTTATATTTAATTAGTGATTGTATTATTTTTATTTGATTATTTTAGGGTTTTGGCTAGCCTGGACCCATGTCAGACCCTAGTGGACCCATGTCCGACCCAACCCACACCTTTGTGAAACTTATTTTTGGGTTTAGAATATTTATTATATTTTTAGTGGGTTAGTTGGAGAGATTTGGAGTTAGTTTGAGTGCTTTTGGAACACAAAATCCAAAACCAAGTGAGAGGGGGGGCATTTTGGACTTTTGGACTTTATGTGACCTATATTTTGTGCTTGGCTGGCCCTTCCCACAGCCCCCTACCCGTGCATTCCAGCAGCCCCAGCCCCCATTTCTTCATCTTTACTTCTTCTTCACTTCTTCTTCTTCTCCACTCTCCATTTCTACTTATTTTCTTCTCCCCACTTCAAGTAAGTACCCTATTCCTCTTCTTTCTTCTTCTATTCTCCATGGTTGATAACCCTAACCCTACATTTTCTCTAACCTAGGTGTGTAGAGCCTAGATTTTGTGTGGAGACTAGATTTGGAGGCTTGGAGCTTGAGGGAGGTGATTTCAAGTGGATTGGAGACTTTGGCCTTGGGATTTCAACTCCCAAGGGGTAAATGATGAGAACATAAAATATCATATTTTTATTCCTTAATATATACTCCTTTATGCTCATTTAATGTCTAAAGATACTCATTATTTTTATATTTTGATCTAGGATACAATTGGAGTCACTAAAAGCAAAATGGAGCTAATTATCAATTCTGGACAGTTCTGACACCTTGTAGAAAAATGGTCATAACTTGCTCATCCGAAGTCCAATTGAGCTGATCCAAATTGATTCGGAAAGCTAAGTGATAGAGGCACAATTTTGCTGTTTTGATTTTCCCGAGATTCTGGCTACATCATGGACCAAATCACGCTTGAAGTTGAGACAACTATGCTGTGCACAAAAAGTGGAGTTGATATAACCATTTCCCAACTTATTCAAAGATTTTATTTTATTGTTGGGTTGTTGTAACTCTTAGAGGATTTTTGGGAAGATATTGTGATCTTCAAACACTTATTTAGAGTGTATAAAAGGGGTAGAGATCAAGAGAAAAAAAGGGGAACAACACACAACTCTTCTTCCTCTTCTCCAATATTCTTTTGAAGTTTTCTTGAACATGTGGAGCTAAAAGTCTTGTTGGTCGAAGGAAACAGAAGCCTTAGAATCAATAAAATTGTGAGATCTAAATTATTTTCATATGTTTTATTTATGCTTTGAGTATTGAATGTTTTTCTGTGCCTACTTTCATGATTGTTTGGTTTAATTACTAGGAGGCCTACTAGTTTATTATCCATCTCGATCTACTGCTAAATTAGACATCAAATCCATAATTGTTTGATTTTTCTAATTTATGAAGCAACCAAGATTTAATAAACTGCTTTATTTTATTAGATCTTAGGTGAAAAACTTTTGACAAAATTAAATTCAACCGCTTGTGCTTGTGTTATTTTGCTTCATCGATCTCTTTGTTCTTTAAGAAATTACTAGATTAAATCTTCAGCGCTTGTCTTGGATTATTTAGTAATTAAAGCTAATTAGATCGCTTGTTTCTAATATCTAAGCCTAAGAGAGATAGGAAATATTTCCAACGGTGAATATTCAAAGTATGATAATTTATGTTTGCATCAATGATCAATTTTAAGATTCTAATGGTGGATGTGGACTAAGACCAATATTTTTTTTTCTTTTGATTATTCTAATACTTTTTAGCTCTTTTTAATTTGCTTTGATCCAAAACTCTCCCCCCATCTTATTTCACATAGCATAAAGATCAAACTAATTACTCTCCGTGGGAACGATCCTTACTCTCACTACTACATATTATTTTAAGAGTAAAGGTTTTATTTTTGGGTGCCTACGACAGTACGCCAAATTTTGGCGCCGTTGCCGGAGAGTAATTTTAGTTAATTTTTTTGCCTTTTGTGATCTTTTCTTATAATTAAATTATTTTTGTTTATTAGCAAAAAAAAAAATAATAATAAATTTATTCTCATATATTTTTCTGGATTGCTTGCTATCATTTTATTCCTTGTTTATGATTGCAACTCGATCTTCTAATCAAAGTGATTTTCAGTGTGATCCAGAAATAGAAAGAACTCTGCGCAGGTTAAGGAAGGAAGCTCAAAGAAACTCTAACGAGAACGACCCTGCTACGGATTTCTTACTCTTTTGCAAATCTAATCCTGAAGAAGAGGAAGTCATGGCTGCAAATAGAACTTTGAAAGAACTTGCAGCCCCTGATTTGAACCAACACCCTTTATGCATTACATTTCCTACTTTAGATGCTACTACTAGTTTTGAATTAAAATCTGGACTAATACATTTATTACCCACTTTTCATGGCCTTGCAGGTGAAGATCCTCATAAGCATCTAAAGGAGCTTCATGTGGTATGCACAACTATGAAACCTACGGGGGTATCCGAAGAGCAAATCAAATTAAGAGCCTTTCCGTTTTCTTTAAAGGATTCGGCTAAGGATTGGCTCTATTATCTACCCTCTGGGAGCATTGTAACATGGAACGAAATGAAGAGACTATTCTTGGAGAAGTACTTTCCCGCTTCAAGGGCAGCCAATATCCGAAAAGAAATTTGTGGGGTAAGGCAACACAATGCAGAGTCTCTCCACGAGTACTGGGAACGTTTTAAAAAATTATGTGCAAGTTGCCCCCATCATCAAATTAGCGAGCAGCTACTTATCCAGTACTTCTACGAAGGCCTTCTACCAACTGATAGAAGCATGATAGATGCTGCTAGTGGAGGAGCTTTGGTAGATAAAACTCCTGAGGCCGCAAGAAATTTAATTGCAAATATGGCGGCAAATTCTCAACAATTTGGCACTAGGCTAGATCTTCCATCTAGGCATGCTAACGAGGTAAATATTTCTTCCCTAGAACAACAAATTTCTAGTTTAACGTCTCTTGTTCGTCAAATAGCTGTAGGTAACATGCAAACAGCAAAAGCTTGTGGGATTTGTTCAGTAGCAGGACATCCAACTGACATGTGTCCAACTCTTCAAGAGGAGTCCAATGAACAAGTGAATGTGCTAGGTGCTTTCCCTGGACAACCGCAAAGGAAGTACGATCCATATTCAAACACTTACAATCCAGGATGGAGAGATCATCCCAATTTCAACTATGAGAATCCACAAACAAATCATCCTGTCAATCAAAATCGCTCAAGTTACCAACAGTACAAGCAGCCATATCCTAAACAACAACCAAACCAAACTTCTAACTCTGGTATGTCTTTAGAAGATATTGTTAAGTCTCTTGCCACTAATAATTTACAATTTCAACAGGAGACAAGGGCTAGCATTCAAAGCTTGCACAATCAAATGGGCCAAATGGCTACAACAATTAATAAGCTAGAGGCACAAAGTTCTGGAAAATTACCATCTCAAACGATAGTAAATCCAAAAGAAAATGCAAGTGCAATCATTTTGAGAAGCGGTAAAGAGGTTGACATTCCAGTAAAAGAAGCACCTGCAACGTCAAAACAAGAAGAAGAGAAAACTACCGTGCCAGACATGAACATCCCCAATGATGATGAGGTACCCAATTGTAAGTTTCCACCCCTTTGTGATTATAAGCCAGTACCTCCTTTTCCTCAAGCTTTAACAGAATCTAGAAAAATTGAACAAAATAATAAGTTATATGAGACTTTTTGTAAATGTGAGATAAATATTCCACTTTTAGATGCTATCAAACAAGTACCTCGCTATGCTAAATTTTTAAAAGAATTATGTACAATAAAGAGGAAACAAAAGCTTAAAGGATATGAAAAAGTAAAAGTTGGGGAGAGTGTTTCTGCAGTAATTCAACGAAAACTCCCTACGAAATGCAAAGATCCTGGAATGTTTATTATCCCTTGTAAAATAGGTAACAATAAATATGAGAAAGCCATGTTAGATTTAGGAGCTTCTACCAATGTTATGCCATATTCTATATATAAATCTTTAAATCTTGGACCTCTGAATAAAACTGGTGTTGTGATCCAATTGGCTGATAGATCTAATGCCTATCCTAAGGGAGTAGTCAAGGATGTTCTTGTACAAATTGATAATTTAGTTTTTCCTGCTGATTTTTATGTGCTTGATATGGAAAATGGTGATCAAACTGCTCCAATTTTATTAGGAAGACCATTTTTAAAGACATCCAAGACTAAGATAGATGTTCATAGTGGCACACTTACTTTGGAATTTGATGGTAAAATTGTTAAATTTAATATTTATGATGCCATAAAATATCCTGATGATGATAATACTGTTTATTCTATTGATGTGGTTGATTCTTTAGCACAGGATATTTTTGAACTTGATGGCAAAGATGTATTGGAAGTGGCCATTAATGAGCATCTTGAAAAAGAGCATAAGGAGTTAGCTTTGAGTTCTGATTTGCAGGAAACTGTTGCAGCATTGAATGATTTTCCAAAAATACAACAATCAGGTAACGTTTCTTATATTTCATTACCAATTTCTAACAAGAGGCCTTTACCCTCTGTTTTGCAGGCCCCTATTCCAGAATTGAAGCCTCTCCCTAGTCACCTCAAGTATGTATTCCTTGGAGATGGAGGAACATTACC